>JAFJYI010000002.1:7942500-9142500 GCA_019022655.1 Acacia acuminata
GAATTTTCGTCTTTTCCCCATCCTAAGTGACTGAGTTTAAAGCTATAGGAAGTAAGTTTTCGGGTTTCAGCGAATGAAAACTTAGAACAGGGGAAGCTAACTGTGCAATATATACATATATATATATATAACATAGCTTTTGGTTTTAAAACTCGTAAGTTTACTGTGTGTGTAATATATATATTAGTGTTGCTGTTTAAAATATATACATAAAAGGAAAAAAAATGCAAGCTCATATTTACATTGCACATGTAAAAGGAAAGGGAAGAACTTGTCTTGCTGCATGTATAAAAGAAAACGTTGTTCCCTTGTGTCTATATATATAACTTTGTACTTAGAAGATGCTAGGAAGACTATGTTGTGCATGAAAAACCAAAACTATTGCTGTCATAGGAATAGAATATATATATTGAACCTCATTGTTATAGGTATATGTTTAAAGCCATTGGAAGTCGCTGTCATAATAGGACGCTTCATAGATTTAAATTCACCTTGCTGCCTTTTCACTGATACACAGATATGCGAATGAACTAAGAAACTTTTAATTGTTGTCAGGTTTATCCATAAATAATCGCTACATATATATATATTTTTTTTAAAAAAAAAGAAAAGAAAGTAAAAGCTGATGTGTTTTGAGTATATATATATATATATATATTACACGTTGCCACCTATAAAAGAAAGAAAGAGAAAGAAATAAAAGAATATATACATATGTACAGATCATGCGTGGCTATGTATATATATAACCTATGTAGATCATTCGTGGCCATGTTTATAAAATGTTTTCTTTTATAAACAATTTTTTTAATTGTCCATGAACCTTTATAAATATATATATATTCACACACACACAAGAGTATTGAGGGAATTTGAAATTCAAATAAATAGAATCTGATCCAACTTAGTCCTATATAATAGGATCTATTCTAACTAATTCTTATTTTATCTCACTTATAATATCATTTACAAAATAAAATAGATAAATAAATAGCTAGTTATTATTATTAAGAAAAGGGAATAAATAATAAATGAAATTATTAAATAATAGAATAATAATAATAAAGTAAATAAATAATAATAAAAATAAAAATAATTATTATTAAAAAAATAGGAATAAATAATAATAATTATTATTATTATAAAAAAATGGAATAAATAATTTAGAAAAAAAAATTAAAATTACTAATAAATAATAAGAAAAAAAGGGGAGTTATTAATTAATAGCAAATTGAAAGGAGAATTAATATTTGCAATGGTCATAATTTGCCCATTTCAAGCATTTCAAATTTATTATTATAATTTGTATATTTTTAATTCAAGCGTTTCAAACTTATTACTATAATTTGTATATTTTTAATTTTATTCAAGCATTTCAAATTTATTATTATAATTTGCATATTTTTGATTTTATGAAATTATAAGTTATAATTTTTAAAGAGTTATTAATGATTAGTAAATTGGTTGTCGTAGATTGATTTTTGGCTTGTGTTTGAGCTTTTGGATTAGAGAAGCAGTGTGATAATAGTTAGTTTTGGCAAGAGGTAACCACTTTCCACTTGTTATGTGTATTGATATGTTGTTTGTGAGTATTTTGTGAAATCATTATGAATATTTTTAATATAAATTGCCTTGCGGAACCTTATGATTTAAATTATGAATTTATACATATTTATTTATGTATGAGAATTGAGAGTTTTGATATTATGATATTTATTGTGATAATTATGGTAAGGGTGACTTGGGAAGATGGAGTAGTTTATTCTACCACGTGGTGAGGCCTCCATCGTGCACGATGGTTGGCTTTTATCGTCCCAATTGTTCAATGAGGGACCGACCACATGTTCAATGAGGGCATACGACACCCCACATGTTCAATGAGAGGAAAAGGCCCATGGTCAGGACGTGTCCTTTGGGGACTTTAATGGTCCTCATCACATGACCGGTGAGCTTTTGAGTAACCAGAATACATGGATGTAACTTAGCCGTGGGTCTAGTCGAAGGAAATAAGGCGGTTCGGTTGAATTGATGGGAGGCTACTTGGGGAATTGTGTTAATGAAAAATTGTAATACCTAATTTACGATACATAATTTATTATATGAAATTTTGAAATATGGATATTGGTGAATTATATTTTTCAATAGTTTGTTATATATATATATATATTGTTCATCTTGGCACCTCACTAGCACATATTAGTATTCGTAATAAATTGGATTGATGGTTACCCACATTTTTCAGGTGATAGCTCCCGTGCAGGTCCATCAGGGAAGACCCCAGAACCGTAGGCTACTTCGCCAAAGTAGTGCTTTTGTCTTTTCTTTATTTATGTGGGATGATTGTATATTGCCATATTAGGGCTCATTCTGCATACTCTGATTGACTTTTGTATATTTTGGGTGAATGTTGGTCATTACTTAGTTGTTAATGAACCCTTAATTAGTTATTATATTAAGTAAATTTTAAGGATGTTACAATATATATATATATTATGTAATTGTTGGAAGAAGAGAAGGAGAAAGAGAAAGAGAAAGAAAGAAATCTAAAAAAGAAAAAAGAAAGAGAGAGAGAGTTGCAGAAAAAAAGAAAATAGAAAAGCTGCATGTGCAGCGGATGAACTTGCCCCCATCCCCATTTGCTTGTTAATTGAAGGAGTGGTTGAACCACTCCTTCCTACCACTCGCCCTCCCTTCTATTTATTCATTTCAAACCCACACATCACACACTCACACACACAAGTCTTGCTGCAGGGAGAGGCGAGGATGAGAGTGAGGAAGAAGGGAAAAATAGGAGTTTGGAGCTTTTTCAATGTATTTTAAGATATGTCTTTTATCTTATAAGATTTTTTTAGGTAGCTAAACTAGCTTCTTTTCGAGAAATTTTCTTCATAAAAGTTATTCTATATATTTTTATCTTTTTAATGATGGTATTATTATGTTGGTTAATGAAAATTTTGGGGTTAAGATTTTGGGAAAGTTTTGAGTTTTGACAATATAAGACTATATATATGTAGTTGGTGATTAATAGTAAATTTTAATCGGTTTAGATTTATTATTTGGTTGTTATAGAAATTTAAAATGGATTTTTCTATTTAAAAAGTTTAGGATTTTAGGTCTATAAAATATTTTACCGATTAAATGTTATGAAAATAATTTATTTGGGTTAGGGAGATATTATTGGAATTTAATTAGCTTAGTTTTTATATATGGGGAAAAACTGTAATTTCTGGAATGTTGGGGGAAAAACTGTGATTTCTAGAATTTTGAGGCAAAACTGTAATTTCTGGAATTTTTGGGACAAAACTGTAATTTCTGAAATTTTGGGACTACAATGTCATTTCTAGAATTCTTGGGACCAAAATGTCATTTTTAATTTTTGTTATAATAATACATATTATTATTAGAATTTTTATTTTAAGTTATAGGAAATTATAAGTTATAATTGTGATAATGTAAAGTCTTCTTGTGGCCGAAGCGTGCGGTGGTATTCCTCAAGCTAAGGTTAAGCTTGGAATTGAGGTGACCGGGATTAATTTATTTTATATGCTTGTTTTGGACTATAAGGTATTTTTCTAAGCTTAATTTTCATATATATTACTTGTACGTGTTTTGGAAAATTATGTGTATGTTTGAATATGAAATTATTTTCAGTGAAGCGGTGTATTTTTTCAATCTCTATATTATTATTGAGATTGTTATTGTTGTGATGGTTATAATGTTTGTTGTGAGATGATGTATATGAAATAATAATGTAATAAAATGTCATTGAAAATTTTAGTATTATTTATTTATTTTGTTGTAGGATATGTTGGTTGTGTGGGAGAGATTGATGGTGAAATTGTGCCCATCGGCTCTCTCATTCTTGGCCCGGAATTTGAGTTGAGTGTTTTGGGCGGACATCTCCATGTTACGGTATATTGGTGGTGACATGGGAGGGGACATATTCTTGAAGTGACTAACTAACCTTAGCCGGGTATACTAGCACTGATAGGCCGTACCACGTCCGAAGATATAAGGAGAGCGGGATGGATGAGTGGGGATGGTTTTAAATATTGTTAATTATTATGTATTATTTAATTGTTATTGATATTTTAATTATGATAACAAACATTCTTTTCTCGACTTGCAATCCTTTCCGCATATTTGATAAATTAATTTCGATTCACGAGGGGACTTTATGTCTCATCCCGTCATTATTAAATTTTTTTCGGCGAGACCTCTAACCTTATTAAAGGGCAAGGGAAGCAGCCAAAGGCATAAACGTCGTGGAACTTGTAGGCCTCTTTTTGATATTAGTGTTGTATTGATTTATATATTGCCATCATAGGGCCCTCATATTTTTGAAATACTACATTAACTAGTTTTGGATGACTGTTGAAAGCCTTATTTTATATACTATCAAATTATAGTGGATCCACTCTCTTATTTTGTGCAAACATTGTTTGTGAAGACCCTTTACTGTGAGGTTCATGTTGTATGACTTGTGGGCTATAAAATCTCTGGTTCGATAATTGTGTCCTGAGTTATGGATTTTCTGTTGTGGGTTTATGGGTGAAATTTGTGCCCTAGACCCCGAGATGTGAAAAGGAAGGTTTTCCATAATTACTTACTAATCTGATTTTAAGAAAACATTATAGTTAATTATTGTTTAGTAAGAAATGGTCTTTTCACTTAGCATTGTTTAGCATTGGATATTACTGGTGTAGGAGTATGCTTAGCATTGTTTCAGTTTTTCTCTAGTATTGTTTTGATTTAGTATCAGCTTTGATGCTGCTCATTAGCTTTTGTACTTCTGTTGTTTTCTCTAGTTCCTGTTTCTGTCATGTAATCATTAGCTATTGTTGATCTTTGATACAGCCTAATCATAATTTGCTTTTAATTATGAATTCGTGGATCGCTTATTTGTTGGATGATTGTGTTTGTTGGATATAAATATTGACAACATTTATTTGATAAATTATAACTTTAATTGTTGTAATTTACTAATTATATTTTTTTGAAAACACGGAGGAAAAATAGTTAAAATTTGGAATAGTAATTTCCAAGCCCTGGTGCTCTTAGGTCGGGATTTGAAAAACATGTGTTTTTCTTACTCTGGGCCTTGGAAGGCCGACCCTGTTAGGCCCTGGCCCTTCACGAGCCAACCCCGATTACTAGCTCTACACTCGAGTGAGCAAGCCTTTTTTTTTTAACACCAAGTGCACACTCGACATTTGAGTGCAAAAAAAAAAAAAAAACTAAAAAAAAAAGTTCGTTCACACTCGAGTGTGAGGTATCGCACTTGAGTGTGCGCTATGCAACACCCCAGATTTCATACTTCAAAATGTGTCGATTGACACTTAGTTTTAAGAAAATCCACAGAGTTTGAGGTGCTACCACTCAGAGTAATGCGGAAACGGAGAGCATGCACTTACGTTTAGACGATGAGTAACTGATACAAAATGTCCAGACATATGATGATGCCCCGACATAAGCTGATATATTAAAAATTTCCCGAAAGAATATTCGTGTGATACAATAATACAGAGCTTGTATAATTACAATCCTTCATGATAACTATACAATCTTAAACCAAGCCGTAGCTAGACTTGGGGCAATAAACCTAACTCAGTTAATCAAACAATTTGGCCAGGCCGGTGTCTAGTGGAAGTCTCCCCGAATTCACGGTGACTGTTGATCGAACCACGTAAACGAACCCTTTCTAGACACCAAACGGTTTGAAATAACTTTATTAGATTCATGCCAGAACTGGTCTCTCATTTCGACCGGTGCCTCTTCACGGCTCCGTCCATCAGTGCCTCTTCACGACTCCATCTCTGTCGTCATCTTAAACCCTGGTTCCTTTCCTGAACCTTAGACAAATCTGAAGTCCAATGCTCATTGGACTTCAGGTAACGGTTAACCTAATGCTTATGTAAAACAATATATGTATGACAGATACTCATTCCAACATTAATCAACACACAAGCACACAGTAGATGTAAGATTAATATATCAACAGTACACATCGCATGTACAGATATCTATGTTCACAGTACACATCGCATGTACAGTTATCTATGTCAACAGTACACATCACATGTAAAGTTGTCTATGTTAACAGTACACATCACATGTATGATCATCTATCACATATATGCATACAATAAACATCAGAGTTAGTGTTACAGTACGCGAACGTACCTTTCACCGGGTAATGGCTATTTAGCCTGACCTTTGAATCCGGCCCCAGACTTTCCGGATATCCTAACATAGCACCACATCACTTAGAATAATATTCTAAGAGGTATTTCCACCTATATTTACCTCTCTACCCTTGGTGGATTTTTTATTTACAATTTTGCCCTTACATCTATTTAAAAACGCAGTGCTGGAGTTTTTGTGCAGATTTTTTGGTAACTTTGAAAATTCATAATTAATTCTACAAAAATTGAAACGAGGATCCGTAAAATTTTCCGGAATCCTTAGGATGTCTATTTTCAAGTAAAAATACTTGTATATACCCAGAATTTACGAAAAATTCTCAGTTCTCATTTTTCACAACGTTGCCTAGAATTTCATCCAGAAAAATAGCCTAACTTCAACTGATTGTATTTCTTTGTGTAGAAATCAAAACGCTACATCTTATATATATTCGGAAATCCCTACATATCTACTTTATTTCTGGAAATTTTCATGATTTATGGGCTTCATTTTCAACATAAAATATTAGCATTTCTTTTTGTTTGCCCAGAAATTTTACCAAAAATTTCGCGTAACTTCGCTACTTTGATCTTCAACTTTCAAGAATTTTGCTCCACAATATTTTCCATCATATTTTTGAAATAAATACATTTTTAATCATAATCATTAGAAACTACTTATATGCTAATCTTAGTCCTTTATTAGCCATTGGTTCTTAATTAAGGTCATATATCCCTAATTATGCCTTTAACACATGTTATCAAATTAATTATGAAAGTTATGAAATCAATTCAATTAATATAGATTTAATTATTTACTAATTGTTGGCGATTTTCTTTAATTGGATTAATTATTTTCTCACAACTTTTGGGTTTCTTGGTCATTTATGCACCATGCATTAATTTAATAATCATAGGGCAACTTATGGTCCCTAAAATAAAATTGGATTTTTGCCTCTTTAAATTCCAAGGAAAATAAACAAATAAATTATTAATATTAGAGACAACATACTTTCCTATTTTAAATAGGAATTATTTTTCCAAACTTTAATATTCAAGAGAAATATGAATTTTGGGGTATTATTCCATTATTTTAATTAGTGCAAATTTAATTGCCTCCTAATTGTGGTTAATTCCCTTTAATTAATTCAAGTGGTTTCATAACACTTCCTTGATTATTTTGGTTACCTTAATTCTTAGAGAAAATTCCCTAAATTAACATAAATATGTTACTCAATTAAATTTTAAGACCACATATTCACCTATTTTTAATATGCACTATTTATCAAAATATAATACTCATGATAAATATAATTTTTAGGGTGTTACACTCTAACGCCGCCAGTGTCTATCATTAGTGAAGGGAAAAATTGCTATCTTTTTAGACTTCCGAGACAAAATTGAACCCAAAAAACTTCCAGGGCAAAATTGCTCCTGGAGGTGTACTTTCGGGAAAAAATTGCTACTTAACCCTTCAATATATTACCGGGTCCTTAATATAAGATCTCATTCATAATACAAATTATACGTAAACAAGATCTTATATTAAGAACATGAGGTAATATTATTTTCAAGTTATAGTTAAATGTTTAGTAATATTAGTCTAATTTAAGATGACACAATAGCAAGTTGTATCCCGTAAGGCCTTTAAATAAGTATTTGCCACTAAAGTTGTTAAACTCATGAATTTGCTTAAAATCGATCGTAGACTTGGATTCTAAACTCGTAAAATTTTACTTTTATTAATAAATAGGTATTAATAGTGTATAATTAAATAATTAAAATATGAAATATGAAAACAATTTGATTTAAATATATTTTAAATCTAAATAATTAAAATCAAACCAATTCTATCCATAATTTATCATATTCAATAAATATTTTTTTTATAGAATTCATATATAAACCCAAAGAACATAATAAAATCAAAAAAGTTATTACCAGTTTATGACTGAACTAACGCAATTTTATAAGATAGAAATATAAAAACGTAAACTTGATGGATGAATTCGCGAATTTAACCAAGTTTACAACTATCACAAATTTAAGAATAACTTGACTTTGATTTTGTAAGATAAAACGTAAAAGTGCTAAATTTAGAGAGTTAGCTTAGGAATTTGACAACAATACTTGCTACTTTTTAAGATTTATCACATTTTGGCAATACCTTCAATCATTAATATAAAATCTACAACCACTGCTTAAGATTTTGTCGCATTTTGGCAATACATTCAGTCATTAATATAAAATCTTAATTGTAGTTCAAACTAAGTCATATATTAAGAATTGGAGGTACTATAATTAAAGTTGTTATTTTCATTGCCTATAGTAAAAGTTTTTTTCACCAGCTGAAGTAACCATTCATCTTCAAGCCCCCAATGAAACATAAAACTTCAAAATAGTGGCTATCTTTTTTGTTTAAATTTTATTGGCCAACAGAATAGCACTTGTCACGACATAAAATTTTGTTGCCATTTTATATAATTAAAGTTATTATTTTTTAAGTTAAAGTAATCTTTTATCTTAAAGGCGTCCATTTCCCAAATACTTATCTGGTCACTTAACCCACAGCTGGTTGTGGAGGGAGACTTTTTACGCAAGGGCAATAAGGTCAATTCATAAAATACTTAATTTCAGGAAGAAAAATCCTTGAAATTGCAATGCAAACATGACGTGGTAGTCCCAATATGATATCAGTATATTTCAGGTAGATTTTTGTACCATTCTTCTTTACAAATATTGATTTAGACAGTTAGAAACAACAATTTCAGCTACAAACTGAGTCACATTTAAAATTCAAATACTTTATCTGCAATTGAGTCCCCCTTGAATTTGAAGTTATTTAACTAATATTTATTGCTTCATAAGAAAATATTTATGACTCATTTTTTAAACAATAAATTGTTAGAACCTAATTGTCTTTAGTTCAATCTTTTACAACTCCCATACATGTATTCGTTTTTCCATTTTTTTCTTTTTTATTTTCGTCTAAGGAGATTGCATGGGTGGCAGCTTGTCGAGTGCCTTGCCTCCAAATAAAAGGCCTCAAAGTACGATGGGCTTAATGGTTTATTTTCGTGGCACTTTTGGTCGAGTTCGGAATGCAGAGTCGTTACAAACAGAAACTGGGCTGAGATCTTTGAACTTTGTTAAAAAAGGCCTACTAATACCACCAAAAAAGTTCTCGTACACAACAGAAATACAAAATATTGACGAATAAGCAACGGCCTCCTGACGTACAGACAACGCTTACCCTTGATTGTATAAAGTCATGGATTTGATTCTGCTTGCTATTTATAAGACTTAATTGACTTTTTTTAAAGAAATCAAAAAATCTAAATTACTTAATTATATCATATGTTATGTATCCCTAAATTATATATTATTTTATAAGTTAGGTAGAATAATTTGGAGGAAAAATAAAAAATATAAATGCTTTAAAATAACTTAATTAACTTCCTTAATCTCTCTAAAAAAATTAACTATATCTTATATTAAGAATGGAAAGAGGAGTAGTAGTAATAATAGTAAACAGAATACTGACAAAGAAAACAAAGTCTATAGTGTGATCTACTGCTCAACTTGTATGCCAGAATGCTCTGGTTGAGGGGGCCTCCATTTCCTATTAAAGATACTTCCTTCTGCCATTTTTGTGGTCTTTGACTTCTCATCCTGGATTTTTAGCTTCTCATCAATTAGTTCAAGCAACTCTTGTAAGCCGACCCCAGTGATAGCAGATGTTCTCACGTGGGGACCAGAGGGGCCCACAATGCATGCATTTTCCATGCCAGGGTCCTTATTAGAGGGCTCATTGTGTTGCTCACAAACTGTCCAGGGCAAAAAGGAATCATCTTCATCAACCAAAGGATCCTCATACAACCAGCCATCAGAATCACCTTGTTTTCCTTCCAGGGCCCCCTCAGAACCACACAGTGCTGGCTCATTGACATTATAGTTGTCCGCTAGCTCCTTGACACCTTCAACTTCTACACCAGGATCATTACCTACCTCATCCTCTTCAGTTTCTGCATTGAAGCCGCAAGTTTCACCAGTTTCATCTTCACCTTCACCCTCAACTTCTTCATCAAAACATTGGTCATCATCCATGTCCTCTTCTTCCATATCGATCTGAACATATTTCAGTGTTTACGTGGAGACAGAATAAACTGATGAGAATACGTAATTACTTTTATTCCCCTCTTCATTAGAAGAGCAGGTAAATCGCATTACCTTGTTCCAAACTTCAATCATATTCTGAAGCTTCACTTCCGGCACTCCTATTTGTTGAAGAACTTGCAGCACTGTGGAGCGATGCTCGTCAAGGTTGGGAGCACTGGAATCCACCACATGCTTCAAGTAGTCATAGACCTTCTTTATTAGTTATAACACAAGACCAGCTTCTAAGGTGATCTTTTGAAAACTTTTGTGCAAATACAACTAAAAAAATAAAAATATGTTTGCCAAAAAAAAAAAAAACTGCAAAAAAGACAAATTCTCCGAAAAACTAATAAATTAGAAACCAGAAATTGCGTTAAGTGCCTTCTGTATGAATATGAGCAGTGTTTTCCAGCAATTGAGCTATTCATCAGACAAAAAACTCCTCAATATGGATTTTCTTTTCATCTGTCATCTTCATAATACCACACTTAGCTCTGATGTTTGCTTTTTCTTTATTACTCCTTTTTCTTGTGTTTTGAGTTTGAAATATATAAATGGATCAGAATGACAACAAACCATGTGATAAAACAGTTGATCAGGTAATCTTGGATGATTTGGAGAGGAAGTTTCCTCAGTGAGACTACTAAGAATATTCTGATGTCACCTCAAATGATGCAAAAGGCAACTAAATCATACCACAAGCAGGTCTGCTTCAACCACTTCTTCCAAAGTTGCATGAAATGCCTCCACTAACTAAAGAAAAAACAGATACCAACGGGATAGATTGCATCAGTGTCCAGAAAATACTGACAAGACTTGGTAATCAGACGTGGCAATTATGCTTATGATTTGTCATTACCTGTACGGGTAGATCAGAGATAAATCCTACTGTGTCACTGAGAAGAACTTTCCTCCTGCATTATTTACATAAAAATTTGAATAGTTAGGTATGATTAAAATTTTTCTAACCAATGGACAACAAAGATCAATAAAAATCACAGGATTTTTTGAAGGCTTCAGGTCAATGATAACCCGAATGCGAAAAATTCTCATGGATTATATCTTATCACATACATGTTTTAACATTTGCATTGCATCCCACCTCTCTAACCATAACTATATCATCTAATATACCACACACAAATCCGTCACATGCTAGAAAACACACATACACAACTAATACACAAACAGGTTGGGGAAATAACCTACTGGACCCTTATTTCCTAACAACAATATTAAACAACAGGGATTAGAAGAAATTACTGGTAAATTACCCTGAAGGCAGCAGAGTGCTTCTTAATCTAGGATCAACTGTAGCAAAAAGTCTGCAACATATATGAAAACATTGGGTAAAGCGGAAGAGCTACTACTCATGATTTAAAAATTAGAGGGTGTACGAGCATGAAGCAAGTATCAGAGGTAGTTTACCGACAATCGCTATACAGATCACTGTCTGCCAGTTCACTAACAAGTGTAGACTTTCCCTGATGTAAGCATGCAGTGAAACATATAAGCCCTTGAAGTTGCAATATATAGAAAAGACATATATTGAGACTGCTTACCGCATTTGTATACCCAACGACAGCAACAGTAGCTAAGCCTTGTCCAAATGAATTTCCTTGCCTTTTGCGACCAGCACGTTGCAAAGCCCTAGTGCGACGAACCTCTTGAACTTGTGACAACAGATGATTTCGCCGTTGCAAGATTCTGAGCATTTTGCAGTTCAATGATAAATATTGAATAATTTCGTGTAACAGTGAAAACTTTTGTGGGTGGACATTTCATGAGCACCTCACATTTCACTTACTGGACATATTTCAAGTAGATTACACTTTAAATGCAAGAACACCTTATAAACTTGCATAAGACTGTATGCATCATTTGTTCAAAACCACCACAAAGTTATTGCTTCAACAACTAAAGTGAAAATTTGCTATGGCTAGAGGGGGTGGAAAAGTTTAAAAAAAAAAAAAAAAAGACAACTTTGAAAACTAAACACGTTTAAAGAAATAAGTTATGCCAAAAGGAAAGGCAAAACCACAGCACTTGAGTAAAAGTGTATCCAAAAACCTCAGCATGTCAAAATATACCTTCGTCGCTGGAGCTGAAGCTCTGTTTCTCCAGCACCACTCATGAAACCCTGCCCCCCGCTTCCTCTCCTGAAATTTAGTATTCAGTTAACAATTTACCAAAACAAAAGATTGGCATGCAGAACATACAGAAAGCAATACAAAATGCATGTGTAATAGCCGGTCAGAAAAGTGAAAAAAACAATATTTAGCGTTACCAATTTTGCAAGTTGAGTTATTGACCTCATCTCAAAAAAACAAAAAAAAAACATGTTGCATATCAACCTTAGACACTGGAACACTATGTCCAAGTACAATCATTCTTTTTGGCCAAGCCCCTGAAAGGAATGGTGGCCATCAATAGATTAATGCAACTTTAAGTTGTGTCCATGAGGAACACTAATTTCCAATACCTCATTTTCAGAATATATATCTATCCAATTTAGCACATTATGTCTGCACAGAAAAATATAATTGATCATTTAAAAATCACATAAAATACTAAAAACTTAGGCAGCAAACCAACCCTCGAGCACTAACAACTTCAGCTTCTCCAGCAATTCCAAATGCATAGCGTCCATCTGGGCCACGGACACGAACAAGTCGTGATTTCTTATACATTAGTGCAGCCAGTTCAGCCTACATAAAGATATAAAAACATGGAGGGTGATAACAAGGTTATTCCGAGATAACATTAACAAGTAGATAACAGCTGAGAGGTAATATTAATAATTTATGCAGCCCATGATACCTGCAGCTTTGCCTCCTTTGTAAAGGCATGAGCATTGAATATCTCTATTATAAGACCCACACGGTCCAGCACAGGTTTTCCCCAAGCCCGCTGGTATTACATGGCATGGGACAAAACATCAATTTTCCAGTCCACCAAAGTGAGAAGATTTATAGAAATATAACTTCTTTTGGCCTGCAATGTAAGTAGAACTTGCCTCCAGATTTCGTTGCTGAATCCCAGATAGTATAGCATTAACAAAAATAGCATCCACTTCACCCTGTTTAAGTTACATAGTCAAAATCATCTGCTAAAATGAAACTGATAAATGAATCAAGAAAAGAAACTAGTTTGCCTTTGATTCAGCAGCATTAAGATGGCATTTGATGTTCTGTACAGTGCCTGGTCCAAAATATGTGTCTGCCAATTATAGAATCACAACCATAAATCATGTTGTACACTTAACGTTTTAACTACACAAGTTATTACAAACTCTAGATACAAACACGATACGTCCTTCAGTGAGTCAAAAAGAAGAATGGTTTCACTACGGCGGAATGGAAATTGATTAGTATAGCTTACAACTGTCATTTACTTGAAGTTCACAAGTCTACACATGACAGATAGGATGAAATTAGTCTGAAGGGCTGCACTTTGAACACGTTAAATTGTACAGTCTAAGCAAACTACTCCATCCGGATATAAACTTTGACAAATAGAAACCACAATGAATGTGAAAGCTCCCGCAAACCTCTCATAACCTCAGCATTGTTTCAAATTTTGATAAACAATCTCCATCTCAGCCCTAAAGCCTATAGCTGTCTGACCCAAAGCTTGGTGAATTACGCAGCCACGGAAGTGCTTTTTTAAACAATTCTAAAGCACAGATTCGCACTACCATTTGGCAAGAAGATTCCAATAATGAAGGCAGAAAAATGTAATTCAAAGCAGTACAGTTAGAGTCAGACCTGCGCGAGCCTTGTGACCTTTCATGGAAGGGTTTTGAACAATGATATGGGGAGGCAGAGCCTTATCAAAGAAGTCAGTGTCGAAATACCCATCTCGCTGCTCTTCCAGAGAGTTAGCAAGACAGAGAGCTTCATTGAGCTTAGCCTGTAAATATTTATCGGGACGAAGACGGGGTTGAACAACAAACAAGTCAGGCGGGCTGGTTGGGTCCCTGTTGAAAAGTGATACGACTTCATGTGTGTCCTCCTTATTCTGCTTAGATGACTTCGAATAGTGGAGATAAGAAGTCCAAGTGGAAGGGAGGCTGAATTTCGACGAAGTGGAAGGCAGAGACGGCGAGGAGGGAGTGGAGAAGGAACACAGGGTAGCTAAGATCCTGTTGAAAGATCTCAGTGAAGTGCGCTTTCCAGAGATGGTTTTCAACATTTCACAAGCAGAGATGGAAACGGGACAGGTTTCTTCGCGGGGGCGATGGTTATGGTGAACTCAGGTTTTTTGTTTTTGATTTTGTTTTGTGAAATGTGTTATTGGGCTAATCTTTTCTTTCTCAGCCGGCTTATAGTGGGCTCAATTCCCAGGTGAAGACCTAAGCTAAGCACTAAGCAGCCATCCCTGTGTTTTGTTTTGTTTTCTTAAAACCAAAAAAATACTTTTTTTAATTTAATGTTCATTATATTAATAGTATGGGCCTCTTTTATGTCTTCGTTTCATATATAAAACCCCTCCAAAACTTTTTTTTAAAAAAAAAAAAAAATTCTTATCATTGATGGATATAACAGCTTAAAAAATCTTTAAATTTGATGAATATTTGTTAGAGGATGTAGAAGTGCAGTGAAAAAGGTTGCATTAGAAAATCAAGATTCGTGGTAAGCTACACAAAACTTGACAAAAATATAAAGCATACTATACTTATAACCCATGACTATTATTGTTTTCATAGTTTATAAATGTGCATTGATGATCGTTCAGGCTTTATCACCCAAATGATAGCAAACACTCTTTGAGGGCCTTCTTAAACTTTAAAGTTATGAGTTCAAATCATTTATGGAGGATATAATAAATACAAGAGTTGTGATAAAAAAAAAAAAAAAAAGTGCATTAGTGATTGGTTATATATGTGTGTGCATGTAAGATATTAATCCTTCATCTCATCATTTGTTTGAGGCACTAACTAGCTGTTTTAAGGAATAGCCAATAATCAACTTTACTTTTAAAAGCTTGTAACATCCATATCATATGAAAACGAGTTGGTCTGAGTCCATTAATCAATAAATACAATTTCTTATTGATAATTTCATAATTTCCAGATTAAGTAATCATATTTCCTTAAGATAGTATATCCTTCAATTTTAGGATATGTAATTTATTTTTGGGTGAAGAGGAAAATTTAACAACAAACTTTTCGTAGAGAGAGCATCCAACACCATAATGTTTATTTGGGGGCAAAAATATAAATGAACTCTTATAAATGGTAGAAAAATAAAAACTCTTTCAATTCCTCTTAATAGTCGTTAACTTCTTTTGTGTGGGTCCCACAATGTGCCTGTTTAGATTAGCAGATAAGCTGCTTTTCCAACGTGATTTACAGTATACGAGGTAGTATGTGAGAGAAGTTTTGTCTTAACTTAGCCTGGACTTACTTAGTTAGTGCAAGGCATTAGGTTGAGATGTGTTGGACCGAAAATTCTAAAAGAAGTGCAGAGATTTTGGGGATAAGAGGGATAAGCTTAGAGGAGGTTTGATGGGATTGAAGACATCAGGGAAGAATAGCGTGGAGAAGCTGCAAAATTCCAAGGCCATATGCCAAGAAATCAGATCGAGTCTATCGCACCGACCCATTTAAGCCTTAGCCTTTCAAGGGCCAGACTTATAAAATGGAACCTTTAAATGAAGTCGGGTCTAAAAGGGCTGGCCTTGTTAGGCCTTTTTTTTTCTTTTTTTTAACTTGCTCAGTTGGCAATTGCCCACTTGCCCGGCTAACCAAGTTTCAATGTGAATGAAGCTACTAGCTTGTTCTGTTGCTCAGTACTCACTCACTCAATCACTTTCACAGTCTTAATCATTTATGTCATTTTCTTCACGCCTCTTGTTGTCTTGGCCTTACGCACACACGGTCATGTATCAATGCATCATGGATTCACGGCATCAGACCATCAGTGCTTCACTGCTTCGGCTTGCGAAGTCCTCTACTCCGCCAAGGTGCTAACTATGTTTGTTTAATGCATAATGCGTATTGTTTAGACTTAATGTTGACATTAGAACTTTAATTGTTACAATTTACTAATTATATTTCTTTGAAAAATGCAAGAAAAATAGTTAAAATTTAGAAAAATAACTTTTAACCCTATATGGCCGGCCTTAATCCACATGCTCTCGGTCGGGTCTTAAAAAACAAATTTGTTTTTGACCCCGGCCTAAAAGGGCATGTCCTTTTAAGGTCGGCTCTTATTCCCAGCTTTAGATGTGTATCAATGAAGCCGTAGATGATACGTGTATTCAAGGTGACAACTAGACATAGTGGGACCCACACAAAAAAAGTGTTAATGTTTGTTAGGAGGAAAACTAACACTCCATTTACTAGAGTTTATCTATATTTTTACATCCAATTAAACATTATAGTGTTAGAGGCACCTCTCTTCGCCCTTTATTTTTATCTATGACTTCCTTCATGTAATTTTTTAGGTAGGGGAAGGTTACACGATATTTTTTTTTTTCAATTTTACCATGATTGAATTATATTTATCCCGCGGAATACAAAAATAAACTAAACGCTTGTTAAATATAAAATAACAGTGTTTGTTATATTTTATAGTACTATATATATGTTTAATAAATAAATGAAAGGAGTCATCCTTATTCCTTCTTTTTTTTTTTTTTTTTTTTTTTTGTCAAAGAGGCATGTTTGATTGAGAACGAGAAGAATTTTTTTTTTTTGGGGGGGGGGGGGGGACTTTAGAGCAAGGTTATTAAAATCGGACCGGTCATTGAAACGGTCTAAATACTGGATTAAGGATTAGTGGGTTAGACCGGAGTCGAACCGGGGTCAAACCAGGATAACTAAATCTGAAAGATTTATTATATAATATTTATTAATGGGAATTGGGTCCTATAAAGTTAAAAAACAAAAATGAAAAGTCTGCCATCTGCTTCTCATTTATGACTATGCTATTTCACTTCTTTTTATAACAATTTTGATGAAGCACGTGAATCCTCCCATATCTTCATCATCTACCAAAGTCCCAAACCCATACGCCATTCCTGTAGGCTTTAACTTCTCTTTTTCTTCTCTTTCCCCATGACTCATTCCTTGGCCCTTTTGAAATCCAACTCTAACCTCACCGTGAATCATACAAGCTCAAGCAATCACATACAAGGCGAAAGGCCGCCATCTCCACCATACAACTGGAGTCGTCCTCTGTTATTTCCATGTCTCTGCAAGCCATCTTTGTTTTCGGGGTCTTAGATGCCATCACTCGAGTCGGCGAAAGGCCGCCATAATATCCTAATCTTCCCATCTCTCCCTGTGTAAACGTCTTCCTCTTCAGTTGATTTTTTTTTTTTTTAAAAAAAAAAGACTCTGACCTGACTCTGGTTTCCATGTCAAACCGAACTGGTCTCATGACGGTTTCCAGTCCGAACCGGCCGGTCTACTTTGGAGGCATTATGTGGCAACAAATTTGGGCTGTTTTATGCGATAAGATGTTGATTTGATACCTTCGTGGTGACACTTTCCATCTCAATGCCCTTCTTTATTCTCCTGTGCCTCCCACTTGTCCCTCCTCCGCTTTAATTTAGGGAGGGGCCTTGCTCTTAACTAATCTCCATTTTCTCCGTCTTATCGTAAGCACTGGGCCATGGTCAATGGTCCATGGGCTCAGCTGACTGGCCCATTTTTCCTTGTTCGTCATCCAAACAAGAGATATACTTCCTCGGTTTTAATTATAAGACAAAATTTTAATTTTTGTCAATTTCTTTCTAAGATACCCATATTTTATTGTCTCAAGTGTGTTTGATTTTTGGTGAGTATATATACATTAGCGCGTAGACTCTTCTAGTCAATGAAATTTTTAAATTTTTAAATTGTTAGATTTTAATTTATTTATCTATCCACTGATGTTAATTTAACAATATATATATATATATATAAACACACACACACACACATGTGTATGTGTCTATATATGTATGTATATTTGTATGTCTATATATATGTGTATGTGTATATATGTGTGTCCATAAATATGTGTCTGTGTATATATGTATGTATATGTGTATGTGTATATATGTATATCTGTGTGTATATGTGCATCTGACAAATATATGTGTGTGTAGACACACACACATATGTATATATAACAAGGCCATTATTTCAATTAGAAAGCGTGTGAAAAAGAAAATTTTAGATTGAAAAGGTATGTGGCAGGAGTTTTTGATTCACTTAACTTATGTTATTTTAGATTTATATAAGGATATTTAAGAAAAATGAGTAAAATTAACTAATTTAACTCATCTCCTTAATCTCCCAAAATTAGTTAAATATATCCTACAATTAAGATTGGAGGAGTAATATAAAACCGTAGGGAAGAAGCCGAGAGTTGAAAGATATACATTAGGTATCTTGGTTGAAGCTTGTAATTAGTTGGTTATAACTATAAAATAAAATTTTAATCCTTATTTAGGTGATTGACCCCGACAAAGCGCCTACTGCTTTGAAAAGGCGTAATTTTGAACTAACTTTATACAAAAATCTTTTGTTTTACAAAGCAAGGGACATCATCATTAGATCCAAGAACATGACAATTCAAAAGGACGTCAGTTTTATCTGTCAATCAGCTGTTACGAAGTGACCAACACAGAGCCGCTCTCCATTATTGTCAAGCTTCCCGCTGCTAACCATGTCCACCTTCAACTCCAATCATTCTTGCAAATTCGGTGCGCATTATAAATCATTCATATTCATCAGCTCATCTGCATGGTCCCCCAAACATTTTATCAAGAGCTTGCATACAAAGCAATTCAATGCATGAACCCTTTATCAACCCAGATCGGAAGAGATTTGGCGAGCAAAGGATGCCGCAACATGTTATGTATAGTACTGCCTCCAGTTATATAGTTTGTAACTGCAAATTAAAATTTATATTAACCACCGGAGAGGTAGTATATGTTATTTTCAGCATAACTTAGCTTTGTTGCCTAATGACTCTCACAAGAGACATTTGTACACATATAAATGGCTTATTTGAGTTAAAGTTATAGAACTAGATTCACGCAAGTTGAAAAAAACTCATTTCATATACTTATTCCGTACACCATATAAATCATATTAAAAAAGTAGTTTTTACCACCGATCTAAATAGACATATAGTTTATATATAATAATACTATAGTTTCTCCATGCATGCACAGCCTTGGTCCAAGAGCCACCGACAATACAGCACTAATTAATTTGAATGGTTAAGATTCGGTAAAATATTACACATTTATCGCCTCCTCCATGCATATGCATGCATCATCTTTTTTGACTTCACCACATATATTTGCTGCTTTCTTTTGATTTTGTGACCGTTGTTGCCGTCGGCATGTGACCCTTGTGAATGTGTTGTTCTCTTGTTTCTTTTGCCTTGTTAGAATATTTAGGCTACCATGCGAACTTTTCCTTTATTAAGACATGGAAGGACACACCCCACTTCATTCATTAAAGCTACCCCAGCAAACCACGAAAGGATCCCTTTATTAATAGTGCATATACTGTTTTTTTCATCCACGTACATTGCTGCCTGTTCTACCTAGGATCTCTCTGACCACAATATTATCTCACGTCCATTATATTTTTCACCTGCATCAATTATCCAACATTTTGAGCTTACCAAGACGAAGCAGCCTATAGTGTTCCCGCAATTCCTATTAATTCGTATCTTGATCGTAAGCGATCGAGTGATGATGACTTTTCATCTTATCATTCAACTTCGTCCATCTTTTACATTTGGCATTTAGAAATGCAGAGAGTGCTTTGGAAGATGTGAAAGGGATTTCTAACAGGATAGCCTTCCGTAACACACAGGGTAACAATGTTAAAATGACACGGGCCATCGAGTCATTAATCAGATCACTAAAGTCCTTTTGACGGACACTCACTCCCTATTGTTTTGAATTAGATAAAGGAAATATGTCACCTTTAGACACAGTTTCATGACAGAGGGAATAAGTAATCATGACCATGGACCTGGAGAACCAGTAGCCATGACATGATGTCTTTTAAATATTAATTTTTTCGGTCAAAGGAATTTCCTTTTTGATTTAAAAAAGATAGATATAAACCATATCATCACATAACGATGAGTTATTAAAACACGCTGAGCTGGTTTCTGTTCGTCCCCATATTTTCCTAAATCATCTCATCCTTTAATTTCAATCATATAAGCCTTTACTATAGCATTGCCGTTGTTATCAGTGACGATTCCACAAAATTTAGCAGAAAGGATTTGAAATTTTGGTAACTCTTTAATCGGAGAAAGCTAAAGAGTAAATCATATATAAAAACCTGTGAATCCCCCCCAATCCCTGCCCTTAATTTCACCAACTAAATCTTCCTTCGTATTGTTCATGCAAAAGCAAAATGCTTCTCAAATTAAAAAAGAAGTGGACTAATCAAGCATCTGTCCAAGCAGCAAAAACTGGCAAATGAGGCAATGAAAGTGGAGGCCTCAAGCTTGTCACTAACGAAGGCGTCTCAGTGAGAATTGGCAGGCTTGTTTTATCAGGACTAACTTCTCGCGAGCTGCTCAAACTTGTTACTAATGACGAAGGATTAGAGACGTGTGTTCCCATCTTGGTTGAGTCATCTACTTGATGGATCAAGTAATCTAAAGAAGGCATTGAGTAGGACTGGGTTCTATAAGTCTCAATTCTTGCTGCTGGATTTTGGCCAACTTCTGTCATCCATTGAGAACGATCTAAGATATGCGGGCCGTCGAAGCTCTGGCGCATTGAAATCGCATCCTGTTGGTTTTCAACATATGCAGAACCTATAGGAATAATGGCCCGATCGTTACCGGAATCGATCTCTCTGTTTCGCCTGGCTAGTTCACCGCTAAGAAGGTTACTGCTAGCCATGATTTTGTCCACATCATACCTTGTTATATCAAAGTTGGTCACCGCGTTTACTCCACGGAACTTTATAGCTGCTATGTCATATGCCTCAGCTGCTTCCTCTTGGGTGCCTAGAGAGTTTCATTTCAATAACATCAATAAACTTCATGCTTAGCAGCATTTGCATTTGGATCACATCTTCAAGAGAATAAGCTAGGTTAGAGTAGTTAATATATTTATATTATTCTTCTGCATTCTGAGTCAACAGCCTTTTAAAAAGCTGGGTCTCGGGACTAGCTACCAGCTCTCAATAATATTAAAGCAACTGCAGATCAGCTTTATTGTTGGCTGGAAAGAAAGTTCAAAGAGCTTACACCACACCAATGACCAGCTGAACATGGTACAAGAGACACAGGCCGAAAATGAAAATTATCGACCACCAATAATAATAATAATAATAGAAAATTGATCGTGAAATTTGAAAGAACTCACTGAATGTTCCAAGATATAGATCCTTGTTTCCAGCCACTCTACCGATTCGAGCTTGCCACCGCCCATGTTGATGATGTCTGCTACCAAGTGAACAATGAGGAACCCCAGTTTATAATAGAGAAAACTGTCTCTTTTTTGTTAAAAAAAGACAGAATACAAATCTTATTAATAAAACGTTACAGTATACTACAAAAGTTATTCGCAGAGAGACCTTGTTACTCCTCTGTACATGGAAGCACCTCTAGAAAATCCACTGCTTTTCCTGAAAGGGGCAGGGTTGAGAGATGTTACGATCATCTAAGATGACTATTAAATTCAAGATGCTAATGATATGCCTTTTTTAAGAAAAGATAATGATAATAATCTCCAAGATGCCATTGAGAGATAGTAACAAAGGTTTAATATATATACATACCTCCGCAAATGAGCAACGTATTCCTGTCTGGTCATGTTCTTCATTTCCTCTAGTTCATTTTGATAATTTTCCAACTGTAGAAAAAGACGACGGAAAAAAAGGAGGGAAAACTATTATAAGATCATAATTGCATATCAGTAACAGTTACTGAAATGGGTTTCGTTAGTCTGATTACAAGCATGGAAGAGAAAAGGCAAAAGAAGTTTCAATTATTACTGGGAAATTGATATGAGTGGAGGGTCCCCAATACTTGAGTGCGGCCAGATCATAAGATCTCGCAGCTTTTTCTTCCATATCATAACCCCCTGCAATCAAATATTTGGTTCCACTTGCATAAACATTAATTTTCCTTTTTTGCTAGCATCTTCTAAACGAAACCAATGCAAATATGTCTACATAATATAATAAGCTTTGAGAAAATAGACGTCAAGAAAGCTTACCTAGATAAACTGAGATATGTCGTATATTTGAGCGGTATCCCCGGCGAAGCAAAGAATATTAAAATAGTGAGACGACAATAAAATTCAGAGCTTTTCAGGTAAACATAGATAGATATGGATGACCAAACACATCATGAAAACGAACAAAAGGCCAAAACAAAACAAATAAAAAAGCTAGTCGCTTGACATATTTTCATTTTTTCATACCTTGCCTTCCTTTCCTGCTTTGACCTTCTTTCTTGCAACTGTTGTCCCAAAGATGTGCTTCGTATCTACCAGTCCATCTATGTCTGATAATTAAAAACCCTTTAGAAAAATCGAAAGAGACAGAACAGATATTCGGAAGAAAAGGAAAAAAAAAAATCAGCTTAGGCCAAAGGTTTAGAGAGGCTTTGATTTGATGCAACAGGGGCAACATCAGTACAGAGAAGAACTAACTAACCTGGTTACACCTCTATATTGGGAGGTTCTTTGGCCAAAGGTATCTATGGATTTCCGGTGGATAATTTGCTTCTGGTCAAACTTTTCAGGTCCTCTTTTCTTTGTATCCACGCCAACAGAGTCAATGACAGAAGGCGAAGCTCTCTGTGAACTTGTGACACAGCTTGACTGTGAGCCAGAGCTCATGGACAAGCTCAGTGACTGCAAATCTCCATACGTCATTGATCCAATGGACCCAGATTCGCCGCCACTGTTATCCTCAGCGCTCACCATCATCTCCGACTCCGGTGCATGGCCAGCTTGGTTGATTCTTATGCCCCAGCTCCTCATTCCAGAAACTCCCCCCTCTGCAATACTTGGGACTTGGACGTTACACTCTGAAACGTCATTTTGTTTGGCCCCTTCTAACATCATTTCATGACTTCTGAAGCCAGAATAGCATGATGCGAAAGGCTGAGCCTGAATGTCTTGCCCCTGTTCTACGCGGTTGTTTAGATAGTTTGTGTTGTTGAGTTCTCGGCGTGAGGATTGGTTGGCAAAAATCATGCTGTCTAAGCTCAAGGTCCCCATTGTTGAGCTGCCTAAGAAATTCTCCAGTTTTGGGGATGAAGTCGATACCATTGCTTCGCATGTTAAATAACAAGAGGTCAAGAGATAGCACTCGAAAGAAATGAAATGGAGAAGAAAAGCTTGGGGCAGAAGTTTGAGCTAACCTTGAGGTTGTGAATGCATTAGATAGAGAGAGCCGTCAGATTTCAGGGGCATGACAGGAAGGGAAGAATAGAAGCCGACATTTTCAGCTTCAAGGCCACCACCATAGTAAATGCCATAATTAGGAGGAAGGGGCATGGAGTGATAAAAGCTTGCCGGAACTGTATCTGCAGCGGCAGAGGAAGGCCGTGTCACTGGTGTGTCCTGTTGTTGTTGTTGTTGGTCATCTAGATTTATGTGGGGGGAGAGAGAGAAACCCAGCCAGTTGTTTTCATCATTCTCCACGGTCTTCATCTTTGTCCGCCTCACTTGTTCACCTTATTATTAGATAATAGATATTCTAGCCAAGTTGGGCCTTAAGGGCTAGGCAAGGCAACTCAATCATGAGGAAACATTTTCTCTGCTCTCTAGCCTTCCCTCCATTTGAAAGTAAAGATTTTTTTTTGGTTAAGAAATACTAGTATATCTATTGATTGTAGCAGAAGCCACTCAACCAAATCTAACCATCCAAGTAACGAAATCTAACTCCTGAGAGCAACTGAATCAATCCATATGCTCTGTCTCTCTCTGGGGCTGGCTGGCTCTGTGAAGAGTCCGTATATATGTTTGTCTCCTTGGACAGAATTCTAAAGAGAAGAAAGCAGTTTCCTTTAAAATAAACAAAAAGAATGTGTTGCAGTGAGCTATGCTAGGCATCCTTCCCTCATTCCATGGGGATCCGTGTATGAGAACTTTATCCTACGCTCCCACACCTTCCTTCTTCTTTTCTTTTCTTCTTTTTTCTCCTTTTAAATTTAATGTAGGAAATAAAAATAGTAGTTCTTAAAAACCATTAAAGAGCTGTTTGAATTACAATTCGATAAGTACACTCAATTGGAGGTAGAACTCATCTTACCTAAGTTGGATACTATAAATTATGTTAAAAAAATAACTTCTATTACTAATCTAAATAAAGGTCAGGTTTTTTTCATTATCACATTATTCTTTATAGTCTATAAATCATATCTTTTTAATCAATCTGAAAAGGTTATAATACTATTTTAATTTTTCTCTTATTGTTATAATACTACTTTAATTTTTTTCTTATTTTTTTAATCAACAGTACATATCCATGTAAAACCCCAAAAAACACAGAAAGCACAAGCAGGGTCCTCATTTTGTCCTTAGTAAAAAAGACTTCCCAGTCCAAGGCACACACACTCTCTGTCTTTAAATTCTACTGATTAGTGGGTAGACGATATTAATGGTCTCGAGCTTATTAGTTATTACTTTAGCTTTTAATGCCTCGCAGAAGCAGAGGAGTGAGGAGCTTGTTGAATAAGAATTTCACGGGCACAATACCGTCTGTCCCTCCAGCTCCAGTCACTTCAATTCTGATATCTCTGGACCTACATAACCTTCCCCTCTAAGGTCTACGTATCTCAATTTCACCCTCCCTCCCTTCGTCCTTTCACCATCCATCTTATGTAAATCCGTATCGCCTCTTTTTTGTCCTCATTCAATGCATATTTATCCGAAACTCCTCCGGGGCTTCATGTAAAACACAGGGAGCAGATTCGCTCCACTTTCATCTTTTAGGCCCGTTTGGATCAAATAAAATTAAGGGAGAAAAAAGAAAAATTCAAATTTTTCAGTGGTGGTGGTTGTTTGGTTCAAATTTTCTTAGGAAAATATTTTCCGCGCCGCTCCATTTTCCCACGTTCAAATGAAAATGGGTTCCCACCAAAAATGGTGGGAAGCCATTTTCCAAATTTCGCTTCCGCAAATGTAC
This sequence comes from Acacia acuminata, assembly GCA_019022655.1. Lineage (NCBI taxonomy): Eukaryota > Viridiplantae > Streptophyta > Magnoliopsida > Fabales > Fabaceae > Acacia > Acacia acuminata. The sequence goes on from JAFJYI010000002.1 coordinate 7,967,968, forward strand.
CAAAGTCCAATTTGCCCCGAACATAGCTACCTCTATCTCGTAGAGGGAGAGTAGAATTTCAACGACGACGACCGTGCATCTCCGTTGGTTCTTCTCCATCTATCTTCTCTTTCTTTACTTTCAGCCTCTTTTGGTTTTTGTCTTCAGTTAGCCCATGGATAGTGAAATCCATGAATGTCTAGTTGAGGTGTTGGCCGCATGTTTAGCTATAGTTTTAGCACTAAGAAAAGTGGTTGTGACAATGTTTGTCGTAGCCACAAGTAGGCGTATGAGAGAAATCCCTTATAGCTCATTTAGGCTAGATTTCCACTCTAAGAGAGCGAACCTCGAGCAATGGTTTATACTAGCGACACCACTTGCTTTGGACACAATCGGAGGGCTCCGGCCTACGAGGCATATGTTAGTTGATGAGCAAGTTGCCATGTTTTTACACATTTTAGCCCATCATGTGAAGAACCGAGTAGTTCAATTTGAGTTTGGAAGGTCGGTGAAACAATAAGCGAGATATTTCAAGCTTGTTTTGAATGCCACGTTGAAACTACAAGATCGGCTATTGAAGACACCGAGATCCTATTAGAGACGATTGCACGGAGGATCGTTGGAAATTGTTTAAGGTAAATACTCTAGACTTTTGTTATGTCAATCTGCATTGCGAAAAATTTTTTTCATCTTCATATACGTTATTAATGGCAGGGGTGTTTGGGGGCTTTGGATGGTACCCATATACAAGTACAAGTGGCAGCCCACCAGAAGGGTCGATATCGGAATAGAAAAGGAGATATAACTACTAATGTTCTTGAAGTATGCTCACGGATGGACAATTTATATTTGTGTTGCCTGGATGGGAAGGATCTGCGGATGGAAGGGTCCGAGGGACGCGATAAGGAGGAGACATGGTTTGGAAGTTCCAGTGGTGTGTTTTTTGTTCTATCAATATTTGTATTGAGTCTCTTGTAAAGTTTGGCTTTGAGAAATGGACTGTTGTTGATGTGCGGGGGAAAGTACTACTTAGTAGATGCGGGTTACACTAACGGTGATGGATTCCTTGCACTCCGTTACCACCTTAATGAGTGGAGAGCGGGTCACCAACCCGCACTCAGTGAATGTTTTAACATGCGACATTCATGTGCGCGTAATATCATTGAAAGATGCTTTGGTATTCTGAAGTTAAGATGGGGAATCCTTCGAACTCCTTCATCCTATCCGATAAACATTCAGAATAGATATATTGTGGCATGTTGCCTTCTCCATAACCTTATTCGAAGATCAACTGTGCGTGACCCATTAGATGAACAACTGGACTCATTGGAACCCCAAACCCAAGTCAAGAAATTCCTCCAATTTCTACGATGGAAACTTCGCGCCCGGAACAATTTTAGAGATAACTGGCTCCGACATTTTCAATGCTTATTTGGCTAATAGATCCCGATGACGATTAGCATTGGTGTATTAATTGATAAACATCCCTGTTGTAAAACCTTTGTTTGTTTACACCGAAATAAAAGATATTGTGAATGTGTTTGTTTCTTTATCATACTGGAGTTGCGGGGTTAAATTGTTACTCATGTATTTAATTACTTGTTATGGACTAACTACTTTTGATTTGTGTAGTGGTAGAATGGAAGACTCACAAAAACAAAAGTTTTTACCGGTTGAGTGCCTTATGCAACCGAGGAGGCGAGGTTTATGCCGGACAATGGGTTCAAGTCGTGGTATGCCAACCGATTGGAAGAATTGATCCGGAGCGCCAACCTAATTCGAAAATCAAAGGAAATCCTCACATAATATCGCGCATCAAAACGATGAAATTGGCCTGGCAAGTGGTATACGATATGGTGTATGGCTCGAACACGTCCGGATTTGGATGGGATCCGGATAGACAATGTGTTGTTGCGGACAAGGAAGTGTGGGATGAGTACATCAAGGTTGGTGACCATTTCCCATTTCCTATACATTACTTGCCAAACACATTATTACTAATTACACATTCACTTGTTTGTTAGGTACACAAAAGGGCTGGAACGTACGAAACAAGTGCCTACCCCATTTCCAAGATATGTGTTTCGTTTGGTCCAAAGATAGGGCGGTCGGTGACTACCGTAAATCACCAAAAGGCAGTTCCACGTCCCACCTGTTGGTAATTATCGGTGATAGCGCAAGGAAGAGGAGGAAAATGGGGAAGAATGATACGGTTCGGATGTTTTGAGGGAAACCATGTCCTCCTTGATGGCACAATAGAGAGAGTTTTTGACAAAACGGGAGCACGTTTATCTCGAGCTTCGCATCATGCTAAGATGCAATTTTCAACATTTGTTGGAATGGAGGAGCTGACCACCGCCCATATTAAGATTGTCTCTTTTAAATTCCTTTGAGGATTCCCATCGCATTCAAGGAAGCATTTCGGTCATTGCTAGGGACATAGATTTCGTGGGTTAACTTGAATTTTTGAGAAAGTCTCGTCGGATCTTATTTTGAATTTTTGGGAAGTTCCATGCCTGGGTTTTTTTTTGGTGCCCACGTATATTTATAATTTTGTCAAACGCAAAGGCAACCGTAAGCGTGCAATTGACAACAAACGATACGTACAAATATATTGTACGAAACTACGTTTAATATATATAAAGTTCTAAAGTTATGTACCTAAGTTGTGTTTCCTCCTTCATATGTTGTGCGGATGTTACGTGTTAGAATTACGAGTGTAACAGAGGATGATAATTCTCAAGTATGATTTTATCATACTTGAGAATGGTGTATCATTTTCCCTCAATTCATTGCAATTTTTAAACATATTCTCGAGAATTGACAATGAGTTCTTGAGAAATATCGGGATTTGATGAGTTTACTGAAGTATCTCGGGAATTGACTTACCAGTATAAGATCACCATTCTCGAGAATTACTAAGGAATTCTCGAGAATTATCGAGGAGGAGTCCAATGCACAATATCTTTCATCTGGAATTCTCGAGAATCACCAAGGAATTCTCGAGAATTGTCGAGACAAACTCATGGAGAAGTTCTTCTAAATGAGGATTCTCGAGAATCATCAAGGGATTCTCGAGAATTGACGAAGATTAAAGACTACCCAGAATTCATTTTAATTGACCATTCTCAAGTATCACTAAATAATTCTCGAGAATTGGCGAGACGAAACTAAACGAAGTCTCTTTAACTACGCATTCTCGAGAATCATCGGCATTCTCGAGAATTGGCAAGGGATTCTCGAGAATCATCAAGGGATTCTCGAGAACTGACGAGACTGGGGTAATATTTTGACTAACCATTCTCGAGTATCACTTCAGGATTCTCGAGAATTGGCGAGACAGAAACTGAAGTGGAGCGCACATAGCACTAGCATAATCAACTAATGTTTGTTTTTATTAGAATCGCTTCGGTTTTCGAAAGAGTTTTCTTTTTACCTTTTTTAATGTTTTGTCGACGAGCAAGAGAAAGACAGAGATCTTTTTTTTTTTTTTTTTTTGTCAAAAACAAGTGAAAAAGTAAGCTTTTTTATACGAACAAGTTAAACTATACATGTCTTCAAATATATAAGTATATGTATCAAAAGACAAGAAAAAGTGGTGGTGAAGAGGCAATAATGCAAAGGGTACTAGCTTTTTTATTTATTTATATAATAAGCCAATTCTCGAGAATTCTCTAGAATTGGCAAGCCAATTCTCGAGAATTGGCAAGTATTCTCGAGAATACCTTAGAATTGGTAAGGTCTCGTACGTGGTTGATTTTGTGTGGTATAAAAAAAATATTTTATGTGTAAGGGTAAAATGGTATTTTGCCTCATTTTCTTACCTTATTTTCTTCCAACCAAACAAAAATTTTCCTATCAAACCATTTTCTTTTCCAATGCCAACTAAACGCATCGAGGCAAAATATTTTCCATTCCATTCCTTTCTTTTCATTTCCATTCCTTTCCATTCCCACCTTTTCTTTGATCCAAACGGGGCCTTATATAGTATCTCTCTATCTCATCCGTTCAATTTTTGATCTAATTATGTAGAGAGAGATATATAACATATTTTAAAATTTTCATATTTACCGCATGCGATATTTTAAAATGTGTGACATGTCCTTTTCTATATAGTTGCATCATATTAGGCGATATTTTAAAATGTGTGAAATTAAATGATAGTGAGAGATGAGGAGGGAGTAGAAGAGAATCTACTCCCATAAAACACATTTACATAAAAACAGTACTCTCTCTTATTTTTATTATAAGACACTAACTAATAATTTTACAAACCAATAAAAACACTTAAATCAATAAAGTTGTTATAAAATTTAAGTAATTTTCAATATTATCCCTACTAATTACACTAAACATTAATATTATATTAATTATTACTTTCACATACCACCCTTATTAATGATGGGCATATATGGGGAAAAAAAATCAATGCTCCTTGAAAACAAGCAAGTATTTTATAAAAAAGATCAAATACACTTGTTAGTTGATGCTTTATAATAAGGACCAGAAGGAGTATTAGCAAAGTTGATTAATAACACTTTTGTTTTTAAAAATATCATAACCATATTCTTTAATTATATCCTTCCATTTCTTTTTTGATTATTATTGGAGGAGTATTAATAAGAATAAATTAAAAAAAATCTTTTTGTTAACCTTAAAATTTGAAAAAGATTGAAAAACATGCAAAATATGTTTTATATTTAGGATGAAGATAAACTCTTTAATTACGTCTTATATTAATAACGGAGTATTCATTTTTTAAGTTTGCTTGTTAAATTAGATTAGGGTGGAGAGAGCTTTTGAAAAAGTTGAAAAAATATGCACAAAGAGAAAAGGTTGAAGCAAAACAAGTCTTGATCCTTTTTTAAGTTTACCAAAGAAAATGCCCTTTTACAGAGGGTGTAAGTTAATATTCGGCTTTGAATATAAGACGTTCACTCTCTTCAAGAGGGGGGGAAGGCATTATCAATATATTGATATTGCTAACAAACCCTGAAAAAAAATATGATGATTTGTACAAACATAAATGGAAGGTAAAAGAAATATTCCTGGCTCCGTTTCATGCTCTGCTCACAAAAATAGGTTTATTATTTTACTGATATATAAGCTGGATATCATTTGTGATCATTCAAAAACTAAGCAACAATCATTGTTATGATAGACTGAGTTCATCTCACGAATGTGCTCATGCACGTAGTAAAGGAGGACAGTACTATCTTATAATCATGTCAAAGCACTTAAAATTACTGAGTTGCAATATACAGTGTAAGAATTATCTCTCTGTTTTTTTTCAACATGGGATGGGGATGATTACGCGGGAGCTTAGTCAACACTTGCATTTAGACAAAAATTGAGAGAGAAGAAGGAGATCCACCAAAGGCAAAACTGGAAACTAACAAGTGGATTATCTCGCTTTCGTATTAGCGTAATCATTATGGGCACAAAACAAGCATCTGATTGAAATGAAAACCAATTTTTAATTATCCTTGTACTAGCGTGAACAAGCATCTTCCCTTTGTTATCGCCATGAGACGCAATTTTTAATGTTAATTAGAGTTCTCTGATCTGGCGGCTAATCTGGAATATAATATAAGCAGCCCATCGCTTTTGAGATGGAGAGAAGAAAAGATGAAAGAATTAAACTTGTTATGTTTAGGATAAATTTGGCCTCTAGATCAAAGCACATAATATTCCTGAAATGATTACGTGAAGGGCCCTTCAGAAACATACTTTCGTTCGGTACATGCATTTTTTAATTATATCCACACTTCAATAATTAAAGCCTTAACTATTGTTTAATCAATCCCACTGCAATAAAGTGCTGGCTTTGCTTAGCCTCAATCCAACAAATACGAGCTTTGCAAGATGGATTATACCGGTGGGTTGAAGAAAAAAACATACTAAAAGAAAAAGAAACAGAATCCATAACAGTCATTATATTCACCCCAAATTTGGAAGTGTAAAAAACATTGAAATTTTCGGAAAAACACATAATCAACAGTTAATTATTATATTTCTTTACTTTATTACATTGAACCATATCGGCGTGTCTGATATTCCAAAATCCAAAAAGAACGAGAAAGTCATCGAGTTTGAACAAAACCGGAGCTCCTTTCACTGCATGTTAGTCCTTCCGACCCCACTCGAGGACTATGTGATAGGTGATGAAAAATGACATGTTGACCAGTAAGATGTGAGCATTAAAAGAAGAACAATTAAAAAGGAAAAATTGACATGGAGATTCTCTTATGATCGAGTTTCATAATTGGTTTTGCATGCAAATTTGGGTGACCAAGTTCATGGGGACAGGAATTCAAGAGGGAATGATTTGGTTGGAAAAAGAGATGGGGAATGGGGGAGTTTGGAGGCGAAAGAAACAATTATAACGAAGAATGTTAAGAAAGAGCAAGTGAATGTCTTTTTTCTTTTCTTTTCTTTTCTTTTTCTTTTCTTTTTTCTATTGTGTGTGATAATGAGAATATCCACCACCTACCAAAGCACTTTGAGCCCAATAGCATGTTTACCTTAAATAGTCTCCTTCCACTAAAAGGACCTTCCCTTACTCTGCTTTACCCATCTCTGTTTTCTTTTCGTTTCAACTTTCACCCTTTTCTTTTGGTGTTGAAGACTACGCTGCCCCCCTTCTCTCACTATTTGACCCCAATCCAATGCCATCTCATCTAACCACAATTCTTAATTATAATCATTTCATATTATTCAAATTAGGCCATAATCATTCATTACTGCTTCTTAACAACAAGCTGCTTTATTCCAAGCATCATGCACATCTGCACTAGAACTTAGATCATTCATAGGTAGATTTAATTGGCATTGTTGGGTAATCAAATCCAACAATGGTACAAATCATGGAACAGTTTTATTTAGGCCAAAGCGGTTGGAGAAAAAGAGGTCTCTCGCCCAACGGGGAGACCAAGCAAGCAAGGTGAACAACGCAGTCATGTGACCAAACACAATTTGCCTGGGTGGCTTTGGACTCAAAACCTTCTTAGCAACATGTCTGGCAAATACTGCACCATCCATGGCCTTCTCACCCTGAGAAGCTCTTGCTCGTTCAGCGATCACATCTCCAAACTCCTTATAAAGCTTCCATTCAAAACTCCCTAGTTTCTCGAAATTGGCACTCCCCAAATTGGACCTGACGGCACCAGGCAGAACCTGAACCACATTAATCCCAAATGGCCTAAGCTCAAGGCGCAAGCTATCAGACATAGCAATCACAGAAGCCTTGCTGGCACAGTAAGAACCTGCCCAAGGTGTAGAAACTGTGCCCACAATACTCCCAACATTCACTATGCTACCACTTCGACGAGAAGCCATGTGGGGGACCACATTTTGCACCATCCTTATTTGCCCCAAAGTGTTGATTTCCCAGGCCTTCCTAATTGCATCTAACGGCAGCTCTGCTAGGGGGCCTGTGCTACCTATGCCGGCGTTATTAACCAGAATGTCTATGCGTCCACATTTGGACATTACAGTGTCCACCGCCGATGCCACGCTCTCATCACTACTCACATCAAGCTCGACTGTGTCTATGTTGTTGTCTGACCGCAAATCCAACATGTCTTGCATCCTATGTTTGATGTCAGTCGCAAAAACTTGGCAATTCTGCTCAGCAAATGCCCTGCAGTACTCATACCCAATTCCACCCTTGGCACAACCCGTCACCAGAACGATTTTCCGGTCACTCATAATTTGTTTTCCTTATGGAATCGCTAATGATGAATTTCATTATCTTAGTCTTATATGACAAGGGAGTACATTAGTTTAATGGAAGAGCCGTCTTGTTCTGTTTTTTTTTTTTTAATTGTTCAAATATTGGTCTTTGGGTTGCGTTGTTGGGGTGCAGAATATTCTGGGCACATTCTACTTCTTTGTGTGTCTAGGGATTGGTCATCATCGTCAGGCCGGCTAACGAAGGAGTTGTTTTCCATGTGGCTTTAGTGGGAACCAGAACCATGTCATGCTGACACTTTCTACCTCGCTTTTGGTCACAAAGATAGCTCCACAAGGGACAAGGCATTATCAGCTTTCAAGGAAAGCTGCCGGGATGATCATCTAATATGGAAAAACAGTACCATTCAGATTCTTTCACGTTCATCAAGTTAAATTAAAAAAGAGAAAAGTAAACCTAAAATCCCAAGGGATTTTAATGTCCTTCCTCGGTTTCTATGCTGTGTTTTGATGTTTTCTTGCCTTTGCTGGTAAACTCATCAGATCATCGCCTTGGAAAATGCTGGATCGGTCTTTATTTCATGAAAAACAAACATGCAAAACAAAGAGGAAGATATTTAGAAATCTGTGGATGGAACGTGCATGGAATAAATCCAAAGAAACATACTAGTAATTAATAACAATGCGAAAATAATGAACAGAGAAAGTGGATAGGTACCTGTGGAATGGGACGACCACGTCTGAAGCTGTTAAGACCATAGTGTGTGAGGATAGGGTCTGTGTGTACTTTATCTTTTCAAGGGAAAGTATTGAAGTTACCCTTTCAGAGAACCCAATGGCAATTTTTCTGCATCTACTCTTAGCCCCATTACTGTCTTTTTACTTGATTTTACCCTCCGCCAGGCCAATTTCCTCTGTTTTTCAGGCATTAATGTTGCATGCCGTACCCCATGGACAAGAACCTCTTTATGACTCTTTAATTTCTTGTCTGCACCCTGCAACATTCAACGTTTCCTTTTTCCTTTTCCTTTTTCACCCTCCTAATTTTCATTCAAAATGTATGCACCACAATTTCTACCTGTAAATTCCTTCCATTTCATAAACACTTGTCTCAGATGTAAGTTACTTTCAAAGAGAATGCATATTATTTAAGATGAACATAGACTCTGTATTTGAAGTCTGGTGTGGTGTAGTGAAGTTTCTAGCCCTGCTACTGAGACCTTGCTAGATTGCCTTCACTGGGAAAGAAGAGGGCTAAGATACTGTATGAAAGGGCAACATAATTGACCCCATTTTATTAATGCCTGCCTTTCAGTTAAAATATTCACATTCCTAGAGATCCATTTTATGAAAAAGACTAAGGGCGAGAAAGTCCCATCAGATTTCGAATATTCAATTGGTAGGGTGGTTAGTGGGGTTTAAAGTTCTCTATATTATTTCCAAAGCCTTCATACCTGATTAACAGATTGAGACACCAGAGATCCATTATTGAATTCAAATTGTAATTGACTTAAATCTGCGTGTGGATAGTGGGGTTTAAAGTTCTCTACATTATTTCCAAAGCCTTTTTACCCGATTGACAGATTGAGACGCCAGAGATCCATTATTGAATTCAAATTGTAATTGACTTAAATCTGCATAATAGGATAAGAGGTTATGGTACAAACATACCTATGCACCTTTTTTATACACGTATCGCACCACATATGCCCATATATATTATTTAGCTGTAAAAATATCTATAAACATTTCTAAATGAGACAAAAATGTCAATTAAGTTAACCAAGTCAAACGTTCGTAAACTATTGATTTTTCGTAAACTATTGATTTTGTGGGTTCCATATGAATTACTTTTAAAGGTTACGGTGCAAAAATGCCTTTATACTTTTTTAAAATATGTATCTAGCATTATATACATTTTTAAGAGCAAAAATACGGACCAGGCTTTCCTCCGCTGCTCCTTATTGGTTGTTGCCCTCCTTTTTCTCAAAATTGCGCCCTTTTAACGCAAAACAGTGAAGAAGTTGGTGCTTTTTTTTTAATATAAATATTTTAGGGTATTGATGAGTACTAAAAAGACACTTCAGGATATTGACCAGTACTGAAAAAATATTCATGATTTTGAAAAAAATATCTTGAGGTATATTTTTAGTACCATTCAGTACCTTAAAATATTTTTTCAAGATCCTAAAACAATTTTTTAAGATCCTAAAGTATTTTTTCAATACCTGAAATATTTTTCAAAATCGTAAAATAATTGTTCAAGATCATGAAGTATTTTTTTAAGTATCAATCAATATTTTAAAGTATTTTTTTTTTATTACCCGTCAGTATCTTGAAATGTTTTTAAAAAAAACAAGCACCAAGCTTCTTCACTGTTTTGCGCCAAAACACACGTAATTTTGAGAAAAGAATGTCAGTGGACAGTAAGGGGCAGGAGAGGAAAGCCTGGTCCCAAAAATACATACAAACTTCTTCAAACAAAGCAAAAATGCCAAATCAAAGGTATCATTGTATAAGCCTGTTAACATTAATTGATCAATTTTCTCATTCGCTAATTAAGAGAAGAAACAATGAATGTATTTTTAGACTGTTAACATTGTAAGGAACCTAGAAATGTCTCTAATGATTTTTTTTTTTTTAAAAAAATTAAGGTTACAAGCTGTAACCACTATACATGCCTAGATCATTACATCCAGCTTGCATTAGAGCTTGTAAACCCTCAATGTGAGTCGATATCACCTTCAAACCATGTCTTGATTCTAGAGCCTGATAAGTTAGATGGTTCACTATATTGTTGGCTTAAATAATGGAAATCCTAGTCTCGACTTAGGAGATCCCTAGCTTCTAAGATTATTGACTTATTTGTGTGAAGAGAGACGTCTCCCAACTTTAGCAACTAAATTGCATCATATAAGTCTAATTCAACAATAATCTTGCGACAACCAAATCAATAACCAAAACAATAATCCTATGGCGTTAGGCGAGAGAGGGCAAAGAGGGAGGAAGAGTGAGTAAGAGGAGAGAGAATTGATAGAGATGAAAGAATATGGAAGGAGGGATTGGCACATAGATAGCTAATAGTGTATATTTTTGCACCAAAGGAATATGTATATGGTGTAAGATGCACATTTAGTAAAAGTACATGAGTATTTTTGTACCTTACTGAATTGACTTCTAAACAACAATGTGAGGCTCACCACTAAAAAGTAACGGTCGGTAGCTCAAAAATGGAGCAAGCGTTTTTGTGACTTTTTATACTCTTCATAGGCATTTTTACACTTAAAAAATGTAAATGGTGACAAGTGCATATTTGGAAAAAGTGTATAGGCATTTTTGCCCCATAATCCAATGATAAGTAATGCACAATTTCTAACATTAATGTCATCATCGATCAATAAGATCGATACATGCATTTACTAAAATGAATGTTCCTTCACACCTTGCATTATGTGGAACTAAAGATTGGACTAATTTAAGCTAATCTCCAACTCAATTTTATCCCATTCTCTCATAATATGGGGCTAAAGAATCAAACTCCATCCCCGGGCAAAGACAATACAAAGTTACAAATGCCCTTCTCATCCATTAATATAGAATATCAAAATTAAAATACAAAAATATAGAGTATAAATCAATTAATGGAAATAAGAAAGAATAATGGGAGCACTGAATAAAAATACAGTTTTGCCAAAGGATGGCTACCTAAGCTAATCAGGCTGCATTAAAAGAATGTCGTTTCGCCTTCACTTTTGTAGGAGCTGGTAACATGACGAAAGAAAGTAAGAAAGTTTAATCTGCTAAAAAGAAAATGCACTAGCGTATAATATTAGACGACTCAGTTCTTATTCTTCTTGTATCTTAGGAGAGATGGTCAGATGTGCGTCAATATTTTTGGTAAAACAATCAATTATAAGAATGATGAAATTCAGACTTCACTTATGGCTAATCATCTGTTTCAACTCTCGTTAAGCCCTCAAAAATCATGCGAGGCTAACTAATCAATAATGAGCATTGACAAATTGATAATATAAATTGAAGCGTTTTGTATATACAAGAATATTGACCCTGAGGCTCAGCATTTCTGTAGGAAATAATTTTGTTTACTTCAACAGTTTAACGTCAGAAAGTCTTGAACTAGATGTCGAAAATAGAGACACACAAGGACTTGCTACGCCGGATCAGAGTACAAGTCTATGGGACCCATTTCTTGACGTGTGAAAATTGACAAACTCTTGGCGTGTGAAAAATCAAAGGCTTATTTCACACAACAATTTTGAAATAAAAGAGCCGACGCAGGTAACTACAGAGTTTTGTTATGGCATCTAAGATTTTACACAACCCAACAATATGCTATTTGAATACATTTAAAAAGTCGAATTCTTCCAAGTTCATAACAGGCCGTTATTTCAAGCAAGTAGGAAAAGAAAACATCAAAATTTGAAACCTGAAACTAGATCGACATAAAAGTTCGGTTCTATTATTATCTTAAATCCTTAACTACTAGATATCATCAGGTTATGGCGTTATGCATATGACAATAACTAGTTGTAAGAAGAAAGCCTTCCAGTTATACAGAATTGGGGCAGCTATACAGTGAAGGCTTGTGATTATGCAGAAGGAGCCTTGCGGCAGACATCGAAAATATCATCCAAAGGAGCATGGTCCCCTGTTCCTTCATCCTTCCTCGCATACAACAGCTGCCTTCCTTTGAATACCAACATTCCTCCCTGACATAAATTAACAACTTATCCATAAGGGGGGCAAAAAACTAAAGTAAACCATTCAAGAGAATTCAGAACACAGCAAAGCTTATTCTGGTGTGGTCCTACAATACAAATATCAACAAACCTGTTGCAAGACACCACTTATATCATCCGGGGTGGCTTCAATCGTATAGTTTTTTAATGCCTTCTGAAAACTATCAGATCTTGAAAACACCTTTGCCTGAAAGATCAGCGTTATATTGGAAAGATACATGCATTAGATAACAAAACAATCTCTTCAAATGGTATATATACTTCACAAATGTCTGAAGTTTACACTGGCGGGGTTGAGGAATGTACGACCAACTCCATAGTATAGGTCCAAAACATTATATGCCTGGAAGAGACGAGCATTTGTTACCATAAAAATTCACTGAAAGATGAATCCTGATAGATGAGTGTTTGAATGCCAAACACATTACCTTGCGCTCAGGGTCCGCATATAGACAATCCATAGGAAATGGTAACTGAGTGCAGGATATTTGGTCAATAAGGAAATATCAGTTTTGAGATAAACACGTCCGAAACATGAAATTGACATATACTACCTGTAAGCATGATGCTCAAAGAACACTGAACAAAATTAAATTCTTTACGGATACTAGCCTATCACCAATACCGAGCTAGTCAACTAAACTAATCAGGGCGGTGGTTTATATCCACGAGAAATCATTATAGACTTCAACAATAAGCAGGAAACTTAAATTTCATTTTAATAAAGGGGAAAAAAAACAGGAAATGCAATAAATTGGGATGTGACTGGTTATTAATTCTCAAATCCAATCCCCGATTTCAGCAGAAGCAATGATTAACTCTTAAATTTGGCATGGTTCAAGCATCTTCAGAACACCAATAAATCCTTTAAAGGACCAAAGTCTTCCAATCATATATAATTTAAGCGACTCATGAAAAAGGATCAAGTTGCTTCTTAAGGCATGAATTATTGCCAGGAATATATTGCAATGACAGACTATTAAGAGAAAGAAATTACTCGTTCAGCAAGTATACGAGCTTTATTGGGAGTGCCGACACCAACTGCAATTAGTTTCACACCAACTGAATCGAACTTTGATTTGTATTCCTTCAGGGTTGAAGCTAATTCCCAACTAAGAACAAGCACAAGTGCAGAAAAGTCGTAATAACTAGCTTCACAGAAACAGGACTTGATGATGCCAAAGATGAAGATCAGTTACCAGCAAACACATCCAAAGTGCCTTAGGAGGGCCACAACAGCTAGTCCCTAGGAAGAATTTAAGAGTGGGCACCAAAAAGTTATTGCACAATAATAGATATTTAGGTCTCAACATTTAGAAGAGAACATATCCAGTCAACTGCTAATTATGTATTAGAAACATTTATCATGGATTGAACTATTGAAGGTGACAGCAAAGCTTTTGTATATGAACAATCTAATGTATGGTAATACTAAGAACAGTTAAATTTGCTGGATTAAAGTTATCACGTTGTTGTATCTGCCTGTCATAATGAGAAGTGGACCTTTGATAGGGTTGTCTGAATAATTATTTTCAGACTTCAACATGAATGTTCGCAGCCTAAATTTGATGGTCACTAGCTAGCATCCCAAGTCTACATCGAATTTCAGGAAGGTCCGCCAAAAGAAGGGGGGGGGAAGAGGATTTTGGCGGATTTCGTCTGCGTTACGTAATCATCTACATCGATTAGCATAAAGAAAACCTTTACTTGGAAGAATTCAATCAAGAAAGTAATGATCTCAAAGTGCAAAGTTTTCAAAGACAAATCCCCGCTGATTATCCAAACAACCAAATGTAAGATTATCCGAATATAGAAGAAGCACAAATTGGGGTAAATATACCGACCTCATTCTGATCCCAGAGATCTTTGAACATCACGGGCTCACCAGCTGCAGTGAAAATGGTGACATCACCTAGATCCTGGGCAATGTTTGGACTGTATAGCGAGGTCGAAGCTGAAGCTCTCGCAACTAGACGCGCTTTTCCGCCAATAGCAGCGGAACCTCTTTTTTCAGAGAAGAAAGCAGGTGCGTGAGAATTAGGAGTTGAAATAGAGAAACAGGGGGGGAAGACACCAGAAGGCACGATGGGTCGAACCGGTGGTCGCGGAGACACTAAATTTTGAGCGAATGTTAGAACCATGCCGGATTGAAATATGATCATCTCCGGATCTTACAATTCGTGTCAACTGTCAAGGAGCGAACTGGCGTGAGCTTGAGGCCCTCCCGCAATCCAAAGATTTGGTAGGAAGACGGATCGAAACTTGTGAACAGCAGCTCTCTCAGTCAACTTCCATCCAATTAATCAACACAATTATCAGCAATATAAATTATATTACTTTCGGTGGTGGTGGGGGGCGGTGGCGGTGGCAAGGTGGTGGTGGTGGTGCACAGAGAGTTTTTAACTTTTTATACGTTTTGGCTTCAAAAAAATTCGAGTAGGGCATCATTGTGATTTTAAAGTTGTTAAGATACTTATCCAGCCGAGCCAATAGGATGAACTAAAAAAGTTCTGCATTTATACAATCATCAATCAAGTTCAGAAAACGGGGAAAAGAGTAGTATTTTCGTGCCCTGAAGCAAATACTGGAACAATATTATTTTCAAAGAAATCTTCCATTCCACTGATTTTTTTTTTTTTTTTTTTAAATATTTCAATTTCTCTTCACTAATCAGCTGAAACACGTTTTTCAGCCTCAGTTCAGATTAGGAACGAAGCGTATGGTGAGCTCTCCCAATGAACTATCAATCCATGCTTTAAAAAGATTCCATTTGACAACTATATATCCAGATTTTAATAGGTTAATCACTAGATTTTACGTTTTTCGAACATTAATATTTATATCAGAAGTAAGCTAAGAAAACATGTTTCTTTCTAACCACTGATCTGAATAGGCTACATATTTGATAACTCTCATTTTCTGTAAAAGGGAATTCCTATAACCAAGCGGCATATGAAAAGCTATACAACAAGGCCAATGTAGCCAGGCGCATAGTAGAGAATCGAAGACAGTTTGAAGGCGCTGGTGAAGGCACAGAACAGATGAGAAGCGAAGTCAGGCAACAGGAGCTGTGCAGCAGATATTAAGAACATCTTCCAAAGGGGCGTGGTCACCCGTGCCTTCGTCCTTCCTCGCATACAACAACTGCTTCCCTTTGAATACAAACATCCCCCCCTGCCATCAAATTCCCAATTCGTCAATCCAAGACAGCAATTATCAACACAACTAGCTCATTCTGTTCTGCTACTTCAATAACAGACACAAAAACACACCTGTTGTAGCACTCCGCTTCTATCATCCGGAGTGGCTTCAATTGAATAATTCTTCACTGCTTCTCGCAGAGCATCAAATCTCGACAATACCTTTGCCTGCAATATCATTGTTCAAGGTGAATATATATGTATATATTAAACAACCCAATAAACCTTTTGAAATCTATGCTGCATATAAGTCTGAGGTTTACACTGGCTGGGTTGAAGAATGTACGGCCAAAACCATAGTACAGTCCCAAAACATTATATGCCTGAAACAAGGAAGCGTTTATCATACTCCAGACTCACTTAAATATGAGCTGTAAAGTTGATAATTCAATGTGCAATACGCATCGTACCTGGCACTCAGGATCCGCATAAAGACAATCCATTGGAAATGGCAACTGGACATAGAACATCAAGTCATCAAAAGATAGCAGTTTTGAGTTTTGACACTAGGAACATGTCCATACCAACATTACTCAATGTTAAAGAGAAAACATTTATAGTTTATGATATCAAGGGTATGCCTTCAATGAACTATAGGTGTAAACTTGAACGGCAAACATTTGAACCAAACAGCATTGAGACTTGGCATGAGTGCGTGGCCCAAGTTCAAAGATTATTTTTTTTTGGTCAACCCCTAGGTCAGAGATCGGTCCAACAAAATGCCATCACTTCATACCATTGTGCCACCAATACCTATGTAGGTCGGCCCTGATGCCACAAGTAAATAAGTATGCATGCCATTTCCAACAGGTTAAAAATGCTAGTGTCTTCAATTCTAACACGAGATAAAATTCGATGCCATCGTGTCTAATTATCATAGTTCAAGCATGTTCAGAACATGAATAATGAATTATTGTTAGACATTGAAAAGAAAGATCAACAGAGATAAATTACCCGTTCAGCTAGGATACGAGCTTTATTGGGAGCACCAACGCCTACCGCAATTAGTTTCACACCAGCTGATTCGAACTTCGATTTGTATTCTTTTAAGGCTGAAGCTAATTCCCAGCTGAGAACAACATGCACAAGATTAGGAGTCACATTAACCAGCTTTAAGGGGAAAAAAACAGCATTGATGGTCTATGGCCAGAGGAGAAGATAAATTACCAGCAAGGGCATCCGAAGTGCCTTAAGAGGACCACGACAGCTATTCCCTGCAGAATTCAAGGGGAAGAACCAACATTTATTGCACAATTACCGATTTTGAGGTTTTAAAATTTAGAAGACAGCGTATTCCAATGAGCTGCTAGATCTGGTTTTCTAACATTTACCAAGGAATGGATGTAAGAGTAAAACTCTAATATATGAATACGTTAATGTCTTGAAATAACAAGAATCATCAAATATGCCGGATGCATATTATAATCTCCAACCATATCTTTTCTTTTTTGTATGAGAATTCTCATCTCAAAAAACTAAAAGAGCCTTGGAACAGACTGATTGGATTAACGATGAGCTATTATCTTCCGACCTCACCATGACTATTTCGCGGTACAGATTCATTTCAAGCGGGAGCCAGCAGCTAGCATTGCAGGTCATTGATCAATTTTACAAATTTTGGTCAACAAAATCAGCTAACAAATTGCAAGAATCCTTATGCATAGTTCACCGTATTCGTATAATATCCATCCAAACAATTATATTTTTAATGTTTCATAGTCCCTGGCCCTCGCACGAAACCAAGCTAGCACAAGTTTAAGTATGCTATCAAAATTAGTTCTCCTAAAGGCTAAAATGCACTTTTCTCCATCTCAATAGTAATTCCTGCGTAAAGACAGCCATGGGCAAAAACAGAAAGGAAGCATACACTGGGCGAACGATGCTGACCTCGTTTTGATTCCAGAGATCTTTGAACATGACAGGTTCACCAGCAGCAGTGAATATGCTAACATCTGCTAGATCCTCCGCAATATTGGAACTGTATTGCGAGGTCGAAGCTCTTGCAACCATACGGGCTGTTCCTCCAACCACATCTGCGCCCCTGTAGCGAGAGGGATATCTGGCTGCACCGAAGAAAGCATGTGGTTTACGAGGCGAGATTGCGAAACAATGAGAAGAGACGGTAACGGAAGGACGAGATGGTCGAACCAATGGTGGCGACAATTGAAAGGTTTGCGCAGATGTTAAGACCATGGTGGGATCGATCGTTTCAACCTAAACCTCTAGAAGTTGGCGGATAATCGTTATTTCAAGACCCTGGGGAGCGCAATGGAAATTCAGAAATTTCCCGCTTTGTGGCGGTAAATGGTCCAACGATTCGTGAAAGTAACGATAACCACGTAAGACGTAACCAAGCCCCGATATTGATCTTTTCATTTTTCAAAATTTTTACATGGGAGATTATGAAAGGACCCCAACTTAATTGGGAAAAAACATGAGATTCCCACCACAAACCACAGTGATCAGAACTTGTATAATTCTTCAAACACATTATTCAACTGTCCCCCATCAAATAATTAAAGGAAAAACACATTCTTTAAGTCGCGGAATATAGCATCTCCGAACTGGAAGAATGGAAAATAATAATAATAATAATAAAAGAGATCCTTGTTCTAAAATCATCGAAGCGCAACACTGGTAAAGAATTCCAAGAGTCAAACTGAATGTGAAGAGGAGGCTCAGACACGCACAAACGCGGTCATCACAAAGCAATAGATTTTTGCTTTGGATTTGGTCTTTTGCAAGAATCCAAATCAGAATCGAGAAATGTTTCTGTCATCACAGCCTCGGCTCTAATAAACCAAACAGAGTCAATCTTCGATACAGAAGAGGAACAAAATAAGGGAAAAGAATCGTCAATCCGTTAGATATTCATAAGTCATAACTAGGTATGACAGAATTCTTTGACCATAAAAAAAAAAAGGTATGACAGAATTAAAAAAATGATAGAGGAAGAAGACATCCTCGATGCATAACGCAGAAAAACTGAGTTAGTGTTCGTCATTTTCAACCTAAAACGGAAAACCCTAACAAAAATCAGACTCCCTCTGTACTCTATGCAGGAAAATTGTTGGGCCACTATGAGACTAGGCCCGCGAATGCCACAGAATTGGTCTCATTGGTCATCCCTGACGGGCTCTATGGCAGGGGCTTGATCCTTTAGCTTCAACTGTTTTATATTTTACCCGATAAAATGGTCGAACACTCCTACCAAAAGGAAAGGTTGATCCATTTGGAGGAGATATTAACTTTTAGATCACTTTAGGATTAACGTCGGAGAGTAATAGACGGGTCTTGCCCAACATCGATATCATCCAGGAGGAAGGGAGATTTCGCATTACCCTTTAGATCGTTGGTGAACCAACCCCTTTTCTAAAATTTCTTTAGAAAAAAAAAAAAAAACTGTTTTATCTTTTTCTCACTCTCGAGAAAGCAAAGAAAGATGGAGTATGTTATATACTTATAAGTTATAATGACGAGGTTTTTTTGACGAAAATGAAAAGTCTAGCGTGAATAAGTTTTGATTTAGTTTTAAAACACGTTTAAGTTTGATTTGCAGGCGGCAGCCAGGCATAGATGAATAGGGATGAAATTGCTTCAAGCTGACAGTTTAATGTCCTAACTCCTATAACTTGTTAGAAAAGTAGGTGCTTGTGTGAAGTAGAAGCAAGTCTCTGGATTAGCCAACGTGACGGTGGTTTTTGACATTTCAAGCAGAACCAGGGCACGCCGTGTGAGGTCGACTCTTCTCAGGTTATTGAATACTAATATTCACCCCCCTCCCCAAGTTGAATTGTCATTGCTCAAAGCTTCACACTCCTAATTTGCCACAATTTTGGAAAATTATAGCACCCTCTAGACCAGATTGTAATTGGTTTTTCGTGTCTTTGTCCGCTTTTGTGACCGAGTGCCGCCAAGAAAAATACTCCCTATAGTTCTGATTTTAGGACAAAATTATCTAACTTCAAGCTTCTTAAACAGGGAAATATCCTCGAACCTTGTAGGAAAATGTGTAGGTTTTCAAATTGTGACTTGTAAGAATTAAATGCGTACCAAATTGTTCTAATTAACGGGGCAAGATTGGGGGAAAAAATAGCAACCACATCTTTAGCTAGTCTGTACTAGTATTTAGGATTAGGTAGGACTTTCAAATTTTGCCCGGATCAGTGATCCTTTCTTTGCATGTCTTGCTTGGCGTTGAGATATTTCTAGCGTCAGGGAATAGAAACGAGAGGAAACAGCTATACAAGTCTCTCATGTGTTGGAGCCACCCCCAGACCTAGAACTGGAACACAATGAATCCAAGGAGAAGAGCCCATTCAAGCGGGGGCATAGCGTTTTCTTGGGAGGACAAGCCTGGAGTTCCAAAGGCCCTCCATAATCACGTTCCTCAGCAATCAAGTCCCACGGTAGCGCCCCCACCCAACAACTGAGAATCTTTTGGATGAGAGCTCCGATATGAAGATCCCTCTGCCTCCTTGTGGGTCTCATTATCAACCTCCTCCTCGCAGAAGCACTTTCTGGAATAAGGCCTTCAGGAGGCACCGTGACCCTTTTCTCATGGCTTACAACCACTGCGCCAAAACTCCAACATTTGACAAGAAGATAGGCCTCGGGTTTAATTCCATCGCAACCAAAACCAAACTCAGATTTTCATGCAAGAGCTCCGCGGATGCAAGGGATGATCATTTTCTGAAGCCATCTATGGCCCCTCGCCTTTCACATGCCTCCAATACCTAGTTTACTACTCACAGATCACATTAGTCCTCAGTTTCAATTCTTGACACCTCAACTCCCACTTTTACTTTGATTGTTTTAAGTTCTATTCTGTTTTCATTTCAAAACTGTTAGAGAGGAGCGCAGCGGATGTTAGATATTCCTATCATTTGTAATAGTTTATAAAGAAATAAATAAATGGCAGAGATTGAATAACACAAGAGACACTAAATTTATTAACGTGAAAGACCTCTCAACATATGGTAAAAATCACGGGTCGTCCTGGACCAATGAAAATATGATTCACTATTATCAAAATAAAGTACAAAAAAGTCTCAAGTAAATGCACAAACATGTGCAATCACCCTGCCAAATAGCTTAAAATTAGAGAACAAACAGCTAAAAATATCAGAAAAAACATCCCTAATTGCAAATATATTTTCCCTCACACCAGGCCTCTAATGATGATCCCACTCTTTAAAAAACCGAATCATATGTTCTTAACTTGCTAACCAAATTTTGGCTTGATCCAATAGGTAGTGAATGCGTAGATGCCAATTTACCAATATTGACATATGAAGCTGTGTTTATCTCATATGACTGCAAATTTAGACTTTTCAGACTTCTCCAACCCTGGCCTATCTAGCCTCAGTATGGCCTCTTTGCTCGAAAAAAATGTCTCATCTCCATTTAAATAAATGAGACGTACAATCTCAAATTAAGGAACTTTGAGAAATCAATCTTTCTCATAAAGGACAATTAGGAAACTTTCTCCCATGTTTTTTTCCCTCACTCTTTTCCTTCTTTCCTATTTTTTCCTCTCCTTTATTTTTCCCCCAATAGGAAATACATCAAATTGAACAATTCAAACATGAGCTTCTCTTCACTAGGAGACCAAAATATAAAAGGGAAAAAAAATAAAGTTGGAGACTGTTGAATAGGAAGTTTACATGGCCATTGTGGTTACCAATAGGAAACGATAAATATTGTCTATGTTTGAGAACTTGATTGAGAGGCTAATCGAGCATTCCAAAGACCCAATCGTTGCTCACGCCGAATGCACATGTTTGTGATAGCTTCTCAAAAGCTCATTTTCAACCAATCACTCCTATGTATAAGCTAATGTTTGGAGCTTATGAAAAACCTCATTTTGAAACTTGTAGCCTCTTAAGACTAGAGACGTCTGTGGAGGTAAGGTTGGAGGTCGGATGAAGTTGCGAACAAAGGAAGGATGGTGAGTGTATGGTCGAGCTTCAACGATGAAGCTGGAGAGAGGGGAGATAAACTCTGGCGACTGTGAATGCGGAAGAAAGTTGACCGAGATGGTGGAAAGAAAAAACTCTTACAACAAATTTCAATTTCATAAAAGTTGTTTATCTTACCGTCAATTCAAACATAAATTATATTTAACAATTTGAGATTTATCCAATCTTAATTTTTAATAAATCAAATTCCAAATAAGTTATTTTTTCTACCGTTATTCCAAACACACTCAATATGTATTGTTTGATGATTAATCGACAAGAACTTTTTTTTTTTTCAAAAAAAAAAAAAAAAAAAAAACTTTGTTCATGCCAAAAATACGCCCAACCCGCTTCTCTCTATCTCTACTGGGCTTTAGTTCAGTTGAAATTCCACTCTGTTGATTACAGGCCCAAAAGTAAAATTTAACTGTACTCATGCACATTTGTTTTTAGCAAAAAAATGTACATGTGCTTTTTTTGTTTTTTGTTTTTTTTTTTTTGTTTTTAGGTTAAAGAGTGTTTGGAGATTGTTCGTTAATAAGATTCTCACATCAGGAGCATTTAAACGTAGTTATAAACTAACTTTTCATTAACTGGATCAACTTTATTGACAGAAGAGCATGAACTTGAACGAGAAAC
This sequence comes from Acacia acuminata, assembly GCA_019022655.1. Taxonomy (NCBI): domain Eukaryota; kingdom Viridiplantae; phylum Streptophyta; class Magnoliopsida; order Fabales; family Fabaceae; genus Acacia; species Acacia acuminata. The sequence goes on from JAFJYI010000002.1 coordinate 7,990,198, forward strand.
TTTATTGACGGAAGAGAATGAACTTGAACGAGTATAACGCGTGTACAACCTAAGCATCCTGTCGATTTGATTTCTGCCCCTCTGAGTTGAATTGTACGAGATCCAAATTTTTATATATTTTGGAAATTATAATTACTTCTTATCATAATAAATGAATAATGAAAATACTAATTTTTTACTATAAATTATATATTTGCAAACCATGGATGTCATGACAGGTGTTAGATAAAAGGAATGCGATGGGGACCAATTCCTTCTCACTCTCTTGCTCTTCAATTCCATCTCTAATCCAATCTCATTTTCTATCTCGTTCCTCCAGCAGCCGTGTTGGCTTTTATTTGCAATTTCTTACAATTGAATTTTTCAAATTAAATCCGCATAGCCTCACATGCATTTTTTCCCAAAAAATATAGGGAAAATTACACACAGGTCCCAAGGAACAGATATATTTACTGAGTTAGGTCCCACCAATTCATGAAATTACCCGAAGTCCCAAGGGACCTCTGTGTAAATATTTCATATGAGTAAAAGACCTTATTGCCCTTCTACTTCTTCCTTCTCCTCTCTCTCTCACATACGCAAGGTGCAAGACGGAAGCTTCAACTTGAGCCAGATCTGTGTTGCAGATTGACCACTGTTATAAGCAGTAAGCAATTCGACGGAGCAGCACGATGGAGATTCCCAGATACGGATGTTGAAGTTGAAGAAGACGGAGGCTTGAAGAAGAGCCAAATCCTCAAAAACCACGATGGAGATTCCCAGATACGGCGACTGTTCGGGAAAGATGCAAGTGGAAGTCATTCGGTAGGAGATTCCCAAATCAACATATCTTGCCACCACCGGACTGAAAATGTCTCCAAAACATGCTTCACCGAGCAGATCGTGGCCTCACCGGAGCATATCGACTTTCACCATCTCACATACATAAGGTTTTCGAAGTTGTAGCACTTGGACTGATCACGAAATGTGCGAGAACCTCCCTCCTTCAACGAGAGGGAGGTTTTGAAGTTGTGGTTTTCGAGGAGAGGCGAATAACAACACAAAATGCATAAATTAACAACACAAAATGCATAAATTAACCACAACTTCGAAAACATTGAATTTGTGATTTCTAAGTTCCGCAGGCGATTAACAACACAAAATGCATAAATTAACAACACAAAATGCACAAATTAACCACAACTTCGAAAACCTTGAATTTGTGATTTCGAGTTCCAGGCGAATAACAACACAAAATGCATAAATTAACAACACAAATATATAAATTAACCACAACTTCGAAAACATTGAATTTGTGATTTCTAAGTTCCGCAGGCGATTAACAACACAAAATGTATAAATTAACAACACAAAATGCACAAATTAACCACAACTTCCGAAAACCTTCAATTTCTCATGTCGACTTCCGAGGCGGTTAACAACACAAAATGCATAAATTAACAACATAAAATGCAGAAATTAACAACAACTTCGAAAACCTTCAATTTCTCATGTCGACTTCAGAGGCGGTTAACAACACAAAATGCATAAATTAACAACACAAAATGCACAAATTAACCACAACTTCGAAAACCTTCAATTTCTCATGTCGACTTCCAGGCGATTAACAACACCAAATGCATAAATTAAAAACACAAAATGCATAATTAACAACAACACGAAAACCTTCAATTTCTCATGTCGACTTCGAGGAGGCGATTAACAACACCAAATGCATAAATTAACAACACAAAATGCATAAATTAACCACAACTTCGAAAACATTGAAATTGTAGGGCTAATGAAATTGTACTGTTTTTGGGGTTGTAACAGAGGAATAACAGAGGAGTACTGTTTTATGTTGGTTTCTGGTTGATGTGATGATGGAAAGTTGAGTTACAAGTTCTGATAAGATTAAAAAAGTTGTTGGTAATACGTGCATTTTGTGTTGTAAATACATGCATTTTCAGTTGTTAATACAAGGTTGTTGCTCTGATTGTCCCGAAATATGGCGGGTACTTACGGGAAAAATCTATTCTGTTTCCTTCATTTTGGGGGAAGTTTATAAATGGTGGGGGAGATAAAATTCAATATGTTGGAGGTTTGGTAAGAACAAAATTTATAAAGGAAGGCACAACCTATGACGAATTGTGAAGAATCATATCATCTATGATTGAAAAGGAAAGCAATGACATTCGATTTGAAATTCAAAGTTAGCTTTGATCCATCAACATACGTAGATCTTGTAGACAATGAAGGAGTGGATCATTTAATAAAGTTTAATGAAGAATCTGGGCATGTTTACATTGAAGAGAAAGGGAATAATGACAATGTACAACCACCATTGAATCTTTGAAATGCAAGAGGAAGAAGAAGTGTAGGTTTAGTTGCTATAACAAAGCTACTTTGTTTTTGTATAAGTGTTGAATGAGGGCTCATTGTGGGAGATGCCATGAGGATGGACACACGGTGAGGACATGCAAAAATCCAAATCCCAACCGAAAACATGATGTACATGCTTTTGATTGTTAATTGTTTAGTCATTTTGTCTATACACACCTTGTATTAGTAACTTCTTGTAACACCTTTTTGTATTTTGGTGGGTGGACAAGAACTTGTAATTCCAAACTTACACATTGACGTGAAACTATATATGATATTAAGTTCAATGAGTAGGTGCAAATACGGACTTACTCATACAACTTAATATTTTGAAATGATATTCACTTATTCAGCAACCCTTATATAGCTGTCAAACTTTTCCAATGTTGTTGTTAATTTATGCATTTGGTGTTGTTAATCGCCTTTGGAAGTCAGACATGAGAAATTGAAGGTTTTCAGAAGTTGTTGTTAATTATGCATTTTGAGTTTTTAATTTATGCATTTGGTGTTGTTAATCGCCTCTGGAAGTCAGACATGAGAAATTGAAGGTTTTCAGAAGTTGTGGTTAATTTGTGCATTTTGTGTTGTTAATTTATGCATTTTGTGTTGTTAACCGCCTCTGGAAGTCAGACATGAGAAATTGAAGGTTTTCAGAAGTTGTTGTTAATTTCTGCATTTTATGTTGTTAATTTATTCATTTTGTGTTGTTAACCGCCTCTGGAAGTCAAACATGAGAAATTGAAGGTTTTCAGAAGTTGTGGTTAATTTGTGCATTTTGTGTTGTTAATTTATACATTTTGTGTTGTTAATCGCCTCGGAACTTAGAAATCACAAATTCAATGTTTTCAGAAGTTGTGGTTAATTTATGTATTTGTGTTGTTAATTTATGCATTTTGTGTTGTTATTCGCCTACGGAACTCGAAATCACAAATTCAAGGTTTTCGAAGTTGTGGTTAATTTGTGCATTTTGTGTTGTTAATTTATGCATTTTGTGTTGTTAATCGCCTCGGAACTTAGAAATCACAAATTCAATGTTTTCGAGAAGTTGTGGTTAATTTATGCATTTTGTGTTGTTAATTTATGCATTTTGTGTTGTTATTCGCCTCGAAAACCACAACTTCGAAAACCTCCATCTCGTTGAAGGAGGGAGGTTACGCACATTTTCGAGATCAGTCCAAGTGCTACAACTTCGAAAACCTTATGTATGTGAGATGGTGAAAGTCGATCTGCTCCGGTGAGGCCACGATCTCGCTCGGTGAAGCATGTTTTGGAGACAGTTTTCGCAGATCCGGTGGTGGCAAGATATGTTGATTTGGGAATCTCTAGCGAATCTGGACTTCCACTTGCATCTTTCCGAACAGTCGCCGTATCGGGAATCTCCATCGTGGTTTTTGAGGATTTGGCTCTTCTTCAAGCCTCCGTCTTCTTCAACTTCAACATCCGTATCCGGGAATCTCCATCGTCCGCTTCGTCGAATTGCTTTCGATAACGGTGGTCAATCTGCAACACAGATCTGGCTCAAGTTGAAGCTTCCGTCTTGCACCTTGCGTATGTGAGAGAGAGAGGAGAAGGAAGAAGTAGAAGGGCAATAAGGTCTTTTACTCATATGAAATATTTACACAGAGGTCCCTTGGGACTTCAGGGTAATTTCATGAATTGGTGGGACCTAACTGTAAATATATCTGTTCCTTGGGACTGTGTGTAATTTTCCCAAAAATATATATTCATACAATTATAGGTATAAATTTTCAGAGCAAGGAAAACAGTCAACCCCGTCGGGCCAACCCTTTTATTATGAAAGCAGAGCTTGAAAGTTTGCCCCTCAAATTGCAAATGGACTTTAAAGGGCTAGTACAAACAGGCCAAGAATCTAAAAAGGCATGCCTTAGAATAGTTTTCTAAAGTTTTCCTAAAGTTGTTTATATTATTAGTAACAGTTTTTATATGTGATAGAGCATGAATATGCAAAATGTTGAAATTTTCATCCATAGTATCTTATTATTTTAAATTTATTTATTTATAATTTAATTTTGATAATATTTATGTTATATATTAAAATTTGGGTGAAGGTCTAATTTTACCAACAAACTATTAGAGAAAGAATATCTGACACAATTATTTATTTAGGGTACCTTAAAACAAAAAAACAATTAAAACAGGTTAAAAAACACAATCCCGTTAGTTTTCTGAAGTAACGGACATTTGGCTCAATGGAGATGCACACGTGGCTGCTGTGTAATGAACATATGGCAACTTGTGTCAGAAAGATTTGACTCTGCTTTTTTTTTTTTTTTTTTTTTTTTTTTTTTAGCTTCGACGAAGAGAGCAGAGAAGAAGAAACACCACTGGCTCCATGAGAGCTTTGTTGTGAATTGTGATGGACAAAAGGGAGACAACAAAGTTACCCGTGTCTTTGTCCGTTCTTTGAAGATATTATCTCCTTTTTCTCGCTAAGTCTCAAACAATTGGAGAAATTTTTCTTCTCTTCTCTCGGTGGTTCATGAGGATTTTCACCGTCCACAACTTCACCATAAGACTCAATCCATCTAGGATTTGAATCCTCAAAATCGAGGATGTACGACCATTCTTATATGTGACATGGCGGGCCGCCGCAAGATCGATGAATTGCCACGCTAGAAGAACCATTACCATAATGATCAAATTCCTTATTAGAACGATCTTTGTAGGATTCTCTTCTCCTCAGAACATTATCCGACCCCTATTTCGCCATGTGATCAACAAGTACAAGTCCCCTTAATCAGTAATCAATTTTTGAGGAAACGATGTATTCAAGCCCTAAGCCCAAAATTCAAATTTCCAACCCTAGTGCCGCAATAGAATTTTTCGTTGGTTCAATTAATACAAACCCTAACAAAGTCCAGAAGACTCAAACCGAAATTCAAAAAATATCTTTGAAAACTAAATTGCTAGCAAAAAGTCGTAACGCTTTCTACAAATCAGCAGAATACACACACAATTAATGAAGGCTCGTATCAGTTTTGAGAAACGATCAAAGTATTGAAAAAGAAACAAATGAAAAACGGGGAACAACAATAAATCAGATCAGGAACAAAACCCTAGATGGCCGCTTCACCTCGATAATTTTCACAGGTATCGAGTAGCCTTACCAACGGCACCGAAATCGAAGAAGAACGAAAGAAAGAAGCACAACAGCGTCAAGAATCTCAAGAATAACACGCTCGGAAAAAAATAGGCATCCGCCGCCCTACAGTTCCCTTATTTCTTTCTGTAACTCATCAAGGGAACTTCTCAAATGCGAGCTCTTATGAGGAAGCCAACAAGTGTTTTGTGCCGGGCAAGGGGTTGTGATCGTGGTCCTGGCGCCTTGGGTTGATCTCGGAGCGTGACCAACGGAAGATCCGGAAAGAGTAATTGGATCGAAGATTCACAAGGGGGAGGGAAATTGAACCCGACCCGGATCGCCATGTGGGGGATCTGGTGAGGAAGATTTAGCTGATGAAGTGATCGTTGCGTGAATCGGGAGGGGAATATATGCCGAGCCAGTCAAGATCGGAAGGAGAATCAATGCCGGATTGTTGTCCGGAGAATCGCACATGTGTCGCCCTTCTTTCTTCTTCTTTGCTCTCTTCGTCGAAGCTAAAAGAAAAAAAAAAAAAAAAAAAAGCAGAGTCAAATCTTTCTGACACAAGTTGCCATGTGTTCATTGCACAACAGCCACGTGTGCATCTCCATTGAGCCAAATGTCTATTACTTTAGAAAACTAACGGGATTGTGTTTTTTAGCATGTTTTAATTGTTCTTTTGTATTTAAGGTACCCTAAATAAATAATTGTATCAGATGCTCTTTCTCTAATAGTTTATTGGTAAAATTAGACCTTCACCTTTAAAAATTTATTGTTCTAACTTTATTTCTTTTAAAAGATAGATAAACTGACCTAAAGTTCATATGTCTAGCCTTGGCTTGATAGTGAAAGGATAGTGCTTTATGATTGGAACGATTTTTTAAACTTTGTCTAAATGAGCCAGCCCTTGTAGGCCTAAGCCTATGAAGAAGAAGGGTGGCTCAACCCTTATTCTCGGCTCTATAAATTTTCATGCATTTATTGCTTTTACTATATGTCAAGTTTTTGGTCACCTTTACTAATTTTAGGCATAGACAAAAGAATATGTCCATCATTCCATTGGATAATAGATGTATGTGAGACAAAGATGGAAGGCAGAGAACGGTCTACAAATCTCCTAGTGTCTTTCTATGGAACTAGTCATATTTATGGACAAAGATTCTATTGGACTTTAAGAAGCCCCCTACGAAGGGAATCTGCATCCAAGGGAAAACGTGTCATATTTTGCCAACACTTTGTTTTGTGCTAAAACCAAAATTGAAATAGGAGAGGTATACAGGGAAACGTAGATCATTGAATTTCGTGATTGAAAATGTCATTTTGCCATGACTCATGATGTAATTTATTAACGTTCTGAGCTGATATTCTTATTTTCTAGGCAGGGCCCACCCATGTTTTTATTGATTGAAACAGTGTTTAATTTCCAGAGGAAGAGAGTTGCCAGAGGAAGTAGGTAGGACAGGGATGTTTAATTTGATAATATATTCCAAATTAAATAAATTACTTTCAAAATTGGCTTCTTCCTTTATTTCCTGTTTAATTCTCTGCGTGTTTTAATCTCATTGGACATTGAACATTAAACAAACTCTGACTATATATTGTATAGGAAATTTTGAATTCATTACTGTTTCATGAAATGGACATCAACAGATTTTCAAACACATGGCATAAGGAATCACTCGCAGCCGACGTAAAAGTAAAACTCTTACAAATATATTAAAAGACGAACAATGAACATATATATATAAACAAACAAGTGGCAGTAACATGCACCACGAATATATAACGTCCTCTTGACTTGTCAGTTGCTCGGCAAGTCAAGTATTTATTTGTCACTATTACTTTGCACTATCAGTCTATGAAGGTAAAAGAGCAAATAGATTTTCCTAACTTTAAAAAATATATAATTGGAGAGTCTTTCACGGAGTGAATGGTGAGATAATGTGATCACGGGTAACTTTCAGAGAAGCTCATAAGTCATGTCACTGTTCTCTTTGATAATAAAGCAGATTAAAGTAGCTAAAAATGTGAGCCACCATTCATAGTTAATTGATATATGAAGACGAATAAGAGATCGAGTACGAAGTATTATTAGAATGAGTTACTGTTGTCCACTAAAGGCTTCGTAAGCCGTTTAAAGTTGGTCTTCTGGAAAGAGATTATCACTGGTAGTGTCTAACGAGGCAATTAATCTTCAGCTTTAATTTACCTTAGCTTTTCCAAATTATCCGGCTTTTAATCGCCATGCGCAATACCTCGAATCAAAGGCCCCTACCAATTGGCTGCTAAAACTTGGTTTGGGCTTGTTCCAACTTGTTTCCAAACTTAATCTAATTAAGCTTATTAATTACGATATTTAATTAGCTTAAATATATGGTAGATACTTTTATTCTTTAAGCAAGTAGTTGTGAATTTAATTTTTAATTATTGTATACGAAACGAAACCAAATGGGAGGAGCTTATGCTTTACTTTTTATATATGTAGGACATTTTTTATCTCATTGAAGAAAATATCCCCAACTGTTTTTTATCTGTCATGGACAAAAGACCCATTAATTATTGATTATATTTTTTTAACTGCGCAACAAAAATAAGCGGCTCTTTCCCTCTTCTGGTACTGCTCGGGTCGCGTGTGTCCCTTCAAATTGAAGTTTCAGAAGCAGTTGAATTTTATAATAAGGAAGCCGGAAAAAAAAAAACTAAGTATTTCCCATGCAACGTCATATTATCAAGGCTAGCTGGGAAGCACCATAGATGCCATTGAAATAATATAATTGACAGGACAAGCAGTAGTATTGAAATATAAAAATTAGGTACATGGATTAATGAGAATGACAAAGAATAGTGAAGCACATGATGGATGATTACTATTTATTTGGATTAAGATGAAGGAAGGAATTAATGTAAGTGAAATAGCTTTATAGGAAAGTACAAGATTATATATATATATATATATATATATATATATAACATGATGACCTTCTTTGTTGACTTGACTTAGCTAGCTCTGTGAGAGAGAGAGAGAGAGAGAGATCAGTAGACGATGCTGACATTGTAGGAGAGGATATTATGAGAATCACTAAAGGAAGATCCATCCAGGAATGAAGTGGAATATATATAAATGAGAAACAATAAGGAACTAATTAAGGCGTAGTGGTTAAGCCACTTCATATCATTCGTCTGCCATGCTTTCCTTCCCATAATACCTTCTTTCTCTCTTTGGTTTTGAGTTGAGAACAGAAATTCAGCTTTCACGATGGATAATCCCACAAATGAATGTGGAAAGCGACGTTTTTATCCCTTTCTGTTTAATTATAAAATCAACCTTCTCATCATCATGCTTCAAAGCTGTTCCTTCCATCACAATGTGAACTGCCCATTATTTTAATTTAAATACCTAAAATCCACAAAGTAGTGATCGACCCATACAAACACCTTCTCATTTGCCTGATTTTTTGTGTAGTATATGTACGGATGTTATTAATTTAATTAGACAAATTAAAATAGCCCTTGATTTCGGATAGGGACATCCGGATATATATATGGCCTTTCCAGCACTTGCAAATATGGCCCTAACTCGTGCTTAATTAGTGCCTCACCCCTCACGCTCTCATTATTAATTATATATATTCTTATAATTATATTCAAATCTTCTTTAGTGGAATTGATGTTCCACTCTTAAAGTTGCACCTGACTTTCGCCATCTGTTTCAAAATACAACCAAGTAATTAAAATATGGCCTAAATGGAGACCTGAAACAGAAGATCGATGATCAGGTCTGAAGAAAAATTATCCACTAGAACTGTAAATTTGTAGTATATTACGATAATAATTAATTTCATCACCCCATTATATGGAAACCATGTTTTAGTCAGCGTTTAGTACTGATGTTTTGTGATATCAGAGCCATTACTTGATAATTGATACATCGATCATCGGTGTATAGTTAGCAAGTAAATTGAACTTGTAGTTCAGCCCAGACCACCGCCCCCCGACCAAAAAGGGGGAACAAGAACTCGTGGGTAAATCGATAAACGCAAACATATTAATTCTTTGATCTTACCAAACAAAATTATTTGATTTCCACTGGTCGGATTATTCTACTTATTACCTGTTCACAATTTTTCCCGACGGCTGGGTTAATTGACAGATTAAAAATACCTCAAGTGTTCATTCATAAAGTAATAACTTGCATTGTTTATACATGAATGCAAGTGTCGCGGGGGTTGTTTTATTGATATATGGAGTCTTAATTTCAAAACTTGCAGAAGAATATCAATGGCGTTGTAGCCAAGTAATATCGATGCTTCCATATAAATGGGAGGTTGCATAATTTGATTCCGCTTGCAACTGAGGCTGTTAGTGCGTGCCTCTATTACTCAAAAAAGAAAAAATTTGAAGAAAACTGTTGGAAATTATAATATCATTGGAGCTGGCCAATGCACTGTTTGTTGATTATTGCCTGGGATGACGTCTCTGATTATTACCTATGATGACCTTTATTGTTCAACAAATTAAAAATAAATTGGAGGTTAAAGTAATTTAACACTAGGCTAACTAGCTAGCTACTTTACAATCTTAATTGCACGTAATCCAACACTAACGACCTTAAAGGAAAAGAGGGTCTAGGTTTATAACTGGGTACTTTGTCAAATTTCAGGTTAAAGTGACGTACGTATTATTCTCCACCTATTAATAGTTTATATGAATATTTTTCCATCAACAGTTTATGGATATTTCTTCAATCTTTATTTTATTAATTAAGTAGTCTACCAAATTGAATGGATTTAGAATGAAATTGGTAGGTGATGAAAAATTTGATCACATCACTTTAATTAATTAAAGTGAATAAGAATCGTTTTGGCTTTGATGGATATAAGACGTTGCTTAAAGCCTAATTAAATGTTAGTGCTCTGTTATTCAATATCCCTTGGTGTGGTTTTAAAATAATTGTTGGCTTTATTGTTGCTTTAGAGTTTTGATTTTGTTTCAAGATAATGATCGATTGATGGTTTTAGAATTTCAACGAAACATTAATTAATTTTGTCGTCATAATTTTATCTTGAATTTATAAAAGGTGAAGCCGAAATGCATAATAAAAAGTAGTCATATTGAGTAACCACTTTTAACAACTTTAATTTGGTGGTTGCTCGACTGAATTATGTTTCACAATAAACGTGTCATAGAAACGTCAAAAAGGGATCGCTTCTAGAGCTAGGCCCACTAATAAAACATTTAAGTTGGGCGTTGCTTGGTGAATGAACATGGCATTTACCTCTCGCCAATTATTAAGGATGTCCATGTACACCACAAGAAAGCAAAAAGACAGTACTGTCCCCATGGAACATGGCTTTTTTTTTTTTTTTTTTTTTTTTTTTTTTTTTTTTTAAATTTTTTTTCTTTTCTTTTTTGAAAAATATTATTGTGGAGGCATGACGTTTTCGACTTTTTAAGTGGTCCACTTACTTTTCCGAAGAGCGCACTTGTGATTACGAACCATATAAATAACGTGTCATACTCTTGCTTCACGAACGTTTCCAGCGATGGTGATGAGCGATGTTCACAAAACACACTACGCGAACGAAAGATCAGAGACTCTGTGTGAAGCAATTTTGAGGTCGCAAATTTAAGAACAGTGCAACGATCCAGATCTCAAGGAGAAAGAAACGATTTTGAGCACAATAACAGCAAGGAAGTTATATATATATATATATATATATATATATACTTGAATAGTGAAAGCAGCTGCCGGCTAGCTCTACAACGCTACTACACTTTACAAAATAATATTTATAAAGGGTTTTGAAAAAACACCCAATATTTTCCAAAACCACACCGATCTTTCCCAAGCGGGAAAAATTAAAACCCAGACTCTCTTCTTTGCCAATTATGATTTCACTAGAAGCAATTAAGTTCCCGACTTGCGATTAATGGAGTCGAGTAATTATGACTTTATTTACTTAGTTAATAATACGGTCAAGGTTTATTCTTTCTGTGACGCTAGTATTGCATGGCAGTGCAGATGAGACGGGTCGCAGTTGTTGGATCACCAAATATTGAGTTAGGGTCGACAGTTTTTGCCGGAGCATGGTTCGCTCGAACATGAGCCACTCGTTTTCTGTTCGTGCACGGTTAGTGAGGTGAAGCATGAGCTGCATCCGGTTGCTCAGGTCTCGGTTTTCTATCTTAAACCGGTTCGCCTGGTTCCGTAAGTTCTCCAGATGCCTCTGTTTCCGCATGCGCGAACGTCTCGCCGAATCCCGGTTCGATATCATCCGTCTCCGCTTTCGGTCCTCCATGACGGAATCCGGACGGTCCTGCTGATCATCGGAGGCCGGGGATTTTCTCTTGGCATGGGTTTGATCCGGTTCGTCAGAGCCGGAACTTGAATTAGTGATGGGATCAACGGAATCAAGGACAGAGGAAAAGTCAGGGAAATCCCACGGCGGGAGGCCGCCGTCAAAGGCGGAGAATGGGTTGCCGAGGAAAGGGTGGGAAGGAGAGAGAGTGGACAACATGGCAGCAGGACAGAGCTTCTGCTTATAGAGGGGGAGGAAGGAAGGAGGGAGAAAGGGAAGAAAGGCAGCGTAGGGGTGCGGTATTTATGGGGCTGGGGGTAGGGGCCACATTGGAAATTAAGGGAATCAAGTAGGGGTATTTTGGTCACAGAACTTGTATTTGAGCAGGACCGTATATGAACATGGGATCACTTTTGAGTCAGGGAGCACTTATGGTGGGGGTTACCAGCTAAAGCTCGGATTCACTTTACTTTTTTAGGAGAGAGTCAAGGATGATGAGACATGCTCGATGGGACCCCCGGAAACTGAAGGAGACTCCATCTATATGCTTAATCGTGAAGTAAATTTAGTAATTTACCACTTTGCATCCACACTGTACATGTCACGCGTGTGATCGACTGAGCGTGCCACCATCCAATCATTGGTCAGCTTGCGACGTGGAACTTTCTCACAGTAGTCTCACTGTACACTACACAGGCATGCCCACAGCCCCACAGCAAAGTTTGATTTTAAATTTTAAAAATTATATTACATATCATATGATTTACTAAAATATTTATATTATAAATTAATATGTACACTAGAGGTGGGACAAAACAACACATCAAATTTGAGAAATTAGAATAGTGTATTTTATATTTTTATTGTATTTCTATTGGTAATTAAAGATAATCGATTAGCTAAAAATAAAAAATAAAAAAGGTGAGAGAGGTCCCATTATCCAATTTTATAATTCTGTGGTTATTGTTTATTTAATTTAAGCAGAAGTGGGAGTTGGATTCAAGGCTGGCGACACATACAGTTACAGCGCTTAAGAAAGTGCTGTACATCGCCTATCATTGAAAAATAAGTCCAATTAAGAAGAGACTAGACTATTTCGCACATACAACATGATTGCGTACTTTAAGTTTTTTGTGTATTACTATATAAGTTTGAATATATAAATATATGTATATTAATTAGTTACGTTCCTAATTTCTCTTCCCTTTTCTTCAACTCTGATAGTCCCCCTCCACTTTGATGGGAAACAAAACTGCCGAGCGCATCATTAAAATGGACAAGAACCTACCCTATGTGACAACAAGACGTTGCGTTTTCTTTTAACTAAAACAATACAATTAACTATTATTGTTAGCGTATACGATCAAGCTGGATACGTGTATACGTATGTATAAAGGAAGAGAATGATGAGGGTCGGTGAAGAATAAAGGTGGTGAGAATACAGAAGTGAGGCAGGGAATATTATATAGATGAGCAAAGTAGCATATAGGCAGATGGCGGCGGTCTGAATTAATATATAATGATAGGGCAGTGTAAAGTGTAAGAGAGGGAAACAGATCCTATCCTTATTTTTTTTTTTTTTTTTAATTATCTTTCAAAAGCTCATATGGGCTATTGATTTTGATTGAGAACATAAGAAAGAAGTCAAAGTAGTATTATGATATTTCATATTAATTGAACGAACATGAGTTAAAAATTATAAAAGATGATGAAAAAAAAAAAAGAAAAGAGGGAAACACGGGTCAGTAATGTTGGTTGTAATACACATCTCGTTAATTTCTGTTGGCACACCAATAGTGGTAGCTAGCCAGTGAAGTGCTTGCATGGTGCGAGTGTATATATATTATAATAATCAAATGGAATTAAATAAGGAAGGGGATCGAGGAATATTCCTTGGTACGTATCATTTGTTAATTATGATGCATGGGATATGGTGGAAAAGATGGGCATTAAGAAAATGCCCATACCTCGGGAGCAACAGTGGCGAATAATGGATCGTGTCTGGTCCTGATGGAGAGTACTGAAGAGAGCGATGGAGGGAGTGAGAAGGCCAGGCTAACCAATATGGAGGCAACAAGTTTCAAGATATGAATAAATTAGGACAGAGAGGGAAGGCAATAATTGAAGAAAATTGTAGCAAGCAATCCATGTGAACGCGAAGAGACTGGGGATATAAAGTGGTAAAGAAGGGGAAAAAAGCAGCAAGTTCAGGAAAAAGGAGAATTTGTGTGAGAGATTTGCTTTAGCTTTTGCTTTTAAGTAAATATATAATCTAACAAAAGCAGGAAAGATGGAAAATCTTATAGTGGGGGTTGAGTACTACTGGAACAAGCAAATTCCAAATGACATAACATGAACAAGGGTCATAATAATCAAAGTTGCTCATAGCTAGCATTGAATATATTCATGAACACGCCAATGATTTGGAGTACATACAGTAGTAGTGTGCTGTGTGGTGTTGCTCATCAGTTGGTGGTGTCGGACTGAGAGTGCTCTATGTTTCTCACTGAGTGAATATGGTTTTATGGCTTTCCCGATCTTTCTTTTCATTTAATGCTCCCAACTTTGAGGTCAACATAGTATGTTTGGTTAGTTGTCAGATTGAAATATTCATCCTCCCTTGCCTTCAATCTTGTCCCGCGCCTTTAATTTGTATTCACCACATCACAAAAGAAGACACATGTATTGTCAAGTGCCTCCCTTAACTGCCTTAGTTTCTGCCTTTATTCAAAGTATCGATACATAATTCATAAATAAAATTGCACTCCTTATTATAAATATGCCATGAATAATGTGCTTCATCTCAATTTCAAATATGAGGTATAAATATAGAATTTAGTTATTTGAAAATTAGACTCAACACTAAATTGAATAAGATTTTTTTTTTTTTGAGAGAATTTTAGTTGGTCTCAAGGATGTGATTCAATTTTATTCTAAAATTTCATTACACCCCCTAGATCAAAATGAAATTAAGTTTTGTGGTTGAAAAAATAATGGTGCCCTTATTTTATTTGTCTTGTGAATCTCCATATGTGTCTTGTGAATGACCATAATCCTATGTTGTTTTGAATCTCTTTATTTGTTTCCAAATGCCTTTATTTATCTTGTAAATGTCCTTATCTGTCTTGTAAATTTTCTTATTTGTATTGTAAATGGTCTATATATTCTTGTTAATTCTTTTAAATCCATTTATTTGCCTTGTAATTATTTTATTATTGGTTTTGTAAATGCTCTTATGAAAAAAAAAAAATAAAGGAAAGGTATCATTGTCTTTTAACCCACAAAACTTAATTTTATTTTGACTGGAGGGAGTAAAATAAAGCTTCAAAATCTTTTGGGGTTCACTAAAATTAAGTCAGTACCAGATAGCTAACTAAAATTTTCCCTTTTATTTTTTGGCGTGCCACATAAAAAGTAGAAAGCTCTTCTTTCTTGTAATTCATCACTTGTATAAATCCATAATTACCAGAATTACAGTGAATAAAGATTAAAGCGAATTGTGCGTGTGTGATGCTGAATTGCGCACCTGCTTCAGTGCCTGTTTAAATAAGCTGTACGAGCTGTTTTTCTTGATTTACAATGTATAAGGTAAGTTTTGTGAGAGAAATTTTATACCGATTTATATAAATGTGTTTTTCTAAGACGAACTCAAATATGTGCTTACTCTTTCTTAAACCGGAAAAGCTTACAATGAACGAGTTGGCTTTCGCATCAGCCACGCAACCTCGGGAATTCGAGATCATCGGAGAGGAATCTAGAAAGTTGAGGATGTTCTTTCCAAAGAGACTTGGAGGGCGTTATTAGAATCTTAGTATATATAATATATCCCTTTTGATGTAATCCTCTATTTTTTTAATGTCTTTTTTGAGGTGTGCCTCGTTTTCAGTTCAAAAAAGAAAAGAGTTACGGTTAGCATTGTGATCAACCCTATGCCGTTGAATATTTTGGGATCCATAGTTACACAGAACATGGTAGTGTGTGATGCAAGGGCCGAATAAAAAATATGGCCTTACACAGCGCTTTCTTACAAAAATAGAGGCCTGCTATCAAAAAAAATCTATGGGCTACTATGTCCATTTCACTTCTACATATTCAACGTGCAAACCTACCCTTGAAACTGATCACAAAAGGAAAAAAAAAAGGCTGTGGCAAAATATCATGCATAAAAAACATACTTAAAACATATCAATGATCAAAATATCCGTATGAGAGGAGTGTAAATATTAAGAATCCTAAAAGTAAAGTCCCCGACAATTGAATCCAACTGCTTCCAGGACTCAAAAGATCAGTACTTCAAAATCTCAAATTAAGCATTTGAATTCCAGTTATTTCTGCGCAAACAGTATTTACTTTTAATTTACCTTGATCAGATACCAGCTTATATAAAGATGATGCCGTGGTTTAATCACACTGTGAGTCAAATTGTGACAAGATTTCAGATTCTTGTCATTTGCACTTTAATATGAAGATCGTACATAAGCATATATTTCTGAAGCCTGATTTTGAAACTTGTGTTCATACACAAAAGCTTCAAGTCATGGCACTCCTTTTGACTCTGTCTTCGTAAAAAGTTATCCCTCCATAAACTCGCTTGCAATCAAAACCTCAGTCATTCAATGGTTACTTATTACTCCCCAATACATCGTTCGGCCTTTCCTGGAACTAATCTGGTTTCATTATTGGGGTGGTCCAGTTGATGCAACCGAAAGTTAATATGCTTTCACAAATATATGTAGTGTCCCTCATTATATTGTCCTTGAACTTGAGGTTGAAAACAAAACTGGCTTTGTTTTTCCACCGACCATAATGGTAACTTGAAGGAAACACTTGCAAACCGACGATCATGTCAGTTCATATTAGACTGGACAGAGCCACTTGTGTTGGGGTTTACATGCTTAGTCAAACTTTTGTATGAATCCATTTTGTAAATTTCTAAAGAAGCCGTAAAATCTACGCAATCAATGATCCGTATGAGCCATTATTTTCTTATATGGAGCCCACCAGATGAATTTCATGCTCACAAATCCACAATAAGTAGAGGGACTACCCCGTTTTGTAGCAGTGTTGTGTGTGGCTGAAGCTTCAAACCAAAACGAGCATAACTTCAGTTTAGAGAAGATGCTGAGAATTAATCTTTAAATGACCGAAAGGATCACGTACGGAATCTTTTAGCGGGGAGCCAGATTCACTGTCGTCTCTGCTTTATGAACTAAAATATTCAGTGACTTAATGTGAGAAATGACCTTGATGGGCAATCTCCACTAACCAAAAGTTGCAAGTTAATTATTTTTTACTGTTTATTTTTATCTAAGTCGAAAATTATTCTTCTACTGGTTAAGGCCCCACATATATATGCCTTCGTTTGGTGTGAGGCTATCCTTTATACGTTCATCAACAAATGGAAGTGAGATTACTTCTTCTAAAAAAAATATGTATGTTTATTGTTGAAGGTGGAGAGATTAATTAAGAATTCTGTTCCATCCGTAATGGAGATTCCAGCCTCAATAGAGATGGTAATTCTATCTAACTATCGATTGAATAGTTAATCATTCGTGGAATAGATTAGTAGAAACCCTAAAATACCTTTCTTTTTTCCACCAACTGGCCTCAAATGATCTTCCATCAATTAAATGACTGAAGTCTGTCAACAATTTTGGGAAAACTTTCAGATTCCTTAGTTTTTGTTTTTTTTTTTTTTTTTTGTCGGTTGAGGTTGATGATTCCACTTTTGTACTGTGTGTGTGTGTTTGTTTTTGAAATGTGGATGACCCTTGGGTTTGGACAGTGCGGTCCGATATGATAAATTGAGTTGGTGATGAAGGAAAAGAAAAAGAAAATCAAGCAACTTCTCTTACTTGCTCAGTTGCTCTTCAAACTTCTTGAACCAAAAAAATAATTTTTTTAAAATGTACATATATTTTACTCTGAGGAGCGTTCAATACCAAATATTTTCTTAGGTGTAAAAGTGGGATCCGGATCCTCTCCTCAGCGGCTCTCTCCCCATCCCTCCCCATCGCATCTGGACCGTCCAAATCTTGATCCAACGGTCCAGATTTTTTTTTTAAAAAAAAATTTAATTTTGTCTTTTTCGAAAAAGACAAAAAACAAAAAAATCATTTTTTTAAAAAATCTGGACCGTTGGATCAATATTTGGACGGTCCAGATGATGCGATAGGGAGGGATGGGGAGAGAACCGCTAAGGAGAGGATCCGGTCCGTAAAAGTGACTATATGGTTATAAATTAGGTGCTAAAATATTGTTTCACCGTTAAGTTTGACTTTTTTTTAGTGATTGGACGATGACATGACTTTCAAAGGTGCAAAAATACACATGTGGTTTGGTCAAAACTCAAAAGAGCCCCCAACACCAAGTTTTTTTTTTTTTTTGGGAGGCCAAATTTTTTCTCTTGATTTATCATTTTGTGAAGGGGGATTATTCAATAGGTAAAAAGGGTAAATACATTGTTTGTAATATCAAATGCGTATAAATACTCATTTATTAATTAGAAAATTTAGTAAGGATTTTTTTAAAAATAAAATAAATTATAAAAATACAAAATTTACCTTTTTACCCATTAAATAAATCCTCCTTCCCAAAATGATAAATTTGGTGAAAAAATTTGGACGCCCAGGAATTATAACTAGAAAAATAATAATTTTCCTTTAATTGAAATAAAATTATTAAATTAAAAAAAACACTTGGTGTTGAGCACTCTTTTGGCCAAACCACATGTGTATTTGTGCACCTTTGAAAGCCACGTCATCATCCAATCAGTAAAAAAAGTCAAACTTAATGGTTAAAAGGTATTTTTGTATCTAATTTGTAATCACGTAATCACTTTTACTCCTAAAAAAACATTTAGTGTTGGACACTCTTTAGGGTAAAACGCATGTGTATTTTTACACCTTAACCCATTGGTTAATTACATTCTGCATTGTTAAAACTTTCTTTACAAACTAAAATTGAACATTTTCTTTATGAAATAAATGCAAACATTTTAATAATTAAGCATATAACAATATTATTTCGTTCCGGTATAGAACACGGATGTCGGCCAGAGGTCGGTATGTTGATCTTGGATGTATCGGCGGACACTGGATATCTATGAAGGAGATAACCAGGAGAGCGTGGGATCACCGTACACGACAAAGGGGTCTTTGTGTGTGCACAGTGAGACCGTATGTAAATAGTCTAGGTTTAGAGTGAGTGCACCTTGTTACCCGCCCTCCGTATTTATAAAGGCGCCTGGGTACGATATCCGGGCACGTCATTAACGCCGAGCCATTAATGGGGCGGATACTGGATGATACCCCATTAATGACGTGTCATTAATGGGGCGGATATCCGAGATATGCCATTAATGGGACGTGCCATTAATGGGGCGGGTATCTCAGGACGCCGATATGATAGGGGCGGATTCCGCGAGCCGAGATTTCCGGACCTACGCCATGATTGGCGTGTCACGCCTCCCGGGTTTCGCTTGGGCCTCGCCCGGGCTTGGAGGCTTTTGGGCCGGTCCGTAATGGAGCTTGCCCCCGGCTTGGTGTTCATGCCGTTGACGGCCGAGGTGTATGACTCTCCTGGTCCGGTGTGTGACCGGGGCCTGTGCTTCAGCAACCCCGGCTTCTTATGCCGCGGCTTACCTCTATAACGTCGTTCTGGATGGTGCCCTGGGTCATGCCTGACCGGGTCTTATTGGGCGGCCTCGGATTTATGTGATAAGTCCCCTGTTCGCGGGTAAACCGTTTGGTCTTCTTCCCGTAGGCGCCATCATTACGTCTTTACACCTGGCGTGCCCTGATTGGAAACGGTCTGCAGCCATCGCGCCGCTCGGAGTGCCGATTCGTGTGCACATTTAATGCGCCTACGTCATTCCGTGCAGTTCCTATCGTGTCAACGTCCAAAGACCGAACTGCCCCCGGCGTTCCCTCTTCTTCTTTTTATATGAAGTGTTCACTTCACGTTTGTCATTATTTCCCGCCTGCAATTTGGTAGTGAACTTGCTCCGAGTCTTTATCCGTGAAAACTTCATCGTCCTCCATTTCACTTGTTCAAGTTATCCTCTTCATATTTACGCAGGTATTTTTCGTCCTTGTCTTTACTCATTTAGACATATTTCATACCGTTTGGATATCCTCTGGTTCCTCATTTGCTTTTCCCATTCTTCGGGTCTTCTGAGTTTTCCCTTTTAAGATCAGTTTCTGGGTTTACTTTGTACGTTCTTCCCTTTCGACGTAAGACCTGTAGCTCTTAGGCTCTAGTTTCTCTTCTGATGGATAGACGTAGGCCTTTCCATAGAGCCAGACCAGCGCTTAATCCTGAGGAAGAGGAGTTTCTCCGCCGTCGTTACCCGAGAGCCTCTTACTGGGTTCTTGGAACTGAGCTCCCGGAAACTGAAAGGTCTGCGCCTCTACTTCGAGGTGGGAATGGTTCTTTTCGACGAATTGGGCCCCAACCCGTACCAGCTAGAGCTTTGTCACCTTCCTTGATTCGCCCTTCTTTTCGATCACCTTTTCGGGTCGGAGTTGGTTCTTATCTTTGGTCCTCGGGCTCTTACCTCGATGGCCCAACCGCCCAACTCGCGAGGGTCCATCCCCGGGAGCTTGGACCCTTATCCTGATGATTATCTCGGTCCCTGCTGGGACTGTTTGGCTGAGAGTTCATTCCTCATTGCGCGTGGCGAGGACTCTAGAGCTACCTCGGTTTTGGGATCTTGCCGGCACCGGCGCCCTTCGGGCCCCACTTCTGGCGTGCCCTTTCGTCCAAGTCTGCCATCTGTTTTGCCTTCTAACCTTGTTTTACCAGGTATTTCCCACTCTGCTAATTTCCTTTTATGTTGCATATAGGTTAATGGCTCCGAAATCTTTGCCTTCAAAGAAAAAGGCCGAGGCCGAGACATCGGATTCTTCTAGTCCACCCGAGGCCCCTGTGTCGTAGGTATCCCGGGTATCCCACGAGGTCTTGAAGACCCGGTCCATTATGTCGGATACGGACATAGCCCGGTTGGACCTACCCGTCATGGAGGGTGCGTCCTACGCCGCCCGAAGCCGACGAGCCCGTTTGTGCCGAACGGGAAGTAGGCAGTCCAAATTTCTTTCATTTTTACCGGGATTATCTTACACGGGTTGGCGTTCGATTTCCTTTTACCCATTTTCAAATGCTTGCCCTGATGCACCTGAGACTTGCCCCGTCTCAACTTCATCCGAATGGGTGGGCCTATCTTGTAGCGTTCGAGCAATTGTGTCGCTCCTACCCGGTTCCCAATCCCCGCTCGACCAACCTTTTCTTTTACTATTTTGGCCCCTTTACCCCGCTCTCCGAAGGAAGGTGACAAATTGAAAGGACCGGTGTCTCTCCGCGTTAATCCCGACCGAAGCTTGGCGACGCCCTTCTCCGAATCTTTTAAGCGGTTTAAGAATGCGTTTTCAAGGTTGTCGCCGTGCCCGGTAAGCCGGCTTGGTTTCTCAAGGGGGTCGAGGCCGCCGACGTAGTATGGCGCTTCCCTCTATATTGGGTGGAGAATCATCATAAGGCCAGCCCCTCGTCCTTCCAAATCTCACGGGATGACCTCCGCCCGAGATGGCCCCTCACGTCCCGCATTGGACGCCTTCGTGGAACAAGATGGCATCCCGAGCGGCCTTTTTCATATCCGGGAGGGATCTAGGCCAATTTCCTCGACTTGTAGGAGTCCTTTTTTGCCATGTTTCTTATTCCTATGTTCGTATATTGCCGTCGTACTACTCGGTGCTTATTGCTGATTTCGTTTTACCTGTTCTTTTCAGCTCAAGACATGAAGGCCCTTCCTGGTTATTTGAAAAAGGTGAATCCAGCCGCCGCATCTTCGAGTAGTCGGTCGCGGAAACGGGCCGCCCCTGTCAAGACTTCCACGCCCGAGGCTGATGCCCCTATTGTGGCTAAGAAGGCCGGGGTCTCCCGGAGCCGAGGAATCGACTCCATCTTCGCCATCACGGATCCCCTCAGCCGGGTTCTGAAATTTCCAAAGGGAAGCGGGTTGTCGTCTCGGAGGGTGAAGCTACGGCTGCGGGGCCGTGCTGCCGTTCCTTCCGCATCGGTTCTTCGGTGTCTTCGCCGTTCCGCCTCCTCTTCCTCCTTCAACCGGGCCCTCACGTCCTTCTTCCTTGCTTCCTCGGAGTTTCGTATTTGAAAAGGGGGTGACCAAGGAGCTGGATGTAGCATTCCTCCCCCCGGAATTCATGGATAACCGGCTCTCGTCCCCTCCTAGTGCCGAGGAAGTGCAAGCCGCGAACGGTACTTGTGTAAATCCATAGGTTTCCTGCAGGCCTATGTGATTGTGAGGGAAAAGTACATTCTGGCTGATGCAGAAAACAGACGACTGAAGGCGTCTAGGGCCGAGGTTGAGGCCAACCAAAAGGCACTGGCTGAGGCGGCATCCGTAAAAAAGGCTTTAGCCGATCGAGGCCAAGCCGCGCCTTATGGAGGAGGAGCGGGATGCTTTGCCCGGCTTGAGCGGGATTACGCCAAGGAGGCGTTCGTTAAGGTGGAGTCGATTTGCACCAGCGCGAGAAGGGCGGAGAAGTCGCATCCGAGTGTGTCCGGCCCGTAAAGCGCCGAGCGAAAGTATGGATGTGGTGAAAACCTGCGAAACAGCGTGATTCGTTGTTTGATAAGGTTAAAGCCGTCGAGGAGGCTCGCCGTATCGTACGGAGCGCTTAGAGTCCGACGAACTTCTAAAGCAGCATCGCGCCGATTGCTTCGAGAATGCACTGGAGCAGATCCGACTTTTGAATCCGAAGACGGAGCTTAACTTGGACGGCTACGACTTTCGTGCCTTTGTGGAAGACGGAACGTTAGTTTCGTATCAACCTTCTTCCGCCACCGCGTCCGGTCGGGAGGGGAGAGTCGATGCGGAGAGCGAGGCGACCAAGAGTGCTCGAGGCCGGTCCTTCTAGTTAAGCTTTAATCTTTAGTGTTAGTGGGCGTACGTGCCTTTGTACTTTATTGACTCCGGCTTTTGTGCCGTAACTTTGTATGACTTATGGGGGATTTTATTTATCCGCCCCTTCGCGATTTCTTAAATTCCATTGTTTGAAATTTATTGATCGCATTATATACAAGTCGTGTACTCGACCAACACTGCGGTGTGGGAGGAGAGTGGGACGGGGTTGTATGTCGTACCCTCCGGGGGTGTTAACTTAACCGCATCGCCTCATCCCGGCTTAAAATAGGGAAAGATGGTAGGAACCGTTTTAAGGGCGAGGTGTCACATGTCGACCGAGGTGTCTAGTACCTCGATCGACATTTTGACTTGATCGGGTCGGGATGGCGCCCGCCTTCTTAAACCGGGCGAGTGTTGACGCGTCAATTTCGCGAAGGCCACGTATGGCGTTTTCGCCGAGCTCTTACCTATGCGCGTCGGAGTACAACGGTGTCATACATCTAGATGTTTTTCGTTTCGACCGGGTATAGGTACCTCGTAGTCGGGTTTTTGCCGGGCTTGGTGGCCTCGCCTTCAAGCTTAAGCAAATAATCGTGCACGTTGGCGCCTCCTCTTTGAGGTATTCCTTCATTAAATAAAGCAGCTCTAAAGAGCGTACAAATGGTAATAAATTATTCAAATGCAAAGCAAGGGAAAGTTGGAAAGCAATTGCAAAAAACATGAAAGAAAGTAAGAAATGACCGAGCCGTAGTTTTGGGCTAAGTTTGTAGTAGATTTTCAACTTATCGGCGTTCCATGTCCTTTTAACCGGCTTTCTTGCCAAAGTTTCGAGAACATATGCCCCGGCGTCAAGCTTTTCTTTAACACGATACGGTCCCTCCCGGTTCTTTGCTGCCGTTTTCCATCTCGGGAGTTCTTATTACCTATATCGGCCCTCCGAAGTACCAAGTTACCCCGGTTGAAGGATCGGGGCCGAACCTTGCGATTATATTTGGCCGCGAGTAACTGCTTGGCGGCAAGTTCCCGGCAATGAGCTGTGACTCGGATCTCATCTATTAGGTCCAGATCTGTCTTTAAGGCGTCGTCATTTGATGCCGGTCCTCCCTGTCCGGCTCTGATCTTCCTCCACGATGGCTGCCCGATTTCCACTGGAATCATTGCTTCGCATCCATATGTCAGCCGGAAGGGAGTTTCCGGGTAGAGGTCGCACACTCGTCCCGTATCCCCATAGAACGCCGTGGAGTTGTTCGATCCAACTAGAGTCGGCCTTTAACATGCGTTTCTTCAACCCGTCGAGAATGATCTTATTGGCGGACTCGGCCGGCCATTAGGATCGCGGATGTTCGACGGAGGAGAAGTGTAGTTTGATGTCGAGGTTGGACATTAAGGCCTGGAATCTTTGGTCCGTGAACCGGGTTCCATTGTCGTGACGACTTCGGCAGGTATCCCGAAACGAGCGAAGATATTGTGACGAACGAATTTCATAATCCCGGACGACGTGATTGTAGTTAATGCTTCCGCTTCAATCCATTTGGTGAAGTAGTCACAGCGACAATGAGCCATTTGAGCTGTCCGGTGCCGGTTTAAATGGTCCAAGAATATCCATTCCCCACTTATAGAAGGGCCGGGGAGCCGGCATCCCTTTTAACTCGTAGGCGGTGGCCATAAGATCCCGCCGTGTTTCGGCAACCGTCACACCGCTTGGCGGCCTCCATGGCGTCATGCATCATGGTGGGCCAATAATAGCCGGCGCGCAATGCCTTCCTAGCCAAAGCCTTGCCACCCATGTGTTGGCCGTTGCATCCCTCATGTATTTCGGTCAAGACATACCGGATTCGGACTCGCCGAGGCATCGCATAATTGGGCGGTGTACTCCTTTCCGGTATAGCTGGTCATCGACCATAGTGTAGATGGTGGCTTCTCTTATCAGCTTTTTTGCTTCGGTAGAGTCTGTGGGAATGATCCCTCTTTCCAGGTAATCTTCAATTGGTTTTCTCCAATCCGATCCGGACGAGATAGTCATAATGCACGTGGGCTCGGCCAAATTCTGTTGGATGACTGTTCTTTGACTCCCCGGACCTTTGGTGCTTGCAAGTTTGGAGAGGATGTCGGCCCGGGCATTCTCTTCTCTCGGGATGTGAGAGACAACGACTTCTTCGAATTCCGTCATGACCTCTTTTGCTTTATTCAAGTACTTGGCCAACAAGGGGCCTTTCGCTTGATAGCCGCCGTCGATCGTGCGGCGACGAGTTGTGAGTCGGTGAACACCTTAATCCGCCTGGCTCCGCTTTCTTTTGCTTGAGCCAATCCCGCTAAGAGGGCCTCGTATTCGGCTTGATTGTTAGAGGTCGGGAATTCCAGTTGGAGGGAATGTTCAGTAGCGATTCCCTCGGGGCTTTCGACAATGACTCCTGCTCCGCTGCCTTTTGGGTTGGAAGACCCGTCAACAAATACCCTCCGTCGTTTCGTTGTCGGTTATAACCGGAGTCAATTCCCCGACGAAGTCCGCCAATGCTCGTGATTTGATCGCCGCCGTGCCTCAAAAGTGATGTCGAATTCAGATAATTCAATCGCCCTACTCGTCATCCGTCTGACCAAATCCGGTTTGTGCAAAATCTGCGGACGGGCCGGTTGGTCCGGACCACAATCCGATGTCCCCGGAAGTATGGGCGAAGTCGCCTTGCCGTTGTCGATGCGAATGCCATTTTCTCCAGCTTTTGATATCGAGCTCGGCGTTTTGTAACGCTTTGCTCACAAAGTAGATGGGTGTCCGTCCGCCTCGGTTTCTCTTACCAAGGCGGTGCTTACCGCTTCATCCCCTACCGAGAGGTATAGGAACAAGGTCTCCCCCGCTCCGGCTTTGTCGAAGACGGCGGGGTTGCCAAGCATTTCTTGATTTCTTCAAAGGCCGTCTCGCAGTCCGTATTCCATCCTCCCCGGGTTTCTTTCTTCAATAATTTAAAGAAAGGTAGAGCTTTCTCCGACCTCGGTAGGAATCTTGTCGGGCCGCAAGCGACCCGTCGATTCTTGCTGCACTTCCTTCTTGGAGTTGGGGGCCTGCATATCTAGCACGGCCTTGCATTTGTCCGGATTGGCCTCAATCCCTCGGTTGGTCAACATAAAACCCAAAAATTTGCCACGGCACCCCGAACGCACATTTAGCCGGGTTCAACTCGATACGGTATTGTCTTAATTTGTCAAACGTCGCTCTAGATCCGGATATGCTGCTCCGGATGTTTTGACTTTACTATCATGTCGTCTATATATACCTCCACATTACGACCGATTTGATCGTCAAAGACTCGATTCATCATGCGTTGGTATGTAGCTCCGGCATTCTTCAATCCAAATGGCATGACGTTGTAGCAATAGTTCGCCTTATCCGTCATGAAGGCGGTTCTCTCTTGATCGTCGGGGTGCATAGCGATCTGATTGTATCCGGAGTAGGCATCCATAAAAGAAAGCAGTTGGTATCCCTGAGTTATCCACTAGCCGGTCAATGCTGGGCATGGGAAAGGAGTCTTTCGGGCATGCTTTATTCAGATTGGTGTAATCGGTGCACACCCTCCATTTACCGGTTGGTTTTAACACCATGACCACGTTAGAGAGCCGGGTCGTGTATTGTATTTCTCTTATGAACCGAGCAAAGAAGGAGCTCTTCAATGTGACTCTCAAGGGCTTTTCGCCGTCGTCCGAGATATTCCTCCTCTTCGGGGGCCACTGGTTTCGACCCGCCATATGGCTAACTTGTGATGCGAAGTGTGGGTCGATCCGGGTATTTCGGGCGACGTCCAGTGCGAAGACGTCCCGGTTTTGCCTTAAAATTCGATCGCCTTGCTTTGATCTCTCGCGTCCATGTCCCGCGATTTTAGTTGTCTTGGAGGGATCCGTCCCGATGATTAATTCCTCCAACTCTCCTTCCGGCTCGGGGCGTGGGTTTTCTGGTTCACGGAGGTCCAGCTCTACCATATTGACCGATTGCCGGGGTCGCCCCTCTTTTCTGTCATTAGTCATTACCTCGTTGGTTTGGAGCCGTGGCGGGGATGACGTCTTTTCCTCCTCTACACGGAGGGCTTCGAAGTAACACTGCCGCGACGCTTTCTGGTCACCGGACACTTCAACCACCTGATTCGATCATTGATCATTTTCAATTTCTCGGTGCTTGGTGGATGCCAAAGATATCCCAACCGTGTATAGTGGGTCGGCCCAAGTATAATGTTATAAGGAGCGGAAATCTGCCACTACAAACCTTACCCGTCCTGATTTGAAGGCTTCCTTAGTTCCCAAGGTCAATCTGAGGTCGACATATCCTTTTGGGAAGGAACGCTCTCCATTGAACCCGATGAGGGTAGATTTGCATGGCTTCAAGTCTTCGACATCGAGGTGCATTCTCTGGTATGCATCCCAGCTTATTATGTCGGCCGAACTACTGCGTCGACAAATATCCGTTTGACCGGCAGGTTTACGACTATCCCGGTGATGACCAATCCGTCTTGGTGGCGGAATAACCTCCTTGAGCTCCTCGTCGGTGAAGACCAAGGGTGGTTTTGGTTTTGACGACGTGCCCTTGAACCTCGGCACCTCTTTTACCGTTAACACCTCTCGCGGGTATTTCTTGCGCCGACTTATTGTATCTCCACCTCCTCCGGCCGCCACCGATCCCCGTGCATTGGAGATCGGCGTCCGGTAGCCCTCCGGAGGGCCGGTTCTCCGCTTCTTTTCGAATCCGAAGCGTTCGTGGCTGGACTCTCGCTCGGCGGCTACCGTTCCGCTTGCCGATTTCCCTTGAGTTTTGATGACGTATTGGCGTAGTTTCCCTTCTCTTACAAATTTTTCAATAGCATCCCTGAGTTCGTAGCATTCGTCAGTGGTGTGACCGGAACAATCGTGGAAGCTGCAAAACTTCCCCCGGTCTGTATTGGACCGGTTTCTGAGAGGCTTTGGCTTGGTCACCTTCCTCATCTCGGTCTGCGCGACCTCCTTCCACAGCTGGGATCGCGGGACATTCAAGGGGTATAGTTTCCGTACTTCCCCTTATTGTCCGTTCGCTCCGTCCGGGCCGTCTCTCGCCACGTCTGCGAGGTTCCGCCTTGTGTTTGTCCGTCGATCTCTTCTTTCAGGTGATGAATTCCTTGCCTTCTCAGGCTCATCTGCATTGGCGATTTCCATTTGCTCGACGTCTAGATATTTCTTCGCTTCAGTATAAAATTCCGTCAAGGAATATACTCAATTCTTACATAGATGTCGGGCCAGGCGTGTCATCGGGTCCAGTCCGTTGACGAGGGTGTACATGGACCTCTTCGGATAAGGATCGTACTGTATTGCCGTGTCTCCGAACCGGTCCGGATACTTCGCAATGTTTCGCCTTTCTTTTGCTTTACTCTACTCAGCGTGAATTGAGATTTCGGTTGTTTCTTGCTGGTGGCAAAGTGTAATTCAAACTTACAACCAAGGTCTTCAAAATTCCGAATGGAATTATTGGGTAGCGAACTCAACCATTTGTAGGCCGGCCCGATTAACGTGGCCGAGAAGAGTCTTAGTATCACCAGACCTTCTATTGATCTTGCCCACATTAACTTTTCAAATAACTCGAGGTGATGACGTGGATCCTGGGTCCCATCATATTTGGGGAGATCGGCTAGGTCAAAATTCTTCGGGTAAGGAGCCGTGGCCGTAGCTCGGGAGAATGGAGTCCCACCCGCGCCGGCCAAGTATTTCATCTTATCCGCCGCGGCGATCCTCGTGTCCGAGGCGTAGTTATCGCCTCGTGTAGTTCGTCCGAGTCCCGATCACGATCTCGGTTTTCCGGTTCCTATCGTCCTTATGGTGGTCCGCTCGCCTCCGGCCTTCCCTATCCGGATCCGCAAAGGTGCCTCTTTGTGCCTTTTGGGGGTTGGTTGGCGATCTCGCTCCCTTCTGCCGTCCCCCTCTTCCCTGCCACGGGTATGTTGATTCGTTTCTGGGCTGGTACGCGGACTATTGCTATCCAGGCGTACAACCTCCTTCCTCTTATGTGGGCTTCTCGGGGTTCCGCGTGGAAAAAGGTTTTCAAGCTTTTCCTCTATCATTAGTTCCAGAGCATGAAAATCCTCCTGCCTTTGGAGGTGATCGAACTTTTCCTTGTTTTCGAATCTCTGAATCATCGCCTCTTGGGTTCTCCTCGTATGCGGATGTCGGTGTCTAGTACCCGAGCGTCCGGAATCGGGTCCGTGCGGGGGCTGATCTTTTGGGGATTCTTCATGCAGAGATTTGTCGAGGGAAGGCGAGGTGGTTTCTGAGTCGGTAACGTATCCTTCTAGAGTTTTTCCTCTGGAGTGTCGATCATGGGTCTGTGGCCGACTTGGCCTGGTCTGAGGTTGATTTGGAGGGACTATACTTTGCGGTCGACTCGGGCCGGCCGAGGTTGATTCGGGGGTATCATGCTTTCCTCGTTTGGCCGGTCCAATTCGGTTTTGCGTGTGGCTTCGGTGTGAGCCATTGATGGTCACGGGGATAGAAATTTATGGTCCCCACGGTCGGCGCCAATGTTCGGTATAGAACACGAGATGTCCAACCCGAGGGCCGGTATGTTGATCTTGGATGTATCGGCAGACACGGATATCTATGAAGGAGATAACCGGGAGAGCGTGGGATCACCGTACACGACAAAGGGGTCTTTGTGTGTGCACGGTGAGACCGTATGTAAATAGTCTAGGTTTAGAGTGAGTGCACCTTGTTACCCGCCCTCCGTATTTATAGAGGCGTCCAGTGCGATATCCGGGCACGTCATTAATCCGAGCCATTAATGGGGCGGATATTGGATGATACCCCATTAATGACGTGTCATTAATGGGGCGGATATCCGAGATATGCCATTAATGGGACGTGCCATTAACGGGGCGGGTATCTCGGGACGCCGATATGATAGGGGCGGATCGCGAGCCGAGATTTCCGGACCTACTGCCATGATTGGCAGGTCACGCCTTCTGGTTCTGCTTGGGCCTCGCCCTGGGCTTGGAGGCTTTTGGGCCGGTCCGTAACAATTTCTAATGTGTTTATGCCTGGGGATAAACTGATGGTTTGATCATTCTTCCTTTTCATTAGTACAAAAATTAAACAAAATGCCAAGTTCTGTTCACCACGTACATTTGTGTTTCAGTCATATTTTTAATTTTTATAATCATCTGTGTTTTAAAAAATATTCCCCGAAACAAACAGGACTATGGCCCATTAATTAATGATTTCCTGATCTTATGTGTAAGCGCGTTAAAAGAGAGATGAAATAGAATTAATGAACAAGCTCAAATCTAAGCCATATCTCCTTTTTGAGGCGTGGCAGCATATAGATGATAGATATTCATTTGAAAAAAATAAAAATTAAAAGAAATATAGTCAAAATAAGATAAAGAATGTGTGAGGAGCATAAAATTCTTTGTTGGCCAGGTGAAAGCTTTGACCAGATATGAAGTAGTAATGATGAGGGACATGAAAGTAGTTCGTCCGATGGAATATTGCTCCCCTGCAGCTTACTCAAAGAAGGATATGTTCAGACTTGGAACAAGAAAAAAATTCTGTTTTGACTCATTCAACCATCTATCTTCTTTTGGCCTTAAAGCTAAAGTCTGCCTCTCCCTCTGCCCCAAGCCGCAAACAAGTTTGATTTCCCTTTTGCTTTGCCTCTTCTGGGTCAACAAATCTTGGCAAAATTTGATTAATTAATCATTCTCCAACCTAGCTCTTTTTTAATATGAACCTCGCTCAAACATATTGTCATTCTTTTCTATTCTCTGAGATTCCTCGCTTTAATTTGTTTTCTGGAATACTGTGACTACTTTAATTTTGATCCATGAAACGGAATGAGGCGAGATTTTGTCACGAGTTCGTATCCATAGCCAACGACATGTGAGAAAAAGTGAGAGAGTAATATTAATTAGCCATAGTCAAAAAGAGTGCTCAGTGTGCGGCCGGGGTTCAGTTCTCCATTTTACAGCTCTTTAAATTAGTCTCTGCCGAAAGCTGTGTGCTCTTTGACCTAACTCCATTTTCCATCATCCATTACATGTAGAATGAATTCAAATCCTTAGCTCCCAGCCTCCCACCCAAACTTGAAAATTGGAGATATATATATATATATATATATATCCATCAAATTTTCCACTTTTGCTGATCCTTTTGTAGTGGCCTAATTAATTGTTAGCATGAGATTAAGCTCACAGTCTTTATATACAAGTTACAGTTTCACATTAAATAATACCAACATTATAATTTTATTGGTAGAAGCCATTGAGAACGTAACTATGTTTTATTTTTGTGATTTTTAATATAAAACTAAACATGCATGTAAGCTATGAAAGAGGAGAAGAAAATGAAAATGAAGACGCATAAACACATGCATGAAATTTTGGAGGGGTTAGATCTCCGAGAAGTATAAAAAGAAAGTAATGCACAGTATCTTTAAAGCATGAACAACACTTTTCTTTAGGCTTAATTCACTCCCACTTATTCCTATATAATAGAGTGCAATTTAGATTTGTAGACGAATTTCTTGAGGATACAATGAAGATCATTGAGTATGAATTGCACTCTCAACACTCAAGCCGAGACAACATTGACTTTTAAATACAAAGTTAGAATTTGACTTTATTTTTATATGTACTCAAAGACAAATACAATGAATTTGATCTCTTGTTGTTGTGTAATTTTTTATATGCCCAAATGATTGATGGTTCTGGCCGCTAGGCATTTATAGGCCATGAAGTGATGCTTTGAAGTGGTGCTTCTTTGAAGCAACACATATTCAATTAAAAGTTATAACAATTTGTTAGGTTTATGAATCCCATTGGGTATATCTATGAATAAACAAATGAAGAGTATGTAGAGTTTTTTTTATAAACAGATACAACTTTTCACCAAGTGGTGACTGCCACACCTCTAACTATAACATTTCCCATATGTCTCTAGAAACTGAAGAAAAATATTTTTTAGTGTTATAATTCCTTACACAACTCTTACAGAAAACACATATCTTTATTTTTAAAATATTCCTACATGAAATGAATCTCAAATATCATCATTTCAAAATCTTATAAAAAGCTTTGGGTGGGTAGATGGGTACGTTATTTAATAAGAGACATGTATGAAGCCACTAATGAGGTTTAATCCGAGATATAATAACAAGGACTTGAATAATGGGTTCTTCCCATCAGTGAAGCTTGGGGGAATTTTAAATGGATTAAAGTTTTGTTAGGTCCAATACCACAAGGAAAAAGTTGAGATTTGTATAAACTCAATTAAATTTTTCAGACACATTTTCAGAACAATTCTCCTTATAATTATTACTTAACGGCCAATTCCACAAGAAGGATTAAAGAATTGCTTATGAAGAGTCGGTACAACTGACTACATGTCTAGAGAAGCAAGTGAGGATCCAGTCACGTCAGGCACACCATAATAGACATCAATTTTTATGGTCATGGACAATCTTTCGATGGGACAGGGGTCTTATTTATCATAAAAGTTTTTACTTAGGAGTACTGGATGACAAAAGTTTTTTTTTTTTAATCAAAATTATCACGGAAGTTCATAAAACGTATTAATTTTGCCTCTCCGTTAATTTTGTCGTTAAGTTTAAGTGAGTGTACATATGACATACTACCTCATCAATCAAATAAGAGTCAAGTATCATTTTTGCCCTGAAAGTTTTCGCTAAGGAGCAATTTTGCCTCGGAAGTTTACAAAACGTAGCAATTTTTCCCTTCTGTCCCACAATATTAAATTTGACTATTAAATCAATTAAAGAACACACATGTCATACCTTGAAAAGGTCGAATTTGGAGTCAGAGAGTGAGATCCTTGAGACATTGAGCTCAAGGCGGTCAAAATTTGTGAAGCCAAACTGGTTAAAAGGACTGAAAGGTTTGTCGCAAAACCTAGAGGAAGCATCACTTATGATCTAAGCAAATGAAACGCAAAACGAGAAATGAATTGTTCCAAAAATTGGTTTGGTAAGACAAATCGATAGTGATAGTATTTACCTTTGTATAGATTGATTTAGACCACCCACCCTATCCCACAAGGAAAATTTATACCGCTCTTAAAAATTCCAGCGATTTTAAGTGATGCTTGGGACAATTCATTATTGATTTGTCCCAAAAATTGGCTTGATATAGACAAATCAATAATTAGTTGTCCCAAAAATTGGTTCAGTAAGTATTACTTAAAATTACTGGAGATTTATCTTGTAGGACAGGATGGGTAGCCTAGATCAGTTTATACAAAGGTAAATACTATCACTATTGATTTATCTTACTGAATCAATTTTTGGACAATTCATTTCTCGTTTTGCATTTCATTTGCTTATATTATAAGTGATGTTTCCTCTGGATTTTGCGATAGACCTTTCAGTCCTTTTGACCTGTTCATCTTCACAAATTCTGCTGTCTTGAGCTCAACGACTCAAGGATCTCTCTCTCTAACTCTAAGTTCGACTTTTTTAAGGCATGACATGTGTGTTTCTTAATTGATTTAATAGTCAAATTTAATGTTGAGGGACAGAAGGGTAAAATTGCTCCTCAGTGAAACCTTCCGGGGCAAAAATGATACTTAATTCTTATTTGATTGATGAGATGGTATGCCACGTGTGATGAGGTGACATGTCACATGTGCACTTAGTTAAACTTAATGGTCAAAATTAACGGGGGGTAAAATTGCTACGTTTTGTGAACTTCTATGGCAATTTTGATCCAAAAAACTTTCGTCCACCTAATGCCCCTGAGCAAAAACTTTCATAGCAAATAAGACCCTTGTCCCATCTTTTGATTGATGTTTTGTACGTACAATAAGCATCGTACTCCTAGTTAGTTCCTTTATCTTGAATGGATTATTTTCACAACCTCTGTATTTTTTTTTAAAAAAAAAATATATATACATTCATACACGTCATAATAAGGCGGATGGATGTATCGTTGATGGAGCTAGCTAGAGGACGCCATCGCAGCGTATTATTATCAGTGGAGATTTAATGTTATGCTCAACATCCCACTCTTGGATTTTTTTCCCTTTTAAAAAACTTGTTGCGGCTCATGGAAATTATGCTAACTCCACTCAATTCCCAATACTTATTGGTCGTGGGTGGATCATTATATGGTGTTAATTAAATTTAATCATGGCCTTGAACGGTGCGTGTGGGTAACAACTCACCTCAGTATACGTCACTCATTCTCGCTAAGAGCCACGTGTTTGTTCATTAATCCCTTTTTATAACTTATTCTCTATCTTCAGAGAAAATAACGTTATCATCGTGGTGTCGATGTCGATGTGCTCAATCATAATCCGAAGAAAACGGAATCTTCCTCGGAATGTTTGCGAAGTTATCCCATGCTAGTTGAGATGAGTTCATTGGTTGATCGGTTTATCTGGCACTTAAGAGGATTATATTTACAGGTTGTAACTTTCTAGAGTATTTAGAAGAAAAGGAGAAAACAAGAAACGGCGTCTGAAAAATCAACTACTTAACTGAGAAAACTTGGACAACATTCCAAACGCGGGGTGACAATTTGACATATCACTGCAAAGCTGTGCATGTGATGCTTTGAAAAGTATTGCGTGACCCCATAACCTAATAACGCGTATTAGCAAAGGAGTTAAAAACAATACCACTCTAGTTTTTTATAAGTTCTTTTGGATCAAAAAATTTGGTCTTATTTATAAATCTATTTTTAAATAATAAATAAGATTGTGATAATTTTGTCAATATTAATTATACCAATGAAAATAGAGAGAGAAGAAAGAATTAAAAGATGCACATTCATAAATGAGGGTAAAGTTGAAAATTTACCCCATAATCATTAAACTAACTACATCTCCTTGATATTTGTGTTTCTGTTGAGAGGGACTTATAAATAGGATCAGGGTGGTAATGTATATGAAATAAACATTTTTTCAAGTATGTCCTTCTTTATGAGAGGCAAGTAACATAGAGAAACAAAATAAATATAAGTATTACCAACATTAAAACTAATGCAATTCATATAATTAAATGAGGGATAAAAATGAAAAAAAGAAAACTCATTAAATATTTAAACAACTTTTGTTGGGTTTAAGAAAAACTAAGACAACTTAAATCTTAGGCTCTTATAAAAAAGAATAGAGTATTATTATATAACAAGTGAAAAAAAAAAAAAAAAAAAAAAAAAAAAAAAAAGAAGATCAATCCATCTTTAGAACCTTTTGCGACCAAGACATTGTACCGACTAAAATTTTCAAAACGGTGCAAGGAACATTCCAACAAATAGATGAGGAGCTCATGGTTTAATTGTGGAAAGTGCCAGAAGTGTTGAACACATCGGTTCCCGACGTACAAGAACGATGAGAATAGAAATGGGCTCTCTTCCCCAAGTTTGTTTCTTATTCTCTTCATGTTAGTTTCCTTTTTAATACTTTTTCTTTACCTTTTGTCTCTCTCGAACAGTCAATGTAAAACGCTTTTCTGTTTCACTCGGATGTAACAAATTAAGATAAACAGAATTCCAATAAATAACAAAAGTTGAAGCTATTATCAGTTCTGGAATTTCGAGCCCATTCCTTCTCAGTTGTTTTTTCCGTTTACTTAGTTGTTGTATTTGTTTCGGTTTGGGTCGATTTTTCACCCATTACTTCATTCGTTCCTTTATGTTAGTAAATAAAATAACAAAAACAACTAATGTGGTTGGTCTAGCGGAATGTGACGTTAGATTTTTTTAAGAGGTCTAGGGTTGGAGCTGCGGTAAAACCACTTATAATCCGCCTTATATGGAACTATCACTGTTTGGAGGGTCGTCCTTGCCACTGCAGAATCCGGAGTGGTTATACAATTACCACCATTTTTAGTATATAAAAAAAATAACAGAAACAACTTTTCCGCTCCATTAATGTATTTCTTTTATTCAGTACTCTTATTGTTGCCTTTTTGGTCTTCCATTGTTATCAGCTGCAATAAAGAAAGCCCTCCGATAAATTCGTTCACACCTCAGTTTTGTGATCTCATCCCTCTATAAATTCCTTCCCTCCTTGCTTGTAACTTCAAGCCTTCTTCAAACCCTCCATCCTAAACTCATCTTACTACTGTCTCTTAGCTTTCTTCTAATAACCCAAACCCAAAGAAAAAAAATGGCCAAGATCGCAGCCTTGTTCTTCACTGCTCTGTTTCTTTGTTCCATGCTCGCCCACGCCACTCGCCCTGTGCCAGACAAGGAACTTTCAGCAAAGACGCAACATTTGGTTGGTTAAATTATGATATATATACTCTTGCCTATATCTATTTTTATGTTATGCTCTGTTTGGATTTTAACAGATTTTTAATTACCTGAGTTTTACATATTTTCTGCTGCATATAGGGTGTGGAGGCAGGGCATGATGAGGGTGTAGTGGAATACTGTGAAGGCGTTTCAGAGGATGAATGCTTGATGAGAAGGACCCTTGCTGCTCACCTTGACTATATCTACACCCAGAAACACAAACCTTGAATTTCTCCATTACTATTATTAGTACAAGCATATATATAGATATATGCCTCAACAATATTCCTAACTATTTACGTTAGATGCCGGTATCTTTCCCTTTTAATACTATGAAAATCCCATCCATGTACTTACTATTTAGTATGAAGTATTATAATCAAGTTAATTTGATAATATAATCTCATATGTGTCTACCAACCTTGCATTGTTACGTTTGGATAAAAAGGATATGCAATGAAAGTGTGTTCTATGAACTGCAGAGAAGTTATTTAATTTCTTGTTCAAAAAGATGAGAACGTTCTTTATATTTACGTACCAGCTATTGCTATAAGCACACAACAACACCAGAACAATTAAGATACAACTAGGTACCCTCTGCTGAATGGTTTGATGAATTGATTAACTTATGGACGATTCGATGCGCACATGATAATGATCCAATTTAATTCTATGGGGCAATAACTGTGATGAATAAAAATTGTGATACCCAAATCAACTATTTACTACAAGGCTCGGAATTGAATGTCACTGAGTAATATAAAACCCAAATTCGAGTAATAACTGAAGTTAAGAGAGGTAAAAGTACGTGAGAATGGACTTTGTAGCGGCAGGCACAAGTGGGATTTAATGCAAGCTATATCACGCTGCTCTGCATTTAATACAGAATGTAAATGCGATCAACCACTTGCGTGGCCGGAAAAGAAATTTTAACATATTGATGGGATTGGGTGACAGTTGAGTTTAAAGTTAAGACATCATTTGCCGTAGGATATATGAAGACGGAATTTTTTTCTTTGTTGTTTTGTTTTAAAAAAACAAGCAGCGCCCTCGGACAGATACCAGCAGGCATAAAAACAAACGCTTCTGCTGTAGCTCTAGCTAGCTTCAATGTTCACTTTCATTAATCTCACATATCATAATTATTCAGAAATCGTACTGTGGAATACAAAAACGCCGTATATATGAAGAAAACGTAACATTAATTGGAACCCAAAGTCCAATAGCCTTTGAACTTGTGCGTCCTGGTCTTCTCGTAATTAAACAAAGGTGATATGATATTGTAATGTTCATGGCAGAGGGCAGGCATAAACGTCAACTGTAATAATTCGATTTTTCTGAAAGAGGCGTTACATTATTAATGCAGCCTCGTGCTGTTATCATTGCTTCGGCT
Source organism: Acacia acuminata (assembly GCA_019022655.1). Taxonomy (NCBI): domain Eukaryota; kingdom Viridiplantae; phylum Streptophyta; class Magnoliopsida; order Fabales; family Fabaceae; genus Acacia; species Acacia acuminata. The sequence continues at coordinate 8,027,525 of JAFJYI010000002.1, forward strand.
CCATTCTTCCGTATAGCTACTTCTTGCTAGGCTTACGCTATCCTACGATCCTTTTCTTCCCTTCTCCACTCCCTCCCAATACTCCACTTCTCCAACAATTGACTTCACATCCATGATCCCTCAATCCATCCCCATCTAAGCTAACACCCTCTCTTTATTTTTTGGATGACTTCACACCCTCTCTTTAAAATAACGTCTTACTTACCACAAAAATTACTTATTAACTTCAATAAAATTTGGTAACTTCTTATTAACATACCCTTGTTTTAAACATTCATTAAAGTATATTATTAAAACAAAACATACCCTTGTTTTAAACATTCATTAAAGTATATTATTAAAACAAATTAAACAAAGTTATGCTATTAATAAACTAATTATGGCCAATCTCCATATACATCATATATATTGATTACTTTTAAACTTGGCATATAATGTTTTCTTATATATAATCATACTCAGCATCGATTCTATGTAATGGTGCCGATTTATGAGTTTAATTAAAATATAAAAAGTTGAAAACTAATAATTTTTAAGGCTTTACGCAGTAGAAGTGGCTATATATGAATAGTGATAGTGCTGATAATTTTACCGAGCTTTAATTTTAATATTGGTTGGTTAGTGCAACAAACTTGTTATAATATTGACGGGCCTTGTAATTCATCAAGAGCAAAGCGTGATGTAAATTAAATGATACTGCCAGAAAGAAATTAATTTTTGAATATACACACACACACATATATATTTTTTTTAAAAAAGTTATTCAGATGCATTTATGACTTGATCTGTTATGTCTCTTATTTAGCCCTCTCTTGTAAACAAAAAGTCAATAGATAATTTTCTAGGCAAATCATCGTGGCAAGTACTACAAGAAACAGCACTACTAATTTATGAGTTTGTTTATTTCGCTGATCATATGTTGGTTACCTTGAATTTTTGTTACTGTGTTGTTCTGTCGCTCCCTATATCATATACTAATTTTAAGCTGGGCTGTTGTGGATGTGTTTTAGTTTTGCCTGATTTTCCTGCCACTGCCTCAACTAATTGTTTCTATGACAGAGAAATAAAACTGCTGAGCTCCATTGATCTTGCCTCGTTACGTTATCTCCATTTAATTATCAAAGTTGTTGCTTTTCTGTTGTACTTACAAAGTTGATGTCTCCTATTTGCCGTCTTATTTCTCTATAAATGGCATCCCTCATATCCTCCAAGCTTCAACACAAGCCTTAAAGCTCCCTATCTTACAACTTTGTTGGAACCAATAAAAGCAAATAAGAATGGCCAATTGCAAGATCACAGCCTTGTTCTTCACTGCTCTGTGTCTGTGTCACATGCTGGCCCACGCCGCTGGCGCTCGTCCTGAACCGACTATTCACAGTGAATTGTATGAGAAAACGCAACATGAGGTTGGTTACCTTTGTCTGGTATTAATTTTTTTATATTAAAAAATTGCGATTCGTGTATGTGGGTTATGTATATATTTATGCACGTACGGTGTTGGTTTTTATTTTGGATATATATGTACAGGTCGTGGAGGAAAAATGTGAAGACGTGTCAGATGAAGAATGCTTGATGAGAAGGACACTTGTGGCTCATCTCGATTACATCTATACTCAGTCACACCAGCATTGAAATTTAAATTAAATACACTCTCCACGCTTCTGCTATGAATTAGATGCATATCCACTTACCCTTTGTTTATATCAAGCGGCCGTTAAGACTTTGTGTATCCACCATACATAGTGTGTGTGCATATATATACATATATATATACAGTCGCCTGTTTGTGAATTATTTGTTTAAACAAGGTGAAATTTGTGAGTATAATATAATATTGTAATGATGAATCAGGCTGTTCTGATGATATTTATACGCTCAATGTTATAATGTGCACTTACTACATTAAGGCCCATTTTATTCTAGCTTTATATATCTTGTTGGCCATGAGGATCTGTATCCCCCTGTGTGATAAAATTTTAATACTTTATCATTATTTTACATTGTGCTTCTAATATATCATTATATTTTCACTAATTAAATGTCACTAACGCATGCAAAAAAGTATCAGCACTGTGTCAAGATGATTATTAATTACACAGATATATACACTTGTCTGCTGTGCACCGGAGGGAACGTTAAACAAAAAAAATTACTTTTCGAAATGTGGTCCAATAGCAAACAATAATAAAATGTAATTCCAAATGAAAACAACGTATTATGAGCAATTATTGAGATAATTTAACTTTTATATGTGTCTGTCTCATACTGGGGATTGCTTCTAAGTTCTAACAATAAATTATATCAACTTAATTTTTCTTTGAAATAAAAGTGAAATTGACGCGTATATGCTTTTTTTTTTTAATACGTTCACTACTACAAAATATGGATACTACTACCCTAAAAGACGTCATTTTTAAAATAAAAGAAGTAAAAAATAAAGGTGATGGCATTATCGTAATTATTTACCGGATTTTGAGACTTGAGACGTCCTAAATATTAATTTAGGATGCCTAAGATTTTTTTGACGTCCTAAATCTATTTTAGGACGATTAATATTTAATATTTGGCACAATTTAGGCAATTGGGATATTTTTTTGGCGCCAAAAATTTTATTTGACGCCCCCGAATTGTGGTCGGACGTCAAAATCATACTTTGTGGCGTCCTATATCTTATTTCAAGACGCCACAAATGGGACCTTTTTTAAAAAAAAAAAAAAAAAATTTAAGAAAAGCCTTCACTTCACACATATCGGTCTCTCTCAAGGCCACTTCCTCAAATTCAAAAGGGGTAAGCGGAAGAGGCAATTCCGTCGATGCTTCTCCAACATTGCCGGCGGCGACGTCCTCGTTGTCGACATCTGTGCCCCCGGTGACTGGCCCTACGATTGGTCTATTGTGACGAGAATGGGAAGTTTCGGATGGATCCAGAAGCAGTCGCAACTCTTCAGCTTGTGAAAGAACCTATTGGCGTGGTCTCTATTTGCGGACGGGCTCGCTAAGGCAAAAGCTTTATCTTAAATCAGGTAATTTTTCTCCCCACGAAATGGAATTTTATTTGGTTTTTGCTTTTTGGTTGAAATGGAAGTTTAGGGTTCATATATGCGGCGCGGTTTAATTAGGGCTTTGAAGGGTTTTTTCGTGTTGAAGGATTGAATATGAAAGTAACTAATCGGGCATCTAATGGAATTGTTTCAATGCGTGTGTTCAATGATCTTGCTTGTTATGTTGATCAAGGGGGTGGCAAGAGGAAAGGTATATTTTCTATGAAATAATTCATTTTCTTATGTTCTTGTGAAAATGCCTTTCCTTTATAAACTTTGCACTTGTAGCTGCATTTGCTGTGTACTTGGAGCCATGGCATGCTGATATATTTGAGTTTTTGGAGTTACGAAAAAATCATGGAAAGGTATGAATGAGGTAAGAAGAAATTGGATGGCATTCTTTCATTTTTCTCAAGCAAAAATGGTCCCAGCTATTATTATTAGTTTATTCTACATATACTAATTTAGTTTAAATAACTATTATTTATGCATTGTCCTATCATTACAGGAAGAGCACCGTGCTCGAGATTAGTTCTTTGCTCTATGGGTACCTGATCTCTTTATGGAAAGAGTTTAGAGTAATGGAGAATGGTCATTGTTTTGTCCCAATGAAGCACGTGGTTTGGCAGATTGCTCGGGTCAAGATTTTGAGAAACTATATACGCAATATGAAAGAGAAGTAAGTTCACTCTTGGTTTATGTAGGATATTTAATTATTATATGTTTTGACTCGCACCTTTCCAGTTTATTGCTGTGATGTTTATCAATGTGCTTTATATCGGTTTGTAAGAGAGAAGGTAGGGCATCTATACCATGCTTTATATATAAGACTAATTTCTATTTTTTTCAAAATCAAGATTTCTCCCGATTTGGAATTCATTATCTTGCTTATTGTAGGGTGTGCCAATGGAGTCTCATCCATCAAAGCTTGTTGGAAGCAGAGGCTCGAGGAATTCGATATTATGACTTTGATAAACTAGCAGAGGTGCCATTTTCTTTTGACTAAATCATGTCTTCCTAAAATTTTTTAACGGTGTTTTGAGCAGGGTGCTTTTTCTTTGGCAAGTAAGCGAAAAGAAAAAGAAAAAACAAGTGTACTTTTCTCTTGCTGACATGTCTTTACATGGCTTTTAATGGTTGTATGGGCTTTTAATGGTTGATACTTATCCTGTACAGATATCACTTTTCACCTTTTGCTATGACAAAATATCAAATTTTCATCTTACTACCTACTTTTGCACTCGTTCATGTACCACTTGATGCTCACCTTCTCTGGGATCATCTTGGGAATTTAGCTTGGTCCTATGCCGTCTTTGGACAAATGGATAGGAGGTTCTTCTATCATGTTTGGAAAAACTGAGTCATTATGAGGAGCAAAGGATTTCGAACAATATAGGGAGGATGTCATGTTTGCTTCTCGGGTTCAACTTGTTAATCGGTGCTTGAAGCTTGAATTCCCACATCTTGCCTATATTTCTCACGCGAGAGTACACACGATGATCGGTTCCGGTCAATCGTGAAGAAGTTCATGGGGATTTTGTAAGCTCCTCTCCAATAATTTTGTGTTCTATTTAATATACTCTATTTATAAGAACATTTTTTTTCTTAAAATATCCAACAGGCTATATGTTTGCTTTGGGATTTTGTTGTGTAGGTACTTATTGGGATTTCTGTATCCAATTTCTCGATTGATCAGCTATTTTATGTTTGAGAAGTGTGTGAATTTCTTTCTTTCAAAATAATCTCCACATGTAGAGATTTTATGTTGTATTATGTTCTTTTGTCTTTTTAAAGTTCATAATGCTATCTTGGCTGATTCTGCCGAATGATCTCACTATACATATATTATTATAATAAATTGTCTTTCTTTGAATGGTCGGTATATTTCTTGCATGAATTACGTAATTTAAGCAAGAGCTTGCGGATGGTCCAATGACTTCCTCTCTTTAGGTATTTTTATATTGGACAAGTACATCTTAATACATCTTAATTCTTCTTTGTTCAAAATCATTTATCAATGTAGTGACTTTATTAATTATCTTTCATGTAATTCGACGATTTTGATTAGTTTTGTTTCTGGTCTAAGTTTCCTTGAGGAACCTTTCTTCACCTTTGTTCTTTTTCATTGTCTATCTTCGTGATTATGTCCACTTGATTTTAATTCTCGTATGTAATTTATTTAATGCTCTAATTGTTTTTTAAAGCATTTTAGATGGAACTTTAAAGTTTCCATTGGCGCATAGGGACAAGGTTACTTCTGGTCTTGCTTCCAAGTTTGATTTGCCATCCTTAGTTCCAGCTATTGCACCATGCCCCCGCTTATCCTTAATGATGAGATCCTTGCTTGTCAATCTAAGTTTTATTTTGCTAGTTATATATGAACATTTACAAATTTTAGTTTTATTGAGGAACCTTTCCTCATCTTTGTTCTTCTTCATCGTCGTCATCGTTATTGGCGATATGAGAGACACAAGAAAACAAAAGTAATTTTTTTTTTTTTTGGGAAAAAATTAGGCACTTACGGCGTCCTGAATTTAAAATCGGGAAGTCGTAAGGGGGACTTACGGCGTCCTGAATTTAAAATCAGGAAGTCATAAGTGAGACTTACGGCGTCCTGAATTTAAATTCAGAACGCCGTAAGACCCACTTATAGCTACCTAAAATTTAATGAGGAAGTCATAATTTTAACGTCTCCCAGATAGACGTCCTTTGAAAAAAGGATGTTAATTGGGCCAAATTTAGGACGTTAAAGCCCTTTTTTGTAGTAGTGGTCCCAGCATTGGCAAATGATATTATATTCAAGTATGGTTAGGAGTAATCAGAATAGATTTGGTTTGTTGGCCTCGTAAGTTTTATTTGGAGAGAAAATCATTAGCTAATATACACAGAATTGCACGAGTTCAGACATGGGTAAAACAATAATTAAAGAAGGGATCGGAGTAGTAGTTAAGTTAGTTATTGTGTATGGGCTCTTATTCTTGATAAAATCAACGGTCCTTATTCAGAATTGCCAAGTTGATAAGTTGCTTCCAGAGATCGTATATATGGATTGCTTTAAAGATTCCATTCTTCCTTCTATCAGAATCATATATTTAATTTTACTCCGTGGGCGCTTCCTTGCAATATAGAAACAAGATAACTAAACAACCAACCTCCAAATAATTTCAGAATTCTTCTTAATATTGGCAACCCACTTCGCAAGTGATTATTATTATTTCTTATTGTGAATTTTCCCCCGTTTTTGACGCCTGATCCAGGGAAAAAGTAGTAAAAGTACAACTCAAAGCACTTGCCATCTCTTGTGCCCAGTCAAGGCTGTATAGTAATGACACGAAGTAGCTGTACACAACAGAAAAGGTGAAAGAGATGGATGAACGTGCGCGCATATATATGCAGAAGAGGGCAATAGAGAAAAGGCAATGACATCAATGTGGCGGTTGCACAGGATACACGGTGGCGGCTCGTGGATGCGGTAGGAGATTGTGCCCAACGCCAAATCTAGACATTATATTTAATTTTAAAAACCATGTGTTCTATTAAATATTTATTTATTAAGGTTTTGGAGAAATTTGGCCTTGAAAGTTTTCAAATTTTTCTGAGGGATAATTTTACTTGAAAGTTTTTTAGAGTAAAATTTTGCTTCAAAAGTGTCAAAAGAGGGCAATTTTGTCATCAAATTGCAGCACTGCCATTCTCATCGTCATGTTCAACATTCTCTTCCCCATCCTCATCCTCATTATTGGATGAGGGAGAAATAGTGCACGATTATTAATTAAGAACCGTAAAGTATTTTTGTCATAATTCTCAACAGTTCTAAGTTAATATTACAGCATTGCCATTCTCATCGTCATGTTCATCATCCTCTTCCCTGTCCTCATCCTCATTATGGAGGAGGGAGAAATAGTTCACGATGATTAGGGGTGAGCAGATCACCCGTAGCCCGCCCGTCCGCCCGTGACCTGTAGTTTTTTCCCCGTTTTACCCGCCCAGATTAGCCCCGTAATGGGTAATGGGTTCCCCCATACCCGTTTAAAATAAACGGGCGAGATACGGGTTAACCACCGGGCAGCCTGTATTACCCGTATATTAACTTCTCGCTTTTAATTATATATATATATATATATTAAATAGACACAATGCAGCTGGCATGGGGAGCATTAGACTGATTAAAGTCTACTAGAGTAGACATATTGACAGGTCCCATCACCAAAGACACGTCACATCCTCCCATTCCCATTTCCCAATTCCTTTAGTCTAACCCCGACCTTCCTTTAGCCGTGACCCTCCCATTGCCATTTCCCAATTCCTCCATTAGCCTAACCAGTTCTATATTGACTAAAAAACCTAGTAACCCTTCGTCACTCTGCCTCTCGAAATTGATCTTGGGCAATCAGCTCGCTGGAGTTGCATCTCGCTCAGTGGCTTGGACAATCGCCACTCCCAGCCTCTCGCCCTCAACCTTGCGTCCTCGCCGGAGCTGTGACCTCTCGTGCCGTGATCTGGACTCGCCCTCGCCGCAATCCCGTGACCTCTTGTGCTGTGATATGGACTCTTGGCCTTTCTCCATCTTTTATACATCTCATAGATCTATTCTCCATTTTTTCTTCCATCTCCATCTTATTTCAAATCTGTTGGGTTATCTTGGTTCTGTAGTTTCTTTAGTGGAGCCATGGAGCTCTGATTTTATTTTGTTTTTAGTAAAGTAAAGGTATAAATGGGGGACCCGGAACCTGTCGGAACCTGCCTACGTTTGCCTGTTCCCGTTTATCACGGGTTATGCGGGTTATGTGACGGATACAAGGCTGCCCCGTACCCGTGTAAAATTAACGGTTGGGATATGGGTTAGGGCACGGGGCAGCCCCGCTCGCCCGTTGCTCACCCCTAACGATGATCATTTAAGAATCGTAAAGTATTTTTGTTGTCATACTCAATGGTTCTAAGTTAATGTTGTAGTTGATTATGCATAACGATTATTAAGAATTAAACGTTGCAATTTATAAAATATGATCTTTAATACTAAAAGACATGATGACTTGACAGCCAACAAAACCGTCTCTATATAAACATTCGAAAACTGAACTCTACTTATGCACTTCTATTTGAAATTCTCAAAACCAACTTTTGATTCAAAAAAACATCATGGACAGACGCAAGAGAACTTCTAATTCATCATTTGGCAAAAAATCAAAAGATGATCAACTCCTTCTGCCAATAAGCATTGAAGGTCTCATCCATGCAATCTTCAAGCTCCATCATATAGTCTAGGTATACTTGCGAGAATAAGGACGCATTGACCAGTGCTTGAAGAAACTTACCTATCTCGTTCGCTCTTTAAACGAAAAGGTGGACAAGTTATTGGAGAATACAGAATCCAATAATGCATCATATTCTTAAAACATCTCTATAACATTTTATTTTTGGAAATTTTATTTATTTCTTTTTTCTTTTTGTAAAATCATGGTTGCATAATCAACCACCAAATTTTTTTATAAAAAATAAAAAAGGTATATACATTATGGTTACTAAGTAACAATTGTCATTTATTAGAATACCATGTAAATACATAACAATTATACTTTGTAAATGTCATAAATAGTCTCAAGAGAATAACGGTTCTTACGCTAACACCGTCATGAAACATTGGGTGAACAAACAAATGATTTGCCTTCCAACTTTATATTAGAAAAACAACATAATGGTCTCTCTTAAATAACCGTAAACTAAACGGTCCAAACCTTTTCCATTCCCCATGCTCATGATAAGAATACTCTGTGTTTTTGGTTCTTTGATGATCAACACAAGAACCAAGTAACCTTTCATTAGCCACCATTGTGCATGACTGTTCCTTTTCAACTTCCAACACGTGCAATGATGGCTCGAACTATTACTTTCAATCTATATAAACTCCCAGTTTTCTTATGTTTATCGCCCTCCTCTCTTCTTTCAATCACCAAGATGAAACGTCAATCTAAATACTTTCTATACAATCCACAATATCATCCTCTTCCTCCACAACCACCACCACTTCCTTCTCTCCTTTCTCCTCCTCCATAACATCCGCCTCCGCCTCAAGTGGAGGCAATGATGCATCGTGCAGAACGTATTGACCATGCATTGAGGTGGCTGACCGGATACTTATCGAATATGAATAGGAAGGCTAATCTTATTCTTGATGAGTATGTGATTGGCCACTATATCCTGATATACTCCCTAATGATTCAAGTCACTCCTTTGGTAACAAATAGTGTGATAATGTGTGGCTTATTTACGGAACTTTTGATTTATTCAATTTGAAAAAAAAAAAATTCTAAATTTGCAGCAGACCTAAGATCATCTATCAGACAACTAGTTACAAGAGGGTGATTTTTTTTTTTTTTGTTTTATAAAATATACAAATGTAATTATCTAGGCACTAGCTCCTCAAAAAAAAAAAAAAAAAACCTCACGGTTATTAACTAATAAACATGATATGTATGTGTTAAAACAATAACATAACTCATGATTATTAACAAAGAACCGTACTAAATATAAACAAATAAATAACAATTTTATTGATACAACCATTATGTAAAGTCTTTTGCACGACAACACAAAAGACCCTATCATTCCTTGTTTATTTAATTAAGAGTCTGAAACAGAACACACTTGACAATTAGTTTGTTTGAATGAAACCCTCCAACATGGTAGCCATAGTACTCCTGTTGTCTTTTCCATCTATCGAGAATCGTTTTCAGTGGATCCCTACCATAAAAAACCTTTGTCTTACTTATCAGCGTCAACCACGCTAGTCAATACCTTTACACTTGTCTCAGTGACTTTCGAGTAAGTTGTTTTCGCTTGCCATAACTCACATTTTCATCATTCGTGAGCCCTAGTTAGGTCTCATTTCTTTGGTGCTCTGTTCTTCTTGTTTGATTGAGGTGCCTTTGTGAAGTCATGATGTGATAAAGCATTCAAGCTAGCATTAACTTGCTTTTGTTGTGAAGTAATATTTTTTTTTTGAAAAACCTATTATCGCTCTGATAGAAGGTTCATTTCCATTTACAGGAATTTGTCAACCCATTGCTTTGACTAAAAGTTCATACTTTATTGATTTTTTTGAAGCAACTTTTGGATATATGATTCCTAAGGAAAATACATCTCTTTTTTTTGGAAGTATCAATATCTCTGGAAGTTACTTCAAAAAGTTCAATAAACGTGATGAATAGAACAAACTCTGTAAATAAACTAGTTTATATGTACCAAGAGTCATATACACAAACAAGCTTTATGAATAAATTAGTTTAGGTGACATAATGAATTTATTGTTGTGAAGTTATGTTTTTTTTTTGAAATCCCATATTGCTCTGACTGAAGGTTCCTTTCCTGTGTTTCTATTGAGCAAGTGGCACTAAGTTAAAAGATATGAAATTCAACATTGTGATAAATCATATAGTCTTCAATGTGAGAGTTTCTAAGTTACTTAGTCTCATTTCTATATAAATAATAGAGTAGTACTTCCAACATCAGGTAACCATGCAATTTGGATGGATCAAGATTTTCTAGTCTTTATTAGTAGAATCAATCACATTATATATATAAAATATGTAAGTGTTCACTTATATCTTGTATTTCTTAAGCAATTAAGCCTAAAAAGTAAAGGAAGATGGGAAAAAACAAATTACCCTATTAGAAAAGGCGGAGGGGTATGCAAACCCTTGAGTTCAAGGGTTTGTATAACCTCTACGCCCTTTTTGATAGATGTATATGTTTTTTTAGAGTCCTTTGCTTTCCATATGTTAATTCCTGTGAAGATATACAATTATATGTAGCTCTCAATAGTTATATTATCACTTATATATGCCAACAATTACCATTGATTCTCCCAACAAAGCTTGGATGTCTTGATCCATGCTAAATTGTATTGCCACACGATGTTGGAGATACTGTTGTTCTATTAGCTCATAAACTTTCACTTAAAGAGTCTTATATCCATACATCATGATTATTAAATAAAAAGCATAAGGTATTATAAAGGGTAAAGGTGCAAAACTACACATGTGCTTTACCCTCGGAGCGCCCAACACCAAGTGCTCTTTTTAGGTACAAAACTACACATCAACTTTCAAAAAGAGTGCAAAACTACCAGCTTCGTCAGATTCCATAAACTAGCATTACTTTTTCACGTGGGGCCCGCACAATTTAAAATAATAAAAATGCCTAAATCATTTAATTGACTTTAATACCCTTCACTTTCCCCTCTCTCTGATCCATCACTCCTACTTCTTTTCCCCAAGTTCTTTCATTTCAATCCATTTCTCTCTCCATTTCTTAATCCTCATTCTCTCTAATCTTGGCACATTCTTCGGCCGTCTGATTCCTCCGCTGCCCCGCCATCGCCACCGCCCCTCTAAGTTGCTGACGGTGTCTTCCTTGATGATTACATGGGCCCTGTTTTCCCAGTCTTCAATCGAGACCTGTCAACGCTGTATGAGAGTGATGGCTGAGATAGCCGTGTTCAGGAACGAGATTCAAGAGCAGACGAAGATGATGTCATGGCTCTTCAATTCCTAATGAGGAATTTGATGATTCATGATGATAGTCATATGCCGTCTTCCTCCTCATCATCATCGTCGAGTGGGGATGATTTGGAGGGAATTCCACCATTAAGTTACTGCATTTGAACTCCTAATTCTCCAAAGCTTCACTGGGAAGACCTAAGAAGAGCAACTTCACAGGATTGTCGTCAAAACGGTCAAAGCTCGTAGTCATCCGTGAGAGCAGCGTGACAGAAGAGGAGAAGGGCGGGGGACCGGTGTTGGTGGAGCTCTTCTCGTCTCAAGGATGCGCGACGTCGCCTGCAGCGGAACTGGTGGTGTCGAGGTTGGGCCTTCTCTCGATTTGTTTATTACTCAGAAAAAATGCTTTTTTGTTTTCTAGATGATGATTCACTTTCCCTGTAGGTTTTCTTGAATCTGGTTTTGGGTTTTGAATTTGGTATTGTCTTTTTGAATCTGGTTTTGGGTTTTCCAGATGATGATTCACTGCCTCTGTAGCACCGTTTTCTATTTCTTTAGGAATTTGGTATTTTCGTTTTGAATCTGGTTTTGGGTTTTAAATATGGTTTTGTGAAATCATTTTTGTTGTCTAGCACTTGATCCCGATAGCAGCTTTGAGATTAGCAGCTCATTCTCATGATCCCAATGATACAGTCTTCGTTCTTGTCATTCTTTTTTTTTTTTAGTTAAGGGGCATTTTGGTATTTTCCCTTTGTCAGTAACGTTAGTTAATGCAATGTAACGGTTGTGGTAGTTTTGCACTCTTTTTAAAAGCACATGTGTATTTTTGCACCTAAAAAAAATACTTGGTGTTGGGTGCTCCTAAGGGTAAAGCACATGTTTTTTTTGCACCTTTACCCTATTATAAATGTTCACGATTCTTTTTTATAGATAGTTATTTATGTACTTAATATGTAACGTTTGTCTACATGAGACCATTATTAAATTTTATTAAAAGATACGGTTGTTATATACAAACCGTTATGTATGTTACTAAATAAATAACGGATATAAAATAAGACCGTTATATGTCATGCAAACATTACCATATATTATTGCGGTTGTTTACATGTATTTGTTAATTATTATCACAGCAATGGATAGATCATGGCCTCACCAAACCTCAATACATAAGTGTGTTATGATACATCCGGAATAAAAAGCTGTTTGGAACCATAATGTATCTACATCAAATTTTCATAGCATCTACATATATATCGGTTTGAAACTATGTATTGCGATTTCTATATATAGTAGTGTACATGAAGAACATTATGTTTTACATGATCAAAAGTCACTATTAACCGAGTGATCAAAAGTCACTTTTAACCGAGCGATAATAAAAGTCGTGATTGAACAGGGTGGTATTCATGCAAAGGAAAGGAAGTGATCAAGATGGAATTCGTCCCTTTGAGAGGTATCTTTGATGATCAAGACTAAAAAATGCATAGTTGTGCTCTAGTGAAAAGTGTTTCATTTGCCTTCTCAGTTTACTTGGAGATTGAGAAAGTGTGTTGAGCAATATGAATGTAATGTCTCCATGTCTCATGCTCGATCTAGCTAGATATCATGTGATAAAAGGGACTTGACATAGTTATAAGACATGTTAAATTGGATTACCAAATTTTTATACAATTTGGGTAGTCATAATGTCTTACTATAGGCCATTTATGACTTGTGGGTCAAAGGGTAATTTGGTCCCTACCAATATTATATAAGCCTACAGGGTTGGACACAAGAATGGGTAAACATGAATTTAAGTGTTTAGATTCATTAAATCAGAAAACGTGTTCAAATTCAATTTATAAAATATCCTCAATTTAGAAAGTCTTAATTATGAAATAAGAGAATTCTAAAGTACCTTCTAATTTGAAATAGAAGGATATAATATTCTTTCACAAAGTGAAATCATATTATCTTATTATTATTTAGAAAATAATAATACTGTGTTTAATTTAGGATTTTAAATAGTGAGAATTTTTATTTTTAAATATGATATATTTCAAAGATTTCATATACATATACTATATATACATGGAAGATTATAAACTAAACACAAAACAAAAAATCCTATTAATTAAAGATATTGATGAAGGTTAAATGTGACAAACATTGCCCTACTATATATACATGAAAGATTATAAACTAAACAAAATCCTATTAATTAAAGATATTCATGAAGTTAAATGTGTGTGAGAGAGATCTTGTATAGGATTTGTACCATATCTCCATATATCTTGTTGGTGGGGGATGGATTTTTTATGTTTGATATGTACAATTAGTATACAATTATGAGCAATTTTACAAATTAAAAATGTAAAAATGTTAAATTTAGAGAGTCAATTTATGAGTTTGACAATAATGAATGTATGTAGCAGCCATTAGTGTTTCTACCAGTGGAGGGTGTTTGTTCAAGGGGTAACCTATGATTTGGATTACCAAACCGGGTCTTACAGATTGAATCTTGAATTCAATTTTAAGCAACGTGGATGAATGCTTTGGGAAAATTTTGGATTTATTGAAGCTGCATGCATTCTGTTGCGGAGGTCGTTAGTAATATATACGGCCGTTTCATATGCTATAAGCAAGTCAGAAAGCTTGTTCGGTATACGGATTCAGTAGGAAGGTAAAAAAAATTAGTAAGTTCCTCCATTTGATATGCATTTTAGATAAATCTTTTGAAAATCAAAGTTTCCCCGCCCACCAATCTTTCCTCATATATGAGAAGATAAATCCCATTAAAATTGGGATCTCAAGTTTTCACGTGAACAATAACATTTTTTGACAAATTTTCCCCTTAAATTCAAATTTAGCGAGAAAGTTCAAACTTGACAAGAAAGTTTTGAGTTTAGAGATTTTTTATTTTTTTACACAAATTAGAACTTGATAAAATCATATTTTTAAAAATATGTTTTAGCAAAAAAATTATTTTTATTTTAAATTAATTACTTTTAAGAATTAGTATTTACTTATTTTTATTACTTTTCCCAATTTTTTTTTTTAAGTAAGTATTGTTAGGATTTTAAATTAAGGTTTTATTTTAATTTGTTAATTGAATAAAACAAAATATTTAAAATTAGAATATTATTATATAATTTACCAATTATATGTATACATCCCAAGGCAAAAAAACTACTTTTTTTTTTAAGTAAGTATTGTTAGGATATGATTCATTAAGTAATATGAGGTTTAGAGAAGATTTAGAAGTAATTTGTTAATTGAATTGTTTATAATAAAAAATATAATTTAAAATTAGAATATTATTATATTATAATAATAATATATATGTATAGGCTGAAGGAACGCGCAGGCGGAAGGCAAAAAAACTGTTATTTATAATAATAATATATTTATTATATTTTAATATAAATATAAATATACATATAGTGTTAGTGGGATTCTGTGTGCGATGAGATGTGAAATTGGTAAAGGTGAAATTACATCTAACGGCTCAAGTATATAAACACTAGATCTAAGGCCCGTTTCATTGTAGCATTTTTTTTTAAAATTAATTACTTGGCCTTTATTTATGTATTTTATATGTTATAGAGTTATTTACCCAATGGCCTAATACATTCCCGAAGGTGACAATTATAAACAGTTGTACTTATAGACGGCGCGCTAATCTTACTTTAATGCAACACGTCAACAGACAATGATTTGTTTTTTTTTTTTGTTAATTATGAATTAATGAATGTGTTTATTTGTTGGATGATTTGTATTGTTTAGATATTTATGTTGATAATATTTATTTGATAATTAAATTTTAAAAATTTACTAATTATATTTCTTTGGAAAGAAAAATAGTTAAAAGGAAAGATCATAGTAAGGTGTGGATTGAAATTAAATTATTTGGTGTTGACAAGCATTCAAAGTAAGGTGTGGATTGAAGTTAAATTATTTGGTGTTAACGGTAAAACTAAACTTAGAATAAAGGTAATCCTGGTTATTTTTTTATATACTTGTCAATTATATATATGTGTGTGTATTAAACTCTTTTGGATTTATTGTGCCAATGGAAGACTTGATTTGAAATTATATATTTGACTAAAATTTATTGATGAGTAGAAATATTTTTCAAGCGTACTTGTTTTATTTTTAAAACTCATGGTTATCTATTTTGGAAACTTTTTAAACATGTTTATATGTTATGATCAAAATATTATTGATTTTATTGGGATTGTTTGTCATGGATGCATATGAACGGTGATATACATTTGTGATGAGCTAAGGTAGAGAGAAATTTTTATGATGAGATTTGTTTATGTCATCACCGGTGCATAGTGTATGATAGTTGTCAAGGCCCTTTCTTCCATGTCTTCCGTTGGCCGGGATTACATTGGAGCTGTGGGACATGTGACACATTCTTAGTTGTGTTCAAGGAGGAGAGCCATAGTCCAGACTTAAGCTTTATACCTTTGACCGAGTGTGTCTTAAGATTTGGTAAGCTTGAGACAACCCAGTTAAATTGATGAGTTTCTGCTGGATTATGTGTTAGCCTATGGCTCCAGTCGGTGATATAAGGTTGGACTATGAAATAAAGGAGATATATTGCATATTGAATAATTATATTGTATAGCATATATATTATGTGATATCTTTTGTAAAAAATATTTGGAAAATCAATTATGATGTTTTGTAATTTTTTTTTGGGAAGGAGTTTTGATAACCGAGTCGAGAACTAGTTTGTGAAAGGTTTTGTATAAAGTATAATATAAATATATATTTTTTTGACATGAACTGTATTATTGAACCGTATGTTCTCAATCTTGGATTATTACACGTATATTTCTAAATAATCAAGGGTTACTGAGATCTTAGGATCTTATGGTTGCAATATTCAGTTTTTTTTAGAATATTATTTTAGTAGAGAGTAAGGAAAGACATATGTGGAGTGAGTCTTAAAGACTCTTTTATTCTCCTAGAATATGTTATGTTATTTGTATTTGCTATAACTATAAGACTTGCGCATTTTATAAACTTTGAATTAATTTTGGGAAATTAATTTGGCTAGGTAAAAATGGGTTTTTGTTGATTGACAACATTTCAAATATTTTGGTTAAATTTTTTGTTGTTGAAAAGTAGGTGTTACAACTACTATCCTTTATTTTTTTCCTACCAAACAATTCATCTTTTCTCAAGCCATTTTCTTCATTTTCCAAATCTTCCCTTCCCTTCCTTTCTCTCCTCTAAGGGCTTGTTTGATACACAGATTTCACGTAGAAAACCGTTTGTTGCACAAGTCTCTCGTCAATCTCACTTCCGCTTGGCCCAATCTTCCCTTAAATGTGGGAAAATTGAATCCCTCAAAAAGTGACGGGATTGTGAAAGTTTCCTAGGAGAGTAAAATTGTTTGACAAAAAAACCTCTTGTCAACAATGGATTTGTTTTAAAAGAGCTGTGAGGCCATCTTGTCTTTGCGATTCATGGTTTGTAGAAAAATGAAGCTTGTTGAAGCAAGAATACCAAATGATTATGGATTAAGCGATCCATACGTGAGGGTATAGTTGGGGAATTAGAAGTTTAATCAGATCTGATCCTTCCTTCCTTTGCCTTCCTTCTCCATTTCCGTCATCGGCGACTCTCACCTTCATCACTGTCGCTAGCGACATTCCTTTCTTCCCTCACCCTCCACCACAGCTGCGACAGACCTAACATCAGAAGCAGAACCAGAGTTCCAAGGAGAACAGAGGGCTTCAACTCTCTTTCATCATCTTTTCCTTCTTTTTCCACCAAGCACCTTCGCCGGAGAGGAAAGACTAGACCACCACCGTTGGCTTCCTTTGTTTTTGAATTCTTCTCAACCCTATGTTCTTTCCATTTAAACTATTCCTTCATACATTCATCTTGGCAGAAACTTCACATTGGGCATTGTTAGATTTTGGTGGTTTGGTTTTCTATCTATAGGATTGTGAAATTGCTGATGTAAACCACAAGCCACTGTTAGATTTTACGTTTGAACACAAGCAATTGGGTTCCTATTACATTCGAACATAACTTTTTCGTTGGAACTTCCAAACGAACAGATGAACATTTTAGGAATTTCACCTCACCTTCCCACTTAATTAACACCTAATTCTTCATACCAAAAGATTCATTTTCCCTCAATTTAAGTTCCATTCATGTCTAATCAAACAGCTTAACTTTTTAAATTCCATTTCAATCTTCCTTTCCATTCCTTTAAATTCTTTTCCCTCCTTTATAAACTCTGAACTGATTTTGGGAAATCAATTTGGCCAGATAAAAATGGGTTTTTGTTGATTGACAACATTTCAAAATTTTAGTTAAAACAGGTTTTACAACTACTATCCCTTTATTTTTTTTCTACCAAATAACTCATATTTTCTTAAGTCATCTTCCTTTATCTTTCAAAATCTTCTTTTCCCTTCTCTAAATTTTTTTCCCGTACCAAACGGCCTTAAGATGTGTTTTGGGAGAAAATATTAAAGGAAAGGCGGTCGTGGATTGGACTGGGCCGCTATCTGACCGCCTGGTTTTTCTTTCCACGTGGATCCATATTACACGTGTCGCTTCTCCGACTCAGTCTCCCCTTTGATCTCTCTGCAAACTCTGCTGAGCTGTACCCTCCCCCACAGACTGACGCTGACGCCCATCATACTTCAACTTTCCGCACCCCAAAAGTTGGAGCTTCCCTACTCTCTGTTTTTCTATATATAGTTAATCACGCCCCACCCTTCTCCTTGTTTTCGGCTTATATTTGGAAACTTGTCTTTCTCAATTCTGATTGTGCCCTCTACCAAAACATACCATTTGTCTGCTTTCTCTCTCTACTTTCCATGAATTTTGCATCTGCCTTGAGCTTTCCCCCCAGGTAACCATCTCCTTTCTCGCCATTATTTATGATTATGTTCCTGTGCTGTTTCCGATATTGCTTTAATAATTGATTCCCATATACCAGTATATTTCCTCGTTAAGTCATCCGAACGATAAAACAATCTTAACCCACAACCATCTTTACACAAACTTTGAATTCGTTATTGGTGCCTTTTTCTCATATTTCCGATGGAAATCCGAACCTTTTACGTTGGCCATATTTTCAATGCAATTTCCCGCATCTTTTTCAAGTTACTTGTTTAATTTGTGTGCGTACGTGCATCTATAATTGGTTTCGAGCCAGCTATGGGAGTATATTTGCGATAAGGCGGCTGCCAAGTTATCATTTTTAAATGATAATCCGCTTTTTTGGAATTCTGAGCGCCATCGCTTAAAATACAAGAAGGATGGCGCTCCTGGCTTGTCGCGTGCTTTTTTTGATATCTGAGTTGTTTTTCAGCAACCTTGGATTATTTCACGACTTTTCCCAACTTGAGCTTACGTATGGCCTTTGAACATATAAATACCTGCAGAGTACTGGTCTTCGTGTCATCGTCCACCACCCAACCAAATTGAAGTCGAAAAAGTTTCATTGGATCGCACAGTGATGATGGAGATAATTCAACATTCCCGCATCGATCGGGAGCTTGAATCACTGGTAGAAAGAATATATCCTCCAAGGTACAAATTAATATTTACCACTACCATTAAAACATCTCGATAATATGGCTAAAGAATTTAATTATATTCATAGTAATTACTCTTCAATATATAGTATGCCCTGAAAACTAATTAACTGGTTTTCATTTCCCCTGTTACTGGTTATGGGCAGGGTGTGCATAGATAATGACTCTTGCAGGGACAGCACCGTGGTGAAGGTCAGTTTCAAATTTTATTTAATTTGTATGTGTATCCATATTAACTGTTCCGAGTTCCCACTTGCCTTTAAATTAATTATAGGGTTCCCCTTGTTGGTTAGACGACAATTAGCTGTTCACAGCTTTACATATATTTTAAGGCCCTGGTTAGGTAGACGACGAAATTGTTGGGCATTTGAGTATTATGAAATTGTCAAGAAGAAGAAAACTCTGCACATGTGTAGTATGTATTGCAAGATATTTGTCAGTTTATATAGCTGGACGCATGGTTTTAAATTATTCTAGGAATTAAATCAAGTAATTAAAAAAATGAAGGGAAGGGAAGGAAAGACGACAGAGTGTGCTGCTGGGTGGGCCCTTGCTTTGTCAGCCGCAGCTGCCTCTGCTCATCCCAAAATTAGGATATGTTTTAAAATAGGAAAGGAGTGAAGAGCCCTACCCCAACGAAAGTAGTGTTGCAAGTTGATTTCATTTTTGGCTTGACGTCAACATAAGAAACCAAATTTGGGTGTTACTCTTTGAAAATGACGCTTCCATTATTGGAATGAAAGCGCTAGAACATGTCCAAGAGGCAAAACAGAGAGCTTAGTGATGATAGTTGGAAGGGTTTTTGGTCATTGTAGCAATCATGGTTCATAGAAATAGACATGCCTTATATTTATGGTCAGAGATTAAGTGAAAGTGGCGAGAACCAATATTTTGAATATATACTATATCTCATTGGGCCTGACAACTAACTGTGCATGTGCCCACAAAAACAGGTTGACAGCGCGAACAAAGACGGGATACTGTTGGAAATGGTGCAGGTGTTGACGGATCTCGACCTCATTATCTCCAAATCATTCATTTCCTCAGACGGTGGATGGTTTATGGACGGTGAGTGTTTCTTCCTCAATGCCGCTTTAATTCTCCCATGTTTTTCTTTTTGATTTTCGATTCATTTTACCCAAAAAGAACTTGTGGTGTCATCTTGTATGAGGCATGCACGTTCATTTACCCTAATAAGACACGACTATGAATTAACATAATCTGTTTGGCTGATGCCTGTGTGACATGTGATAGCAGTGTTCCATGTGACCGATTCGTTCGGCAACAAACTCATCGACGACAGCCTCACTCTTTACATCCAACAGGTCTCTCTCTCACACTCTCCTCTTCCCTCTCCATACATAAGCAAAAAAGAAGTTCATGAGAAAAAAAACAAACATGGACAGAAAATTATATCTACCTCTCTCTCTGAGAATAATTTGTTCAATGAATAATTTGAGAGTAAGAGACTAATATATGGAAGAAACTTCAGGCTCTTTGTGCGAGTAGAGGAGGAGAAATATGGGGAGAAAAACAAGCAAATAGGTGGAAGGGAGAACAGGTGAGAGGGGAGAAGACGGCATTAGAGTTGACTGGGACGGATGGGCCCGGCTTACTATCAGAAATATCAGCCGTGCTTGTTGAATTGGGCTGTAACGCCACCTCGGCAGTAGCCTGGACCCACAAACACCGAGCAGCCGTCATCATACACGTGGAGGATGCTTCCACATCTGACCCCATCACTGACACAATCAGGTTGAGCCACGTAGAGCGTCACTTAGAGTGTGTGCTGGAAGCCCACGGTGAGACTGGGAGAGTGAGGCTGACCACCTTACCCGCCGGACGCACCCACACGGAGCGGCGGCTGCACCAGTTGATGTACGCCGACAGAGACTACGAGTGGTGTCGGGCGTGTGAGGGAG
The DNA here is from genome assembly GCA_019022655.1 of Acacia acuminata. NCBI lineage: Eukaryota > Viridiplantae > Streptophyta > Magnoliopsida > Fabales > Fabaceae > Acacia > Acacia acuminata. The sequence goes on from JAFJYI010000002.1 coordinate 8,048,545, forward strand.
AGAGCGGCGGAGAACACAAGAAGGGGTGTGATGGGACCCACGTGTGGATCGGAAGGTGCGAGGAGAAAGACTATTGGGAGGTCACCGTCCGAAGCAGGGATCGCCCAAAGCTCTTGTTTGATACCCTCTGCGTCCTCACCGACATGAACTACGTGGTGTTTCACGCCGCCATTCGATCCACTCGCTCCATGGCTCACCAGGTATATAGCTTCTTCCCCACATTCACTTGAGGCATTACTCATTTTACACCATCTGAGAAACAATTGTATGTTGCTTTTCAGGAGTACTTTGTGAGACACAAGGATAGTTCAACACTGCCCAGAGAAAGCGAGAGGCAAAAGCTGACCTTATGTTTAATCGCTGCAACAGAGCGCAGAGTGTCACATGTAAGGGCCATAACAGCACTCGGCTCCAACGTTTTGTGCAATTTTATTTATTTATTTACATTTTGGAAAGGACAATTTTGCAGGGATTAAAGATAGACATCAACACGGAAAACAGAGTGGGGTTAATGTGGGACGTGACGAGGGTTTTTCGGGAGAATGGACTGTGGATATCGAGGGTGGAGATTGGAACGAGAGGCGATAAAGCAGAAGGATCATTCTATGTTACGGATTCATCGGGTGAGGAGGTGCATCCAAAGATAGTGGAGTTAGTGAGAAAAGAGGCAGGTGGATCCATTGTTGCAGTTCACAAGTCTCCTTATAGGATGTCTTCGGGTTCCAGACGTGAGCACAAGACGGGTATAGAGGCCGCACCTAGATTTTCAATTGGAAGCATGCTTTGGTCACAACTTGAACGCCTCTCTGGCAGTTTTGGATCCATGAGATCATCCGATCTTGCCTACTCCGAGTGAATATGTCTTTACACAATTCTGTATATATCAGAAAGGAAATTAGCTTCTTTTTCTTTAATTATGTTTCACATGAAAATGCCATTCTGATATTAACAAAAAAAACTGCCAGCTCTGCAGATCATTTAGCCCGCTCAATGTTTCACTTTCCATTTCTTCGGTCCTAACGCATTAGAACTGGTCATTACTTGAAAACAAGTGAGAAAAACTCAACAGGAGAGCAATACTGTGGACAAATAACTCTGGTCAATGCCAACAGCTGCTCAAGCATGGATCAACTGTCATTTACGAAAATCTAAAGAAAACAAACCGAACCAAAATACAGTTGTAGAGTGGTAAGAGTTGTTAAAGCAGCGTACAAATTATAGGTTTTATGCCCGTCTTCAAAAGCTTATTTAAAATATCAATAATCTGATCTCAAATGTAACCGCATCTGACCATGTGACCACTTACTATTGAACCCCCCCGCCAAATCCAATGGCTTCAAACAGGAAATCTGAAAAACATGCAGCTGATGATATCTGATAACCTCCAACGACAGCCATGGAATACTTGTGAGTATGACAAATGATTATCCGACGGTGAAGTTGTGATTATTAATTAAACTCCGAGTATAACAACGGGGTCAAATGAATACCCCACCCTCTCTGATAACATCAAAGTGGGCTGGCGAGGATCAATCACTTGCCGATAATTTGACCACTGATACTTGTTTAGAATTTCAATTCCGCAAGTTTAGCTCATCAAATGTTAAGCAGCTTGATAAAGCTTCTTTATGATATATGGATATATAAATAATAGTGGTTAACAGAATTCATGACCTCAAATCACTTGTAAGTTGAAACTCAAGGTATCAAACCAAAGAAAATTTTATTGCATGGCGATGGAATTACTAATAAGCACATTGCGCAGAGGGGACTGGCTTTATGTACACAATTACACAAACATAGTTTCCAATGGCTAAAAGTTGAGTAAAGAGACTGTAAGAAAATATTCACAAATCACGTGATAATTATAGTAAAATGACCAGCATTCCAGGAAGGTTTTGTTGCATTATTACATTACATCAATATCATCAACGTTAAGCCAGTCATTGGAATCCTTGGACTCAGGATTACGAGCTTTTGCATGCTCCGAGCCCCTGTTTTCTGCAGAGCCTACATCTTTATCGGAGTTTGGCGAGCTTCGACCTAGTTGTACCCAATCTCGAGAGTCTTTAGTTGAAGAATCAGAGCCCGAGGTAACTTTTTTGTAACTTGCGGGCACATCACCATCCTCCTCCTCAAGATCACTAAATGATACATCATCATCATCATTACCTGCAGGCACCGAGGTTCCCCTCACACCAGCTATTTCAGAATCCTCCTCGTTCAACCAATCATCTGCTTCATCCTCAGTATTGTCCGAGAATTTGTTTGTGGAGGTAGATGATGACCGCTGTGCACTTGGTTTCGCTGGAGCTTCTTCAACAACAGACTTGTCAATTACTTCGATTTCAGTGCTTTGAACAGGATGCTTCTCCATTTCAACATCAGATACAACTGCGGAAGGGGTTTCTTCAACAACAGAAGTCTGCAGAGGTTCTGATTTAAGTTGAGCATCGCTTGGAACAGAAAGATGTTGTTCCCCCTCCTTTGAGTAAGCAGTGCCTCTAGCAGAAGAATCAGCTTCTTGTTTCATCTTTCTTCTTTCATCTAATGTGATTGTTAACATGGCTCTAGCTTCCACTATCTGCGCACAGAACATAAAATTGCTTGGATCACATGCCAACAGATTAACTAGTAGCAAAACAAACAGGCAGTCAGGAAATAGATAAATTTCAAACTTCTATAGAAACAGGCTGGAAATGATGTAGAAACGATCAAGTAACATCAAAATTTATTAACTATTACATTATTTGAGCTCAAGAAGATACTCATTATAATTTGAGATCGAACTATAAATTTCACATGCCAAGCATGGTATATTTCAAATGACTGTAAATCACTCCACTCATTTGGTTAGAACCATCATAAGCAAGGAAAATAGGAAATACATCACACAGCATAACCAAGTCAGTTGAATAGATCAAAGAAATTAAATCAGTTCAAAGCAAGCTTTAACTCACTTCAGGGGATGATAGAAGTTTAGCATCCTGTTCGTTGAGTCTGGGATGAAGGAGTACAAAATAAATCTTCCAAAAGCAACCATCGCTCATACATACAGGACACAGTTCCATCCGAAGAGCAGCTAATCTAGGAGCCAGACGTTCAACTGCTAGAGCATGTTCTTGTTGAGCATCAGACAATTCAAAATCTGCCAAAGATAAATTACACAAAGGAGAACATCTCAGATTTGTGCATAGTAATCCTTATGATGAACCGGGAAACACTATGGAGACTTATTTACCTCAGTGTGAATGATTCAAATGTTCAAACTGAAGATACTAAATGAACATGCAAGTTGTACATTAGTATGCACATGCAAAAGGGCAAAAGAATTTCACCAAAACAAAGGGGCAAAGGAAAAATACCACGGATGACCTACATCTCAATCTTCATGGAGCCAAAAAGAAGAGTTAACTCAAGAATCACATATGGAGGAATGGATTTTCACTCCATGGATGGCACTATAATCACTATCTTGGAAAATATTCAGAGATTTGGAAAGAAAAAACTTAAGACAGCGGAAACATCCGACACCTACATATCAATATACTCAATGGCTCTATTATTATTAACATTATGCGGTGTTCTTACAATGAGAACTCATCAAAAAAGATTTGATACCAAGGTCATTTTGACTTTAAAACAAAATTGAAAAATGCGAGAGAAATACTTCAATTAAACTTCTGGTTCCCTTGAAAGACATACAATTGCTCAATCATTACTTCTATTGACCAAAGAAAATGAAATGTAGAAATCCACAATACCATTAGAATCCGCATCATCAGGCAGGGGAAAATCCAACCAAGTCTCCGGATGCATCGCTAGGTTTCTCGCAAAGGCTACCACCTCCTCAGTCACTCCAACCACATTACCGAGCTCATATTCCTCCAGGGAACGTTCCTCTTCGGATCCAAATTGGAGCAAATTCGACGCGATCTTCGTAATCTCAAATACCGTCTTATTACCAGAAAGCTTTGAGATTCCGCTCCTGAATTTACCACTAATCTCCGCGAAATCGCTTCGGATTCCAGAAATAACATCTTCATCGGATAGCTTTGAATGAGAATGGTCGCTAGATTGGTCATTCGGTTCGTCCGGATTGGGAACAGAGATCTGAGTTTGAGGAGGTTCCGATTCTGGTGGCGGAGCAAGGAAAGAGGCAACGCCCCAGAACTGGCGTGATATGGATTTGGTGATCTCGGAGAGGTCATCTTTGACGCCCCGTGCAGAAGGAGTAGATGCAGGAGATGAGGATTGTGAATCGGGTTGAACAGCCTCCGATTCGGGTTTGAGGGGTGATTTTTGGTCGCTGCCATAGTTGCTGTTGGGGTCAGCATTCCGAGCGTCGTCTTCATTTTCATTTTCATCGTCATCGTCGAGCCTGAGAGAGTTAGCGATTGACCTTGCCAGCCAGGCCATGGTTGATTCCAGGCTTTGTGCAAATTACGATTTTCGCATCATTCACTCGACCAGAGTATTTCTAATGGGAGATAAGAGTCCTAAGACCACTAGCTGCGACGTCGTTTTCAGGACATTGTCATTTAGTATTTTTAATAATTATTTAAGTACGAGTAGTGAATAACTAAATATGCATTCCAAATTACTCAGCGGTATATTCTGATCTTTCTTTTAAAATTAAACTTCCATCTATGTATATTAGATAACAATGTCAAAAATATATATATATATATTAGATATATATAAATTCAAGTTGAGAAAGTCATTGGAAGAAATATTTTTTTCTTTGCTACTACCTCCGGTCCTAATTATATGAACATTTTTGTAGTGCAATTTGCACTGTAAAAGTGTTTCTATAATTAGGATCGGAGGGAGTATTTTAAAACAGCCACCCAAAGTGTGTTAGATTTTGACATTGACTAATTCAGGTTGAATGATAATATGACTACACCAATCGGTTTATTCTTCTACAACAAAATGAAGGGTGTTTGTTCAAGAGCAAACAAGACAGTATTAACGGAAACATCTCTAAAGCATGTTTGTAATCTTGTTGGAATGGTTTCAAACATGCATCGATCTTATCTAGCTTGTATGTCTATGTAAGAGTGTGGTAAGAAAGATGCCTCAAAAACCTGAAACTCTGGAGGATTTATTTGGGGCACAGTAATGGGAACCTGATTTTTTATAGGGTAAAGGAGCAATTTTACACATGTAATTTGGCTTAGGGAGCGCCAAGACCACGTAAAATTTTTTGGACAAAAAATACACATGTAATTTCATTTTGGAAGCGCCCAAAGACCACGGCCGTTAGTTGACCGTTAGGTGATCGTCAGTTGACCGTTAACTTGGATGGCAACGACGACGCGATTTGATTTGACCGACACGCCGACGTGGAATAAAAATTCAAAAAAAAAAAAAATTTAAAAAATTCGAAAATTAGGAAATTTTTTTAAAAAATTAGAAAAAATTCAAATAATTAGGAAAAAATTCAAAAAATTAGAAAAGAAATTCAAAAAATTATGAAAAAAATTAGAAAAAAAATTCAAAAAATTAGAAAATAATTAACATAATTAGCAATAAATTCAAAAAATTAGGAAAAAATTAAAATACCCCTGCTAGTGAGCCCCACAACCGCCACCCTACCATCGGCTGCCGCCGGTTGGCGGGCGGGATCGGTTTGCCGGTGGTGGGAACCGACGCAAAATGTTAAACTTTATTAATTCTATCAAAAAATTTAACAATTTTTTTAACTTTAAAGCTATTTAAATATACATTTTTTTCAAAAAAATAATTATCTACATAATTTAACAATGTTGGTATTTTTTTATCCTTTTCCCTTTTTATATTTCATCTTACTTTAAATTAAAAATCACCCATAAGTAAAATTTCCTTAATTCCAACATTTGTTGTGATGGAAGCCCATATATATTACTCCCTTCGGTCCTTAATATAAAATTTATTTGGGTAGTTGATTTTGATCTTAAATATATAAGACATATTTTTTATATTTGTTAATATTTTAATTTACTTCTTAGGTTCTAATCATATGACAACATTTGAAGGTTAATCTTAGTCTTAAATATAAAACATAGTTTACATATTTGTTAATCTTTTCCTAATTTACCCCTATTGATGCTCCCTTAACAATGATTAAAGAGTAGAGTGAATGATGAAATTAAGAGAGATACTTAGGGTGACTTTGAAAATAAATGTTATATTAACTACCTTAACCAACTTCCTTAATCTAATCAAATTAGATAAATATGCGTTATATCAACGACGAGAGGAGTAATTTACCCTTATTGAAGCTCTCTAATAATAATCAAGTGGAAAAGAGAAGGAGAGAATTAAAGAAGATGATTAGAGTGTTTTAGAAAATATATATTATATTAACTAATTTAACCAACTTCTTTAGTCCAATCAAATTAGGTAAGTGTATCTTATATTCCCTCCGGTCTAAATTATAAGACTAAGTTGGTAGTGCAATTTACACTACAAACTTAATCAATCTTGGAACCTCGGCACATAAGAAGTAACCCCCCCCCCCCCCAAAAAAAAAAAAAATTACAACAAGAAGTAAGTAGTTTGACGAGTATAAAACATCTACTAATTAGGCAACACTATTTGTAGTTCTGAGAGACTTCACCATATTCCAACTTAAATAACTTTAAACAAGTAAAATGTTGTGTTAGAAAGACATTAAACTCTTAGTTGTTCTCCCGTGTCATTCAGATTAGATACAAACTAGATAGTCTGCATGCCTTGTCATTTCGTATACATATGAATGATCTCAAGATCCCAATTTTATAAGATAAGAAACCTTACTTCTTGAATCTCATCCTGTAAAAGATGTATCTATCCACAATCAATCTAAGAGCAAATGCATAACTTCAAAAAATCGATATAAAGTTTAATCCTACTTAGTCACTAATGCACTCAAAGCTAAATATAATACTAGTGTGAATACCATGTGTCCTCTTGATTATGATAGTGAAGAATCTTTACTTTATATTATGAGAGATTGTGAGATTGCAAGAAAAGTGTGGTCATTGTAACTAACCATGTATACCATTATATATTTTTCTTTAGTAATTTGTAGGATTGGTTGGAGTGGAACATGCAAAACATCTCAAGAAGCAAATCTGTTGCTAGGTGGCCTTAATTAGCACCAGCCGTTTGGTACCATATGTTGGCTTCTCTAGAAAACCGATGCAAGAAGGTGTTTGATGAGGGGCATTTGTGATTAGTATAAAACAATTGGTCACCGATGTACATTGCATCTAATGGAAGGAGTAGAAAATAAACTCTTTCAACATATATTTCAAATACCAAATAGCTAGATTAGAAGTGAAATGGTTTCCCCTGTCCTGAGGGTTTGAGTGTTTGGATGTGGATAGCTCCTATAATGCTAGAGGTCATGCAGCTTGTAGAGGAATGATTAGAGATCATCAAGTCAAACTATATATGTGGATTAGTATATTACCCAACTGCAGTGGAAATCCATGTTATCCACTTGGCCTTCTACTTTGTAGGCAGCTGGGGCTATGCATTTGATTTCCTTCCAAACAATCGCCTGATAAGCCGTCAATTGACTACACTTATCTTCTTTCTGTCACCTGTTGTTATTCCTCTGTATGTGGGACGTACTTCGTACGTATCACCGATTTAAATAGACTTACGTATCAAAGCTTGATATCATTATCCTACTCTTGTTAATAATTTATATTTGCCTGCACCTCTAGCGTGTAGAGATCAAATGCTTCAATTTTTCGCCATACGAATCTCTGTACTAATTGTCCAAGAGATGAGCATTTAACGGAAAAGACGGCGTCGCACAAGACCCAAAGTCGTTGTACTAACTTACCTTATTATATACTAGGACATACATGGATCCAAGAACATTAATTAAGTCGTTAGTTTTTGACGGCTTCGAATTAATGACGCAAATGCTAATTATATATTGAAGTTGATCTTGAAGATGTAAAATGAGGCAGCATTAACAATTTAGCATAGGGAAGAAAGGCGAAAATCGCCTGCAGGAATATAGAGGAAAAAGAAAATGAAGAACAACAATTATAAGAAGGCGCATAGAGATTAAGTAATCAATTCCAGCCCGTAGCCGAAATATCTTGATATTTGGATCCCATTCCCATTGCATCAGCCTGCAAGTCCTGCTGGAACAGGTTAGACATAGGCGCTTGGGGAGCCCAATTGAAATTTGAGGAACTTACTGTTCCAATATTGTCTCTGCTTGAAGCATCAACAAAGGAAGAAACAGGCATAGGTGTGGGTACAATTGCAACACCTTGAAGATGGTGATGATGATGAGGCTTGAACTCAGGTGCACCAGTAAGCTGTTGAACGAGGTCCCGGAAGTTAATAGGATCCACGTTGTATACTTTAATCGGAGACGGAGGCATAGGCGCCAACGGAGACTTCTTACACGGCTTTGATATTGGCTTCCTCACTGAATGAAGCCAGGAATCATGTTTAGCATCCTTTGCTTCCTCTGCTACGGAGGAACCATAAGAACTGGAATACTCTTGCATCATCTTGTAATAATCTTTTTGACTGTGAAGGGGACGACGACGATATGATAATTGCTTAATCAAGCTTTGCGATAGCTAAGTATATATACACATAAGTGTAGGGATCCATGTCAGGTGTGCAACGATAATGGCGTACTGACAAATGATTAAAAAAGTTTTCAATTAAAGGCAGCGATGGAGTTGAAAGGGAATGAATGAGAGAGAGTATAGGGAAGAAATTCAAACGTGTTTTTTGTCGGGACCGTCGGCGGATGGACTTGTAGCTAGTGTGACGCATGCGAAAACCATAAAATGTGTACTTTCAAATTGATTTTAGCAGGGGAGAGGAGTTTTCATTAGCCGCCGCTGTCCTGTTTGGTCCAAGGGGATTTGAACTTTGGGGTTCCATTATTATTATTTATCCTACTCAACTGTTTTCGTTGGCCAACATTATTGTTAGGCACCTAATCAGAACACACTATTTGATCCCATAAATACCACCACTTTACCAACTTGCGTACTTTTGACTTCATCAACGGCGTGGCTTTTTTGGATGTTTTCTTTTTTTTCTTTTTCTTTTTTTGTTTTGTGGTCTCGTAATGATCTCATTCATGCATTTGCAGAGTTATGGAACCGAGCAGGATCAACACTTATTAGGGATTCTTTGTTTTTCTTTTGGGGTCTAAAAATCGCACTGTGCCCCTTCTCTGGACAAAGAATATATTTGATCACATGGAGGCCATCGATTCATTCTCTAGAATTTGACATGTTACTGAATCTCCCAATGCTAATGTCCGTCGATCTTTGAATTAACTCCTGGACAGTCCATTGAGGCAGAAATGAGAATGAATTTGGTACTAATAATGAGTAATGACTATGGTAGTCAAAATCGCGCTTAAAGCGCAAAAAACGCCGTTTTTACGATTTTTTTTCGGGCAAAACGTGTTATGTGGTGAAAAAAACGCATCAAGGGTAAAAGCGTAAAAAGCGCCGCTTTAAAGCGTAAAAGCGTAAAAACGCAACGTTTTTGCAAAAAGCGCCGAGTTTACTAAGGGACTTAAGTGAAAGTTTTAAAAGTTCTGAGAGGGACTAAAGTGAGAATTTTCAAACTATTTTGGGGCAGAACTGAAATTTCAAAAACATCTGGGTCGTTTTCTGTAATTAATAAATAAAGATCATTTTACCCCTAATTACACTTAATTCAATAAAAATGTTCCTAACTCAACTTAGTACTTAATCATATAATAATGTCCCAGAAAATGTATTAAAAATCCCAATTTAATCATGTAAAATCATATAAAAAATATGGTTTGATCAATGACAATGTTAGACATTTTGATTGATATTGGATTGATCAGTATATGTGTGTATGAAGGCATGTAACTTATATATATATATATGCAGGTAAAAACTCCGTTTTATTTTACGATTTTACGTTTTACGATTTTTCATTCTCCTTCCGTTTTTACGTAAAAACTACGCTTTTACTACCATGGTAATGACAACACTTGTTGTAATCATGAGCCACATCCTATGTATGAAGAATTTTGGACCTGCTTTTGCTGTCAAATTTAGACTAAACTCCTTCATTTCCCCTGTTTTTGTTTCATTAAAGATGGTTTCGTTAATGGATCTTGACCTGATTGCAGCACAAAACCAGGATACATGCCCGTCCAGTAACACTCTGCTTCTGATTTCCATGTTTCCTGCTGCGCCACCCACACGGACTTGCACCTCTGCCTCTCTCTTAGGTCATCAAACCCCGCCAATTATTTCGTTTGTCTTCTACTGATTTTTCCAATCAATGCTGGAGTACAAGTCGCACGATTTTGTGGCAATCTGAGGTATGAAAACCAAACGTGTCGTGATTTCTGAACAGCAACGTTTTCCACATTATTTTCACAAGCAGGAAGGATGCAGAATGAAGAGGTGAACGCTTCGTCCGACCGCTGGTTCCAGCCGTGCAACTTGCTAGTCAATGTTGCGGCACTGATTATACCTGCTAGTCCTGGTTTGCTATCAAATCACCACCAGAATCTGAAAACAAATTATCTTAATCTCAAATACTCGATTATTATATAACACATAATTGACTTAAAGATTAAAGAAGTTAAAAGCATGATTTAATCATATATGATGTATCCTTAGATTATATATTAATTTATGAGTCACGTAAATTAAAATAAAAAAATAAAAAATATAAACACTATAAAACAATTTATTTAGCTTTTTTCATCTTTTTAAAAAATTAACTATGTCCTATATAAATGGGGAAGGAGAGGTCCTTTACTTACTGTGGACAAAACCTGTGGTCCTTTCAATATCCTCCATTCTCCCAAATATGTATGAGTACGCTCACAAGTACTGTTTCATATTTTATACTCTCTCCAATTTTAATTATAAGATAATATTTAAGAGTTCATTTTGATTCTAATTATAAAACAAAATTGTAATTTTTTGTCAATTTTTTTTCTAAAATATCCCTATTTTATTCTCTCAAATGTGTTTGATTTTTTGGGTGAGTATATGTATGTAGGTGTGTAAACTCTTCCAGTCAGTGAAATTTTTAAATTGTTGAATTTTAATCTATTTATTGATTATCTAACTTTAATTACATATATATATATATATTGACACACTCACTACACATACACAAATATATATATATATATATATCTATGTGTGTGTGTGTGTGTGTTTATATATATGTGTCTATGCATATATGTATGTGTGACACACAAATATATACAGACACACACACACGTGTATGTGAGTAGATATATATATGTATATATATATATATAACACATATATATGTTGTGTGTATACATATATATGTGTAGATATATGTATACATATATGTATGTGTGTGTATATGTATACACACACATAGTAAGATCATTATTTTAATTAGAAAACGTGTGGGAAAGAAAATTTTATGTCCAGGAGGTATGTGGTAGAGGCTGTTGATTTACTTTTACTTATGTCATTTTAAATTTATATAAGGATATTTTAGAAAAATGAGTAAAATTAACTAATTTAACTTATCTCATTAGTTTCTACAAAATCGACTAAATATGTCTTATAATTAGGACCGGAGGGAATTGTTAGGAGTCACATAATTGTTAATCTGTTAGTTTGTTATGTATTTAGCTTTATTATTGTGTAAATACATGTAACCAATTTGTTATGATGTTGTTATGATGTAACTATTCGTTTTCTCTTCTGGTTGTATATATAAAGCACAATGCTTCAATCAATAATAATTCATTCTTTCCCATCATTCACTGTGTCGTCACATGGTACCAGAGCAATTTTAATTTTTTTTTTCTTTTTCTCTCGAAAACTTCTCCATCACTCCTTTTTTCACTTTTCCCAACTTTTTCTCTTTCCTTCGTCACTTTCCCTTTTCCCACTTTTCCTTACCTACTTCGACTTCTCCGCCCTCCTTCCATGGCTTCCACAGCTTCAGCTTCTGATTCTGTTGCCTCCGCACCTCTTCGACCGCTGTCGTCTATGATTGCGCCGGTCGTTGATCAGACCAATCCGTTTTACATCCATCCAAATGAGAATCCCGCTCTCATTTTGGTTGCTTTGCCGCTCGATGGTGCAAACTACCATGGCTGGGCTCGCACCATGCACATGGCCCTCCTTTCGAAGAACAAATTGAAGTTTGTCGACGGTTCCTTGCTTCCGCCGCTGTCCACCGACCCTACCTTTCCGATTTAGGAGCGTTGTAACAACCTCGTTCAGGGATGGCTCACTCGTTCCATCTCCCCGACGATCGCCAAGAGCATCTTACGGTTCGACACCGCTCATGAGATCGGAGTGACCTTCGATCTCACTTCTCTCGTCGAGATCTGTTTCGTGTTGCGATTTGCAAGAGGAAATATGCAATCTCAGACAAGGTGCGTCCTCGGTCAGCGATTACTTCACTCGGCTGAAAATTCTCTGGGATGAACTCGCCAATATCCGACCTCTCAAGCCCTGTTCATGTGGCTCTATCACTCTGTTGCAGTCCTACCGTGAAGAAGATCAGGTTATTCGATTTTTAAAAGGTTTGAATGAACAATTTGCTTCTGTGAAATCTCAAATAATGCTCATAGATGCTTTGCCTTCTATTACTCGAGTTTTTTCTCTTGTTACTCAACAAGAACGGGAACTCCATTCACCTATTGCACCTGTTGAGGTCAAGGTTCTTGCCACTCAAGCTCCACGGTTTGTGCCTTTTGGTTCTAAGGTCAAACAATGCTCCTTCTGTGGTAAGCCACGGCACACTGAGGCTACTTGCTACCGGAAACACGGATTTCCTCCTGGTTTCAAATTCTGGTCCTCTGGTTTTTCAAGCTCGGTGAATCATCTTGCCACTCCTGAGTCTGGAATTATTCAATATCCTTCCCCTGCTCTGGCTTCTCTCCCAGTTCCTTCTTCACAGCCCGCTGTCCTCCCTCAATTGTCTGCTGATCAGTACAGTAAGCTTCTCACTCTGCTTAACTCATCTGCAGCACCTCAACCAGTAATCAATAACTTGTCTGCCTCGGTTCCTACTGAAGGTATACCTATTTCCCAATTTTCTCCTATTTCTGTTTCTTGGATCCTAGATTCTGGAGCAACCGATCATGTTTGCTCTTCTCTGGCTTTGTTTGCTTCTACACGCCTATTTTTCCAATATCTGTAAGACTTCCTACTGGCTTTAAAACTATTGCACGCTTCTCAGGCACGGTTCACATATCTGATTCATTAATCTTACAGAATGTCCTTTATTTGCCTCATTTTTCCTTTAATATTGTCTCTGTCTCCAAATTAACTTGTTCTCATACTTGTTTTCTCACTTTTTCCTTTAATGCTTGTCAGATATTCCGAACTCCTCCTTTGCAGATGATTGGTTCAGCTAGACTATTTGAAGGCCTTTACATACTCACCGTGAGATATGAAGCCCCGAAACCACCCTATCGATTCTTATGGCCAATGCTTCTTCGCATTCATCGGCTCCTCTTTGGCATCTTCGGTTGGGTCATCCTTCAACCTCAACTTTATCGTTTTACATAAACAATTACCTGATATTTCTTGCATTCCTCAGTCTTTTACATGTGATGCTTGTCATCTAGCTAAACAAAAGCGTTTACCCTTTCCTGTAAGCACAAGCACTTGCAATAAAACTTTTGATATAATTCATGCTGACATATGGGGACCTTTTTCAGTTCTTACGTGCAAGGACATCGCTATTTTCTCACTCTTTGGTTGATGATTATTCTAGATATACCTGGATTTTTTTAATGACAAATAAATCTAATGCCCGTAATCACATTTTCAATTTCTTTGCTCTTGTGGAAACTCAATTTTCTTACGCCATTAAAGTTTTACGTGAGATAATGATTTGAATTCCATTTACCTCAATTTTATGCTTCTAAAGGGGTCATCCATCAAACATCTTGTGTTGCTACCCCTCAACAAAATGGTTTAGTGGAACGCAAGCACCAACATATTTTAAACGTTGCACGTGCACTCCTTTTTCAATCTCATATTCCTCTTTCTTATTGGTCTTTTCTTGTCCAACATGCCACTCACATCATTAATTGTTTACCTTCTCCTATCATTCAAAATTGCACACCCTTTGAACGTTTACATGTTTTTCCTCCCACTTATTCTCATTTTAAAGTTTTTGGTTCACTTTGCTTTGCATCCACTTTAGCTTCTCACCTTTCTAAATTTGATCCTAGAGCACGAAAATGTGTTTTCTTGGGCATTCCCCATGGTTCTAAGGCTTTTATTTTACTAGATATATCTAATAATCAGATTTTTCTTTCTCGTGATGTTGTTTTTCATGAAACTGTGTTCCCCTTTCAACATGGCGGCACCTCCTCTCTTTCCTTTCCCTTCCCTGCCCCTCAACCTTGTTCTCCTTTACTAGATGATTCCCCTTCTCTTCCTTCCCCAACTTTACCTTCCCTTTGCCTACCCCTCCCATTCCTTCTCCTCTCCCACCTTCCTCTCCTCCCCTCCGTCGCTCAAACCGCCATCACAACCCCCTTCATATCTGCAAGACTATCACTGTGCCTTCTTGTCTTCTAATCATCAGTCATCATGCAAAGGTAATCCAAGATATCCCCTATCTTATGTTCTCTCTTATCAGTCCCTTTCTTCTTCTTATAAAACTTTTGTTAATGTTGTTACTGTTTCTCCTGACCCTACTTCTTTTAAAAATCGATGTGAAACATTCTATATGGAGAGAGGCTATGAATGCGAAATTCTTGCTCTTGAACAAAACCGGACACGGGTTCTCACTTCATTGCCACAGGGTAAGAGCACCATTGGTTGTAAATGGGTCTTCCGCACCAAATTTAAGGCTAATGGTGATATAGAACGCCATAAGGCTAGGCTTGTTGCCAAGGGATATACACAAACCGAGGGTATTGACTTCTTTGACACTTTTTCTCCTGTAGCAAAAATGACCACTCTTCATTTATTGCTTTTCATAGCTGCTGCCAAACATTGGCATTTACATCAGTTAGATGTAAACAATGCTTTTTTACATGGGGACTTGCATGAAGAAGTCTATATGGATCTCCCTCCTGGTTTTACACCTCTCAACCTCATCAAGTGTGTAAATTACAGAAATCCCTTTATGGATTGAAACAGGCCGGTCGCCAATGGTATTCCAAACTTTCTTGACTTTATTATCTTATGGTTACTCTCAATCGGCCTCGAGATCATTCTTTATTTTTTAAGGCCTCTTCCACTTCATTTCTTGTAATTTTGGTTTATGTTGATGATGTGGTGCTTTTGGTAATGATTTGGTGAGATACTAGTTAAACGGCAATTACATCGCTTTCACTATCAAAGATCTTGGTGAGCTTAGATATTTTCTTGGTCTTGAGCTTGCAAGGTCCAAATCTGGAATTTTTTTGTCACAACGCAAATTTGCTTTGGAATTGCTTGATGACACTTTGGATATTTAGCTTGTAAGCCGACCACATGTCCCATAGATCCCCGGTTAAAACTCTCTAAAGATCATGGTCACCGTTTGTCTGATCCTCTCTCTTACCGTAAGCTTGTTGGCAGATTACAGTACCTTACAACTACTAGACCTGATTTGAGCTTTGTCACCCAGCAGCTCAACCAATTTATGTCTAATCCCTGTAATACACATTTAGCCGCTGCTCATTGTGTTTTACGTTATCTGAAATCTGCCCCTGGTGCTGGACTTTATTTTTCAGCTGACTCTAATTTGAAGCTACGTAGCTTTAGTGATTCTGACTGGGCTGGCTGTGTTGATACTCGCAGATCTGTCACTGGGTTTGCTATTTTTCTTGGTTCTTCTTTAATTTCATGGAAGGCTAAGAAACAAGCCACAGTCTCTAAATCTTCTTCGGAGGCTGAATATAGAGCTTTGGCCTCTACAACTTGTGAATTGCAATGACTTGTTTATTTGTTGAATGATTTTAATATTTCACATATTGATCCTGCCCTTCTTTATTGTGATAACCAATTTACTATACAAATTGCTGCCAACCCCACTTTCCATGAAAGGACCAAGCACATTGACTTGGATTGCCATTTGGTTCGAGAGAAGCTTCAAGCTAAGCTTATTCATCTACTTCCAGTTCGGTCCTCTGATCAACTAGCAGATATCTTCACTAAACTTTTACATCCAGCAAGATTTCATGAACTAATATCCAAGCTGGGCCTTAAAGATATACATGCTCCAGCTTGTGGGGGGTGTTAGAAGTCACATAATTGTTAATCTGTTAGTTTGTTATATATTTAGCTTTATTATTGTGTAAATACATGTAACCAATTTGTTATGATGTTGTTATGATATAATTATTCGTTTTCTCTTCTGGTTGTATATATAAAGCACAATGCTTCAATCAATAATAATTCATTCTTTCCCATCATTCACTGTGTCGTCACAGGAATAGTACTATTTTTTTGCCGTTCTTCTGCAGGAAAAATTAAATATCAGTAAGACCTAGGCTAGAAACGCCAGCTCACACCCTTTGATTCCAAAGAAGATTAATATGAATATGCATCTTTTGTTAACACCAAAGAAGCAACCCTGTTTGATGCATTACATGTCTTCACAACATTCACAACGAGTTCAATCCCTATCTGCCCGTATGAAAAATATATAATAAAGGGCCACTGTTTATGCTCAAACTTTACACTCGCAACACAACACATACAGCCTGAATTGTTTTATTCTACTACATGCTCACAAGTACAGAACATAACCATTGAATTCTCCACATTGTAACTCAAATACATGTACATAAGCTTCTTTATGTATCCCTTGATTCTAATCTGAATCTTTGCGTACTAGGCGGCGGGCATGCCTTGTAGCAGTGTAAGTTGATATTGCTGAGCCAGTCACGCCCAGTGAGTGTTTAGCAAATCCAAAGCTCTTTTTAGTCACCAACCAAACAGTCCAAAAGAATCCAATCCAGCCTGACTCGTATTGGTTTCCATGTCCAAGTAACATTACAATGTTATTAACCAAAAAACAAAAAACAAAGGCGAAGTAAAGCAATTCGTTGTTGAATATGAAAGGGAGAAGATATATTGCAATTTAAAATGGTTCACACATCTCCACAAAGATAGTCTGTAAATTTTGTCAAGAGATCTAAATGGAAAAAGTCTAACAGGTAATCTAGTCTATGGCAAATGACTTGACTAGTAAATCTATACACATTCAAATCAGCTGACATAAACACATTTAAGTCACAAAAATTCATTGCGTCCAGTAGGTGGCTCAAAACTCATCATTTTGTAGATGACGTGACCAAATAAAAATCTTATTAACTTGGGTAGAATAGGACAGCAAATTAGCTTGGTTAAATTTGGCAGCGTCTGCCTAATTGAAAATAAAATCAACAGCTTCAACTATTAAGTCCGGTTGAAATTAAAATGTTATTCGTTGTTTAGTGTCGTAATTATAGAACCACATCTTGTCCAAGAAACATATGCCTTTGACAAAACTGAAGCAACTGCATTTTACAGTTCCAGCATCTGGTAAAAATCTCTATAATCATGTCATGCCAAATAAGATGAACTAAATGCAAGATCTGGCCAATGAAGAGTACAAGGTGGTCGAACAACTCGTTACCTGTGGTTATCAGAATGGCCACAATTGTCCAAAATGTAACGGTGGAAATGGTAATTATGGCTACTGATAATGCTCCAATGTATATAGCCGTTACCAAAGCAAAGAACAATGCCAAGAATCCTCCTGCTGCTGCCAAGGACATGAGAAGCGAGATGACAATTGCATTTATGGTTGCAGCCAGAAAGAAAAGTGCAAAGACAAGCAGTCCAGTCAGAGCAACACATGTAATTGCTCCAACCTGCGCAATTTGGGAAAACAAAAGATACCAATCAAAATAAGATTAAAAAAAATATCAATATCGAGAAAAATAAAGTTATCATGCTCCATTTTCTTGATATGGTGGCGTGCAGACAGCAATTTTCTTCTGTAGCTGGGAGATTAGAAACAAGTGATATGTTCTGTTTTCTCTTTTGGATGGAAAGAGAAATAGTTCCTGATAAGCATTTTGATTACAAGAGGAAAAGAATAAATGACACCAAACTAACGCTCAAACTTTCCACAGGCCAAAACACCAATCTTTTTTTCCCACTTAAACAAATATGCGGCAATAACTGATAATAATCTTCTGTGCTCTCAATGCCATTGGTTCCTTCCTACCTTCAATGCAAACAAATCCACTTGAAGCCCTTTAGCAGTATTCCTCTAATTATTTTACTGGCACAATATGGTATTTCCTGACTATAACTAACTATTTCTTAGTTCAACAACAAATAAGACGTTCTGTTTATTCAGAACTACCAACAGCCTTAATTTGAAAACAAAGATATTGAGCAAAATCCAAGTAAACGCTGTCTTATATCCTAAATGCCAATCAACAATAGTAAGTCATCTCCAATATGCTATTCTTTTGCCAACCTTCTTAAAAGTGTTTGGAGAAGATACCATAAAAACATATTAGGGTTCTTGCCCCAACAAGAGCACATCCATGTACAAAAACTAACAGAATAACAATGCCAAGCGAATGGGAAATCCATATAAGATAATTGCTTCAAATAAGGCTGAGAAAAAAGGGCACATAAAATCAAATAAGATCAATTTATGCTAACATAAAATATCCAGAATCTATCATTCTTAAAAAGAGAATAATTTAGTATTATCATAAAGCAAGTCGAAATGAACAACTAAACAAAAACATAACAAGCATCCTTCCCGTTAAGTGAGGCAGGCTTCAAAAAATAAACGACTGAAATTTAAAAATGAAAATGAACAGCAGAAGCATAAAAAATTTCAAACATCTTAAATGATCTACTCAATGGCCATTTCATGTCAAAGTGGCAAGAGTTGACTAAGGAGTATGAATAGAAGATCCGTCTTTCTCCTTTCAGATGGGTTGTTACCATTATAATAAAATTTTGAACTTATCATACTCTAACATTATTGGATAATTTCCCCCCTTATTTAGGGAGGGGGGAAATAATCGCCTAATTCTTACATGCGGACACCATTGTGCCGACAGAATGGGTTGTTCCTTTATGGCTATCCGAAAGTTGTGTGCGGATACTACTATCAATCAGAGGCTTCGCCCATAAAAAGAATGAATCAAATCAAACAAAGGAAAATACTCTCCAATTCCCCAAACGATCACACTAGATAAAATTATACAACGTAAAATAGAGATGATTCAACTCTAAATTTTTCAGTAAGTAATAATTGTAATTTTAAAACTTGTAATTTACAACTGAACCTAGAAACCAAACAAAAATGTTACCAAATACTTACGGTGATGACTAGTAGAGCTCGAAGGGGACTACCACGACGAGTCCAGAGAAGGACATCGCGACCAGTATTTCTACTTGCTTCCGGGATGAGAGGGACGTTTTGGGAGACGGAGATCTTGATTCGGTTCAGCATGGGAGCCGCGTTATCCGGTTCAGGGAAAATAATCGAAGTAATCAGACGGTGGAGAACCCCATACAAGGTCTCCCTTTCCTTCTGCCTCAGGCGTGGCCCATCGGAGCTCCTGTTGAAACTCTCGCCAGCGTCTTCTCCGGTTACCTCGTCATAGGTTCCATTCGGCTTCTCCTCCATTCTCAGTGCGTGATGGTGAACACGGAACCTCAGCTCAGTTCAGCTGTGAGCCTGTGACTGTGAGTTATGGCTTGTGAGCAGTGAGGAATTCGAGCAAAAGATGAGAAAAGCCTATTTGCAGGGATTGCGGGTCCCGTACTTTATTATGGGCGGTTTTGACTATATTACTTTAGGTAAACATCGACACTTCAATGGGTAGGGAGCACGTCGGCACGTGACGTGACAGCCATGCATCCACGTGGCGAATAATTAGGTTGCGTGGAAACGGATCTTTCGAGAAATTATTGTGTGCACTGAGCGGTCCACATAATATGTGGACTGACCAATCATAAATTAACAAGTTCTGTCTTTCCCCACTGATCTGGCGCTTAGATATATCAGGGCCTTTTTATCTTTTTTGTGAGAAAAAAAAAATAATTACAATAATAATAAAAAAAAAAACCTCCATATGCCTTATTCCAGGAATGCATTATAAAAAAAACAATATAAAGGGAAAAACAAGACTAAATACTGTTAAAAATAACAACAATTTGGACAAGTATATATTCTAATAACAAAAGTATATTACAATAAAAAACAATTACAATTCGCCATCCTTTTAGGGCATTTATTTTTGAAATTCCATTATAGTTGCTTTCATTATCAATACTATCAAATATATCTTTTTTCAAAATAAGACACTAAGCAATACTTTTGACTAATTCTTCTCATTGCTTTTCTCTCAAAATATCTACTCCTTTGTAAGAAGCATCTCAGATTTTAGCAAAAATTTATATATATATATATATATATATATATAATTTTCTTTTTATAAAAAGAAAAATATATTTTCAGGTAGGCACTTGCCCCCTAGTGGATTATCTGCGTCCGCCTCTAGTTAGATCATAATCTCATTTACTTTTACAATTTCTTTCTTCTATTAAGAGTCTGATTTAATGATAGAAAATGATAGTAACATCAATAATAATAAAAAATGATAGTAATAATATCTTCCGATGAAAAAACCCTCCATATGTCTTATTCAGTTATTCCTCCCTCGTTCTTCCTTTCATTTTTTCGTTCGGCGCGTTAATCAGAGTCTGACGTAATTCCCCCTTGCTCAGTACCACATCCTTTTCCCTCTTTTTTTATTTGCACTTTTTAGGAGTTACTATCGCGAAAACACAAGATTCCCGGTAAAACGAGATTATGTACTTCGCCTCATTTTTATTATAAGGTACTCTCTTCGGTCCTAATTATAGGAATATATTTTAGGGTTAGTTTTGATCCTAATTATAAAAACAAATTTTAACTTTTATCAATTTTTTTCTATAATACCCCTATTTATACTTTTTCAATAATAATTAAAGACAATAATAATTTAATAATACACCTATATATTTTATAAAGTAAATAATATTTGCAATTCATTAATGTCATAAACAACTCAATTATACTTTTTTAAAATAGAATAATTGAGCAATTTTTGTCATATTTTTTCCATATTACCCCTACTAATACTTCTTCCACAATAATTAATTTAACAACACACTTATATTCTATCAAGTGAGAGATTCTACTTTATTTTTTTATTTTTGAATAAAATCATTTTAATATTCCTTTAAAAATATTTTTGATAAAAAAAAATAAACTTGCATTTGTATTATGTCCAATTAAATAAATACTCACTTGATAGAAAAAAAAATTTTGCTTTGAATATGACTAACGAGTGCACAGTACGAACTTTTATCATCCATCAGCTTTTCTTGCATTTATACCAATTGGGTGGGGCTATAGTTTAGCTAATTTTGACTTGATGTAATTTTTAATTTTTAGTAGGGTATTTTTGGAAAATAATTATAATTAACTAATTTAACTTCTTTCCTTAATCTCTCTAAATTCTGGTAAATAGTTCCTATAATTAGACTGGAGGAGTATTAATTAATAATTTTTACAGATCAATAAAAATAATTAAAGTCAATAAAATTATCCTATAATTTCATTTACTTCTAATATTATCCTTATTAATTACATTAAACTCTAATATTATATTAATTATTACTCTCACCTATTACCCTTATTAATTATGGGCATATATAGGAAAAAATTAATGCTTTGAAAACTAGCAAGTTTATTATAAAAAGGACCAAATACATTCAATGGTTAGTTGACGCCTTAAATAAAGACTCTGAGTACATCAGAGAGTCATTCAAAAACATATCCACGCCTGATCCTTATTATAAGACACCAACTAAAAAACTAGCAAGTTTATTTGGTTCTTTTTATAAGGAACTTACTTATTCTCAAGGAGCATTAATTACTTTCTTCTATGTTTGCTCATAATTAATAATGGTAGTATGTGAGAGTAATAATTAATTGATATTAGAGTTTAGTTTAATTAATATCTACGGATAATATTGGAAATCACTTAAATTGTATGACAATTTTATTAACTTTAACTGTTTTTATTAGTTTATAAGATTAGTTGGTTGGTGCTTATAATAAAAACTAGAGGGAGTAGTAATCTCTCTCGTTGTTCAGCACCGCTCTCTTTGGCCCCTGGATTTTTCACTCCACCACTAAAACACGAGACAAAATACTGTAGCAAGCAACTACAGAATTGCTGAAGAAGGGAGAAGAGAACATATACCCACATCAAAACAAAAAAGGTTTAAGATTGATGAGATGGGTACTTTTAACTTTTCCCTTGAAAAAAAGGCACCTCCATATTAACGCAGTTATGCTGATTCGCTGAAACCTGGGCATATTTTTTGTTTTCTTTATATACGACTTGATACCTGGGCATGTTTTTCTTCTTTTTTTTTTTTTTTTTTGGGATACCTAGCGTGTTTATAGGCGTGTCATGTATGTTTTTTTAATTAGTTCTGATTTCAAACAGAATGGAGAAATGCAATAATCCTCAAGTTGGGGGTGAACCAGATTCAAATATGGAAGAAAAAGAAATTTTAATGACTAGGTTTGACTTGGAAGGTGCGTACAATTATAATGTTAGAAATATTTATTAGGATCAAGTTTTGCATAGTAAGGAAGAAGCGTATGCTTTGTATACAAAATATGCATATCATTTGGGTTTTTCTATAAGGAAAGGAAAACAAACATATTTTGCTGGAACTAAAAAGATACGTACAAAAGGGTGTGTCTGTTCAAAAGCAGGGTCAAAATATGACCAAGAAGGTAGCAGGAGTTCATTTACTAGAATGAATTTAAGAACAAATTGTCAAGTTATGGTTCGGTTTACAGTTGAATTAGATGGTATCACTCCTGAAAAAAAAAAAAAAAGAAAAAACAGATATAGCATTCCAAACAACGTCCCTTTTTAAAAAAGGAAAGTAAAAAATAAAGGCGGTGATATTTTTATAATTCTGTGAAGGGTTTTGGCGTGTTAATTAAAGAACACTAAAAGTTAGTTTTGGCGTCTTAATTAGAAATTTAGTTGCCAAAACAAGGGACTTTTGGCATCCTAATTTTATTTTAGGACGACGTCAAAAGTGAACCCTAACACTATTTTTAGTGCCAAAAACTAAATTATTTTAGAAGTACTTTGTTTATTTCCATCATTCCCGTGTCCTACAGACACACACCCTTCACACTCACACATAAACCATTTTTTCCAACAAGTCTCATATTCATATAATCAATAGATAATTTAATTAACAAAAATATCATCAATGGATTTATGCATTTTTGCGATTTATTTTGAAGATGTTGTTATATTTGTTTTATTAAGTGTCAATTTGTTCTTTGTTTTGTGATTTGATTGATATCCATTAAACTCTTTTTATAAAAATAAAAATTAAACTCATTTCATTTTTTCATAAAGGTGTACGAAAATTTTTTTTTTGGGTAGTATTGTATGTGGAAAATCACAAAATTGATGAGCAGAACCATAATAGATGCGTTCTTTTTTAAATTTTATTACCATTAAATGAAGTTTTTTAACTCACATAAATTTCATTTGTTGGGATAAAATGTAATGTTTTGTTGTGATTTTTTCATGTTTTGAAAATAAAAATAAATCATATAATGGCTAAAGCAAGGTATTCCCTAATTTTTTTAATCTAAGAATATATAATAAATTATACAACACCTTGAGTTTTATTTAAATCATATAATTATATTTTTAATTAAAAATTTTGTTTATTTTAGCATGAGTAATTTTTGTCCATATATTTTATAGCAAAGGCATTCCTTCATGTGCTATCAATAGGAATAAGATTTTATCATGCATAAACAATTTCAAGTTTTGAATCATGGATAATTGAGATTTAAATAAATGAAAAAAAATTATTTAATGAGTTTAGTGAAATTAAGAATCTTATTGTAGTTGCAAAAAGTTTGAATCAAAGGGTATTTTCTGTTCACATGCATTGAGAGTTTATAACATTAATTGTGACAAGAGTACCAAATAAATATTTCTTAAAGCGATGGTCAAAGAATGCAAAGTTTATTGATTGCCAGCTCGAAGCAAATGTGTAACTAGTGAAGATCCAAAAATTGTATACCGTAATTCCATCATGTGGTCTTTTTATAACCTTGTGTTGGCCTCACAAGATCACAGGGAAACTCAAGATATCTTGTGGGGTGTTATGAAGAATGGATCTCAACAAGTTCAAGAACATCTATGTAATTTGACGAAAGGCAACAATGTGGACAAAAATAAAGAAATTCATGTTGACAATCAAGATGCATCTCAAGAAATAGGTCAGATTCTTGATCCCCCTAGAGCAGAGCCAAAAGAGAGTGGAAGTGGTAGAAGAAACGGTCATTTTGGAAAACAACAAAAATCAAGTAAGATATAAATTTTATAAATACTTGTTTACATGTACATATATAAGTAATGCATTTATAAATTTAAAATTTTTTTGTAGAAAAACAAAAAGGAGTGGAACATACTGCTTCAACTGCACCAGGGCAAGTTTGTGCTCCCCAAAGCTTTAGTTACACTTAGCCACAAGTAAGTAGTTGTGCGTACAAAATTAATAAACATAAATCATACTTATTGAATCTAATTCTGTTATATTATTGGTCAATTCTTCTCAATTGGTTCCTAGTAGCCTTTGTAACATCCTCCATTTTAAAGGACAATATATTAATTATTAGGATAAGGGTCTTAAATGCCATGAAAGTTTTCGCTCTGTGAAAGCCGCAAACGGAAGTTTTTTTAGACCAAAAATGCCACGATTTGGCGTAAGAGAAATCGGTCCCTTCTAAAAATAAATATATAAGTATATGTTAATAGAATTAAAAATAATCACTAATATCATAATTAATAATTAATTAAACTATTATTTCACTTTAGTTTTCTTAGAAAAATGACAATTATCTATTCCTAAATATTTAACCAAATACTAACTTTTATAGATATAACCTAATTTATTAAAAATCTCCAAACCTTCACATATTCAGAATCATATCAATTATAATTTAAAATCTCATATCCTAATCCATAATTTCATATATTTCAAGATTTAGCAAAACTAACCGATTAAACCTTAAATAATACTTATAGTAATCCAACTAAATACTTAAACTCTCATTTAATCGATAAAAATATCATATATGATATAAATCCTAAATTCTCTTAGATAGAAAATAACTTTAAATTCGCACAGTAACAAACTAATAAATTTAATTAATTATGCTCTTCATATATACGGTCTTCTATTATCAAAACTCAAAACTTTATCAATATTTTAATCCCAAAATTTTTAATAATCAATACTATATTATCCTTATTAGAAAGAGAAAAATACGTAGAATAACTTTTATGAAGGAAGTTTATTGAAAAGAAATTAATTTAACTACTTAAATAATCTTATAAAATAAACAACGTACCTTAAAATATCTTCTAAACTCTCTTCTTCTTCTTTATCTCCTTCATTCGCCGTCGCACCCACTCGCCGTCTCACTCGCGGAAGAGAACACACACTCTACTCCAACACCTACACACACACTAATTAATATATATAAAAAGAGGGAAAGGCGGTGGGGATTTAATCATTCCCACGCCAATTCCCAGATCAACATTGCTGCCACCTTAATGCTTTATTATAATTTTTTTTTTAATTTAATTTTATCAACTATTATTAATATATATATATATATATATATTTTTTTTTCCCTTTTCCTTCTCCTCCACGATTCCTCCTCCTTCTTATTTCCATTTTTTTTAAACCAATTATTATTTCCACATCTTTATTTTGTTAATTTCTTTTACTATCATATTTTATATAGAAACCTTTAATAAATTCATATATCATAATTAATTGATTTTTATTATTTATAATTAAATCCTAATATAAAAATTAGGATGTTACAGCCTTTCTGTGGCCGCAAATGTTTTTTATGGCACTTGGAACATTAGAACCCCATTTCACATCAATGACACGAGCAACAATTTAAACCAGGTATGCTTTGACTAGTTTTAATATGTTGATAGAAGATATGCCAATTAATTATATTGAATCTAATTTATATTAATGCATTTTTTAGGAAACACATTCATCAGCCTGGATACCACCAACTATGCTTACATCAAATTAGTGATTGCCTTCAAGCCTTTATCCTATATTTGGATGAAGAGAAAAGTGAGGGGAAGATAGGGGGAGAGAATACTAGAAATGAAAGCCTTAAAAAATAGTTTAAAAAAAAAATATTATTTTTGGGAGTTTTCTCTCCATCTAAACATAAGGTTAAAGTCATGCAAATGCAATAATACTTTTTTACTCTCTCTCTCTTTTTTTTAATCTTATATACTAGAAATTCCAAAAAAATGTGAAATATACTCTTTCAGCATTTGGAAACTGAATGTTTTCAATTTTCAACTCTTTTGGGCTTTGTTTAGTTGGAGGGTAGGGGAGGGAAGGGAGGGGAGGGGAGGGGAGATAAAATTTTGACCAAATTGCTCATGGGAAATTTTAAAAATTACATAGTTTTTTGCATCATTTTTCATACATTAACTTTTAAAACAGATCACATCATGGTCATTTATGACTTTTCACCAACCTCCCCTCCCTCCCTCACTTCCAACCAAACACATTTTTTTTGATGTATATGCTTTTTTTTTTTTTTTTTTTTTTTTTTTTTTTTTTACCTATTCAAGTATATGTTTTTATTTATCATTTATGTCCATGTAGTTAGTACTTAAATGTGATTTCTTGTATGTTCTCTTTTATTTGAAACATAATTTAATATGGGCAAAATTACAAAAAAAAAAAAATCAATTTAAGGCATATTTAAAGAGTTAACTATCATTTATTGTTTAGTATGAATTAATTAAAGTGTTTATATTATGAAGTAGAGGGCGTATACTGTTTCCAAATATTATATATATAAATAATTATGTATCTTTCAGACGGGTGCAATTCATCGATCACATGCATGTGTAGTTCTAGTTAATGTTTGAGTATATATAACTGTATAAGCGAAGCATATATAAAAATAAATAATAAAATATATATGAAAACTTAAACTCGCATGAGGATGTATATGAAGCATTAACTATATTTTGTCATTTGTGTTTTCTTGTTGACATTTGCCTTCAGTAGCCTTGCTTAAAAATAGTGTTTTGGCTAAACTTGCTCATAGCATGGATATACTTTTCTCATTTTTGACCAACTATATCGTAGCTAGATTTTTTGAGAGCTATAGGTGAATGATCGTTTGTGATACAAAAAACGGAAAAAAAAAAAAATAGTGTTTTGGTGTGCTCTCTAACAAACAATTATGGTTTTGCCCAAGATTTCCTCATCCAAGACTTGATCAGGTCTATCGTTTCGCTTGTGGCTAGATTAGTCTCTTTTTGGATAAATCTGTAACGAACAAAAATTTAGGCAGATAAATCAAAATGTAAGGAAATCATAGACAAAAAGAAAAAAGAAAAAAGATAAACAAACTCTAACTTGAAGATCATCATTTACCTTATTACAAATTTCAATAGCCTTACTAAGATTATCATCGTTATGCCCCAAAAGATCCCGATCATACATGAAACAAAACAGAAAAATGATATAACATTCCAATATTGTTAAACTTGGCTCAAGTTTGCTTCAAAATCAAAACTGGGGAAGAGAGCTAGAGAAGTAAAACCTTTCTAACAATATATTGAGTTGTGCATTTCCATATTCAGCTTCTTTAAAGTCATTCCTTAAGGGCAAAGATTTTAGCTGGAGTGGAAGTATCTAGTTATGAGTAATTATAGTATAGCCTATTATGATAACAATAAAGGAATAAAAGCCTCGTGGAAAAAAAGATAAGAAAAATATTACCTGAGGGGTGTGAATAATATGACTCCGGAACTCAAGAATTTTCCCAAAAGCTGAAACAGCAACATCATATGCCATCTCCCTCTCTTTGATTGCCTTCCACTATCTATTACAAAATTTAGGCCATCCATAAACCCTGCACAAAATTCACCACTTTCACATTTTATACATTCTATTGCTCAATAAAAAACTTATGAACATTACTGTAATCAAGAAGCCTATACCAGGGGCATCGAAGATGGGCATGAGGTTTATGTGTGTGGCGTGTAATCCAATCCCACGTGCAGCTTCCTATACAAGTTACATTACCCAAGTATAAATGTATAGCAAATTAAATCTCAGAATGTAATTGGCACATTTTGCAGAAATAATTAAATACCCGTTGAAGCTGGGGGCTTTGTGAGTAACAAAGGTCCATGACTATCATAGGATATGTATCACAATACCTGGTTGAATAAGAACAAAAGATGAAATGAGTCTTGAATGCTCATAATTAAATTCAGATATATTACAAGCTAAACCGTTTATATACCTTTCCAATCTTTGTGGGTAGTCACTCAAAAGCAAATTAAAAATGGAGATTGCCACTTCTTTCACATTATCTGGGCACTCTAAACCCTATGGAAGAGTTGAATCAAATGATAAAGACATAATCATGCTTCTTATGTTTAAGTTGAAAATAATTAACATAGGAAAGTTGCATTAAAAAAAAAAAGAACCTTATTAAAAAGATTACACTCCTACTAATACTAAAATTCAAAAAAAAAAAAAAAAAAAAAAAAAGGAAAATACTAGGAATTTCAATCTAATTCATTCCAGAAAATGATCCTACAAAGAAGAATAGCAAATGAACGGGACTAACCAAGAGTGCTTTAATAGCTGGAAGAAGATCAACAACATGAGGTAAGAATTCAAACTTCAATGTAGTTATCATTGTCATTAAACATGTTGCAGCCTTCAAAACGAAAACACAGACTTAAGCAACGCACAAAAGGAAAGATTAAAAGCCCCATGCACACACCCCAAAAAAAAGGGGATTTTAAGCAGAGACTTGAATTATTTTCTCCTGTAGTTCCTTCTTGTTTCTTTCCACAATAGGATGAGATGAAGATGACGATGCTTCTTCTCGCATTTTTTGGTTCCTATTGGCAAATACTGACGATTGAAAGAGTATTTGTTTTATGTGATCTGCAATTTGTTTGACTAGTTCTGCACGCAAAACTTGTGCTCCACATATCTACACAAGCACATTCGTTATATTTGTAATAGAAGAATGTAAGCCAATTGTGTGAGATTTCAATATAATGTACATTTCCACGTACCCGGACACATGCATTGAGGCTTTTTAACATTTCTATACCAATCGATTTGTGCAAATTTCCCTACAGTACAGTGATTTGAACCTTAAACAGTGTGGGTTGAAAATGGAGACCAATAAATGATGATATATGTAATTATTTTAAATTAAAGGAAATCACAACCGAATAAATACCTTTTGTAATTCATTGACTACTTTTCGTACAGCGACGTACAAGAAAGATTTACGAGACTTTTTCCTGTGTTCGCAGTCGCACGAGTGCAATAAGCTTGGAAGCGCTAGAAACAGAAATTCAAGGAAGCTTGTAAGTTATACCTAACCCAACATTTTTCTAAATAATACTTTCTCTTGTCTTTAATATAACATATTTGTTAATTTGATTAAATTAAGGAAGTTAGTCTAATTAGTTAACCTTACATGTATTTTCTAAAATGTCATAGTCATCTTCCTCAATTTTCCCTTTCTTCTTGATTTCCTCCTTGGTTATTGTTAAAAGACAAATATCATTTATTTTTTAGGGATAAATTAGGAAAATAAGACAAAATTGATAAATGATAATTAAATTATTTTATAAAATTTTTTTTTATCTTATATTTAAGATCAAGATCAACTTCCTAAATATACATTATAATATTATTA
Source organism: Acacia acuminata (assembly GCA_019022655.1). NCBI lineage: Eukaryota > Viridiplantae > Streptophyta > Magnoliopsida > Fabales > Fabaceae > Acacia > Acacia acuminata. Next base: position 8,078,386 of record JAFJYI010000002.1, read on the forward strand.
CAACGGAATGAGAAATACCTCTAACAGATGCTATTTTAGCTTCAGGGTGAGTGCCAGCGATTAGGGAGGTCAAAAGAGGACAGGCCTAATCATTGGAAGTCGTAATCAGTTTCCAGAAATAGCAAGTCTCAATGTGTGTGTGTGTCTCCAAAACCAAAGTTCCATGGACATGGATTACCGAGGAGGCCCAAGGTTCAAATTTTTTTGGGAACTGATCAGCAAACTTCGTCAGTAAATCACAAGCCAAAATTGACCTTTTAAGCAAAAACTCCCTACAAAACATAGATATATTGTTACAAACACCTTCAAGCTGACGACAACAATGTTTAAGAGGAAAACAAAAATTCGGGCAGAACAGAAGGGAAGATTTGAAGCCAAACTTGGTGAAGGGTTCGGCATTTTCGAGAGTCTGCAACAAATAAGGCATGATCTTGCTAAGGAATTGGCCAGCCACTCGCTCCGGTAGCTTGCACAATTGAGACAATGCCTGCAAAGTGTCCACTAACTTCATGTGAGAAAAAGTAGGAATCATTAACCTATTTATGGCATAAGCATAACGAAAATTAAATAATAATACGAGATGTTTGTTGTTCCAAAGAGCCCTTGCTCTTCTTGGCCTGTATTATTTTTTTCGATGAGAGAATAATTACTACATTCAATATATTACCGGCTCTGCTTTTAAATACAGGGCCAAATTTATACAAGATCCTATATTTAGGACCAGAAAAATATAAGGAGGAGTGATTATTTTAGTATTAGTAAATATCCACGCACATTGTATTAAGTAAATGTTTAGTAAATAGTTTTGATGCGAGTATTGTTTAGTGAAGCATTTAATAGAGCAATATTGATCTACAAGGAGTTGATGCAAGTTTCGTGAATATTTCCCAAAAGGAAAAAAAATCTAACTTCTGCGTCTTATATAGGTTCACCACCAAAGAAATATAGGATTTTTCAAACATGTAATTATTTAACTCGAGGACGATATTGATTTTCATTTAAATGATGGATAAATTAGTAAATTAATTGTGTTTCAATAGAAATTTTAATGTGATTAAAAACAATTTTTTAGAATATATTTAACGGAGTTAATGGCTTGAATTGAAGGGAATATGTTTTAAAAATATAGGAGAGATATTTGTAATTAAAGCAAAAATGCTTAAAATATTTTACTCTTATATATTATCAGTAATTACCTTTGGTTGAACATCTTTTAAAAGAGAAAGAGACTTGTCTAGGAGAGGCCCCAAGAAAATAAACTTCAAATTGTTTAATTTCTCCTCAAGTAACAATTGAGACGTGGAGGCTTTTAGAGAAGCCACTGCTTTCTGATAGTATCCACGAAAAATATCCTGCACCCAATAAATTCAGTAAGCATTATTTAAGTTTGACTGCAGAAATAAAACCCTCATCCACCATCATATATGGTTTTGACAATTTGACTGAGGTATTAATTAAAAGATATACCGGAAATGATACTGCCAGTGATTTCAGAGTTCCCATAGCTATTTTCCAAATCTCTCTGTCTTCCTTCTGCAGGAAGAGGTTATTTATTTACATAAAACTGTGAATGCATGCCAGAGAAAAAAATATATGCACATTATATATATATATATATATATATAATGGGTCATATTTACCTCAAGAAGATCTAGCAATATAGGCATCAGATCTTTCAAGAATGACTTCACTGCTTCTTCATCGGCGCCATTGGCAATCAAGAGATGAATTGCCGTAGTAGCACGCAACTGCACATCATATATATGTATTTATTAATGGCAGGTAAATTTGAAGCAGGACTCTGCGTTGACAGGGTGGCAAAATTCACTTGGTTTATACATACCTGAATACTTGGATATATAGAAGATGATCTAATCATGGTTACCAGTCTAGGGACGAACTTAGTTAGATGTTTGACTTGGTCTTTACCAAAGTCCTTAACCAAACATATAATTAAGTCAATGGCAGCAAAAAGCACGCGCCGGTGGGGATCAGCAAGTGAGATATTGATCACTCTCTCCGCTTCCTCAATCATGATCGTTTCCTGTGGCAGCCACGTAGAGAGATGGAAATAGTTAAAATATTACGAATTTCTTAAACTAAAGTTAAAACGAAAACAAGGGAAAGATCAAATTACGTGGACACATCCTATTGCAGTAAATGCAGTAACTCCTGCATGACGTTTCTGCCAATCTTCTGAATTCAAATACTGTGGTATCATCTCTCTAACAAAGGGAAGTAATATGTCTTGTTGTGAATGCAAGCAGAGCCGAGCGAGTAAGAACATTCCTAGTTTGTGATCCCCCGAGATTCCCGTATGTTCCGTGCCCAAATCATAGCAGGCTGGAACATCAGCAATACGACACATCAAGCGCACGCAATTCATCAATATGCTGCATTTAGACTCAGTAGAAAGATCCCGATGATACTTTGAAAAATTTGACAAATCCCGTTCATCGAGTATCCTAATAATTTCAATCGCCTGACACTTGACAGAAGTGTTGTCATCTACAGTCTCTACAATTTGGAACAAGCAGCCGAGCACAACATTGAGTCTCTTCAAAAAATGGTCAGTGCAGCCTTTAGCCAGTTCAACCAAGTCCATCATTCTCTGTTCCATAATTTGGGTTTGAGCGTCCCTGTTGGAGTCTCGTAGGAACCTAATCATTGTTTGTAATAGTTTGTCAAATTCGTCGTCACACTCCCACTGGTGAAGCAAGCGTACCAATTTAACAGAGGCATCAAATGTGAGACCCCGGATATTGAGATTGGCGGAATCAAATAGCTCCAAGAATTTCGGTACAAGTGACTTATAGTTGTGCCACCAAAATTTGTAAGCTCCCAGACATTCTTTTCTCGTCTCAGGCAATCTCGATAACACCCTGAGGGCCATTTCTTGCTTCGATTGGAATTCCGTATCAAGGGCGTCAAAAACATAGTCAAGAAGTTCTTCCCATCTCTCGAATACAAAGATTTTGGCGGCTACTTGAGACAAATTAGGCAAATCAGGTATTGATTCTTCAAGTTTCTGGATAACGTCAAGAAGCAGGGGTTTGAGACTAGCAAGAACGCGTTGATTAAATCTGGGCGCATCTTGGCCGTGAAACCGGGTTAGAGTGAGGTGGAGCAGATCAACGATGTGGGTTCTGGTAGCAGAGGGAAGATCAGGCGATTTGAGGAGGTGAGCGAGCATGAGAGAGAAAGAATTTGGGAATCGACGGGCACAGAAATTCCAGAGTGACACAACTTGTGGTTCACGCGGAACAGAGGAGTTAGCGAAGTCGCCGACGAGAGATAGGTGTTGGGACGAATCATAGGAAAGGAAAAGATTTTTGGCCGCCGATTGGAGCTCATTGATCTCATCTGGAGTGAGTTGTTGATAATCTTGGACCGAGATGCGCCTTCCCTTGGCCTTTAGAAACGGCTTGAGAGGAATATCTGGGTATGTATCCACGACGCGTTTCCGCTTGGGACGAACCGGAGCAGGTGGAGGTGGAAACGTTGGCCGTGAGGGACTTTTACTACCAGAAGTGGATGCCATTGTTGGAAGGTGAGAAAGGGAAGCGGGAAGGGTGTTGAAGATTTTGAATACGGGGAATGGATTCTAATGCAGACAACAGAAATTCAGTTATCACAGTTATAGCTTCCTTCATTCCCATCGGTCTTGAGCATGGCTCTGAATGATTAAACTCTATGCCATTTATGAATATAAATTAACTAACTCTCATATATAATTAACTCATTATTTTTTTTAAAAAAGTCAACCTGATTTTTTTTTTTTTTTTTTTTTTTTTTTTTTTTTTTTTTTTGTTATTGCAATTAATAGAAACAAAAATATAACAAATACATTTATTACTTAGAAACTAAACTTATAATAAGTAGCAAAATGTTAAGTCAAAATGTACTTATAAATAAAACCAAAATGGTGCTTTTGATAGTACGCCCCAACCGAGTCTAGGCATCTAACCCTTTTACTCATTTCCATCTTAATTATAAGATTTAGTTGACTTTTTTTAAAAAAATTAAAGAAACTAATTAAATTACTTTAGAGTATTTTATTTTTATTTTTTTTTTTCTTTAAACTAATTAGTTTGATTAATAAACTAATATATAATATAAGGATACACAACATATGAAATCATTAAGTAACTAATTTAGCTCTCTTAATCTCTAAAAAAAAAGTCAACTAAGTCTTATAATTAGGACCGAGGTAGTATTTCTGTACAAATTCGATCGAAAGCATCAAAGCAAAGAGTCTTACCGTGAGTTAAGCCCTCAAAGCAAAATGGGTGTTTGGTGGGAGGGATTTGGAGGGAAGGAAATGGGAGGGAAAATTTTTGTAGGTAGGATTTAAAAATTGAAAAAGTGGGGTTAATATTTCTTAACAAAGATAAGATATAAGATCAAAGATTACAAATACTCAACTAAAATCTTTTAACCCAAATTCTTTATTTTTTAAAACCTAACTCAAATTTTTTTCCTCTACTTGCTTTCCCTCCTCTCCCCTCATACCAAACATGCCCTTAATGTTGGCCCCAATAAGAAAGTCATCTTTATTTTTTGACTGAGAATTGAAGGGTAATAGGCTTGTTTGGGTTGGCGGTCGGAACGGTGGGTTAAAAGTTATTTGACTTTTGTAAAACTCGTTAGAAAAAAATCGATTGTAAATGTGATTTGTGTTTGGATTGCCCATTTAGCTTTTACAAAAGTGGTTTTTTTTTAAATTGATGAGTGTTTGGATTATTATCTAAAAAGTTAGTTGAAATGGAAAATAACTGAAAATGGCATGAATCATATTAAATATTACACACATACATATATATATATATTAGTTGTATATATTGAGATAATTGAAGTTAAAATTTTTAATTTTAATTGAAGATTAATTTATCATATAGATGTATTATCGGGTTGCTTGTATTATCCATAGTTGAGATTAGTTGACTTATTTATAATCTATATTTTTTCCATTCAGGTAAAAACAAAACTAGTCTATTTTTTCCATGAATTAATTGTATATACTTTATTATGGAAAAATGAAAAAAAAAAGGATATACTTCTCATAAAAGGATGACTGGTTAATGCTCGGCCGTAGAATCTAGAATTTTCTTCCATCCATTTTCTGTGTCTTAAGTAGGTGAACTCTGCATTTTCCTTCTTCTTGTTTTTCGGATTTTCCTGTTTGCTTGTCTCTCTGTTTTGCGTCTCTTCACCCTTCACAAACCACTTCCTGATTGAATTTGTTGCTGCTCACCCTTTCAAAAATTGATCGATTTCTGAAATTATCTTCATTACCCATATTTCCGCCACATTCTCGCCAACCAACACCAAAAACCCACATCGAGAAATCCAAAAACATGATAAACCCCAGAACAATCCATGCCAAAAATGAATAAGATCTTGGGTAATAATCTCCAGAAAAAACATTGATCAGAATCCGCCGAATGTCGCAAAGGAGGAACAAGGAATAAACAGAAAACAATTATGATGGAGGAAGGAGGCGACAAACGTTCTATCCGCTCAAAGCCACCGGCCGCTAGCAATCGGTTTGATCAATCGGTGATTTTTCTGAATCCATGAATATCAAATTTTCTTCCCTGGTTTATTTTATAAATATTTTTTTTTTAAAAAAAAAAATTGGATTTCATCGTAGTATTAATCTTCTATGATGATTTGGGGCTGTTGAATTTTTTGCTCATAATCTTAAATCAGTTTGTTTGTTGAATTCTGCTGGTTTTTTTGGGTCTTCTGTTCACTTGTTCATAGTAGGTGAGAGTCGAGACGCACCTGACCCACCAGTGAAGAAAAAGCTCCTGTGAGGAGCTTCAGCAAACGCCTTCCGAAACGGCCCTTATCATTTTCAATGAGCTTTTTCTCACTGAAATTTTTTTCTTCTCCTTTCTACCCGACGCGAACACAAATAGGCTCAATATTTCTATCACAAAATCAGTGAAAACTAATCTTCACCAATTTTTCGTATTTTTATCATTTCATACATGTTCCAACAATAGAGAAATTACCAGCTCTGTTTAAACCATGTAATTGGATCTAAGTGGTTAGGTTTATTTTCAAGGAAAAAATATCATGAAAAATTAAAAACTTATATGGGTGTAGGATAATATCTTTGACGTAAGTGATCTTGAGAAAGTGAAAAACACTTCAAATTTTTAATATATTCAAAAATAAACTTGGTGCGACTGTTTTTAGAGTATTGCTTTTTACTAATTTTTCTAAAGATAGTAAAATAAATCATCAATAAATTTATTATGCATATCTCTATATACAAATAAGAAAGAGGGTGATATGTTAATTTTAGATCTAAATCTAAATATATAGTTTATATTTTGATCTGTTATGATTAAGTCCACGTATAGTTGGTGAGTGTATTATACTATAGTTTAAATTAAAGTGAATTCTATTTATTTGCATCCAATTTAAGACGGTGAGTGTATTATACTATAGTTTAAATTAAAGTGAATTCTGTTTATTTACATCCAATTTAAGACGGTGAGTGTATTATACTATAGTTTAAATTAAAATGAATTCTGTTTATTTGCATCCAATTTAAGACATGTCACATTGTTATTACTCCGGTCCTAAATATATGATATAACTTGTAGTACAATTTATACTTCAAACTATGTCTTATATTTAGGACCAGAAGAGTATAATTTTCTATACTACCGATTTCTTAATTTTTTAAAAAATATTTTTATAAGACAGTAGAATTTATCCAACTTTTAAATAAGTTTATTAAATTGAAGAAATCTTAAATAAGGTCACATGACCTAAAATAAGATTTTATAATTTTATAATTTAACTTTATTACCCCCTCATTCGATTATTTCTCCAAACTACCTCTCTCCTTTGACAACGCATTAAATCACTAACATCAACATTAAAATTTAATGGTATAAAAATCATTTTTTTCCTACAACATCAACATTGCATCTCAATATTACAAAATCCAAAAATCAATTGACATTACAGCGGAAAAACTTATGGGCGCAAGTATGACTATTCCTAAATCCAATATCTTCATTGCAACTACTATGATTTAAATCGTAATAATTTATCTGAGTTTTATCAACAATTCATCCTGATGCCAAGGCGTTGACGCAAATTAAAGCTGGGGAAGCTCCCCATCCTCGAAAGCTTGTCTCCAAGGATGGGATTTTTCTTTTCTTATTGTGGATAGTTGTGTATTGATACAAGATTTTGATTTGATGGGGACGTGTTTTGAATATTTCATAAATATCAATTCACAAATGTGGGCAAGAATAATAGAAATTAAATGAATTTTAAGCTGGGAGGGGAGAGAGGTACTCATCAAAATAAAGAATCAAATGAGGGGCAGTGTGGAGAAATAATTAAATGAGGGGTAATAAGGTAAAATTATCAAATTCTAAAATTCTATTTCAGGACATATGACCTGATTCAGGATTTACTGAATTTAATGACCCAATTTAGAATTTGCATAATTCAATGGTCTTTTAAAAAGATTTTTCCTAACTTTTTATACATATCTGTTGCCATAGAAACTTATATGCTAGCTCTTTTACAATATAATATTAGTAGGGTTGTTATATTTGTAAGAATTATTATATATAAAAAAAGGGATTAGCGAACGTTATAATTATACTATTAGTTTGTCATTTGTATTTTTATCAAAACAGATTTTAAATATCATAATTAATGATCATTAAATTTTTTAAATTTTAGATTTTGCATGTGTTTTAGAAATACTTTTTTTTTTTCAAGGCCATAAAAACTCGTTAAACATCTGCATTTCCATATTGATATTCTCGTCTTTTCAAACTGTGAATTTCTTTTAACTTGATGGACTCTTTATTTTAGTCTACTCTAAAATGTGTTCTAAAGAGTATGAGCATGTTTGGATGAGCTTTTTTTAGGGAAAAAAAACACTTTTTTAATGTTAAAAAAATGCTTTTTAAATTAATTTATGTGTTTAGATGATATTTTTTTAAAAAAGCAAAAGTCATAAATAAAAAAAAAAAGTCAAAAGTGCTGCTTTTTTTAAAAGTTCTAATTTGAAGCTTAAAAGATAAGCATTTAAAAAAAAAAGAACTTTTTTTTTTTAAAAAACCCATCTAAACGGGCCCTATACCCTTCATTGTTATGCTAATAGTAATAGTAAGTTTGTCGCCAATAAGATTGATTGATCCAGTGAATAAGAATACAAATACTCCCCCTTATAAAAATATGATGTGAATTCAAATCCCATTATAACATCCTAACTTTATTTGCTAATAGACAATCTGTAAGTGTAAGTAACATTGTAAGCAATTTCTTATGCATGTGGTGCTGTCCAATAAACAATTATGACATGACCCCTATTTGGGTTAGCGAAGAAATGATTGAGCATGTTGTTTCCTCATCAGTTTCTATATGGTCCCAGCTTTGTAATAAAATCTGCAATAACAAGTGTACTTGAATAAATCAAAATGAATCAGAGTGGAATTAAAAGCAAAGAGAGATACACTTCAACTAGAAATTAATCATCGTTACCTCTAATAAAATTTGAGTAATCTTATCACGATTCTCATTGTTAGGCCCCAAAAGATTCGGATCAGCCCTGAAATGAAATAGATTTATGATGATAATCATAGTTTCCAGCTCATGGATGTTTGTTCCAAAATAATTTTGAAGATAAGAGTAAAGCAAAACAATTAAAAGAAAAGAGAAACAAAGAAAAGTTCTGTACTTTTTTAACAGTCGACAAAGTTGTTGATGTGCATAATTGGCCTCATCAAAGTCATTTCTTAACGGCAAGAAGTTTAACCAGATTGGAACCACCTGTTTAATTATCGTAACACCAATTTAGACAAACAAGGCATGCACGGATGAGCTGTAGGAAGATGACGGTCGAGGCAACAACAATACTACCCTTGAGCTTTAATATATGAGTCACTTTGTAGTTCACTTTCTTCATTAAAATATGCTTTATATTAAGGACTAGAGAGAGTAGTATTTTTGGAAAAAGACACGAATTGTATTACCTGAGGGCCATTAATAGTATCATGTCTGAATTCATATATTTTCCCCAAAGCTGAAACAGCCGCATCATATGTCGATCTTCTCTCTGATTCCATAGAACGCTGTATTACGTGACATAGTCTGTTGACAGCCTCTGCAAAAAAAGAAAAAAGGAAAAAAAAAAAAAAAGAATCACCATTTTTACAATATATTGTTCAATAAAAACAAGTATACTCACTACTACAAAAAACGTCAAAAACGTCCCGAATTAGAGGCAATTAACGTCCTTTTTGCGAAGGACGCCCCGACTAGGGGTAGTTGAAAAAATAGCCTATAAGGCGTCCTACGTTAAAAATAGGACGCTTTTTTTAGGGCGTCCTATCTTTAAAACAGGACGCCTTTAGGGGCGTCCTACAATAAATATAGGACGCCTTTTTTAGGGCGTCCTACAATAAATATAGGACGCCTTTTTTTAGGGCGCCCTATGTTAAAAACAGACGCCTTTTTTGACCCTTTTGGTTAAAAAGAGCACTTTGAGCGTCCTTATTTGTATAGGACGCTTTTTTAGGGCGTCCTATGTTGAAAACAGACGCTTTTTTGACCCTTTTTGGTTAAAAAGCGCACTTTGAGCGTCCTTATTTGTAATCGGACGCCTTATATTATAATTTTTTTTTTTAAAAAAATGTCCCCCTTTTGCTTTGATATAAAACGAAAACCCGTGTGCAATAGAACAATGCAAATAAGACCAACAACGTACAAAGAACAAACAACAACATCAAAAACCAACAACAAAACAAGGCACTTTGGCAACCAAAGAAGACCAACAACAAGAACAAGGCACTTGGCAAACTTAAAAATGCATATATATATGAGATGCAAAAACCAACAACAAAGAACAAACAAACAACAAAGAAGCTAAGTGACCTTAACCTTTAAGACCCAATAAGATAGATCAGTTTTAGACCAAAACGCACTTGGCAACTAGCAAGACCAACAACAAAGAACAAGGCACTTGGCAGCAAAGAAGACCAACAACAAAGAACAAACAAACAACAAGAAGCTAAGTGATAACCAAAACTTTTAAGACTCAATAAGATAGATCAGTTTAGACCAAAAAGCACTTGGCAACCAAAGAAGACCAACAACAAGAACAATAGCAAGTGACCAACAACAACAACAAACTATTACTTAAACCGACCAAAAATTCAACTTTCAGCTCCGAAGTTTCAATTCCAATACGTAACAAAGATCACAAAGAACAACAAAACTCTAAATGATTGATATGATTTAATTTTCGTGGCTATTTACAAACTGAAGTTACCAATTCCACGTAAAACCAAGACTATTAAAGGCGAACAAGGCAACACATGATGTACATATCTATATGCGTTGAAGAAAATTTGCAGCCAAAGCGTCTCGAATCAGATCAATCTCTTCCTCCGAGCACGGAGCCGACTATCAAAAAGCTATAAATTGGAAAACAACGTATAAGTTAAACCAATGAAGCGAATAAAATAATTAACTCAAGTAGAACAAAAAATATTATCATTTGAGAAACAGAGAGCGATCACGTACATTTTGAAAACCTGTAGTACGCCCGCCCGTAACGATGGTATGCATATAAAACATAACGAAGTATCCGCACTCAGAGTTCCCTGGTTGTTTTGGGCACTATAAATCAAAAGAAAATTGTTAAAACGGATAAAGGCATATCGAAAGCTACCATTGTGTCAATGAAATAACTTGAAATGAAACTACTTACTTTCGGATAAAACCACTTTGGTCCGCCCGCCCGGTGCTCCAAAGAATCGATCTAGCCGCCCGAATGCACTACATTAAAATGGAAATTAACAGACATGAAAACAGATCATATAAATGAAGAATCAATGATTTAGACAAAAATTTACTTACTTGGCAAACATAGATTTGATTTCATCGTTCGGCTTGCCACCTCTTAAGGGATCAAACCAATAACATGCGTTCTTGGAGGGACAAACAACACACAGGTCCAATGACCACTACAACAAACACATTATAATATTAATTAAGATAAGAAAGGAATTTATTCTTAAAAATCTTAAATAGACAACTAAATTACGTACCTTCAAGTATTGGGGCTAGATAACAACGATCATCTTGTGGACAATTGTACCACCAACATAAAGCGTCCTTTTGGTTAACACACTGCATGAGCCGCGCCGTGTTTATTGGACTTAAGAATCCATACAAATCCTTTCGGCCTTTCTCGGACGCATATGTCGAAAGCATACACTATGATCGAAATAAAATGATAAACGTTGTTAAGTATAGCAAACAAAAAAGATCAATGCAATAATCAAAGGGGGAAAAAACTTACATTATCGCAGCTTCAAGAACGACTAAATCTAAATCCTCCATATGCAAAAATTCGACAAGATCTTTTTGGTCAATCGTAAACTCATAGGTCTTGTCTACGCCGACAATGCCAGGTTGCATCTTGAAGGAGAGATAGCTAATGTCCTTGTACATGGATCGCAAAGTGCTAAGTGTGGAAATTTGCCCTCATCCACTTCATTCTATGAAAACATAAACAAACATATTATGAGTGAGTTACCAATGAAAAGCAAGTTCTAGTAATGTATTTCCTACCATTGGAGGTGTCGTCGCCGCCATCATGATAAGATGATTCGGCCAAAGGATGAACGATCCTATGGCCCGGCCTAAATCAGAACCTCGTCATCTTGAATCGGGATGTCTCTGTTTTGTCTTCCCCTCTCGAACACATGTCACGGTCACCCTACGTAGGTCTTTTGGAATTTCAATATTATGGTGGATGGTGTGATCCGTGTAAATAAGAGCATCGGCAACAATACGCCGTGTGGGACATCCAAATAGAGAGTGCAAGGTTGTCCTCTCTCGTGGCGTGTGAGAAGGTTCGCCGAGATCAACATCCAGGAGGGTGAAAACTCTCTTTATCGCGGGGAAGGCCGGGATTCACGAGTTGTATGTTCCGTATTGTCCCTCGAATCCATCATGGTTTTCACTTCGGATCGTACTTGTTGCATGATTTCATCAAATAGTCCCGCCCGTATTCGGCTACAAGCCGAGGACTAGGGTTGTTATCGTCATAGAACCGTGAACGCCGTCCAAAATATTTTGCGGCCGTAACTCCCCTAGGCTCCTCGAATGTTGTCGTGGTAATCCGGCTTCCCAATCGCCGTTGACAAAATGTCCATCCGTGAACCCGGCGTAAATGAACCTTGGGAACTCGCTCCTCAAGTGCATCCCGTATCATAAGATGTTTCATAAATAACAACTAAACCCTATAATATGAAAAACCGAGGCTATTTAAAACGTCTAATTTAACTACTTACAATCTTGGAGGCAACCTCAGCAACATCTGCATTTATGTATGTGTCGCCCCTCATCCTCGCAGCTTTCCATTTCTTGTGACGAGGAGGAGGTTCAGGGGGCTGGACAACAGTGGAAGGATCGGATTCGGAAGCTTCCTTCATTCTCTCTAACCGCTCTTCCATCATTCTCCGTTCCAGCTTTTCGTACCCACCACGAGACATACAATGTGGATACTTATTTGCCGCTTGTCTCTCTTTATTGGCTTGACTCATTTCCTATGACACAAAAACAATTAAAACTAAGTTGTGAAATAAAAGAAATGATATGAAATGAAAGAAATTTTAATTTTACAATAAACTCTGGATTTTGCCGTGACGCCACAAACTCCCTCCAGTCCTCCGGAGAAATATAAGGATATTTTTGACATGGATCCTCGTTCCTCCTTTGCCCTCGAACAAACTTTTTAGTCAGCTTATTCTTGAAGTCTTTCCAACGTATACGGACTTCCCCCATCCAATGATTTTCCATTTCCTTAGTGTTAGGACGTCGTACGTTTGCCGTAAGGTAAAAGGAAAGATAATTAAATTTCAAGTAACAAGCCAAATAATACAAATGCAAATATATTGAAAATGACGAACCAAAAGTTGTGCCCAAATCAATCGCTTCGTTTTCTCCGAACGAACTTCCAAGCGCAGATCACAATGCGAACTTTGCTTCGAGCCAAATAGCCTACATAGCTAATGAAATTGTCTTCCTCCGGCCAATTGGATTCAACTTGTCATCAAAGTCCACATGCAGCCTCTTTTTTGACCGTCACGACGGGCCACTAGCGCACTCATCTCGTGTGCAACCTCTACCCCTTCTCACAACGGGCTCGCCACCTCTCTCACCTCCTGACTCATCAGAGCTAGAGCTAGACATGTTCCTGTTCATCAAGGACAAATCAATGTTAGATAGGTTATTAAATAATAAACAGATTAATAAAATAAACTAAAATGTTAAACCATCTTAAGTTATGACATATTACTATTTCATAAGTTAAGATCTTACTTTATATGGTTTCCCGATTCCTTCACAATGATCTTTTCTTGCAAAGCATCTTCTTCATCATCTACCAATTCCACATCATGCGTTGTAGGGGGATTTGTTGTGAAAGGGGGTGTATCTTCAAGGTCGAAGGATTCTTCACCATACTTCGTTTTTTACTTTGAAGTACAATGGACATTTTTTTATTTGCGTGGTCTCGTAACATAAAACACTTGTTTCGCCCGGCTTGCTAGAATGAATGGCTCATCTCTATGACCAACTCGTGAAGATCAACTCGAGACAAGTCCAAATTGTGGATCTATTACAACAAAGATTATTGCTAACCCACTCACATTTCAATAGAGCAACTTTGAACTTGTTGTAACTCATCTCCCATATTTCTTCAATAACTCCATAATAAGCCATTGATGCTAATACCGGGTTTTTGTCTTTCGTACTCGCAAAGTGCATGGATTCAGCTTCAACCATCACCCCACTATTTTGCACGTAACTTCGTGCCTTGGCCTTTTGTGTAGAAGGTATACCCGTTTATTTCATAACCTTGCCAAGTGATGACCTGAAAAGAAGGCCCCTGTGCCAACCACTCGATTGTATCCGACACTCCGGCCTCGTGCGATACCTTCTCCTCAAACCACTTTATGAACGTCCTCTTTTGCTCATGAGCTATTTGCATGTCATTCTTCCTTGGATTCTTATTCTTCAAACTCTTTTCGTGATCATCAATGTATGGTTGAACTTCTTCCATATTATTCAAGATGTACAGGTGTGCTTGCAACACCTCTTCACGACCCTTATTCTTCAGTTTGATTCCTCGAGTTCCCCGTTATCCCCTTGTCATGCCGAGATCGTATCATCGTTCCCCGATAGATAATCTTTACAAAAGTCCATAGCCTCTTCAACTACATATCTCTCAACTATTGAGGCTTCCGGCGATAAGGATTTTTAGAATACCCTTTTAAGATCTTCATGTATCGCTCGAAAGGGTACATCCACCTTAGGTAAACCGGACCGCAGCAGCCCGACCTCCCTTACCAAGTGCACTATCGTGTGCACCATTATATCGAAAAATGCAGGAGGAAAATGCATCTCTAGTTGAGACAAAATAATATAACCCTCATTTTCCAATTCATCCAACTTTTCAATGTCAATGACTTTGTTATAGATAGCATTAAAGAAAATACACAATTTTGTTATAGTGTTTCGCACTTCATCTTTCATAATGCCCCTAATAGATACGGCAATAGTTGTTGCATCAAGACATGATAATCATGGGACTTCATCCCCACTAACTTCAGATCGTCCATTGAAACACACCTTCTCAAATTTGAAGAATATCCTTGTGGAACCTTAATGTCATATAAACACCCACACAAACTTTTTTCTCGCTTTTGATAGTGTATGGGCTGGCCGGCTCCATATATGCCTTCTTACCATCTTCTTTTACTTGTGGATGTAACCGTTCTCTTATTCCCATATCAACCATGTCTAGTCTCGCACTAATTCCATCCTTAGTCTTTCCCGGTATGTGCAAAAGAGTACCGACAAGACTATCACAAACGTTTTTCTCCACATGCATCACATCAAGATCGTGTCTCACATCAAGACTACGCCAATATGGAAGATCAAAGAAAATTGATCTCTTCTTCCATATATTCTTCTCACCCACAATCTTTCGCGCTTACCCAATATGACATTGATATGTTTCACCCGACTATAAACATCCTCTCCGGTTAATGCCTTTGGAGCCGTTCTATGCTCCTAAGCCGTTGAAACGCTTTCTTAACTTACGATATGGGTGGAACCGATCAAGAAACCTCCCGTGACCGAGATAGACCGTTTTTTTCCGTGCTTTAGTTGATGGAAGTTTGTGTCCGCTTCACATATTGGACATGCTTTATGACCCTTGACACCGTACTCCCGACAAATTTCCATATGCGGGAAAGTCATTTATCGTGGTAAAAATCATTGCACGCATCTTGAAGGACTCCTTCTTATATGCATCAAACACATCTACGCCTTCCTCCCACAATTTCTTCAAATCCTCAACCAAGGGCGCCAAGTACACATCGATATTGTTCCCTGTGCTGTTTTGGTCCGTAAATCATCATAGAGAGCATCACATACTTGCGTTTCATACATAGCCTGTGGAGGTAAGTTGTATATTACAAGGAGAACCGGCCATGCACTATGGGTGCTGCTAAGAGTCCGATACGGATTGAAGCCATCTGTACAAAGCCCCAGACGAAGATTTCTTGGCTCACTGCCAAATTGAGGGAACATTTCATCTATTTTCTTCCATTGCAGAGAGTCAGCCCGGTGCCGGAGATATTTTCCATCGGATATTCTCTCATCAGAATGCCATCTCAACCGCTTCGCCGTGGCTTCACTAGTAAAGAGACGCTTAAACCGCGGTATTATTGGAAGATACCACAATGCCTTCACAAAGTTGCCTTTTTGTTGTCTCATCATCTCCGAACCACCACCTTTCTTCACTTTGTATCGTGAAGTTTTACACTTCGGACAATTACTCAAGCCTTCATACTCATTTCTCGTACAATATGCAGTCATTAGGCAACGTGTATCTTTTTATACTCCATACCCATCGAAGACAAGATTTTCTTGGCCTCATACATACGATTTGGAAGTACATTATCGCCTGGCAACATATCACACAACAATTGAAGCAGGACGTGAAACTACTATCGGTCCACCCACAAGTTGCCTTTAAGTTGATCAAATGTAAGGTCCCAGCCAACCGTGTATACTTAGTACACCCAGGGAACAACGGTGTCTCGCATCACTCCGCACGCTATCATATTCATGCGGTTGTGCAAAAGATTCGACCTCAACATCATGAATCATTCTCTCCATTCCATCGTCATCTTCCTCAACTTCATTTTCGTCCGACACACCGGTACTTATTACCTCCTCACCATGCCATATCCACGTTGTGTATCGAAGGTTTATTCCATCACAAATTAGGTGATCCCTTATAGTAGGAATATCCCGTCGAACCCCATTTAAGCAATTAACACATGGACAATAATACATCCCTTTTTTGTAGCCACATGCCTTCTAGCAAATTCAATAAACTCTTCCACCCCATTCTCATATTCTTCACTAGTTCTCAAAGCATTCATCCAACTATGCCCCATTTTAATACCACCTACGATATTTCCACCAACACTCAAGTTTATAACAATTTAAAGAACGACATGCTTTTTTGTCAATCTTGAACTAAAATTTCGGCAAAGATTTCCCCTTAAAAGTAACACATCCCAAAATTTCAACAACAAACAATTTCAACTTCAATCAAGAAAACTTACTAACTAAGGCAATTCAGATCAATATCGCCTATTAAATCCAATAGTTTCATCAATACAAAGTATAAAAATATAGCTAAATTGTCCAAGTCATAAACTATTAAATTATGGACTTCTAATCATCTTTATTCATACAACAAAGTTTACCTAGTTCAATGCACATCAATGAAAAAACAACAATAATTAACTATACTTACCTCAACTTTAAATTCGATGCTTGAAATTTATTTGCTCTATTCAACCTAAAGACAACAACAATAAAGAGAACATTAGAATTATTCAAACTAACATATGTGAGAGGGAATAATTGTATGACAAAAGGAACATGATTACAAATACCTACCCTATGACCCCTCAAGCTACCTCTTGTGGGTTGCTATCGTGGCAAAGTCACAATAGTCAAAAGGGTTATTAGCTTCCGTAGTCAAAAAAGAAGTAATCACCGAGAACTTAAAACTACAAATTTCCAAATAGTAAACTTCTATTATATATCCCAACAACCATAAAGTTTCACAGAAATGAAAATTCAAGAAGGAAAATTGATGTAGAATGACATCAAGAGGTAGTAGGGAGAACTCTTAAAAGGAAAATCACACAGTGTAGGAAAAATAAATGGCTCAAAATACATATACACACACTCTTGGCACCAAAGATATAGTTTCAACAATAAACTAAAAGCAAAGTGGTGTGTTTTGAAACTAAAGGCAAAAGCATGAACACAAGAAAAACTAAATACTATGTAGACTTACCCTAAATTTGCAAGAATCACGCAGACACACAAAAAATTGGTGTGTTTTGAAAAAGAAGGAAGATTTAATGTAATTTCAACAAAACTCAAGTGTAATTCTGCATAATTTACACTTGGTTTTCAAAGGAAGTTCATGTAAATTTTAAAACAACCACAGTCAGAAATAGATTACTGAAATTAAATGCATTAAGGAAAGTTTCATTTTTCATGGTCATGATCACCATAATTTACACTTGGTTTTCAAAGGAAGTTCATGTAAATTTTAAAACAATCATAGTCAAAAATAGATTACCGAAATTAAATACATTAACAACTCATACCTTTGCCTCGCCTAATTAAGGCCATTACCAAGTCTTCTGGTTTTTCCCTTCTAATACCTTTCTCATCAATGTCTATAGTCTAAAATAAACCAAATAAGTTCTTCAATTGCACATTTCCATCTAGTACATGCACCTTTACTAAAATCAGAAAAATCGAAAGCTCGAAGTAGTAATTACCTCCTATTGTACTCTACGTAAAAATCGAATGCTCAAAGTAGCTAGCTAGTTCTAATCTTCTTCCTAGTACGGTTAATAAAATCATAAATAGAAATCCTAATTAGAAGCAAAAATCCAGTGATTAAGAGGTGAAATGGAATCAAAGAACTTAGCATTACCAATTAATCACCGTTTAGGAACAAGAAGAACAAACTTACTTGGGTTTGGGTTTGGGAAGGAGGCGGAGTGAGCGAGAGAGAGCCAGAGTGTGAGTGACGGAGAACGGTGCGGTTAATAAAATCGAAATAGAAATCCTAATCGAAGCAAAAGTCTTTGCCGCACGTTGTAAATTTCTACATGTACGATTTCTATTCCAAAATGACGCAAATTTATATCTTACTCTACCCGAAACAAAGAAGTAAAATATTGACTCATTATTATTGATAACTAGCCATATCAATAAAAACGCAACCATTTTCTAAACAATTTTTGTCAACCTGTTCCTTCTAAATAAACATACTCATTGGTGTTATGTAAAAGAAAGGTTTTCAGATAAAATGCCCAATAATATAACAATATGTCCATCATTGTGAGAGCAAGAGTCATCAACAAAGGCTAGAAATTCCCATACTAAAACAAATGACATGTTACGAGATATTATAAATGTCCATCACAAAGCCCAAAGATTTGGACTGAATTTTAATTAGACAATTGCATAGTAAAATAATTAACATTCCTTCACCGTTCAGAAAAATATTAAAGGAAAACCATTTGAACTAATCACTAACCATCAACACTTCACAAAGGAGGTACAACATGTCCACCCGCACCCATGTGAAGAATACCCACAAGTTGTTACCTCCCAAACGTTGTAATTATCCGCGGACTTCAAAACAACTTTTCGGGATATCTCACTGTTTATCCTTATGCATTTTACTTTTAATCACTAGCTAATACCGAATGTCTTTTTTTTCGGATTTACCACCTTCAAGAATCAAAACATTTAAGTTCAACAAATCTAAAGAAATACTAAAATCAAAACCCAGTGAACTTTGACACTAAATAAATACTAGAATCAAACCAAGTGAACTCGAGTGAACCATTTCACAATCGAATATATGCCCTCGCCAAAATCACAATGGAACAAACATCTAAAATCGAAATTCGATAGCCCGCAGATTTACACATTCACTTTGATTTTAAAATCTCCAAAGCATTCGATTTTAAAGACAAACCCTAAATCAATTAGTCGATTCTTTTACTCGGACACAACACGGCATAGAGATAGACACCGTGGGCGTGAGCGATGGCCGTTGATCGCTTCTTGGAGGCGAGCGTTTAGAGCTTTACGAGGGTGAGAGTTTAGGCATTCAAGAGAGGAAGAGTGGAAGACACTAGTTTGGGTGAGTCGAAGAGAGGAAGAGTGTGGTCGTGTGAGTGAGATTGTGAAAGCCGCGCTCCACCTCGCCTCGGTTAATTTGCCTCCAACACGCACGAATACAATACATAACTAGGGCGCCTTTTGGTTTCGCATTTTTGAAAAACGCCGAGTTTTAAGGCTAAAAAAGAATAATAGGCGCCCCGAATTATCTTTCGGGCGCCTATTTCTATTTTTTAAGGCGTCCCGATCAAGTACCGTGACGTCAAAAAATCAATTAAGGCGCCCTAATTGATAAACAGGACGCCTTAAAAGCCAAATAATTACAAAAAAAAATTTTTTTTTTTCGCCAATTAAGGCAACCTGAAAATAGAGTAGGGCGCCTTAAAAGTAATTAAGGCGCCCTAATTGATAAACAGACGCCTTCAAACCAAATAAATACCAAAAAAAAAAAAAAAAAAAAAAAATTGTCGAAATTAAGGCGACCTTTAAACGAGAAGTGGCGCCTTAAAATTGATTAAGGCGCCCTTATTGATAAACAGGACGCCTTCAAACCAAATAAATACCAAAAAAAAATATTTGTCGCCAATTAAGGCGACCTGTAAATAGAAAAGGGCGCCTTAAAATTAATTAAGGCGCCCTAATTGATAAACAGGACGCCTTAAAACCAATAAAAAAAATTTGTCGCCAATTAAGGCGACTCCGATTATAGAGTAGGGCGCCTTAAAATTAATTAAGGCGCCCTAACATGAACACAGACGCTTTAAAGCCCAAAAATTAAAATTTTGACCTAATTAAGAAGACCTACATATACATCGGGACGCTTTAAAATTACGCGCCAAAAAATTCAGAAATGGCGCTAATAATTTAGACCAATTTGGCGGAAAATGTTTTAAAATTAGGCGTCCTGATATTTTTTTAGGACGCTTTAAATTATTTTAGACGTTCTGCAAGTTATTTCAGGACGTCAATTTTTAGAATATCGAGATTTATTTACAAGAATGCCACTACTTTCATTTTTAACTTCCTTTTTAAAATTTAGAACGTCTATTAGGGAAGTAGTTATCATTTTTTGTAGTAGTGACTGAGGTACGTTCGTAAAAGTACTGTAATGAGCCTACCAAGGGCATCGAAGTTGGGCATAAGTTCTCTGTTTGTGGCACATAAACCAATCCCACGTGCAGCTTCCTATATAAGTTACATTACCCCAAACATAACCTTAGTAATAAAGCTCAGAATCTAATAACTGACAGAGCGAGCTGGCTCATTTAATTTTGCAAAAATAATTAAATACCCGTTGAAGCTGAGGGCTTTCTAAGTTACAAAAGTCCATGACGTCCAAAGGATATGTATCACAATACCTGGTTGAATAACACAGAGGAATGAGTCATGTGTATAAAAGGGTATTTGAATTTAGATATATTACAAGTTAAACCTTTGCAACTTATATGGGTAGTCCTTCAAAAGCAAATTGAAAATGGAGATTGCCACTGCTTTCACTTTATCTGGGTAATTATTATCATAATCCTGCAGAAGAGTTGAATCAAAAATGATGAAGACATAGTTGTTAACCGAAGAAAAATGAAGACATGGTCATGCGCTTCTTATGTGCAAGTTTTGCAAACGTTAACATGGGAAAGTTGCATTATTTTGAAAAAAAAAAAACCTTAAAGAAAAAAAAAAAATATATATATATATATATATATATATATACATATATATATAATCATACAAAGAAGAATAGAAAAGATCAGGGGGACTGACCCATAAGGCTTCAACAGCTGGCAGAAGTTCATCCACATAAGGTAAGAACTCAGACTTCAATGTCTCTATCATTGTTTCTAAGCAGTTTGCAGCCTTCAACCGAAAACACATATATCATAATGTGAAAAAGCATACAGAAAACAATGTTTCCATATTGAAAGATTAAAGGGCCAAAACAATGAAAAATTTGAACACAGACTTCAATTATTTCCTCCTCTTGTTCAAGTTCATAATCAGTCACGTCGGCAGACGATTCTAGAACGGCATATAATGACCGCTGAGAGACCTGTAGGTCTATTAGAACAACAATCTGCTTGATTAGATCCATGCTGAAAACCGATCCAGAGATCTGCACAATCAAATTTTGGTAGTTGTAATCAAAGAATATAAGCTCAAGTATATATGTATGTGTGTGTGTGTGTGTGTGTATGATCTCAGTAGACATTCCCACATACCGTAATGCATGCATTGAGGCTTTTTAACATCACTATCTCAATCGATCTTTTTCTTTCCTGTCGTGATTTGAAACTCAAACTAGTTCAGCCAAAGAAATTGCGCAATATAATAGTACGTGAGGTGAAAACTTTGTTCTGAGTTGAATCATTACCTTTTGTGAAGCTTTGACCAGAGCTCGTACAGTGGAGTTTATCAATCCATGAGACTCTTTGTGTAGGCACGAGAGCAATACGCTTGGAAGGGCTAGAAACATGAATATAATTAAGGGAAGCTTATACTTAAACGCAGCCCAACATTTTAAATAATATTATTTATTACTAGTACTATAAAATCAGAAATACCGTCAATAGAAGCGATTTTAACAGCAGCATCAACAGGGTCGTCGTCGTCGTCGTCGTCTTCATCGTCATCAGTACTCCTGAACAGGCTGGTCAGAAGAGGAGAGACCTAATCATTGGAAGTCGAGATCAGTCACTGGAAAATCTATATCCATATATTATATATATATATATATGGATATAGCTGCAAACCAAACCAACTACGTACCTTGGAAGCCCATGGTGCAAATTGCTCCAGGAATTGAACAACAAAACGCGACAGTAAATGACAGGCCAAAATTGTCCGCTCAGGGCAATGCGAAATTTTCTTCTTTTCAATGATCAACGTCGTCCTACAAAACATATTTAGATATATTGTAATATATAAAAATTGGTGGCGGCCAACCTTTTACATATGCATGCCTTACATCTTTGACAGAAATATTTTTTAAGAAAATTTTTGAAAACAAAAGAATTCAGGTAGAACAGAAGGGAAGATTTGAAGCCAAACATGGTGGAATCTTTGGTATTTTTAAGACTCTGAATCAACACAGGCATGGTTTTGTTAAGGAATTCGTCAGTCTGCGGTAGTTTGCACAACCGAGACAATGCCTGCATTGTATCAATTAACTTCATGTGAGAAAGGAAGGATTCATTAAACTATTTATAGCATAAGCTAAAGAAAATTAAATAATAATAATAATAATAATATACTAGTTATATATGCGGTCCATAGGGCCCTGCTCTTCTTGGGTATATGTAATCTTGTTTTTTCCTAAAATGTAAATAACTAGCTACATGGTTATTAGGAGAAGCAGAATATACCGTTAAGATGTGAATTTTCACTCTGTCGTCGGTATTGGTCCAATCATCTAGAATTTTAAACACAATTGTTAAAACCTTCAAAACATCCAAGGTTATATATATTAGAAGCCAAACTAAAATCAAAAAATATATATAAACATAATTCTACTCATATTCCATGCTAAGTGACTGTATATAATGCAGTAAAATTGTAACGGGGAAAAAATGTATGTTTGCTTTCATCCTTTAGTACCCAATCATTGTTGCACCTTGCAACTTTGCTAAAGTAAAATATATATAGCAAGAAGCCAAGTAATAATCAGTCAAATGTATACAATGATTATTTATTAATACTCCTATAATTTAATTAGCCAGAAAAAAAAAAAAGACTAAAAGTTAAAGATTTTTATATAAATTAAAGGAAGAAATGGCATAGATTTTTAACTTCACTAATCATATATCCTCCATTTTTTTTATCGAACGAAAATTTAAGATAACATAAATTAATACTATAACACACATTTATTATAATTTTTGAATCAAATTATTTGTTATTGAAGTAACAAGTATTGTGCAACAGTGGATTCTCTGTCCAATAAATCAACAATTAATAGTGTTCAAAAAAAAAAAATCAACAATTAATGTATCCATCATCCTATATTTTACGAGGGAGGGGATAATATTAAAAAATAATACATACTGAAATCAATTTTTCTTTTTCTTTTTGCATATAAACTAAAAGAATTTTACTTTCAATGAACGACATATGTTAAAAAATTCATCAATGCTTCAAATACTTGGTAAAACAACTTACAACAAGGACAGTGAAAGAAGAAACTTTAAAAGTATTTTATAACCAGGAGTGGAAATGAAATATATATTACCTCTTGTTGTTGCTATACAACATCTACTTAATTAAATTTGGTGGGTCAGGAAAACTAGTTAAATTAAAATTATTTGTTAAAAATGTGCGCTAGTTTCCTAAAATGCCGTCTTAAATTATTTGTATTTAAACTATTTGTTGATGCAAATTCCCTTACCACTAAGATAGTTTAGGAAGAAAATAATAATTAAGATAAAGGAGATTGAAAAAAGAATTATTACCGATTACCTCATCAGCATCACTTAATAGAACTATTGGTGATTACACTAATGAAAAAAAAAAAAAAAAAAAGAATTATTAACGATTACCTCATCAGATCACTTAATAGAAAAAGAGACTCGTCCTCATCAAAAAACCACGAGAAAATATTACTCGAGGATTCTATGGATTTCGCCCCAAGCAACGACTGAGACGTAAGGGGTTTAAGAGAATCCACTGTCTCTTGATAGTGGCTACGGAAAACAATCTGCACCCAAAAAATTCAATATGCATTTAATATTTATTTTGATAAATAAAACCCACATCCATCATCATCATTCATCTCATGTTTCTCCAATTTGACTCTGAGGTACTATCAATTAATTAAAATATACCGGAAATGATGATGCCAGTGATATCAGAGTTTCCATAGATTCGGCACGGAACATCTCCCCTTGCTGCAGGAGGGAAAAAAAAAAGTATGTGCCCATTTTATATATTTGATGGGGCCAAATTCCCAAAAATATCCATGCGTACAAGTCACATGCTTATACCTCAAGAAGTTTTAGCAATTCAGGCACCAGATCTTCGGAAAACGACCTGATCCCCTCTTCATTATCGCATTTGTTAATCAAGAGACGCACTGCTATAGTAGCATCAAACTGCGCAGATCATATATAAAACGAGTTAGTTGCTATTAGGAAGACAAGAAACTTTTTTGCTTTGAAAGATGGCAAACACCACTTGATGTCTGTGAATGAATATATACCTGAACACGTGGATAAATTGAGGCTGATGATCTAATTATGGTGACTAGTCTAGGCAGGAACTTAATTAAATATTGGACATGCTCTTTTTCATGCTCTGAAGCTGAACAAGAAATCGATTCAATGGCAGCCCAGCGAACGCGAGGATGGGAATCAGCGAGTGAGATATCGGTCACTCTCTCAGTTTGCTCACGTATCCCCTCCTGTGTGGTAAATATATATAGTTAAACACATATTCCTTAATGAACAGTAAGTAATTGGAATATTACGACTTTCTCCTCAAAGTTAAAACGAAAAGGGAAAAGATCAAATTACGGGGCCACACGCTCTCCCAATTGCAGCAAAGGCAATAACTCCAGCATGACGTGTCTGCCAATCTTCTGAATTCAAATACTGTGGTATCATCTCAATTCCAAATGAAAGTAACAAGTCTTCTTTCGAATCCAAGCAAACCTCAAGTAGTAACAACTTTCCCAGTTGGTAATTCCCAGAGATCCCTAGACTTTGACTTAATTCCGTGTCCATATCATACCAGGAAGGAACATCTTCAATACGATACATCAAGCGCACGCAATTCTCGACTATACTACGTTTAGATTCCTTAGATAGTTTCCGAAGAAAATGTGAAACACCGACCGAAAACTGTTTTTGGAGTATCTTAAAAATTTCAATCGCCTGGCACTTGATAAAATTGACATCTACAGTCTCAAAAATTTTGAATATGCAGGTCAATACAGAATCAAGTGACTTCACAAAACAGTTAGTATTATATCTAGCAAATACCACCAAATCCATGATTCTTGGTTCCAAGACATCGATTTGACTGCCCTTGCTAAATGCTAGTTGGAGCCAAACAATCATTTTTAGTAATAGGTTCCTGTCATGCCTCAACATCGGCAGCAGGCTTATGAATTTTACCGAGGCATCAAATGTCAAAGCCTGGATATTGAGATTGGGAGAATCAAATAGATCGAAAAATGTAAAGTGACTTATGGTTAACACTTAAAAATTTTCACGCTCCTTGCGCGGGCAAAAACAAAAACACCCTGACTGCCATTTCTTGCCTTGTTTCGAAGTTCGTACGAGTGTCCTAAGAGATTGTCAACAAGTTCGCCCCATCTCTCGGTTGGAGAGATCCTGGTGACTATTTCAGATAAATTAAGCATATTCGGTAATGATTCGTGGTCGTCGGAACTTCGAGAACCAGAGATTTGAGAGCGGAGAGCACGCTTTCATCAATTCTTGGCGGATCTTGAAATGAGAGGAGCCTTCTCTGGGCTTCTTCACTCGTCTCAGGAGGAGCATCATCAGCTGGAACTTGGTATGTTTCTTTACCTTCTCTACTCGGGTACTTTTCTTTAATGGAGGGCTTGTCTGCCTCTACCTCTGCCTCTTGCTCTGTTTCTTGTTTGCGTTTATGCCTCACACAGTGTGGAGGAGGCGTGGATGGAGACAGTGGCCGTGAGGGAGGTTGACTACCGGAAGTGGACGCCATTGTGTGGGGAAGTTGGGTGAGTTGGACAGTGAGAAACGAAGACGGCAAGTTATTGAAGATTTTGAATATGATTGGGTTGAAGATGCCGGGATTGGATTCTCATGCGCGCTTCATAAATTCCGTTACGACAGTTAGCCACGTCAGTGTTTCTCTCTCGCCTTGAAAGAGAATATCTTTAAAGGGACGGGAGTGGGTACATCCTTGAAAACCTGATCTCATGCATATCACTTTACAAAGATGCTTGATTTAATTTATTTCATATTGTTGTTTTAGTCTACTTTAAAATGTGTTCTAAAGAGTTTACCCTTCATTGAATTTATAGAAAATATGAATGCTTGAATCATGATCATTCTGACCGATAAAGTTTTTAAACAGAAACTTTTCACTGTTTTTTTTATATTTTTTTTTTTTTTTTTTTGTATCATTTCATACATGTTCCACCCAGAAAAAGAAATCTACCAAGTATCTCTAACTATGTCATTGGATCAAATTAGTTAGGTTTATTTTCAAGGAAAAAACATCAATAAGAAAATTTCAAATCTGATGTAATCGTAGTATAATAACATGTCTTATCTAAGTGATTTTGAGAAAGTGGGAAAACGCTTCAAATCTTTACTTTATTGAAAAGGAAGATTTGCTCGACTACTGTTTCTTCTTCTTTTTTGGGATCAAAACGTACTTATATTAATACTTAAATCAAAAGTTCCAACAAGACATAACAATTACAACTAAAATAAAATAAAAACAGAACAAGAACAAGAACAAGAGGAACACAGACAAATAAAACAGTACAAACCAAACTACAAACAAACACCAATCAATGATTGAATGGAGAAAGAAGCATAATGAGGAACAACATCCATCTTTTGGGCATCCAAAGCTAGAAGAGACGACAAAGACGGTGTTGGTTGTAAAACCCACCCTATCAAACACACCCCTGTATAAGCAACAGCTGCGATTAAGGTAGCGGCATGGTTACCCCCTTTGGGAAGAAAGACAGAGAAAATCCAACCCTGGATGACAAAAGACGAATAATATCAAAAGCAATGCTCCTACTTCTCCACTCAATCAAATCTGGAGATTTGGCATCAACACACTTAAGAAGAGAGAGGCAATCGGATTCAAAGACCACATTATCATGACCGAGATCTACCACGAGCATCAAAGCCCTCTTCAAAGCTAAAGCTTCAGTTATAAATGCAAATATCGATTTCACCTTATCCACAAAACTCTATTTAAAGTCACCAAAATGATCTCTACAAATAACACCAATAGCAAGCGCTTGTCTTATTAGCCAAGAAGGCCCATCACATTTAAGTTTGAATACTGTTTCGAAAGTATTGCTAATGAATGACTTTTTCATATATATAGTAAAATAGATTGTTAGTAAATTTATCATGCATATTTCTATATACAAATAATTTGCTGTCTGGAGATGTGTGAGACTCCAAGTTTCCAAGAATAGGAAAGCAACTTTTGGATCTGGACAATGACTCCTGTGAATCCTAAATTATCAGTCCCTTCACGTGGTTATTATTATTGTTTAGCTACACATTTGTTTCCACAGAAACTTATAAGCTCCTTTACAATATAGTAATAGGATTGTTATATTTGTATAAATTATAAATATATATGAAAAAAGGGATTAGTAAACGTTATATATATATTGATTGTTAGTTTGTCATTTGTATTTTTACTAAAACAGATTTTAAATATCATCATTAGCGATCGTATAATTTTTTAAATTTTAGATTTTGCACGTGTTTTTAGAAATTATTTTTTTCAAAGCCGTAAAAAAACTCATTAAATACCCGCATTTCCATATTGATATTCCCTTATGTGTCTTTTCAAACTGTTAATCTCTTTAAAATTAATCAACTCTGTTGTTTCAGTCTACTCTAAAATTTATTCTAACGAGTTTACCCTTAATTATTATGATAATAAGTTTGATGCCAATAAGATTGACCTAGTGAATAAAAATACAACTCTTGTAAAGATGTGATGAGTTCAAATCTCATTTTGTTCTGTCGTAGAACACAAGTGTCTAGCCCAATGAGGTTAGGCGATGTTAATATAGGATCAATGAACTCTCCACAAACGCTTAAGAGTAAGCCCCTGAGTAGAGAAGATTACCCACTGATATCTATGGAGAAGATACCAACGGGTTGTCTCAGATCACTGTGCTACACGATGGTGGCTTTTCGCCAAAGGGGGTGGGGTGTGTGCACAGTGAGACTGAATAGTAAATAATCAATAGAGAATCTAGAGAGTGCACCTGGTGGGTAACCTCCTATTTATAGGGATTACCTAGGGTTCCTCTCCTTCGTAGTGAATCCGTTACGCAAGGCGAGTGCGCCTCCCACGTCCTAGAAATGCCACGCTCCACTACCCGTACGGTTCGAATCCCGATACGTGATTAAAGGATGACTCGGCTCATACCGGGTAGAAAGGGTTACGTAACAAATACCCTCATTGGGCCGCATACTCACTAGGCCCAATATATGGGTCCATAACAAGTTGCCCCCAAGCTCGGTACTTCAGGCCATCTGTTGTGCCGAGGTTTATGAAGCAACCATCCCCGTGTCCGTGACCAACATGTTGTGCTTCTCTTTTAGTCTTAGTCCAGTTTCCATGATTCCGAGATTCATGAGGAGAGATGGACTCCGTTCATGGCCGTCCTTATGAACCCCTGTCGCGCATACTTTGGTCATAACTAGCCCTACGCATTTTATCACAAGGCCGTGGCTATGAACTCCAGATGTGCCAACTTCGTTCATAACCGACATTATGAATTCCCGCTCCTACTTGCCCCCAATCGAGGTAATCATGGAAGCCTACGAGCGTCTGCATATAGGTAACCTATCAGCTATATCCCCTCGGGAACAGAAACGCCTCCTCGCTTTGTCATCCGTGCGATACTTAATGGCCACGCTTTGGTTACCAAAGCACTTATTACTTCCGATGTTTACGCTTCCCATCAAGGATATTGATTACCACTAGACTTTCCATACGCCGTGGCGTCGAACAGAAAGCCTATAAAATCACTTACGCCCTCCTTTTAACCTATCGTCTCCAAATCCTTTGCCTTTGAATTCTCCAGAAAACTGAGAATGTACTCCTCTTATTTCCGAATCGCCCTTAGTATGCCAAGGAACTCGCTTCCGGCCCACTCGTTTCTGATTTTCAAAGCGGACCTAAAATGCAGAGAATCCCAAAAGAGGAAAAGGTCGAAAAATGACGCGAAGGCTCCTGGAATTCAACACCATATTTTGATGTATTTGCTAGTCTTCATTCGCCTACCCCAAAGGGCATATGAGAGTGCCGATGTATTTCCTGTCTTCACGTGGATTTCTCCAAATGCATCGGGCTCTCAACGGTGTTGAGCCAAACTCGGCTCAACTTCGTTTTCATGGGCTCTCGAAGAACCTCCGGGATCCTTTGCATGATAGAACCATGTAAAGGACACTTAACCCTGGTCAAGTTTCCTGTCATCCTGTTGGTGACTCTGGGCGTCCCTTCACCGGTCGCGGCGTAGGCGAGTCGGCCAGTTCTAATAAGTGGAACTCAGGTTCTGAGTCCCAATTATCTGGCTGCAAGCTGAAGTGCCAGTGTTGATGAGTTGCAGACTTGAATCACTCGCTAGATCTTGCCATTGTACCTCCTTTATGGAACCTATTGCTTTCTGTATAAGCACATTGTATACTACATGGCTGTTGAAGGAAATGAAAAATTGTTATTATAGATCAATCTATCTTTATAAATTTCGCTCTTTCGTGCACCGCACCTCGCTACTCCCTTTGCTTTAGAATTGAGCGCCTTAAATAAGATTGAATGTAACAGTTCCCCAAAACTCGAAATCATTAAATTCAATTGCTGCCAATTTCGGGTTGACGTTGAAATTCATGACCTCCAAGTTGAAGTAATAATTAAAATCGAACGCCCCTCAGTTCGGGTTGACGTTGAAATTAATAGTCCCCTAAGCCGGAGTGATAATCAAAATCGAACGCCCCTCAGTCCGGGTTGACGTTGAAATTAATGGCCCCCAAGCCGGAGTGATAATTAAAATCGAACGCCCCTCAGTCCGGGTTGGCGTTGAAATTAATGGCCCCTCAAGCCGGAGTGATAATTAAAATCGAACGCCCCTCGGTCCGGGTTGACGTTGAAATTAATGGCCCCTAGGAGTAATAATTAAAATCGAACGCCCCTCAGTTCGGGTTGACGTTGAAATTAATGGCCCCCAAGCCGGAGTAATAATTAAAATCGAACACCGGATTTGAAGTTGAAATGAAAAGCCGGTTTCAAAATCGAAATCAAGCGTCGGATTTGAAATCAAAATCAAGCGTCGGATTTGAAATCAAAATCACGCGTCATATTTGAAATCAAAATAAAGCGCCTTGCTGTCCAGGCCAACAATTGGCATGTCGATTCGCCTAGACGTTTCCCATTCCTTCTGAAAGCTACGTCCTTAGACTTCTCATGACGTACAGTCGCGATTTTTCATGGAGTGATGATTTGAATCGCCTCCACTTTTTCGCAAGCATTTATTGCTTCACGCTTTTCTAGGGTTACAACCCTAATTACCGAGGCAACTTTACAGCAAAACCCCTGGTGTTTCAAATTCCTAATGTATATACATTTGTGGAGGCGCGCTCTCGCTACCCATTTGCACTCAAGCCCTCTGGTCTTTCATCAAGAACGTCATCCTCTTTGATAGAGAATTCCAACGATCCATCAGCCCAGCGACGCTTTTACGCACAAACATAGGTACCTCCCTTTTGCTTTTTTACTTATTCTTCCTGTGGCATTCCTTATGCCCACATTGTTTGTCTCTTCTACACGCGTCTGAGTGTTTTCTGGGATCTTGGGTGGTTCTTTCCACGTTGTTTTCCCAACAATGGCCCGTACCATACCACATGTTTTTAACTTAAAAGACTCTTTATCGCGAAGAAATAGACATACCAGAGGATTTCAAACACCAACCCCTTTCCAAGCTCCTTCCATCAACGTGCCATCCCAAAGGCCAACCCCGTTCGATGAGTGTTGCTACAAGAGCATCGACCTCGCCATGTTAGAGCGCCATAGAGAAGCCGACTTAGTAGTGGCAAGCTGCCGATGTAACACTCGTCCGTCGTATCGCTTCTTCTAATTTTGGCCCTTCTTTTGTCTTTTTATTTAGGTATAGATGGCTTCCTCGTCGACACCCCGACTGTCCGAGATGGGAGAGTCCGGTGCATCGACCACCAGGGACCGAATTCCCGAACGTACATCGTGAACCCTTGCGTAACAAAGCATTAGAAATACTATGGACGAAACGGACATTCGGCCCTTGGATTTGCCCGCCGAGGAAGGGTATACGGTCCGGCTTCCCCTTGAATGTGAATCAGTTGCGTCCAGGCGTCCGCAAAGTCAAGATCCCCATTTCTTCTTCCTCTATCAAGACATTATCACCATCCTTGGTGTGAGATTTCCTTTCACGGAATTTCAAATGAATTTGCTAAACCACCTACAAGTAGCTCCTTCACAACTTCATCCCAACGGATGGGCTTTTGCCATCGCGTTTGAAAATTTATGCGAGAAAATGGGAATTGTCTGTACCGTTCTTGTGTTTATGTCTTTCTTTGCTCCCATGGAGTCTAATATGCTCCCACAAGGCACCAAAACTTTGTTTGGATGGACCTCTCTACGCAGTATTCGCGATCGCAAGCTCTTCAAACCCTTCATGGACTCATGGAAACACTTCAAAAATGCTTTTATAAAAATCGTTGCCGACTTTCAACGAGTACCCTGGTTCGTTCAGAGAATTCGCTCAGGGGAGACTGAGGAAAAATTTCCCCTTTACTAGCGTGCCGAACATCACACTCTTACACCCGAGGACTTGATCCCAAAATCGAAAAGCTTTTCCGAGGCCGAAGTAACGGCCCAGTTACAACTTTTGGAACTTGCCGGTAAACTAAAGCAACCAATGGATCCGGCCAAATATATCACCACTCCCTTAGTTAGGAGACGTTCCACGACAAGTACGGGCATATTTCATGCTAACCGCCCTACATCTTCTTTTTTTTTTTTTTTTTTTTTTTTAACCTAGTTTGGTTCCTTGCGAGTGCCGACGTATGGGTAAGCCCGACTATCTCAATGTTTTTGCCGAACTACATGAGGGGACTATCAACTCCCCTCATGTCGCCAACCTTGATGACCCCGCGCAAGCCGGTCCAGTAAACATAGCCGCTGGACCCTCTCGCAAGCGTTCAGTGCCCAAGGGCGGATCGAGGCGCGGGGAGGGGACCTCAAAGAAGCAGAAGAGTAAGCCTCCTCATGACGGGTCCACTGATCCGCTGGCCACCTCTGGGCCCTTGGTGGAAACCATTTCTACTCCGTCCCTTGCAGAAGTGGCTCCCTCCATAGTCGAGTTACCCGAGGGAGATTTATGGAAAGGCGGGGTGTCCACAAGTCTCTTGGACGCCGTCCGGCCTCCTGCCCGGTTTCACAAGTCCCTCAGTCTCTCCGAAGCAGACAAAGTCGAGATTGCCGATCTGGAACTTAAGGGCCTCAGAGCCGCCTCCCTCATCCATCCATATGCCATTTTAAAGGTCAAATACGCCAAGAATATGGCGCACCTGCACGAAGTAATTGCCGAACGAGATGACCTTAAGCAAGAACTTGCTCCTTTGAAGGATAACGCTGATCTAGCCAAGGCTATCCAGGAACGGAATCAAGCTCAAGACAACTTTCGGGCTTCTGAAGCTGAAATGAAAAAGCTGGCGGATAAGGTTAAAGGGCTCGAGGGCAATCTGTCTCAAACCGAAGAGGAGCTGGCCCTGGCAAACATGGATGTCATCCGACTGGAGGAGCTCCATACCAATGACATGCTGTTGATAGAGAAGGCACAGTCCGATATGGACCATATCAAAGACGTGCTGAAGACGAAAGACGAGGAGCTTCTGATAGCCGGCAACATGCTTAAAGGGAAAAATGAGGAGCTTTTGGCGGCCAAAGGGCAATTGTCGAAATATGCCAGTGCTGCCGTACAGTCCTTCAATAATGCCGTGGCACAACTCCGAGTCCTCAACCCTGACATTCCTCTGAACACCTCTGGGCTACACTTTCAAGCTTACGTTAGCGAAAAAGGGAAACTAATTCCTCCCGGAGCTAACGAGAACGAGGAAGAGGATAATAAAAATGGTGAGGAAGAGTCCACCATTCCCTCCTAAGCCTATGTATGGCCTTCCTTGTTCCTTCCTGCTATATGTTTATTGCCGTGGTTATGGCCCGGCTTTTTTAATTGTAAATGGATTCAGGCTTCGGCCTTGACTATATACATTTTGCTGCACCCTTTAATTAACTCGTCCGTTGACATATTGATCGGTTTATTTAACGCTTATCAATTTCGCCTCCATTGACATATTGATCGGTTTATTTAACGCTTATCAATTTTGCCAAATCGTTATCCTTGCCCGTTGGTAACAGTAATAAACCCATCAGTTGTTGTCAGCTCTGTTTTTTCAGAACTTTAACACCCCGACTTGATCAAGGTCGGTATGCGTGTTTATTCAGTTACCCCGGATGGTTTGTTCAACGCTTGCCATCTCTGGCTTCGCGTGATAACATGAGAACTTTCTGAAACCGGTTTGAAATTTCTCTTTAGTATGGCTCTCATAGGCCTTACGAAGACCGGTTTATTGACCGTGACTTCATGCATGTCACGAGAATTAGGTGTGTATGCCCAATAATTCATGCCTGCTTACACGATTTTTGAAAAAATGGTGATCGCACCATGAATCTCTACGTGTTTATTTTGCTGGTGGTGCTGAAAACTGGTGTGCGCACCCGAGTCAGAGACCTTTAAACTTTAGGCATGTTTTCCATAAGTGGCTTTTGGCCATGAATTTATGCATGTCCCTTTACCAACATGGTTTATGGAACTGGGCTTTCTAGGCCTCGGGATCCTACACGTTTAATTCGATTTTATGTTTCTTCGAACCAGTTTTCCAGAAAAAGGTTTGTTCACCTCAATTTCCTCTGCCTTTCTTTGAACATAACAATGATAAATTACTTTGAAAATGGGCTCCTAGGCCAAATATTCATTAATATAGATAGAATGATTCGGTCATGCCGTCATCACATAATGCCTCATGGGCTCACAGCTTACCAAGTCAATACCCATTAGTCTGGACTGCCTTCTAGCTATAATATGCCTTTAACCTGTCAGCATTCCAAGTCCGCTTTATGGGCTTCTTTTCCAGCGTTTCTAGCTTGTAGGCGCCTCTGCCCAAGTTCTCCGTTACTCGATATGGGTCCTCCCAATTTGCCGCGAACTTGCCCTGATTGGCATTTTTGTTGCCTATGTTGGCTCGGCGAAGGACGAGATCGCCTTTGTCAAAACACCGGGGTTTGACCTTCTTGTCATACCGGTTGGCAATCAGTCGTTTAGCCACCAATTCCCTACAATGTGCCGTAACCTGGGCTTCATCTATTAGATCTAGCTCCACCGAAATAGCTTCATTGTTTTGGCCCTCCTCATTAAGAGCATTCATCTTCCTTAATGAGGGTTCCCCGACTCGATCGGGATCATTGCCTCACGATCGTAGGTGAGTCTAAATGGGGTTTCTTTGGTTGCGGTATGCACCGTTGTCCGAAGTCCCCATAATACACAATATAACTGGTCTACCCGGTCCAGGCTCAAAGCATCTTCCATCCGCTTTTTGCAATCCTTCAAGGATGACCTTGTTTGCTGACCTCCGCCGCCCATTGATTGTGGATGCTCCACGAAGTGAAGTCTTTGTTCAATATGATAGTCCGCCATCATCTCCCGAAAACCCTTGTACGTGAACCGGGTTCCATTATCCGTGATAACCCAGTAGGAATTCCAAAATGGGAAATGATATTTCTTTTTACGAACTTCGCACTCGGGCCGACGTTATGGTTGCCGGTGGTTCGCCTCTATCCATTTCGTGAAGTAGTCCACGGCCACTATAAGCCAACGTAACGCCGCGCCGCTTAAAGGGTCCCAATAGATCCATGCCCCATTTGTAGAATGGCCACGGAGCCGAAATATGGCTTAACTTTACCGGTGGGATCCGAATCACTTTACCGTGCTTCTGGCAGCTTTTACATACGCGTACATGCTCTTTAGCATCTGCTGCCATAGTTGGCCAAAAGAAACCGGCCCGAACCGCCTTACGCACCAAAGCTTTACCGCCCATATGGTGTCCGTTGATTCCCTCATGTATCTCGGACAAAGACATATCCGGCCTCGGCCGCACCGAGACATTTCATCATTGGGGAAAGAAACCCTTTTGGTATAACTCATCCCCAATCATGGCGTATGACGCTGCCATCCTTATTAACTTCTTTGCCTCTGCTGCTTCAACCGGGAGAATTCCTCTCTCTAGATAATCAACTATTGGTTTCCTCCAATCTGTCGCGTCCGATATGATCATCACGCAACTTGGTTCCGTCAAATTTTGCTAGACCATTGTGCGATGATTCCCGGGACTCTTTGTACTTGCCAATTTGGATAGGATATCAGCTCTAACATTCTCTCCTCTGGGAATGTGAGCTACCTCTACTTTGTCGAAATCAGCCATGATTCACCGTACTTTCCCCAAATATTTTACCATGAGAGGCCCTTTAGCCTGGTAAGTTCCGTCAATCTGCGAGGCTACCAATTGGGAATCGTAGAAACATGAACCTTCCCGGCCCCGTTCTCTTTGGCCCGAAGCAATCCCGCTATTAAGGCCTCGTATTCTGCCTGATTGTTAGATGTTTTGAAATCAAAACGAAGGGAATGCTCCACTGATAATGTAACACCCCAAATTTCTAACAATTATAATAGCATAAAATTTGCTATAATTTTTTCTTGAATAATTACTGAAATTCAAAATAACCAAAATTTGGGAAGTGTTACCGCCGCACTTGTACTGGAACAAGTGCAATGCTACCTTATTACTTAACATAAATCCAAACTTAAATAAAAGTATTTTATTCAAAGTATAAAATAAAAAGAAACTAGCTAGAAAGCTGAATGTCCTTCCTCACTTCTCATTGCTAACCCCAACCTTGGAACCTGTTTCACTGAAAATCTGCTCCCCAAAGGATCGTCGACCCGAACACAAACATCAGCAAAAGCTGGTAATCCTAATTAAAACACAATTTATATAGCTCAAATATATTAATCAAATCAAATATATAATCACACAGTAATTGAATCAAATATCAATTTCAATATTCATCATGTCTATGTATTCACATCGGATCAAATGTCACTCATTATCATTTTAAATTTATCCAGACCCGGGAAACCCTGCCAGTCTATATAGTTTAGTGGGAAGAGAACCATGGTAGATGGGAAACCCCGCCTAATCTACCCCGTGACTCGTAGTAAACCCTGCCGGTCACAATCAATCAAATTGGCCATAAAACATATCTTCCTAATGTGCACACCTCTTCCCAAAGTTGCTACTAGTGTCACGGGAAACCCTACCAAACACCACTTTGGAAAGAACGGATACTATCTTTTCACATCGGTGGCATAAAGCCCAAAAGTTGTGTTCATCTCTTGGGAGGTACCGTCCCAAGCTATCCTCCCACCATTAATTCATTACAATCACACACAATCAGAAAACAAATCAATCTTGTCACAATTATCTTATTTAAAAATTCCTTCATTGCATATATCCGTTGTTCAAGGGCATCATAACTTTCCAAACTCTTCAAGAGTATAATAATTCAAATATTCGATATCAGATCCAACTCATAATCATTATTATAATTCAAATATCTATATCGAGTAAAGTCCAAATTCAACTATCATAAGTTATACGGTACCAAGATCACATATTCCTCAATTATTCAATAAGACTCATATCGTACACTTATCGCACATAATCAATTCTCCACAATTCTATCAATAGTAAAATTTATACTATAATATGTTATCTAACACCATCACAAAGTAATAATTAATACGATTATTTTCTAGGAATTAAAACCCAATAAAGTTTCCAATAACACTCATATATAATTATATAATTAATCCCATTATTTTCTAGGGCTAAAACCCAATAAAGTTTCCAAATAATTTAATTAATTTATAAATAATCATATTACTTAATCAAATATAGGATAAAAGGATATTTTACATATAATCTATTCATATCCTATTTTATTGTGAGGAGATATTATATGAAGAATGAATAAATAAAAGAAATATCAATTAATGTAGCATCAAGCACAACTAGCATAATATAGCATATTATATTATCATATATAACAACCCTATCAAAAATTTATATAAAACTAACCTAAGACTCATGGAGATCAAAATTACATATAATATAATTCACATATAACAATCACATATGATATATTTAGGATCATAATTACATATCAAGATTCATATAAAATTAGCCTAAGACTCATGAGAATTAGGATTACTGTAGTATATTTCACATATCAAGATTCATATAAAATTAGCCTAAGACTCATGGAAATTAGGATTACTATAGTATATTTCACATACAAAATGGATTTCTCAAATTTACGGAATTAAACTGAATATATATATACACACACTGCTATTTGTCCATTATAGAAACCTAGGCAAAACCATTTAAAAAAAAGACCATGTATATATTTTAACATAGGTGCAAATTGGACAAATTAAAAAGGATATATATATATAGACACACACATGCATATATACATACATAAGGCAAAAGATGTACATGTATTATATATTAATGAAGGATATATATATATATGTATGTA
Organism: Acacia acuminata; assembly: GCA_019022655.1. Lineage (NCBI taxonomy): Eukaryota > Viridiplantae > Streptophyta > Magnoliopsida > Fabales > Fabaceae > Acacia > Acacia acuminata. The sequence goes on from JAFJYI010000002.1 coordinate 8,116,138, forward strand.
TATATAAGTTTCAATCACGAAAACCGAGGCACCCAAAGTGTACATGTATATTCAATGATAAAGGGTTTTGAAAGAAAGTTACACGTAAATCAAGAAGGAGAAATATATGTATACAAGGAGGTGAGGCGTTTTGCTTTCATAAAGTAATTCACCATAACCGAAAAGGAAAACATATATATACATATACAAATGCAGTGACACATTTAAGGGTTTTTCACAAAGATCGAGATTGACATGCAACAATTGACTCCTATTGTTATGGGGATTAGGATTACCTAGTCTCCGTTTTGCTAGCCTCTTAGAAGAATAGAGAAAGAATAGAGGAAATAGTAGAAGAGAATAGTAGAAGAGAAGATGAATATTCAGGGTTAGGCTAGACCTCTATTTATAACTTAAAATTAGGGTTTAGCTTTGGGCTCTTTTACTATTGCCAACTCATTAATAGGGTATATTAAATTCAATTAATCAATCATGGTAACTCATTAATAGGGTATATTAAATTCAATCAATCAATCATGATAACTCATTAATATGGTATATTAAATTCAATCAATCATAGTGTGAATTTAATGTGACTTGGTTGACAAGTAGAGGACTTATTAAAACCTCTTTCTTAGTGCATAAGTTGAAAATTCCTAAGGCAATTAGGACTAGGAGTAATCGGCTATATATATATAAAAAAAGTTTCTATTAATAATAATTATTAATAATAATCTGGGGTATTACATTCTACCCTCCTTAAAATAAGTTTCGTCCTCGAAACTGAAATAAAATTCACATGTTAGTAATAATCATATAACAACTATTAATAATAATCTGGGGTATTACAGATAATCCCTCTGAATTTTCAATTATTATTCCAGCTCCGCTTCCCTTCTCGTTCGAGGAACCATCTACAAACATCCTCCACGTCTCTGTGTCCTCCTCCCCCTTCTTCCAAAGGGGTAAGTTCCATCACGAAATCAGCCGGTGCTTGAGACTTGATTGCGTGGCGAGCTTCATACGTTATGTCGAACTCGGACAACTCGATTGCCCTTGACTAACCATTCGTCCCGCCAAATCGGCTTGTGAAGAATCTGTCTAATCGGTTGACCGGTTCGTACAAAAATATGATGACTCGGAAATATGGACGTAGACGCCGTGCTGTAATGAGTAACGCGAAAGCCATCTTTTCTAGCTTTTGGTACCTCAATTCCAAACCTTGCAGCACCCGACTCACGAAGTACACCGGACCCTGACCTTCCTCAGTCTCCCTGACCAAAACGGCGCTCACCGCCTCTTCCCCGACAGACAAATACAAGACCAAATTTTCCCCCGGTTCTGGCCTTGATAACACCATTGGGGAAGATAAGCACTGCTTGATCTTTGCGAACGCCTCATCGCATTCCTGGTTCCAACCACCCGAGGCCTTTTTCTTTAATAACTTAAAGAAAGGGAGAGAATTCTCTGCCGACTTTGGTAGGAAACGAGTTAACGCTGCTAGTCTGCTAGTTAGTTGTTGCACCTCCTTCTTAGTTCGCGGAACTTGCATATCCAACACGGCTTGGCACTTCTCCGGGTTCATCTCGATTCCTCTATGAGTTAACAGGAAACCTAAGAACTTCCCCGCCGGGACCCCGAAAGCACACTTCGTCGGGTTTAAACAGATCTGATACTTCCTGGCTTGTCAAATGTTTGCTGCAAATCCTGCACGTGGCTTGCTACATGCACAGACTTAACGATCATATCATCTATATAGACTTCGACATTTTTCCCGAGTTGGTCTTCAAATACTCGATTCATCATTCTTTGATAAGTCGCCCCGGTGTTCTTTAATCCAAACGGCATAACGTTATAACAATAGTTAGCCTTGTCGGTGATGAAAGCGGTCTTTTCCTGATCCTCGGGGTGCATAGCTATTTGATTATATCCGGAGTAAGCATCCATGAATGAAAGCAGTTGGAACCCCGAGGAATTATCCACCAGTTGGTCTATATTTGGCATAGGGAAGGAATCCTTTGGGCATACCTTATTCAAATCTTTATAGTCAGTGCATACCCTCCACTTACCGTTTGGCTTTTTAACCATAACGACATTTGATGACCATGTAGTATACTGCACTTCGCGGATGAAACCGGCAGCCAACAATTCCTCTACATGAGCCTCCAAGGCTTTCCGCCGGTCATCACCGATCTTCCTTTTCTTCTGAGAAACCGGTGTGGACCCCGGGCAAATCGCCAACTTATGACAACAAAACTCGGGGTCTACCCCAGGTATGTCCGTCGGTTGCCAAGCGAAGACATCTTTGTTATTCCACAAAAACTCCTCCAACTCCGTCCGGACCTCGGGGTCCAGTCCCCTATCGACTTTGGTTACCTGGCCGAGCTCGGCACCCAACACTAGGTCCAACAACTCGCCATTTGGTTCTGATTTTTTCATCTTCTCTTCCTCATGAGATCCAACTCCACCGAGTTGACCGACTTTCCTTCTTCATCAACTTTGACCGACGTAGCCTTGTCGATGTGGGAGGCTCCTTTCGAACCGCCCTTGGCACCCCTAACCGTATTAAAATAGCATTGTCGGGATTCTTTTTGGTCCCCTTTCACCGTCACAATTTGGTTCTTCCTGTTGAGCAACTTCAACTTCTGGTGCTTCGAGGATATCAACATATCCCAATCATGGATAGTCGGTCGTCCTAGAATGATGTTATACGCTGAAGGAAAATCAGCCACGATAAACCTGACTCGATCCATCTTAAAAGCTTCCCTTGTTCCTAAAGTTAGCTTCACATCTATATAACCCTTAGGACGAGTTTCCTGCCCATTGAATTCGGTCAAGGTCGTCCGACATGGCCTTAGATTCTCAGGGTCAAGCCTCATGTGTTTGAATGCGTCCCACAGGATAATGTCGACCGCACTCCCGTTGTCAATGAATATCTTCTTAACACAGCAATCCCCCACCGTTCTGGTGATAACCAGACCGTCATGATGACCTGGGGGTACATCCTCCAAATCTTGCCTTGTAAAGCTGAGCACCGGGGATTCTGGTTTTGACATATCCTCTTGAACTACGGGCGGTCTCTAATGGAGAGTACCTCCTCGGGTACCTTTTTCGTTGACCGGTGGAGTCTCCCCTCCACCGAATCCTCCGCTAATAACATTACATTCAAACTTGGAATCAGGGAAATCCTCGTCACTGACGCCGACCTTCTTACTTCGGCCCCGCCTCTTCTTTTCTGAAGGCGGGCTCTTGCTTCGATCTTCACGCCGCTTCTGGTTTCGCCGCCCCTGGGTTTGAATCACGTACTTGCGGAGTTTTCCCTCTCGGACGAACTTTTTAACGGCGTCCTCGGGTCCTAGCAACTATCCGTAGTATGACCATGCTGATCATGAAATTCACAATACCGAGTCTTATCTAAAGTGGCTCCTCTTCTCATAAGCCGGGGTCGTTCAACCTCTTTCATTTCGGTTGTCAAGACCTCCTTCTAGATTTGCGCTTGAGAGACCTTCAACGGGGTATATCGGTCAAAACTTCCTCCGGCTTCCCCAATCATTCGCTATCACTACCTCGTCCATGAGAATCCCCCGACGTCCGTTATGTCGCTCTTTGCCTCTTGGGGGGCTTTTGGCCCTCTCTCTGGGCACCTGATTTAACATCTCCATCTGCTTAAGCTCCAGATAAGTTTTAGCCTTATCATGAAATTCCGCTAGGGTTACCGAACGACGCTTTAATACGGATCTCTTCAAATGAGACGAAGCATTAAGGCCGGCTATGATACAATGGAGATGCACGTCTTCTTTCAAACCAGGCACCTGCAAAGCCGTATCCTTAAAGCGTGCCAGATACTTTTGTAAAGTCTCCCCAGGCAGCTGTTTCACCTGGTCTAGCTGGAATTCAGTTTTTGGTTGTTTCCGACTTGTGGCAAAGTTTAGCAAAAACTTGTGCTCCAAAGATTTCATACTACTAATAGATCGCAATGGAAGAGAGTGGAACCAATCTTGTGCAGACCCCCTCAAAGTTCCCGCAAACAACCGTGGAACCACGTGCCCGACAATTCCTTTAACCCCGATTTCCAACTTGAAGTTGTTAACGTGATTAAGCGGGTCTTGGGTTCCATCATATTTCGGCAACTCCCTTGAATCCAATTTCTTAGGATACACCGCGGTCATTATTTCATCCAAAAACTGACTCAACACGTTCTCGCTACCAAGTCCCTCTCCGTCCGCCTTGGGCATGCCACCCGATGGGGGCGTCGCACCCTCCCTATTGCCCTCAGGGCTCGTGGGAGTTCGTCAGGACGGCTGCTTCTCCTTGTTGCTATCTAAGTGGGCTTTATCCACCCGGAAAGCATTTTTATTGACCTCAGTAGCTGTAGTATTACTAACCCGGCTTGGCCTGCTAGCATCATGACTGGTGTTTGGGGCGGGATGCTCCAACATCCTAATCCGCTCCTCGAGCAACAATATCTTCCTGGCTTCCTTTTCTTGGTTATTATCCCGGTCATCAGCCGTAGGAGTTCTCTGTTCACGCTCTTCACTGGGCTCCTCTATCTCGGTGTTAACCGACGTGGAAACGATAGTCCTGCTGGTGCCCGCTCCATCACACCCCGGGTTCTTGACCGGCTTGTCCCTTCGTGCGAAATGTTCTTCCAACTCCATTCTAATCCGCTTTTGTTCGTCTTGGCGCCATATGGCGTTCCGACGTTCCATATCTTCCCGGTTAAGCCGGGAGTCCTCCTCCCTCCGAAGTCGCATAGAAGTTTCCATGTTATCTATCCGCTGAGCCAACGAGCTAACTGCTTTATGCAACAACTTCGAGTCAGGATGTTCCAACTGGAAGTCTGGAGATGGAGGATGTGAATCCTGCTGTAACCCCTGCTGCTCCGACAAGATATCTCGGTTAGGATGAGGGGAATTTGTAGTATCCTCAGTCTCATCCTCTACTCCCACAACCTCGCGTTGGGAGCTAGGAGCAACAGAATCTGAATATTGGACCGTTTGTTCCACCCGCTGTTGCTGTGGCTGTCCCTCCGGCCCCTGGTTTCGTCGCAGTGTGTGACTACAATTTCGAGTACTTGTCGCCATGTTCAATGGTCGTTACTGGCCTTTTGTGGCTTGGGAATCACAGTTTACGGTTCCCCACGGACAGCGCCAATGTTCTGTCATAAAACACAAGTGTCTAGCCCAATGAGGCTAGGCGATGTTAATATAGGATCAATGAGCTCTCCACAGACGCTTAAGAGTAAGCCCCTGAGTAGAGAAGATTACCCACTGATATCTATGGAGAAGATACCAACAGGTCGTCTCAGATCACTGTGCTACACGGTGGTGGCTTTTCGCCAAAGGGGGTGGGGTGTATGCACAGTGAGATTGAATAGTAAATAATCAATAGAGAATCTAGATAGTGCACCTGGTCGGTAACCTCCTATTTATAGGGATTACCTAGGGTTCCTCTCCTTGCTGTAGTGAATCCGTTCTGCAGGCAGAGTATGCCTCCCACGTTCTGGAAATGCCTGCTCCACTACCTGTACAGTTCTGAATCCTAGATACGTGATTAAAGGATGACTCACTCATACCTGGGTAGAAAGGGTTCTGTAGCAAATACCCTCATTGGGCCGCACACTCACTAGGCCCAATATATGGGTCCATAACACATTTAAACATAACATTGTTGACATACAGCGTGTGAGTAACATTGTAAGCATTTTGATCATATGTATCAGGTGCTGTCTCATAAACAATTATGGCATGGCCCCCAACTGGGTTAGGAAATAAATGATTGAGCATGTCGTTTCCTCAGTTAGTATATAATCATCACTTTGTAATAAAATCTGCGAGGAAAAAATGTGTACTCCAATAAATCAAACTGAACCATAATGGAATTAAAAGCATAGAGGGATAACTTTAACTAGAAATTAATCATCATTATTACCTCTATTAAAATTTGAGCAGTCTCATTAATATTCTCATTGTCAATCCCCAAAACATCCGGATCAGCCCTGAAACAAAATAGATGATGATAATGATATACCTTCCAGCTGATGCATATTTGTTCCAAAATAATTTATTAGATGATGATTGTTAGAATATAAGGGAATAATTGATTAGTTGGTTAAGGCCCATTTCTATATAAAGGACTTAATCATTGAGATTAGTGTGAGTTAGATGAGAGATCCTCACCATATTAGAGAGAAGTTAACTTGGGTCTCTCTCTCTAGAGGTGAAGTTCCTCTTGAATCCTTAGAGTTAGGGTTTGTTTGAGTTTGAGCAATATGCTCCTCTTATATGAATAATACATGATTCTTCATTTGATTCTCCTTCCATTATACTACTTAACATGGTATCATGAGCCAGGTTGTTTTCTAGGCCTTTAATGCATTTTTTGTTGGTTTCTGATAAAAAGTCTGGCCATCTTTCTGCTTCTCCTTGCTTGTGCCTGCGTTTGCAATTTCAATACTCTCGCTAGGTTGCTTTTCGAGAATAAGCCCACCTGAGACTATTATCTTGGGCAAAAATAGTGAATTCCAATTTAAAGATTCTTGGATTTCCGATTTCCACCGTAGCCCAAATGTTGAATCTCTTTTCGGCAAAGCCCAAGATCTTGAAGATCTGAGACCACATATTCACACAGCAATCTGGAACTTGCAGTGAAAAAATTTACCAAAAAAAAACTTGCAGTGAAAAAAAAAGATGAGTCTGCAAGATTATATCATCTCAGTCACACGTCTTGATCAAGATCTTCAAGATCCGTCGTTCATGATTTCTTGGCTTTCTGATCGACCAATTTCAGCTCTAAGAAACTGAAGGTCGCGTGAAGGCAATGAAGGAAAGGGTTGTCTTGTTTTCTTGCACCATCAAACTGATATGGCGACTGTGCAGTGACGTCGATTTCGATAGAACCTGTTTGCCAGATCCGAGCTGAGATTGTTGCCGGACTGTGTTTTTCAGATTCTTGCCGAGTTCGTCGGACTGTGTTTTTTTTCAGATTCTTGCTGAGTTCACCGGAATGTGTTTTTCAGATTCTTTCCAGAGGTTCGATCCTTTCTTTCTTGCTTGTCTTGATTTCACGTCAAGTTCAAGCAAGCAGAGTTGAGAGCAGAGTTGTCACCTCCTCGCCCGTCTTGTAATTCCGGCACCCAGTTGCACCGCATTAGGCCAACAGCAGAGTTGAGAGCAGAGTTGTCGCCTCCTCGCCCGTGGGTTAGCAGAGTTGAGAGCAAAGTTGTCGCCTCCTCGCCGTGGGTTGCACCTAAATCTTACACTGTGAAATCTGAGAAGAAGCCTAGAATGGAAACCCCAGTGGAGAGTTCTTTGATGCCGTTGACAACTGTGGTGATTTGACAGTCATTGCGAACCAAAGGTATGCCACCCGATTCAGAGGGTTTGAAGGACATGGCATTGGAATCAGTCAATATGACTGAGATATCACCAGCGAAAGTGCTGGGTCCTCTTTCAATAAGAGATGCTTACGAAGGGGATAACTCTTTCAATGAGAGATGCTTACGAAGGGGATGATGAATTTGATCGCTCATTCGTTGAAGCAATTGTGGGTTTGGCTAAAAAGGAAGCTCATTCCCTTTCTTTGAATGGCGAAGAAATTGGTAGCTGTGCAGATGGGGATGCTTCAAATGATTGTGATGAAGATTTATTACTCCAAACAACACGTTCTGAATTTTATCAAGACAGGTGGCGACATGGTCAGTTTTGTTAATGAGAAAATTACTGGTTTGAGAAGAGTTTAGGAATAAAATGAAGTGAAAATATGGATTAAGGTGGATGTGAAGCAAATCCAATTGATCTGATGTTCTTCAAAAGGACTTGATGAAACTATGGTGATAGAGATTGAAGGTTTAAGTTTGTCAAGCTTGGATTTAATGCCGCATGTCTTGAAGCTTTATAGCGACATGCGATAGGCTTTGAACCTCAATGATCGAGCAGCTGTAGAAGATGAGGTGGACAAGTCAAGAGTTCTATTGCCATCTTCTGCAGAGAAGAAAATTAGCCTGGAGAGATACCACTATTCATTGCCATATGTTGAATATGTCAAGGTAAAATATGTGAAGATAAAGCCTCTGAAGCACGCTCATAATAGAGGTGGTATTGATGGTGAGCTAGTCCCATTTAATGGCCAAGTCGTTTCTTCACTACTTCCAGAACATTGCAGGCTATAATTGGTTACTCATACAATACATCTCATGCATGGGGCTTACAAGAAAGCTCTCAATTGATGCCATGGTTTCAGCTCATAGAGGGCAAAGAATAGGGCCATTTTGGTGAATTTTTGAAGCATATCCGATGGCACATTATTTTCTACAATGATCTTGAAAGGTCAAGGAGACTAGAGCATTGTCAAAAGTGGATCAACAATTTGTGAATTGTCAAGACTAGATATGGGGAAGATTGTTATGAACAAATCTTTGTATTATTTTTTGTTGATTGAAAATTGGTCAATTTAATTCACTTTATCCCCTTATTTTTGTGTTATTCAAGTTGAACACTTTGTTAAGTAGTGTTCAACTTGAAGGGGCGTGTTAGAATATAAGGCAATAATTGATTAGTTGGTTAAGGCCCATTTCTATATAAATGGCTTAATCATTGAGATTAGTGTGAGTTAGATGAGAGATCCTCATCATATTAGAGAGAGATTAACTTGGGTCTTTCTCTCTAGAGGGGAAGTCCCTCTTGAATCCTTAGAGTTAGGGTTTGTTTGAGTTTGAGTATATTGCTCCTCTTATATGAATAATACATGATTCTTCATTTGATTCTTCTTCCATTATACTACTTAACAATGATAATGATAATACCTTCCAGCTGATGCATATTTGTTTCAAAATAATTTAAAAATAAAGTAAATAAAAAAAGTATGCACTCTTCTAATAAAAAATAAAAATTTAAAAATGAAATCTGGACCGTTTAGCTAGATTTTAACCCCAAGGGACAAGCGCTCCCTACTCGTCCTTTGGACAAGCAAGGGAACCCATTCCCACATAAACCAATCCCATGTGCAGCTTCCTAGGTAAGTTACATTATTACCCCAAACATAACCTTAGTAATAAAGCTCAAAATATAATAAGTGACAAAAAAAAGAGCGTACTGGCTCATTTAATTTTGCAAAAATGATTAAGTACCCATTGAAGCTAAGGGCTTTCTGATTCACAAGAGTCCATGGCAACCAGAGGATATGTATCACAATAGCTGGTTGAATAACATAGAGGAATGAGTCATGAGTATTAAAGGCTCATAGTTGAATCATCATCATCAATATATCCTTCTAAACCTCTAACTCCTTCATTCATTGGTCCACATGTTACACTATGATTAGTGCCACGTCCACACACTTTTTGATCTCTCAATCATCTTCCTCCCCCATTGTAGTGGGACGGATTTAAATTTTTCATTATAAAATCATTCCCTCCCTCCATTTTTTTGAATTCAAATTATAAAATTTCCTTTATAAAATACCTAATGGATCAGCTCAAGTCCTATTTATCATATATGATTCCTAAACAGTAATTGGCTAAGGTCATTTACAAACGTAAGTCAATACAATTTTTTTTTTCCATAAGAAGCCAACATTTTTCCTAAACAGTATAATTTTTTTAAATTCAAATTGTAAAATTTCCTTTATAAAATACCTAATGGATCAGCTCAAGTCCATATGAAATCTGAATTCAAACTTAAGATTTTCCTTTATGAATTCAACACAATTTTCGATCTCTCAATCATACGTCTTCCCTCCCTCCATTTTTCTAAATTCAAACTTAAGATTTTCCTTTATGAAATCTTTCCCTCCCTCCAATTTCGTGAATTCAATTTATAAATTTTCTTTTATAAAATCACCTAATGGATCAGCTCATGCTCGCGGTACTCTAAATAAGCTTTCCTTTGTTTTACAACAACAAACAGGCAATGACCGAGACGTACTTATATGAAGTCGATGATAGCAAGGACACGTGGTCGATTGTTGCAAAAGTTCTCCGGAAGTGGGTTGTCAAGAAAAAGCTGCACCATACCCGATATGGAAGATAGGGATGATCGGGTTGATGAAATGGTTAGTTGTTATAAAGATTTATAGATCTACATAGTACCCATTTTCTATAATCTTTTTTTAATAGTTATTTTCTTACAACTGAAATTTTATCTTTGTCACCAATTTGTTTTTCGTTTCTGGTTTTTGTGCCAGGAGACAAGAATGGAAGTTTCCGTGACACAACAAATTCCATTCCAAAATTGATTGATGATCCGAAAGAAGGGATGGTGTACAACTTTCAAAACTTTGAGGTAGTCGAGAATGATGATAAGTATAGAGCAACTACAAACCCTTGGAGATTGAACTTCCATACTCACACGTTCATAGAAGAATCTGACGTTGTCATTAACCAACAAGCTTATAACTTCAAGTCCATTGTAGACATCAAGCATGGAAATAACCAGACCCAGGGTTAATAGGTTTGTCTTTTTTGGACCCATTTTGTTAAATCAACTAAACTTTTATGCTTTAAGACGGAGTGCATTCCAATTGATTTAATGATGCATGACATACAAACAACCTGCACGTAATTGGGTTTTTGCAAGCTTTTGGACGTTCATTGGATCAAAGAAGGGAAAGTGATATTACCAAGAGGCTAAACTTTAGCATTGTTGATGAGAAGTAATTTTAGTTATCTATCTTTGTATTTCACTAAAAATCTGGTGTTCAATTTTTTTTTTTCAACTTAAGTATAACAAAGAGTACTGAATATAATCATATTTCAACATCTCTTAGTGAAAACATTATAAATATCACTCTTTGGGGTGAGTGTGCTGAGGAGACTTATGCAATGAAACATGAGGACATGGAACCTCCAATTATTGTTCTTGTGCGTTTCGCAAGATCAAACAGGAATACATGTTTTTCATTTTTTATTTTTTTCAATGTCTTCAGACAATAGTAAATGAATTATTTTGTTTTATTAATATATTGTCTAATGTCTAATATACATTTACATTAGATTACGGATGAGTAACGCATTTAATGCAACTTTAGTCACTCTTAATCCGAATATACCGGAGACATCATTGTTGAAAGAAAGGTTGGACCTTAATTCCTTTTACTATTAGTGGTTTTTTTTTTGTTACCTTATACTAATCGAACATACGCATAATGTATAGACTTAGCCAAGATTCTAGCTCCAGTCAACTGTTTACACAAATTTCAAGTGTCGAATATCGAACCTACTCAGCTGAATCACTTCTTAGTTTCCGCACCAAGATTTCATTGTCTGATATTTCTAAGTTAGAGCAAGTAATTTTTCTTCCTCGTCTTTATATTATTTTACTTCCACAAATTAATAATTAATTTATCCCTTCATCTATATTGTTAGAAAGATGGTAACCATTATTTAACTTGCAAGTAAAATAATATTATTTTTCCTAAAATGTTTACGAGTGTGATGTTGTTTCAAAGGTCACGATTCAAAAATGTGAAACATTGTATGGGTGGTATTATGATGCATATCCTTGTGACAAAAAAACCCAAGTACATGCCTAATGGCACTCTTAGATGCACCAAGTGTGAGAAGGACGTACTTATGACTGTCCCCAAGTATGTTTTCAAACTTAACCACTACATATTGTTCCATAATCCATGTTTCATAAATTTAGTTAATATCTACTTTGGTAGGTATAAAGTTCACTACAAAGTATTTGACAAAACTGGAAAATGTTCAATCATGCTTTGTTTGATCGTCATGCAACTGAATTGTTGGGTAAATCTGCATCAAAGATGAAAGAGGACATGCAAGAGGTATTCATTATGTTATATATTGAGTTACATATTACATGCTCTATTTTGTAAATTCTTGTGCATTACATGCTCTATTTTGTAAATTCTTATGCATGTCTATATGTTTTAAATTCCCATAGAATGGTGAGAATACTACAATTCCAAAAGAGTTGGATAAAATAGACGGAAAGGTAATACTTGTCAAGCTACGGATTAGGAGCAATAATATCAAGCATAGGATGAGTAGCATTGGAGTCGATCGGTTGTGTGCGAGATACACACTTGGTACAACAATTCAATATTCAAATGACGAGGTTCAATTTCTTTAAATTTTGCATCTGGATTTTTTAAAATAGTTTAACAGTAAATTTGTTAAACTTACTTTATTTACATGTTTTACTTGCAGCAACACACAATGTCCATGACAGATATGGTATTTTGTCATCTTCATCCTTTGTTATTGTAGTTTTTTGGTAAGATTATAGAGTTACTCTATTTATTAACTTATCTTACCTATCGTAGGAATCAAGCGCTTCAAGGGAAACTAGTCATACATCTTCACAAATTAATGTCATTGAAGATGACATTAACACCATCTCCCAACTTACATCCCCACTTTGACTCCAACACAAAAAGAAAGACTATTGCAATTGACGTTCCACTTGTGTGTGATGACCTTGGTCTTGCAGATATGTGCACACCACAATCGAGCACTACCAAACCTCTTAAAAACATCAAGAAGGAGAAAATAAATTGATATCTTATGCATATGATTTACTACTCTATGATATGAAGTTTACCTTGCTCAAATTTCGGTTGTAATGATGTTGTACATTATAAACATCCTCTTCAACATTTTATCAACTTGAGTTTTATCATAACCCTGGCCATTGGATGTAATTTTCTTGAAACCAATTTTCAAACGGACAACATGAATGCACGGATCGTTGAAATAAGACCAAGTATTATAGAATATTATTTATTGCATAATATATAAGGATCAGGCATACAATGCTCTGAAATATGAGTCATTGGGAGAGGACAAAAAATAGAAATTACTCTTTCATTTGTTCGGCCACTTTTTACCTACCCAACCACCTTCTCTCACTCTTTCTCTCATAATTATTTTATCCCTTATAATTACGTGTCATAAACTGGTTTAAAAAAAAAAAAAGATTTGTATATTACGTCAGAGAAGCAAAGTCATTATGTAGACAAAAATCATGAGACATCACTATCAACACGGATCCGTTTTTAACTATTTAGGGTAATAAACTTGTCCAAATTAAGGAAAAGACAAAATATTTGGTGCATGAGGATACCTAAAATCAACCGTGATAAAGATGTTAATATCATTGAGTAGATAATAAAGCTTGGTCCTATTTAAATTTTTTATAAATTCACCCCTATTTAACTTTATTTAAATAATAATGTTATATTTTTATAATATAATACAATATAAAATTATTATAATACAATAATATAATTTTGTCCCTGTGTGTCCAAAGTAGTAGGTATAGGTCTCTAATATTTTTATTTCCAATGTTATTGAATTCTCGATAATTTCCTATTCTATCCGGTCCTATAAAACATATTTTGGAGTTGGTTTTGATAAGTTTTAAGTTTTGTCAATTTTTTCCTATAATACACTTTTTATACTTTCTCAATAATAATTAAAGACAAAAATAATTTAATAATACACCTATTAATTCTATATAGTAAATAATGTTTGCAACTCATTGTATCATATACACCTCAACTATACATTTTTTTATTAAATAATGTTGAGCAAAATTTATCATATTTTTTTCATATCACCCCTACTAATACTTTTTCTACAATAATTTATTTAACAACACTCTTGTATTTCCTCAAGTAATATATTCTACTTTATTGTAATTCTACGAAATCTGAACTTCTCCTTCCCAAATATTTTGAAATCTGAAATTCTTCTTTAAGTTACTCTATTTCTCCGACCAAAAAAAAAAAAAACAAAAGGTTACTATAATTCAAATGTGCTTGACCCAAAACAATTATTAAAATCAAATGTTCTTCCAACTTTAAAAAGTTCATCCTCAATTCCTCATCTGCAAAATTTTCAAAAAATTTTAATTTTTAGAAAAAGAATTGTTGAATTTTTTATTGTAGATGATGAGATTTTCAAAACCTAATCTGGGATAGGTAAGTGAAACTTTTCATCAATGTTAACTGATAATTAACATATTTTGAGAATTGTTCATGAATGGATAATTGAATTTTTACCTTTTTTTCACTTTGAAAAGTAAAGCCAATGACATAATTGTTCATAGGGGACCGCCCTCCAGGTTTGTAAATAAAATTATTGAGTTTTTGAAAGATATATACATTATACATCATGTTTAATTGTATAAAATTATTTGCCCCACCCTCAAATTATATGCAATGATATGAGCAATTGAATTTTATAATATAGCATTTTAAGGCCATTTAACTTTTTCTACCAAACAACCCATTCTCCAATTACCAAATTCAAGGAGATTGGAATATTAGACATGACTACATATCAATATAAAATAAAATATTACTACTTTGAGAAAATTTTTAACTAATACATTCAATTAAGTACATATTACGAGATATTAACATCAGTTTAACCTATATCTATATGCTATCCATTATGCCTCAAACTCATCCCTAATTTTTTGCTCATAAGGAAATCAACCCTACTTTTTTGTGGGTCAAGATGAACTATTTTAAGTTTGAAATTTCATTTCCAATTAACTTTTGGAGCGCATCACCAATAGCATTAATCACTCATTTTCATATACATTGATCTTTGAATCTATTTATCATATATGATTCCTAAACGATAATTGGCCAGGGTCATTTAAAACGTAAGTCAATACAGTTTTTTTCCATAAGAAACCAACATTTTTCCTAAACAGTAAAAATTTTTTGAATTCAAATTAGAAAATTTCCTTTATAAAATTTCCTCAATCCACGGTAATACTTGCTCATGACTCATCAATCTAAATTGATTTGATAGTGATGATATTGTCAATTTTACCTCAATCCATGGATTTAATTTTTTTTTTTTTTTTTTTTTATAAAATCATTCCCTCCCTCCATTTTTTTGAATTCCAATTATAAAATTTCCTTTATAAAATGCCTAATTGATCAGCTCAAGACCTATTTATCATATATGATTCCTAAACAAGAATTGGCAGGGTCATTTACAAACGTAAGTCAATACAGTTTTTTTTTTTTTTCCATAAGAAGCCAACATTTTTCCTAAACGGTAAAAATTTTTTGAATTCAAATTATAAAATTTCTTTCATAAAATACCTAATGGATCAGCTCAAGTCCTATTTATCATATATGATTCCTAAACAGTAATTGGCCAGGGCCATTTACAAACGTAAGTCAATACAGTTTTTTTTTCCATAAGAAGCCAATATTTTTCCTAAACAGTAAAATTTTTTTGAATTCAAATTATAAAATTTCCTTTATAAAATTTCCTCAATCACGGTAATACTTGCTCATGACTCATCAATCTAAATTGATTTGATACTGATGATATTCTCAATTTTACCGTCATATAGTTTGGAATGAAGTGTTTTTATTTGCCGACTTTGGAATTTTTTTTTCCAAGTTTTAGGGTTCATTCCAAAAAAAATTAAATACGGAATAAAATAACACACTCCGTGCAACGCACGGGTCTAAGGTCTTGTTCATATATATTACAAGTTAAACCTTTACAACTTATATGGGAGTCCTTCAAAATCAAATTGAAAATGAAGATTGCCACTTCTTTCACTTTATCAAGGTACTCATTATCAGGACCCTGCACAAGAGATGAATCAAATGATGAATACATAATCACGTTTCTTATGTGTAAGTTGAGAAAATTAACCCTGGAAAGTTGCATTTTAAAAAAACAACCTTCAAGGAAATTATATATATGATCATACAAGGGAGAATAGTCAGATGAGGGGGACTGATCCATAGGGCTTCAACAGATGGCAGAAGCTCATCCACATGAGGTACGAACACAGACTTCAATATCTCTATCGTTTCTAAGCAGTTTGCAGCCTTCAACCAAAAGCACAAAGACACAATTTATTGCATAAAGTGAAAAAAAGAAAAAAAAAAGACATACTGAAAACAATGTTTCAACAATGAAAGATCAAAGGCCAAAATAATGAAGAATTTTAATACATACTAGAATTATTTCCTCCTCTTGTTCCATTTCATGCCCAGTCTCGTGTTCTACATTGGCATATAATGACTCCTAAGAGAGTTGTTGGTTGATCAGAACAGCAATCTGCTTGATTACAACCACATTAAAAACTGATCCAGCGATCTGCACTATCACATTTTGATATATACATCATCCAAGAATATAAGCTCAAGTATTTATATCACAAAATTAGTGAAAAGTAGTATTCACTAATTTTTCTAAGAGAAAATTATAATAAAGGACATAAAAAAATAATATTTATTAAAAAGAACTATAAAATGGTAATTATTTTAAAAGACCAGAGATTAAAACATCAAAATAGAAAAACTAAATTGTCGTTAACAAGATTATTACTTTATTACACCTAATTTCCTGTTCTGCTTCCAGCAAAGGCGGTTCACAGTCAGAGCTTAAAGTGTGATGACTTTGAATGCTATTAGGAAAACAGACTTCTCTGGTTCATTTGCTATTGAGTATGGTGAGTTTATTTTTTTCTTGAGAAACCCTCTAAAGATTAAGTGAATTTCACAGTTAAAATTTTGTTTTACTGATAGATTTTATGTTGTTTTTTTGGGCGTTGCAGAAGCATTAATGGGGCGGAGAAATGCTCTACTCATGCTGCAGCAAAGACTTAGTGCTAGAGCAGAGGAGGCAATGAATCATGACCTGCGCTTACCACAGGCTGGACATAATGACCCAAGCAAGAAAATTCAAATTTCTCCAAGAAAACTAAAGTAAAGAATATGGTAATTTGGTTTTTATTTTTTTGAATAGGGATGAAGATGAAGATATTTAATAATGATGTGGGTAGGTTTTAGGTGTAATAAAGCAATATCTATTTTTTTGGGGATAAGATTGCAGGTTGTTGGATGTGGCTTTTGGGTTGCATAAACAGTGAAGAAGAATTATTAAGAGCTTAGAATTTTTTTTTTTTGGGTGTGTGTGTGTGGGGTTGTAATAAGCTAAAGCTTATGCCATCCATCTTCTTCCTTCCAGCACTTATGGGGTGACGGGATTGAAGGAAGAAGAAAGGTGAGAAGGAGAAAGTGTGAAGCCAAGGTAGTTGTGTCAGATTTAGAACTTATAAAAATCACTTCATATTCTGATTCAGTTAGATAGAATATAGAAAATCGACTAAGGACAATTTAGTATTTCTATTTTAATGTTTTAATTTTTGGTCCTTTCAAATAATTACCATTTTTATTGTCCTTTTTAATAACTATTATTTTTCTTAGATCCTTTATTATAATTTTCCATTTTTCTTATTTTTATCATTTCATGTTCCAACAAAAGAGAAATATACCAACTATGTTTAACCATGTCATTGGATCTAAGTAATTAGGTTTATTTTCAAGGAACAAATATCATGAAAATTTTAAATCTTACCACTCAGGTCCTACTTATAAGTCTATTTTGACCAAAAAATTTGGTTCTATTTATAAGTCCAGTTTCATATAATAAATGATATTGTGACAATTTACGGATATTAATTATAGTCATGAACATAAAGAAAGAAGAAACAGTTGAAAAATACTCAATCATAAATGAGATCAAAGTTGAAAATTTACTCCATAATCATTGAGTTAATTAATTACCTCTCCTTGATATGTGAAATTTGGTTAAAATGAACTTATAAATAGGACC
This sequence comes from Acacia acuminata, assembly GCA_019022655.1. NCBI lineage: Eukaryota > Viridiplantae > Streptophyta > Magnoliopsida > Fabales > Fabaceae > Acacia > Acacia acuminata. The sequence continues at coordinate 8,133,743 of JAFJYI010000002.1, forward strand.
AGAGTGGTATATAGCTTTAGAGTTTAGAGCATAATATCTCTAATGTAAGTGATTTTGAGGAAGTGCAAAACACTTCAAATTTTTAATATGTTCAAAAGTAAACTTTGTGCGGCTGTTTTTAGAGTATTGCTTTTGAACAATGGGTTAAGGTGCATTTTTGCCCTTAAAGTATGCTGCCAGGAGCAATTTTGCCCCTAAAGTTTTCGGCGTAGCAATATTGCCCCTGAAGTTTCAAAATGGAGCAATGTTGCCCCTCCGTTAAAAACCCTAGCGGTCAACTAACGTTGACCGTTAGTTGACCGTTAGGGTTTTTAATGGAGGGGCAACATTGCTCCGTTTTGAAACTTTAGGGGCAAAATTGCTACTTTTTTTGGGAGCAATATTGCCCCTAAAGTTTAAAAACGGAGCAATGTTGCCCTTCCGTTAAAAACCCTAATGTTGACCGTTAGTTGACCGTTAGGGTTTTTAACGGAGGGGCAACATTGCTACGTTTTGAAACTTTAGGGGCAACATTGCTACGCTTGAAACTTCAGGGGCAAAATTGCTCTGGGTGCATACTTTAAGGGCAAAAATGCACCTTAACCCTTTGAACAATTTTTCTAAAGATAGTCAATAAACCGTCAGTAAATTTATTATGCATATCTCTATATACAAATAAGAAAGAGGGTGATATGTTAATTTTAGATCTAAACCCAAATATATGCTTTATATTTTGATTTGCCTTGATTGATATGTTACGTAATTCCATAAAGTTGGTGAGTGTATTATACTGAAGTTTAATTGAAGTCAATTATGTGTATTTGCATCCAACTTAAGACTTGTTGCAATTTTATAATTTTCTATACTGATTCCTTAGTTTTTTGGGAGAATCATTTTACTTTACTGGCCTCTTCCCTATTTCCTATCAGTCGCTCACCTTTGGGTCCCTAAGGCGGTACCGGAGGCAGCAACCTTTGGGTCCCTAAGGTGGTACCGGTGGTTGCAACCTTTGGGTCCCTGAGGTGGTACCAGCCGCACATATAGTATTCCTCATCACGTCTTCTCTTTCTCTTCCTACAACAAATGCAGAGAATGAACTTGAACTTCGTATGCCTCAGAAGTCATTCCTTAAGCTTGCATTTCTTCAGTTACTGGTTGGTCCCATGCTGTTTGTTGGAGTATAGAGTTCGTGGAGAAAGAAGATAAGTTAATGGTTAAAATATTTACCAGGGCCATGTAGCTCGTAAACCTTTCATCACCAAGGTCTGCAAAATAGTAATCCTTTACTTGTGCTAGAGTCAACTAACCCTTGTAAACAACAGTCCTGCAAAATTGGATAATCACAGGACATTGACAAATGATTGTATTAAGGCACTAACCATAATTTACTTCTCAAACAAATGGCGTTTCCATTTGAGAACACACCTTGACAAAAGTGAACAGATATAGAAATCTGTAATGCCATCAAGTTGGATTTTTAAGGCAGATTCAATAGTTTCCATAGAGACCTTTCTTAATATGTACATCTGCAATAATTAAGTCAACAATACGCAAGCATGAGCAAGTTTCTTGAGCAAAGAATTCAGCTATCACAAGAATTCCCGAGTAATTCAGTCATTAAAAAATATTTACTAAGGGAAAAAAGGCTCTGGTTTTATTCATATTACACCATTTAGCAATAAGCAAGAGTTTCTAGTTCAATTATTTCATATGGTTCAATGCAAGAAAACCTAGTAGTCTTGATGTTTGTGGATACAATCCAGTTACCTATCTTTCCAGATCAAGTTTAGATCGAGGACTCTGCGTAAGGAACACTTGCTCAACAATTGGTTCTGTCTCTCGGGCAGATTTACCCAATCCAAAGTTGTCAGTTGGCATAGAACGCCATCCAAGAATTGAACAATAGTTAGAAGAAGTACAAATGGGTAATTGCAGAGAAATTCCACAGATTTCAACAAATCAAAAGCGCCAGATATAACCATCGAATTCTATATTCAGATTCTTAACCTAAATCCCCAAAATACATTACAACCATCACCTCATCAATCACAACCAAAACAAACTTCAGAGTCAAAGGTGAATTTAAGCTCGATGGAGGAGGTGGTGAGCTGCAACTTGGCAGACTTGGCGGAGTGTTGGGAGTAGACAGTGGAGGAGGCGACGCCGAAGATTCTGGTGATGGTGAGGTTGATGGAGGGGAAAGAGAAGGAGGGCTCGGCAAAGGTGGAGTTGGGGCTGCTGGAGGAGGAAATGAAGGCGTCACCGATGGTGGAGCAGAGGGTATAGTTGGCAGCAGCGAGGCCAGAGTAGACAGTGGAGGAGCTGAAGGGCTGGGCGAAGGAGCAGTATTGCGTTGCTGACATTACTCAAAGAAAAATCCCACGGGCATTATCATCTTTAATCTTCTACAAGACTGTGTCACAACGATGAGCACAAAGAAAGTGAGCGAGCGTCAATGGCAGTTTGGGAGTGGTGGAAGGGAGGGACCAGAGGAAGGCGACAGAGATGGGTGATGAGCACAAATCGTACCATGTTTTCCCTATACTTATTGACTGAATTGAATGTTAAATACAAGCTTAACTGCAGATGATCTAAGCAAAAAGGCATACATTCATAATATAGGGACTGAAGAGTAGAAATCATTTGCATAAACTGAAAACAGAACAATTTACATGGTTTTTAAAGAAGAACGTATAGCAGAGCTGATACGATGCTATAGCATTCAGACAGCAACTCAAAGTGCAATACAAGGCATCACGAATGCTATAGCAAAGTAGACGATGCAATGTTATACTGCATGTTTTCTGACCTTTTTACCCAGATGATTTCAAGAATAAAATAAAAGGGCGATACTGATAGATAGGTTGCTGACATAACGAAATAGAAGAAGCGAAGGATCGGAACTAAAAGATTTGAAGAATCCCACAGAATCAACAGAAGCAATCTACGCGGATCAAGAGATACAATAGATCCCGATGGATTAGGAAAGGCCCAGCTCGCTGTAACTTACACCGCAAGAAAAGCCTGATTATAAAAGGAAACAGCGAAGCCAACCCTAGGAGAGTCACAGAGAGCCCTAGAACGAGATTCTATCTTTCGGTAGACTCAAGAGAAGAGTGAGAGATTTCACAAGAGCACGAGATTTCCAGGACAACCCAGCATCCTTCCCTGCAGTACGACGGAATGAAGAAGACGTGGAGTGGTGATGTGACAGGACCTTGACCACGCCGTTGGAAACTCCGTCAAAGCTTTCTATTTTCCTTCTTTTAATTCAGTTTTCCGATCATGGGTCATTCTATTAGTGTCTTCTTTGTGTGTCCCTCGTCAGTCATGAACTGATTTTCATATGGCTGGACGAGGATGAGTCCTTAAGTTGTTGAATGAACCCAGTTGCAGTTCTTAATTAAATAAATTTGGTTTGCTTATTAATGTTTTAATTACTAGTCGATTAACAGAAGTTAAGGGATAGATTTGTGGCCTCAACTTACTGGCAAGGAGTTGGGGTTAGACCTTTGAGAAACAGTGTTTGCTAGGCAGCCCGTGCATGGCTTGACCTATTATTGTAAGCTTCAGGAATGGGTCTACCTCTCATAACCATAACACCCTGAGCGTAGCGCAGATCTGACTAGAAAGTTGCCTTAGGAATATGGAAGGAGTATAGTTAGCATCATATGTATCGAACGCGGAAGCTTCGGTAGACTATAGAGGTGGGTTAACCAAATAGCTTTGTAATTAGTAGCTATGCTGTAGCAATTGCAGAAACTGTACAGTGTAGATGCTATAGCATTGGGTAGAGCAACTGGGGGATTGATGCACTTAAGGGTGATTCTGGGTCCAGCCTAACCTCTTACTGATATCTTCTCACGTTTCAAGCTATTCTGTTTACTTTTGCTAGTAGCATAATCACAGCAACCTCTCAACCCAATATATTTACTTTCTGCTTGCACAACTATCATAGCAATCGCGCGTTACTCCTTGGTATCTCAGTCTCTGTGGGACGATACTCTACTTACACTTTATTACTTGTTCGACTGGTTCACTTGCCATCAAGGAAATCGACCAACAATGGGGACGGGGGAAGCGATAAAGAAAAGGGAGGCTCGAGGCTTGTCTTCGGGAGTAGGGTGGTAAAAAAGCGTGTGGGTGAGGAGTCACTGAAAAGACCAAATGTCAAGTTGAGGACTGGTGTAACTCAACTATCATACAGAGACAAAGTCCTATCTCCTGGTTGTGATGGTTTCCTAGTGAAGCACTTTGAAGATGATGACATTGTAAGGGGGTGGAAGTCCTACTTTCAATGCATGAATGAGAAAGACGTTAATGGTGCTATGGAGGAGTCAATTGAGGAGGACAATAATGATACGAGACGCCTGGAGGGAAGACCCAGGATTCTGAATTTTACCGCTAATGAGTATACAACTTGGTGCTTGCCGTGGATGAATTCTCTTATTATCAAATTCATGGGGGCTAGCTTTCCCACTTACCTCATTCGAGATTGCATAAACCGCATGTGGCGACCGAAGGATCCGATGAAACTCATCCCATTGAGCAATGGATATTACATTGTATCGTTCTGTAACAAGGAAGATAGGGATTATGCCTTTCAGGAGGGGTCATGGATGATTGAAGACCAAATATTTGATTGTGCAATGTTGGCGTCCCAATTTTCTTGGAAAGCTAATCTCCAGTGTCGCATCGCAGCATGGATTCACCTACCGGATGTTCCTTTTGAATTCTATAATGTTGAGTTGCTTAGACGAATTGGGAACATGGTTGGTAAAATGATTAAGGTGGATCGTTCCACTTCTATTTACGACAAAGGTGGATTTGCACGTATTTGTGTAGAGCTTGATCTAAAGCAGCCCCTCTTGACTTCAAACACGGTGTTTGGGGAGAAAAGATCAATTATCTATGAAGGTCTACACCAAGTCTGCTTTACCTGTGGAAAATATGGGCACAAGAAGGATTCATACCCGACCGTTCAGAGGAAGGATGATGTTCAGCAAGATGAAGAATGACTTTCTGTGGAAACAGGTACTAGAGGAACCGATCGTGCTAGAACAGAGAAGGAATCAGATACAAGCGGTGCCACCATCGTCTCCAATGACGAGAATCCTAGATCGTGTCCGTTTGGGAAACTCAAAATATTACGGTGAGACTTGTTGGTCGATTTCCTTAATGGCAAGTGAACCAGTCAAACAAGTAATAAAGTGTAAGTAGAGTATCGTCCCACAGAGACTGAGATACCAGGAAGTGACGCTCAATTGCTATGATAGTTGTGCGAAACAAAAAGTAAATATGATTGGGTTGAGAGGTTGTTGTGGTTATGCTAATTAACAAACAAAAGTAACAAAGTATCATAGTCGTAAGAAGATATCAATAGGAAATTAGGTTGAACTTGGAATCATCCTTAAGCATCTCAATCCCCTAGTTGCTTTACCTATTGCTATAGCATCTATACTGCACAGCTTTCGCAATGCTACAACATAGCTACTAACTACAACGCTATTCAGTTAACCCACTACTATAATCTATCGAAGCTTCCGCGTCCAATACTTCTAATGCTAACTTTACTCCTTCCATATGCCTATGACAATTTTCTAGTTAGATCAACATTAGAAAATAGGGTGTAGTAGTTATGAGCGGTAGGCCCATTCCTGAAGCCTATAATAATAGGTCAAGCCTTGTATCAGCTTGCCTAGCAATCACCATTTCTCAGAGGTCTAACCTCGACTCCTTGCCAATAAGTTTAGGCCACAAATCTCGCCCTTAGCTTCCGCTAATCGACAAGGTAATTAAATCACTGATAAGCAAACTGAATTTATTGAATTAAAAACTAGCAACTAGGTTCATTCAAAATTTAAAGATTCATCCTCGTTCAGCCATAGAAAATTCAGTTCATGACTGACGAGGGAAACACAAAAACAGATAACAACAAAATGACCCATGATCAAAAGATTAAAATAAAAGAAAACAGAAAGCTCGACGAAGTTTTGACGGCGTGGAAGAAGCCCTGTCACGTCACTACACGTCTTCTTCTCTCCATTTTACTGCAAGGAAGGATGCTGGGTTCTCTTGGAGTTCTCGTGCCTCGTGAATTCTCTCTCTCTTCTTTCAAGTCTGACCGAATGTGAAAATTTGTTTAGGCTCTCAATGACTCGACTCTCTTAGGGTTGGCTTGCTGTTTCCTTATATATCTAGACTTTCTTGTGGCATAAGTTCCAGCGAGCTGGGCCTTCTTATTTTGTCGAGATCCATCGTATCTTTTGATCGTAGTAGATTGATTCTGCTGATCCTGTGGGATTCTTCAAATCTTTTAGTTTCGATCCTCCGCATCTTCTATTTCGTTACATTAGCAATCTACCTGTCTTTTCTCGACCTTCGCAATATTTCCTGAAACAATCTTGACAAAAGATTAGAACATATGCCGCATAGCATCACGTCCTTTACTTTGCTATAGCTTCAGAGATGCTTTGTATTGCACTTCAATATGTTGTCAGAATGCTATAGCATAGTATCAGCTTTGCTATACGTTCTTCTCACAAAACCTTTTAACTTGTTCTTTTTTTAGCACATGTTTAGGATTTGAATGGTTTTTATCCTTCAGTTCCCTATATTAATGAATTAATGCCTTTTTGCTTAGATTGATTGCAGTTAAGCTTGTATTTACCATACAATTCAGTCATAAAATATAGGGAAAATATGGCATAAATTGTGCTCATCAAGACTTCAGTGGGGCTTCAACGTTGGCGGGATTGAGGCAAGGATCAAAGGAGATACCAAAATCGACGGTTGACCAACGCAAGGTAGAGGATATCAATGCATCTCATAAGGTGGCCATACAAAAGGAAGGAAAACCAAATAATCTTAGTAATAAAGGGGAAATAATTAAGGAGAAGGACCCACAAAAAGTTGAATGGGTGCAAGCGGGAGTAAAAAGGAAAAAATGAAAACAAAGGGAAATTAAAGGGGAAGGAATTAAAGCCGCCGGCATGTGATTTCCCAAAACAGTCTATACGTGTGGGCTAGGGTGAGATAGAGGTCCAGAGAAATTCCTTTAACGTTCTCTAGGATTTGGGCCCGGTTCAACGCCAAGCTAATGAAGGGCCTCATATCTTGGCGGTAAATCAGCCTATCATGACTAACGGCATCAATGTGGAGGATCCACATGCTAATTCTAATTCTGATTCATCGACCTTGAGTATGGATGACCATGGGACGATGGTACAGGTGCTTATTGAGATCTCCACGAAACATGATAATGTGGACGAGCTCATGGTTGAACAGGATAAAACTGAGGGGGAGGTTGACACACCCTAGCAAAACCCATCTGTTTCCCAATGAATTACATGATATGGAACTCACGTGGCACGGAGCGCACAACTTCCCTGCTCTAATACGCGATTTAAAAAACCATTACAAACTAAATTTCATTGCAATTCTGGAAACACGATGTGCACAGCAAATGGTTACTGTAAGGGCCTAGTAATTGGGGTTCATAACCATGGAAATTGTGGATTGTGAGGGGTATAGTGGAGGAATTTAGTATCTATGGGATGATAGTATTAGAGAAGTTTCTTTGGTGGAACATAACCATCAATTCGTTCACTTCCAGATTACAAGTACCCAAGGCGCTACTTGGCACCTCACTGTGGTTTTACTAGTCCCAACTATCTTACCCGGCGGACCTTGTGGGACAATCTTCATCGCCTATCATTAAATATGCAGGGGGCCTGGTTGGTGGGGGCGATCTAAATGGAACATTGCTTTACTATGAAAGGCATTCAACCGCCACATTTCGGAGTTCCTATGATCGTGATTTGTTTCGGTAGGTAGACTTAAATGCCATAATCGATATAGGATTTGTTAGTTCGGAGTTCACTAGGAAGCGTGGCACTTCCAAGGGGCATCTAGATCGCATGCTTGCGAATGAGGAGTGGGTCTCGTTATCCCTAATGCATCGGTTTCTCATTTGCCTTTTTTCAAATCTGATTACAGGCCTCTATTGATCCGACTGAAACCTAGTTTCAAGCAAGCCTAATCGTCCATTCAGGTTTATTGCGGCATGGGTTCTCCATGATAATTTTGATGAGTTTGTTAGGAAATCTTGGCTACACGATTCCACCTGGACACATAATATTTCTATATTTACAGATGCTTGCTCTACTTGGAACAAGGAAATATTTAAACATACTAAGGCAAGGAAGAAACGCCTACTTAGAAGACTAGATGGGATCAATCGGGTGGTTGCTCGATTGGGTTGGTGCCTAAATATGTTGACTTACAAATTTCTCTATGGAAGGAGCTAGAGGATGTGTTATTGCAAGAGTCTCTCATTTGGGCACAAAAAGTTAGAGCGGAGTGGTCAGTTTATGGTGATCGTAACACTCAATTCTTTCATGCACGTGCCAATCGCCAAAGAAAAGTCAAACGAATTGAGGCTATCAAGGATGAGGAGGGCACATGGATTTATGACATCAATAAAAATTAAAAGTATGGCTACTTCTTCCTTCTCCCAATTGCTATAAGAGGATGCTTTGATTTGGCCAATGATTGTGTGCCAGGTGTCCTATCCCTGCGTTGACGAAGATTTACTACGTTGGTGCAACAGAGACGTCTCCAACAATGATGTTAAAGAAGCAATTTTTAGTATGGGGGCTCTCAAATCCCCAGGCCTAGATGGTTTCAACGTTCTCTTTTATCAGAATCAATGGAGTACGGTATGTATGTCGGTTGTGAATTATGTGAAATCTCTCTTTGTGAATCCATAGGCTATCCGAGAAATCAATGGCACCTTAATGGTCCTTATCCCAAAGAAAGAACATCTAGAAGTAATGGGGGACCTGAGACCGATAGTTTATGTAATGTCATTTATAAAGAAATCACAAAGATTATTGTTTGCCGGTTAAAGCCTATCTTACCTCAAGTGATAGCCCCAAATCAATGTAGTTTTGTTCTGGGGAGGCACAATAGTGATAACATAATTGCAGCTCAGGAGGTAATCCACACCATGCGTAACATGAAGAAGAAGAAAAAGGGGTTCATGGCTATTAAAATTGATCTAGAGAAAGCATATGACCGGGTTAACTGGCAATTTTTGTCAAGCTGCCTGCAAGAGCTCCATATTCCAAAATCGCTCCTTGAGGTTATTGCCCAGTGTGTTTCTTCAGCCATCTAGGGGAGTGCGCCAAGGGGATCCATTATCACCCTACCTATTTGTCATATGCATGGAAAAACTGGCCCATCTTATTCAAGCAGCCATCCATGAAGGTGATTGGGAACCAATCCGCCTCACCAGGACTGGTCCTCCCATCTCACATTTATGTTTTGCAGATGACATTATCCTTTTTGCGGAAGCGTCAATGGCTCAAGTCCATACGATCAATAGGTGTATTAAGACTTTTTGTGATAGCCCCAGGTTAAAGATAAATCATAAAAAAAAAGAGTTTATTTCTCCAAGAATGTTAATCACATCCGAAGAAGTGAGCTTTGCGCGTTGCTGGGGTTTCCATCATAAGTGATCTGCGCAAATACCTAGGCGTCCCATGTAACATCCAAATTTTATTTTTAAGGATTTAATTGTAATTAAGAGATAATTATATATGATTATGGTAATTAAATTGTAATTGTGAGTGAGAAAGAAAAATCTGTAAAATAAAAATAATAATATTATAATAATAAAGTTGGGCCTTTGTGTAATTTCCCATTTGTTAAAAAAAAACAAAGAAAAGAGATGAGGGATACGTGGTTGGCAGGAGAAGAAGGAAAAAAAAATGAAAATGATAATATATATCCATATATGTATGGCGGTGCAACGGAGAAAGAAAGAAAAAAAAAATTAAATGCTAATCCACCGCCTTTTGTACCTTTATATATATGTGGTGTGTGTGTGTGTTAATTAGAGTATTGTGTGTGTGCGTGAGATCAAAAAGAGAAATCCGGAAGTAGAGAGAAAGACAAGGGAAGGAGGAAAGAAGAGAAGAAAAGGATGTTTTAGGGTACGTTATTTATTTTATAAGATAATTTAGGTAGTTAAATTAATTTATTTTCAATAAACTTTCTTCATGAAAGTTGTTTTACGTATTATTCTCTTTCTAATGAGGGTAAAATAGTATTGATTAGTAAAAATTTTAGGATTTAAATATTGGCAAAGTTTTGAATTTTGATAATAGAAGATCGTATATATAAAGAGCACGATTAATAAATAACTTTGATCGGTTTAGATTTGTTAGTTTGTTGCTGTGGGAATTTAAAGTTATTTTCTATTTAAAAGAAATTAGGATTTATGTCATATAGGATATTTTTACTGATGAAATGAAAAAGTTAAGCCTTTTTAGTTGGATTACTAAAGATATTATTTAAGATTTAATTGGTTAGTTTTGTTAAATCTTGAATTACATGAAATTATGAATTGGGATTTGAGATTTTAAATCAGAGATTGATAAGATTTTGATTAGGTGGAGATTTAGAAATTGTTTAATTAATTGGGTTATACTTATAAAGGTTAGTATTAGGTTAAAAATTGAGGAATAGATAAATTGTCATTTTTCTACGAAAACTAAAGTGAAATAATAGTTTAATTAATTATATAATTACGATATTAGTGATTATTGTTAATTCTATTAACATATAGTTATATATATTTTTAAGGGGACTGATTTATATTACGCTTAGTGTTGTGTCAAGAACTTGAGGTAACCACTTTCCACTCATTGTACTTGTTTGTATGATGTTTGTGAGTGATTTTAATCTATGAAAATTATATTTTGATGAAGTTGCCTTGTGTGATTTATTTTGGAATGATTGGTGATATAACATGTTATGAAAAATATACTTTTATGGGTTCTTGAGCCGAAATAATATTGTCATCTTAATGATTATTGTGACGATGTATTACTGTCATAAATCTTGTTTGGAATTTCATATATTCATGCCAAGGCACTAATGATGTGGAGCGGTGATGGATATGGAGTGATGATGGGAGTTATTGTGTATATAATACCACGTGGTATGCCACCACTGAGCGCACAGTGGATGGCCGGATATTGCCCTTGGTATCATCCTAATCCTTTGGCCGGGATTAGGGTCAGCCCTTGGGACAGTGACACCTTTCCGTATTCAAAGGAAAGGGAACCTATGGTCCGATATGAGTTATGTAGTCTTTGGCCGGGCTAAACCTCATCATCGGAGAGCTTGGTGTAGTCTTGTCACAGAGACTAAACCTATTATTTTACAGCCCATGGGTTCTGTCAGCGGTTATAAGGATGGGGGGTGATAAGAATTGTCAGGGTATCGATATTTTACTTGGCATGTTATATATATGATTCATGAAATGAAATTTGATATAGAAATTTTATTACAAAATTTGTGATTTAGTTTAACAAATTTGTAAATTATATGTCTAGTATTTTGTTCTATAAAATGTTCCACTTGGCACCTCACGAGCACATATTAGCATTTATAATGAGTTGGATTGATGGTTACAAACATTTTCAGGTGATAGTTCTCGTGTGGGTCAATCAGGGAAGGCTTCGGAAGCTTAAGCTACTTTTGCAAATGGTAGTGCTTCCACCTTTTTGGTACGTGTTGAATTATTGTAAATTGCCACTTTAGGGCCCTCTTGTCACACTCTGGCATATTTTGGATATTTTAGCAAGTTCATAAGGCAATATCTAGTTTAAAAATCTGAGCCTAGTAAAATTAAGCTTAACGGTATGCATAAAACCTTTTAATAAATGGTTTAATCAAGTTAGTAATTAATAATTGTCCTCTAAAGTGGAGGATGTTACATCCCACTGCATCACAACAGGGTAACCAAAGAGTCCTACCAGTACGTGGTGGATAAGGTGAAAACAAGACTATCAACGTGGAAAGCAAAGTCCTTCTCTTCAGCAAGTCGTTCCACACTCATCTCATTGGTCACCACGGCCATTCTAGGGTATATAATGCAAACATCAGCCTTGCCTATGAGCACATGTGAGTCTTTGGATAAATGTAATCAGAGATTCTTATGGGGTACTTCGGAGGATCAACAGAAAATCCCTTTAGTTGCTTGGGATGCTATTTGTAAGCCGAAGGTGAGAGGTGGCTTGGGTCTCCGCCATGCTGATAAGTATATATTTTATAATTAAATAGGTGTATATTTTAGGTTATAATTAGCTAGATTTATTAATATTATATACCTATTTAATTATCTTTTATAAACTTTTCCATCATTGAATCAAACTTAGGATCAAAGAATAAATCAACATAAAATCTACTCATATCCTATTTTTATTGTCCAGGAGATATTATATGAAAGAGAAGAGACAAAAAGCATATGGAGCTTGCAACCATAAATTAAATAAAAAGAATAAAGATGTGGACCCCACATGATAAAAAGAAAACTTGGATCCTAAGCTTGGTGATTAAACTTGGATCCTAGGCTTGGTGATTAATTAAGAGGAGGAGACCTAAATTATAAAGAGGATCGAGAGACGTAGAACAAGGGGGACGAAGGAGTAGAAGAAGGAACAAAGAAGCAGAGGAGTAGCAGCTGAGCGTTTCAGTTCTCTTCATCATCTCCACGGAAGGACGGAAGGACTATGAAGGCGACGGAGGAGCTTGCTTGCTTTCCTCTCTCTCTCTGTATTCTTTAAATATGAATTCCTATCCTTTTGTTATGGATTTTATTATAGCCATGTGTGGCTAATTTTTCTTTTTAACCTACTGAACCTATGAACTTGTTTGGGTTTTAAAGATTATTCCCACAGGTTAGTTTTGCTTAATTTTATTTCAATTTATTTAATCTTGTGTTTATTGCTATTGCTTATTGAGTGGCCACCATTGAACGTGTTTTGGGGATTTAGGGTTGAACTTGGAAGAGGGAATGCTAAATTGACCTTGGGATTAAATAATGTGGAATTAGGTTTAAATTTAATAGGGAATTAGGTTTTAATCTAATTTGTGTCTAGGATAGGAATATACCTAGAAGCTCCGCATAATCAAATTAGAGTAAGCCCAATTTAAAATGCATCTTATTTAGTTGTGTGAGGCATCACATAATTAATCAAGGTAGGTATATAAGTGGACCGGAAGGCATTTATAGATATTAATACTCTAGATTAGCTGATTAAATTAAGTCAAAATTAATTTAGTGGGGATAAAATCTAAGAATCAAACAAGGGATTAGTGGCTCTAGGTTGCTCGTTTGATTATTTTTTGTAGTTAGTTTATTTTGATTTTAGTTGTCTCTTAACTAAATTTAATTTGGTTTGCTCAAATTAAACAAAGGTGTAAAATTAATGACTGAAGTTGTGGGTACTAAGTTCTCATGGGAACGATATCTTACTTACTCTTTATTACTTGATACGGCCCATGCACTTGCGGAGTTTTTAGGTTATAAAGTTTTGCCCTATCAAGTTTTTGATTCCCTCTTCCAAGTTCAACCCTAAATCCCCAAAACATACTCAATGATGGCCAATCAAGAAGCAATAACAATAAAGACAAGATTAAATAAACTGAAATAAAATTAAGCAAAACTAATTAATGAGAATAATCTCTAGAACCCAAACAAGTTCATAGGTCCTCTAGGTTGAAAAGAAAATTAGCCACACATGGCTATAAAAAAATCCATGACAAAAAGATGAAACTCATATTGAAAGAATAAAGCTAAGAGATGAAAGCAAGCTCCTCCGTCGCCTCCACAGTCCTTCCGTGGAGATGATGAAGAGAACCGAAACACTCAACCGCTACTCCTCTGCTTCTTCGTTCCTTCTTCTGCTCCTCCGTCCCCTCTCGTTTTGCGTCTCTCAATCCTCTTTATAATTTAGGTCTCCTCCTCTTAATTAATCACCAAGCCTAAGATCCAAGTTTAATCACCAAGCTTAGGATCCAAGTTTTCTTTTTATCATGTGGGGTCCATGTCTTTATTCTTTTTATTTGATTTATGGCTACAAGCTCCATATGCTTTTTGTCTTTTCTCTTTCATATAATATCTCCTGCACAATAAAAATAGGGAATGAGTAGATTTTATGTCGATTTATTCTTTGATCCTAAGTTTGATTCAATGATGGAAAAGTTTATAAAAGATAATTAAATAGGTATATAATATTAATAAATCCAGCTAATTATAACCTAAAATATACACTTATTTAATTATAAAATATATACTTATCACATGCCAAATTTCATAATCATGCCTTCCTCATGAAAATTGGATAGGGTCTCGCAACTAGAAGGAATGATTTGTGGGTTTCTTCGGAATAACTATAAATGTGGGACCGATATATTCCCAAAAATTGATATGCAAAAACCGGGTTCGAACCTATGGAGTGGAATTAAAAGAACATGGTGTAATGTACAGAATGGTGTTGAGTTCTTGACATCGGGACACATTCACTGGAAATGGACCAAGAATGGCGATTTCTCAATTTGATCAACGTATGACTCCATAAACGAGGATGTTGCGCACCCAGACCCTATATGGGGTGGAATCTGGAAATTAAACGTACCAAAATGATGCAAATTATTTGCTTGGCTTGTCTTACATAAGCGCCTGCTTACTAACGCTTCAAGGTTTAAAAGAGGGTTGTGTAGCGATGCTAAGTGCCTTGTGTTTTTGGCGGACCTGCAGTCTATTCTTCATGTTCTCAGAGATTGCCCTGAGACTCTCACTCTCTGGAAAAAACTTGTCCCCCAGCGACTTTGGCCGAAGTTCAGTTCCTTGAATGTAGATCACTGGTTCTGCTGGAATGCTTCTTATAGTGGCAAGAGTGCTCGCCCCAAGGAATGGCAGCAACAATTTATTCTCATCTGTTGGTGGCTATAGAGGAGGAAGAATACCCTTATGTTTGAAAGGAAGAGAATCTCGAATGCATCCTTACAAGCCAGCGTTAATGCCATTGTCAGTAGTTTACAAGAAGCTCGCTCTCGGATTGGAACGCGGGTAGCTGGGCACTTCCTTCTAGACAAACATGGATGTAAGTGGAAGCCACCTCCAGTAGGATGGATCAAGATCAATACAGATGGGGCATTTTCTCACTTCGACTCCGGTGTATCTAGTGGAGGAGTCCTTAGAGATGAACACAACAAATTCCTTAAAGGTTTTATGTTCAGAAGCATGGATGGTGATTGCCTATCAGCTGAGCTATGGGGATGCTTACATGGGCTAAAGTTGGCGTAGGAGCTAGGCTATTGAAAGGTGGTTCTGGAATCTGACTCTGCAAACGCCGTGGAGTTGTTGAAGAATGAAGTTAACGAAGCTCATACGGGTCATGACCTCATTGCAGAAATTCGTCGCATACTTGAAAGAGATTGGCTTTTTGAGATTTGCCACGTTAGTCGCTAGGTAAACACCGTAGCTAACCATCTGGCAAAATCTAGTTTATCAGCGATGCCTGGTGTGCACATTCTTCTGGCTGCTGATATGGATCTCGCAAGGCTGCTTGACAAGGATATGAGTTAGTTTAATGTTTGGTTGCCTTGTGTATTAAAAAAAAAATCCCACGGGTATTGATCGGTGATAAGCGACTGATAGGGAGGAGGGTAATAAAGTAAATTTAAATAGTTAGGCATTTTTATTTGTTTTAATAATGTTAGGCCCACTAAAAAAGTAACAGAGTTAAGCTATTTTAACGGTGGTGGTATTTTTATCCCAATTTTAAAAGTTCATGCGTAGTTTTGCACCTAAAAAACACATTTGGTGTTGGGCGCTCCTCAAGGTAAAATACATGTGTATTTTTGCACCTTTACCCTATAATTTTCCATTCTTATTCCTTAATTGTTTGGGAGAATCATTTTAAAATATGGTTGAATTATCTAAATTTTAAATTGGATTATTAAATTCAACAAATCTTAGGTCACATGTTTCAAAATAAGATTTTAGAATTTGATAATTTTACTTTATTAACCCTCATTCTTAGTTCTCGAAACTACCTCTCTCCTTTGATAATGCATTAAATCACTAACATGTAATGGTATAAAAATCATTTTTTCCCAACAACATCAACATTACATCTCAATATTTCAAAATCAAAAAATTCAAGTGACATTACAACAGAAAAACTTGTAGTGGAGAACCCCATACAAGGTCTCCATTTCCTTCTACCTCTGGCGTGGCCCACCGAAGCTCTTCTTGAAACTCTCCCCATAGTCTTCTCCGATTACCTCCCCATAGGTTCCATTCGGCTTCTCTGCCATTCTCAGTTAGTGCCGGTAAAGTCGGAACCTCAACTCACTACAAAAAAAACTATGAAATAGCCACGGAATTACACACGAAACTAATTCTGTGTGTAATTTGAGATGCATTTGCCACGAAAATTCTGTGGTAAAATTCATATACGGAATTTCCCACGGAAAGGCGTGGCAAATCAGAGAAGGAAGACTTCCTTGTCACATTCCGTCAATTTGCCTTATTTGAGACGGAAAATTGACACGGATATTATCCGTGGCTCTACTTTCCATGGGTAAAAACACACGACAGAAAAAATCGCACAGCCTATTCATTCGATCAATTTGGAGAAAACCCTGGAGCTAGCTAACTGGATAACCCTGGAGCCCTAGCTAACTGATTTCGACAATAGTCCAGTCGCGGTGGATTCTGACGATCGCTACTCCTCTGCTCATCTTCCTGAAGTAAGCATTAATGGGAGATTCGTCCGCTCAAGCTATCTAATCCTGAAACTCGCTAGATCTTGGGTCGATTTGCATCATCTCTGGTGATTTCTTCTTTCGATATTTTTTTTTTGCTAGAGATTTGTGTTCTGTGATTTGTTTTTATTCTACGATTCATGCCTTTTGATCCTAGTGATTTTCCTCTGGAGATTCATCCTGACTCTCTCGCTCTCTCTCTAGTTCTCCCTCGATTCACTTCCACTCCTTCTCCGGCCAGTGGCGGAGCCACATTGACGCAAAGGATCGCACATGCAAACACAAACTTGGGACGAGAATGTTAAATCATAAATGTGCTCATGGGTTTAGGACTTTAGGGTTTGTGAAGTTCGTTGGCGATTAAATAAATAGAAAGCAAAAGCAAGATGGCCACATTCTAAAGTTTGTGAGGTGCAGAAGAAAAGGAGAGCCTTATTATCGTAGAAGAAGAGAAAGCTTCATGGCGACCCTAACACTAGCAAGCTTAAGAACAAGCACCAACCTCTTTCCATCTCCGACAAACGACAGCGGAAGCTCCTCAAAAAATGATGTCGACTACTCTCTTTTTTTCGTTTCCTAATAAAACAAAAATTGTCTTTTTTGCTGTGTATTCATCATGTATTTAAAGGTGCAGAAGCTAATGATTCTTACATTTTGAATTGATTGAAGGAGCAAAAACGATGCTCTGGAAAAGGGCTTGGTAACCATGGAAGATGTAGAGAAGATAGTTACTGAAGCTGAAGGTAACATACATTGATATCATGTTTCTACTTTTTTTTTAATGATAATCTTTTGCAATCATGGAATGCATATTTGCTATATATCGGGTGGATAGACTATGTATTTTGCAAGAATTGCCATTATTTGGTGAATTTGGGAAGGAAAATTCTTAGGCGCAGAATGTTCTTTAGTGTTCATAAGTTCTTTTTGTCTTTTAAATGGTATTACTATATTAGCTTGTAAAGTTGTTAGCCTTGAATTATCTTGCTGGAAGCTATTAAAGCCTAAGGGGATTGCTATGATATCCTGTTTTAGAAATCCTACCCACTATCCTCATACCTTAACTCATCTTGCTATCGGTTGTTTCAAATTACCCGTTTCTACCATTGCACTCTGCATCCATTTTCTGTTTATTCAGAATCTTCTTTCTCATTTTCAACTTCTGTTCTTTGCTCTTGGCTCTGGAGTTTGTAGCTTTTGAATTTTGATCTTGCTTTCTGCGTAGTACGTGTTACAATTTCTCCAAATGCAAATGCTAGTATCAATAATGCTCTTTTCAAAGCTCTTGCCACAATGAGAATGCAAATTGGCAATAGTTGTTCTCTGTCATATGTACTCCTCTTATATATACAGAGGATAATACACACCTCAAGATATTCTACTTTGATTTCAACTGCTCTCATCATAGCATTCTAACACATCTTCATTCTTTGTTTTAATTTTATGCCCTCGAAAATCCATCCAATCTAGTTACTCTGTCCGCAAAACTCAACTTTTCTAGCATATTTGATGGAATTCCATCTTGCAAATTTTTCTATGATAATTGTTTTGAGGGAGAAAAGATTAAACAAACAAAATAATTAAATGAATCACACACAGAGGCTTCTCTTCTGTGCAACACTACCTGAACTCAGACGATTTTACTGGCAAGAACTCTGAAGTGAGGAAAGCATTGTCCCACGCCAAACTGCTTCTTGAATTGAATTCATTATTACTTCTCATTTCTGATGATGACGACCACTTCTTCTGATTATCCCAAGTACCCTGAAACAACTTCTCTGGTTCTAGCACTCTTGTTCATGCAATGGAATCAAGCTAATTAATCATTTCAAATAATTAACTTGAAAGCACGAATTATTTTGAATGCTTATCGTATTCATTTGTGAACTTGAAATCAAGTCTTTGCTGGTTTCAGTCAAAATGTTAAAAGTTCTAAAATCCATAAGAAATCGTTTTCCCAAGTGTATCTTGCTCTAGCCTATTGAAAGAAATATGTTTATATTTAGTGAATGGTGAGGACTATTCCATATGAACATTTGCATTAAATTAATTATAGAATGAATAATGTGGAGTTCTACAAATGGTGTATTTCCTTCAATTTATAAATTTGTATAGCTGGATTTGTTAAAGGGACTTGATGCAGATTCTGCTTTAATTATTTAATTATTTTAGTTTCTTTCCCTCAGGATGATGATGAAGCTGATATCGTCGGTTGCTGCACATTCAAGGATTTAGAAATTCCATTTCATTTTGATGTTTTCATCTTTTAATGATAGCATTTCTCCTAAACCTTGCTTCTATTGTTAATCATTTTTCTTATTTGGATTAATGCAGTTTAGCTTCCTCGGTAAAGATTCAATCAAGTATGAAAATACGGTAGAGGTTGAACTTCCCGTTTATAATGCGATTTTAAAGTTCCAAAAAGATGGGAAACTGGTTCATATGATGTCATATCGATGCTTTGAAACTGAGGTCCTTGATTAGTTGATATTTTGTTCTTCAGTAAAACGCCCCAGTGATGATCTCTTTGACAAGCTAGATACAAGTAAACTAAATGCTCACCTGAAGGAATTGATGCCTGGCCTAACAGCTAAAGTCTTCCGTACATTGAATGCATCTTTCACATTGGATGATATGGTAATAACGGTTTCGTTCTGCAAATCATTAATCTAACATGCCTTGACATGACTAAACTGCAGCTCCATTTTCTCCTATGTATTTTTGACATTGAAAATTCCTTTTCCGATATTTTTTTCTACCTCAGTGAGGAGAGAGTGCTTCCCTAAAGAGCAACGCATCTTTCATTGGAGTTGAAATTTTACCTTAATTATAAAATTGTAACACTTCTAGAATGCTTTATAAATCCTTGTTTCCAATATTTTATATGCCCCATGGCAAGCATACGTTATTTTATTTTCATAGTAAAATGCTATCTTGCATTTTGTTGTCAAGTGTATTAATTGATTTACCTTAGTCATTTCCTTCTGGCATGTCATCGGAAAGTTGTGTTTAATTTTCTGGGATTCTTTGATAACAGCTGACTAAGGATACTAAAGATGGCGATGTTGCTGAGAAAATTGGGGTCTATCAGATTGCAAACAAGCAAGTGAATTGGCTCAACATATGTGTAACATAATGATGTTACTTCTATGCATTCATTATACACTTAATCATCTTCATTGCTGTTGTCTTTAGATGACAAGTTGCAATAATATGTAATCATCAACGTAGTGTATCAAAATCTCACACTGCACAAATATCAAAATCATTTTCATTGTACAGAGGTTGCAGTATATAGTCCTTTAATAACTCTTGTTTAATGTGAGATATAATGCTGGCTATTCTAGGGGTTGTCAAAACATACAAGGTTTTTAAAAAACTATTTTAGACCTTTATCGATGGAGTATAGAAGATTGATTATTTGTGACTAGGAAGTTAGTTTAAGGGAAAGCAATGCTTAATAGTGTAGTGATAGCAGCATATGCATTTATTTCTGTCTAATAATCCATTTGCTACTTCAGACTATTACTAGTAATTTACTACCATAGTCCGAGTTTAATATTTTCCCCTTGGAGACCGTGATAAAATGATGGCTCAAACTGATTAAATTTAAGTTTCAAAGTATCCATGTTGGATTCGTGTGGCATTTTAACCATATTTTTGTGGTTTTTCCTTATATTCATTAATGATTGAAATTTGATGAATTTTCAGTTTTTGTCTGTTGTGGCTCTTGGAAGATTACAAGATTGTTGTTAGCAAATCCTTATTAACTTTTTTTTTTCTAGATTTGTACTCTATCAAAATCAAAATATTGAAAGTTTGCACAGAACACAAGTTGAGAAGGTAAAAATGCTAATTGGAACTTAAGGAATTTTACCTTGTTTTAGCATGTTTGCTCTGTGCGGGAGTTTCCCCTGATGTCCTTCATTGAACATGTTATATTTGGGATTAGTTAAATATGGCTAATGGTCTATTTTCCTGCCTAATTTGTACAGTAATAACTTGCCTTCTTTGTATAATGGTTTTGAGCGTTGGAGTCAGATTACTTAGGCTTAACTTTTCTTTGTACTATATTTCCCTTTTAGTTGGTAAATCAATGTTGCATGTTTTTCTTGTACAAATCAGTCCTCTTGTTCTTGTAGACAAGAGAACAACTACCTCACAGAGAAGTTCTAAGAATGATAGATGTTTTCAGTTTAATAATTGTAAT
Organism: Acacia acuminata; assembly: GCA_019022655.1. Lineage (NCBI taxonomy): Eukaryota > Viridiplantae > Streptophyta > Magnoliopsida > Fabales > Fabaceae > Acacia > Acacia acuminata. The sequence goes on from JAFJYI010000002.1 coordinate 8,154,561, forward strand.
GTCTTAATTGAAAACAATGTAAAATATAATCAATATGTGTTTCAGTCCTTAACAATCTTAAACGGGCTGAAACACATTAGTCCTTAACCTAATTTGACTATTTTGATTGTAATTGAATTAAATTAACGTGTTTTTAGTTCATTTATGTAAAAGAAAACCACAAAAAAAAAAGTTTTTTATTATCTTTTTCTTGTGAGTTTTAACATTTTTTTTATCAGTTTGTCATTCTATTTTTAACTGGGTGATTTTTTATCAGTTTTTCAATGTTTTTTTTTTCACTTATTTTATGTACTGTTTGCAGGATGAATTTTTGTGATGAAAGGCATCAATCAATTTTGAGGGAGGCAGTGTCCAATCTAATGAAGATGAACTCAATTTATGGTTAGAAGTTACTAGCGGTAAGAACAAGAAAGGTCGAATCTATGGCCTTGGATCTTAAACTCAACAATCTATGGCCTTAAAGGCGCTCCCTCTGCCAATGCAACTGAAGATGCTGAGAATGAACGTTTACAATTTTCAATGTTTATGATACTTGTGACTGAGAACATATATTTTCCCTTTTTTTAAGTCTTTTAGTACTTTGAACTTGTGTGGCATTTATCTGTGTTTAATATATTAGTTATTTGGAATTTGTTAATTTCTCTAGCTATATATGTACAGGCTAATTTTCTAAAAAGCGCTGCAAAATTGTTAACAAAAATGGTTAAAATCGAAGGGTGAAGAGAAAAGAAGAAAGGTAAATCTATGGAAATTACCCACGGCACTTTCCCACGGAAAATCGGTGGGAAATTTCACATGAAACTTACCACGGAAAATCGTGGGAAATTACCCACGAAAAATTCCGTGGGAAATTTCCACGGAAATTTCCGTGGGAAATTTCCCACGGAAATGTCCATGGCAAACATTGCTCACAGAATTTTCCGTGGTAAAGTTTCCCATGGAAATTCCGTGGGAAATTTCCGTGTGAAATTTCCCATGGAATTTTTCCGTCTCTAAATCCATGGGAAATTCCGTGGCAAATTCCTATGGGTAACTGGCTTTGTCACGGTTTTTTCAGGGACAGATTATATTCCGTGGGAATGCCGTCGCAAATTCAATTAGCCACGGAATTTCGTGGGAAATTACGTGGCAAATGAAATTACCCACGGAATTCCGTGGCAAAATTCTGTGGGTAATGCAATTTTTTTTGTACTGACTTAGTTCAGCTGTGACTGGGAGTTATACCTTGTGACTAGTTAGGAATTCGAGCAAAAGATGAGAAAGTCTATATAGGGATTACGGGTCCTGTACTTTATTACGAGCGATTTTGATTATTACTACCTCCAGTCCTAATTATAGGAACACTTTTATAGTGCAATTTACACTACAAAAGTGTTCCTATAATTAGGACCGGAGGGAGTACTTTATGTAACGTCGACACTTCAATGAGTAGGCTATACGTCGGCACGTGACGTGACACACATGCATCCACATGGCGAATAATCAGATTGAGTGGAAATGGATCTTTTGAGAAATCCTTATGTGCACCTCGTAATTTGTGGACTGGCCCATCAGAAATTAACAAGTCATGTCCTTCCACTTTGATCTGACGCTTACTTGTATGATGTCTTTTTTTTTATCTTTTTTGTGAGAAAAAAGTAATTACAATAATAATAAATAGAGTTGGGAAATCAAGTCGGGCCGGTCCGTTAAAACCCTGGTCCTTTAAGGGTCAGGTTTGAAAATTCGAGGAGCTAAATGAAATTGGTCCTGTAGGGCAGGCCCTATAAGGCCTTGGGCTTAAAAGGCCGGCCTGTAGGGCCTCGAGTCAGCCCGTTAGGCCTTTTTAATTTTTTTTTAAAAAAATTACCTATGCTTAGACTTGAGAGTTGAGAAGTGAGAACCCTAAAAATTTCAATTGTGATCTCTCTTTCCTTTTTTTCTTCGAAAATATCACTCGCACACACAAACTCACTCAATCTCAATCTCAATTCTCAATATATATAAATAACCTAAATAAAAAATCTCTTAGAATTCCTCAATCGAAAATATCTTTCCTTTTTTTCTTCAAAAATATACATAAATATATTTGCCCCCTTAACCTAAAACAATAACTATAATCTTAACAAGTGATATGCCTTTGCCTTTACAAGTCTTCCTTAGAGAAAGCTAAAGTCTATTATCTAGATAAGCCAATAGTTACAGGCTCCAGAGAAAGAAGTGGGAAAACTAGGTAATAAACATGTTACAACTACCTCCCGTCCTAAACTTTCACTAAAAATGTAAAAGTGAGTTAAAGTGTAAAAATGCCTATAAATTCTTACTAAAAGTACGACATACAGGACAAACATCATATATATTTCAAAGGTATAAAAATATTCATGAACATTAGGAATGAGAGTAAAAATGTCAACACCGTCAAAATTTGGATGATTCGTGTTGTTTGAATATTAATATTGACAACATTTATTTGATAAATTAGAACTTTAATTGTTATAATTTACTAATTATATTTCTTTAAGAAAAACCGAGGAAAAATAGTTAAAATTTGGAATAGTAATTTTTGGGCCTTGTAGGGCTGGCTCTGGCCTTGGTGCTATTGAGCGGCCTTGGTGAAAAACTATTGAGCGCCTTGGTGCTTTGAAAAACAAATATTTTTCTTACTCCAAGTCCGGTAGGGCCGGCCCTGATTCTCAACTCTAATAATAAACAACCCACCATATGCCTTTTGCCTTTTCTGGTCTTGTTTTCATTTTCTCGTTCAGCGCATTAATCAAGAGTTTGACGTAATGGTAATGCCCCATTGTTCAGTTCCACATCTCTTTCCCTCTTCTTTTTTCATTTTTTTTTTATTTTCACTTTTTAGGAGTTACTGTTACCAAAACACAAAAGATAAAATTGCCACTCTATGATAGCAAAGCACAAGTACATCTCCGGTAAAAAAAGGAACATATACATCAAAAGAGTCGTTCAAAAACATAAAGTAATCTCTCTCATTGTTCAGTACTCCTCTCTTTCGCCCCTGTATTTTTCACTCCACCATTAAAACACAAGAGACAAAATACTGTGGCAAGCAACTGTAGAATTGCTGAAGAAGGGAGAAGAGAATATATCCACACATCAAAACAAAAGGGTTCAAGATTGATGAGATAGGTATTTATAACTTTTCCCTTAAAAAAAAAAAAAAAAAAAAAAAAAAAAAAAAAGTACCTCCATATATATATTAACCCGGTTATGCTGATTCACTGAAACCTGGGCATGTTTTTTCTTTTGCTGTTTTCTTTACATACGACTTGATACCCGGGCATGTTTTTCTTCTATATTTTTTTTATGCCTAGGCGTGTTTATAGGTTAGTCATGTATGTTTTTTTAATTAGTTTTGATAGTAAACAGAATGGAGAAATGCAATAAACCCCAAGTAGGAGGTGAACCAGATCAAATATGGAGGAACAAGAAATTTTAATGACTAGCTTTGACTCTGAAGGTGCGTACAATCATGATGTTAGAAATATTCGTTTGGATCAAGTTTTGTATAGTGAAGAAGAAGCCTATGCTTTGTATACAATAATGAATATCATTTGGGTTTTTCTGTAAGGAAAGGAAAACAAACATATTTTGCTGGAACTAAAGAGATTCGTACAAAATAGTATGTGTGTTCAAAAGCAGGGTCAGAATATGACCAAGAAGGTAGCAGTAGTTCATTTACTAGAATGAATGCAAGAACGTATTGTCAAACAATGATATGGTTTACTGTTGAATTAGATGGTATGTGGAAAATCAAAAGATTGATTTCTGAGCATAGTCATGAATTTGTAAGACGAGAGCACAAGCACCTTATGCGTTCTAGTAGAAATATTGTTGCAACTAAGGGTGAGCGAATTAGTTCTATGGTGACTGCTGGAATTAGAACTAAGGATGTATGAAGTTATTTAGGTAAGGAAACAAATGGCTTTGATAAGATTGGATTTTCAAAATAGGATTGTTATAATTATATGGACGGCTAAAGTTGAAGCTGATAGAAGCTGGGGTTGGACAAAGTTTAGTTAATCTCTTACAAAATCATCAAGTTGAAGATCCAATGTTTTACTATAGTGTTCAATTTGATGAAGAATCACATTTGAGGAATATTGTTTTGGAGGGATGGGAGATCAACAATTGATTATGAGGATGTAGTGGTTTTTTTACACAAATGATCGTACAAATAAGTATGATTTAATTTGCGGAACATTCGTTGGGATAAATCATCATTAGCAAAATGCAATGTTTGGTTGTGCTTTTTTGATAAATGAAACATCAGAGTTGTTTGAATGGTTTTTTGAGCAATTTCTAAAATCCATGGGAAATCGGCCACCACAAACTATGTATTGTTATTGATCAAGATGCTGCCATGACTAAAGCGATTGAAAAGGTATTCCCTAATACACGGCATCGCTTGTGCTTGTGGCATATATCTAAGAAATCCCCATCTCATTTAGGTTCTCTGGGCTCTACTCTAACAGTGAGTTTCAATCATTATTTCAAAAGTGCATGAAACTACTCCCTCTGGTCCTTATTATAAGGCACCAACTAACAATTCTCACAAACCAATAAAAACAATTAAAGTCAATAAAGTTGTTCTAAAATTTAAGTAACTTCTAATATTATCCCTACTAATTGAACTAAACTCAAGTATTATATTAATTATTACTCTCACCCACTACCCTTATTAATTATAAGCATACATGGAAAAAATAATTAATACGCTTTAGAAATAAACAAGTACCTTATAAAAAAGACCAAATACAATTGTCAGTTAATGCCTTATAATAAGAACTAGAGGGAGTATGTGATTCAAAAGAGGAATTTGAAATTACATATGTTATGAACTCACATAATGGGCCTGGCTGATATGCGGCCCAGTAAGAGTACTTTATGGCAGAATCCTTCCTTAATCAGGTAAAACACTAATCACGCTATAGCCATGCCTATAATCCCGATAGTACAGGTAGTGAAGCAGGCATTTGCAGAACATGGAGACGCATATTGCCTGAGAAACAGAATCACAGCCTGAGGAACTAAAACCCTAGAGGTAATCTCTATAAATAAGAGATTACCCAACAGGTGCACACTCTATATTCATCTATTCTACTATTGAGTCTCATTGTGCATACACTCCACCCCTTTGGCGAGAGCCTTCGTATTGTATTGCACGATGATCATCTGATATTTTTTGGTATCTTCCTTATATATATCATTGAGTAATCATCCTCTCTTTGATATCAGCCTCATATAGATATCTTAGAGAGACTAACCTTTGATCCGATATAAACAACCTACTAGCCCCTTGAAGCTAGACATCTGTGTTCTACTACAGAACAATATAGGATGATAATGATTAAGAATTTTGATCTCGATGACCATAGTTGGTTGAGTAGAATGTTTGCATTTCGGCATAAATGATCAACTGCATTTGGTAAGGATATGTTTTCTGCAAACATAAAATCTTCTCAAAGAAGAGGTAGCACTAATAGTGTTTCGTTGAAATATCTACAAAAAAACTTCACTTACAAAATTTTTCTTAGCTTTTAAAAAGATGGTGGAAAAATGGAGATGTTTTGAGGGAGAAGAAATTTTCACAATAGCGAAGGCATTCCTTCATGTGCTATCAATAGGAATAAGACTTTAATTTATACCATGCATCTAAGATTTATACTAAAAAAAAAAAAAAAAAAAAATCAAATTGTTTGAGAAAGAATATTTGGATGGAGTGGGGACTTCGTTTAAACAAATGAAAAGGGATAGGGACATTTTTTATTATGAGTTGTGTGGGGAGGGAAAAGAACCAAAGAGGTGGGTTGTGCAATTTGATTCTTCTAACGAGGATGTTATTTGTACTTGTAAAAAGTTTGAATCAATGGGTATTTTCTGTTCACATGCATTGAGAGTTTATAACATTAATTGTGACAAGAGTACCAGAAAAATATTTCTTAAAGCGATGGTTAAAGAATGCAAAGTTTATTGATTGTCAGCATGAAGGGAAATGTACAACTAGTGAAGATCCAAAAATTGTATACTGTAATTCCATTATGCAGTCTTTTTATCACCTTGTGTTGGCCTCGCAAGATCACAGGGAAACTTAAGTTATCTTGTGGGGTGTTATCAAGAATGGATCTCAACAAGCTCAAGAACATCTATGTAATTTGACGAAAAGCGACAATGTGGACAAAAGTAAAGAAATTCATGCTAACGAAGATGCATCTCAAGAACTAGGTCAGATTCCTGATCCCCCTATAGCAAAGCCAAAAAAGGCAGTGGAAGTGGTAAAAGAAAGGGTCATTTTGAAAGACAACAAAAATCAAGTAAGATATAAATTTTATAAATACTTGTGTATGTACATTTATTAGTTATACATTTATAAATTTAAATATTTTTATTTTTATTTTTATTTTTTTGTAGAAAAACAAGAAGGAGTGGACCATACTGCTTCAACTGCACCAGGGCAAGTGCTTTAGTTACACTTATCCACAAGTAAGTAGCTGTGCCTACAAAATTAATAAACATGATATTTTAAATCTTACTTATTGAATCTAATTGTGTTATATTATAGGTCACTTCTGCTCAATTGGTTCCTAGTAGCCTTTCTATGACCCCACATGTTTTTAATGGCACTTGGAACATTAGAAGCCCATTTCACATGAATGACATGAGCAACAATTTAAATCAGGTATACTTTGACTAGTTATATTATGTTGATAGAAGATATGCCAATTAATTATATTGAATCTAATTTATATTAATGCATTATTTAGGAAACACATTATCAAATCAATGATTGCCTTCAAGCCTTTATCCTATTTTGGATGAAGACAAAAGTGAGGGGAAGATAGGGGGAGAGAATACTAGAAATGAAAACCTAAAATAATGGTAAAAAAAGAAAAAAAATATTTTGAGAATTTTCTCTTGTCTCTAATTTTCTCTCCATCCAAAAATAAGGTTAAAGTTAGGCAAATGCAAGAAAACCTTTTTATTCTCATTATTTTTTATCTTATATACTGGAAATTTCAAAAAATGTGAAATATACTCTTTCAGCATTTGGAAATTGAATGTTTTCAATTTCTAACTCTCTTTGATGTATATTTTTTTTAAGGGTTAAAGGTCTAATTTGCCACGGAAGTTTTACTAAGGGAGCGCCCAGCACCCAGAAGTTTTTTGGCTACCAAATTTGCCCCGGAAGTATTGAAAAGGTAGCAAATTTGCCCATCCGTTAATTTTGACCATTAAGTTTGACTGAGTGTCCACATGGCATGCCACCTCATGACACGTGGCATGCCACCTCATCAACCCAAATAAGAGTTAAGTATCATTTTTGCCCCAGAAGTTTTCACTGAAAGCAAGTTTGCCCCTGAAGTTTTTACTAAGGAGCAATTTTACCTCGGAAGTTTACAAAATGTATCAATTTTGCCCTTCTTTCCCACATATTAAATTTGTCTATTAAATCAGTCAAAGACCACACATGTCATGCCTTGAAAAGGTTGAACTTGGAGTCAGAGAAGGAGATCCTTGACATGTTGAACTCAAGGCGGCCAGAATTTGTGAAGTTGAACTGGTCACAAGGACCGAAAGGTCTGTCGCAAAACCCAGAGGAAGCATCACTTATGATCTCACCAAATGAAACGCAAAACGAGAAATGAATTGTTCCAAAAATTGGTCACAGGGACCGAAAGCTTTGTCGCAAAACCCAGAGGAAGCATCACTTACATTTGTATAGACTGATCATTTGCTTAAATCATAAGTGGAGCTTCCTGTGACCAATTTGGCTTCACAAATTCTAGCTGCCTTGAACTCAACATCTCAAGGATCTCCTTCTCTGACTCCAAGTTTGACCTTTTCAAGGCATGACATGTGTGATCTGACTGATTTAGAAGGGCAAAATTGATACGTTTTGTAAACTTCCGGGGTAAAATTGCTCCTTAGTGAAAACTTCCGGGGCAAACTTGCTCTCAGTGAAAACTTCCGGGGCAAAAATGATACTTAACTTTTATTGGTTGATGAGGTGGCATGCCACGTGTCATGAGGTGGCATGCCATGTGTCATGAGGTGGCATGCCATGTGGACACTCAGTCAAACTTAACGGTCAAAATTAACGGAGGGGCAAATTTGCTATCTTTTTCATACTTCCGGGGCAAATTTGGTACCCAAAAAACTTCCGGGTGCTGGGCGCTCCCTTAGCAAAACTTCCGTAGCAAATTAGACATTTAACCCATGATCGAGTATATGTTTTTATTTATAATTTATGTTCATGTAGTTAGTGTTTAAATGTGACTTTTTGTACTTTTTTTTTAAAATTTGAAACCTAATTTAATATGGGCAAAAAAAAAAAATCAATTTAAAGCATATCTAATGAGTTAACTATCATTTATTGTTTAATATGAATTACTTAAAGTGTTTTATATTATGGAGTGGAGGGTGTATATGGTTTCCAAATATCATTTTATATATAAACAATTGTGTATCTTTCAGACGGGTGCAGTTCATCACATGCATGTGTAGTTCTAGTTAATGTTTGAGTATAAGCGAAGCATATATATGAATTTTTACCACCTTTCTCTAGTAACTCTAAAATTTGAATTCTCTCTTCTCTGCCTCATGACCTTCCTTCACCTCTTTCTAGCCGGCGGCTTGTGGCACCATTACAAGCCGCCATGCGAGTATTATTCTATGCCAAAACTGCGTCAGAGTGGTAGATCGGTTCCCAAATCTTTGATCTGTGGCCTTCTCCCTCTGATTTTTGGCGGTTGTGGACTTCTCTTGTCCTTGGGGCAAGTTTTTTCCTCTTCTTCAGATATGTTTTTTATTCGGCGGTGAGAGCTATCTGTCTTTTGTTTCTTTTTTTGTGGTGTTAGGTTTTATGGTGGTGTTCTTGTTTTCTCGGGAAATAAACTGATCTGTGACATTTGAGTATAAATCCTCTTGGTTGGATGGTTGTTTAAACGTTATTAGATTCGACTGTCACCTAGTGGCTCGAATATGTGTTCTTGGGGAAGGATTTCAAGAGGTGTTGTTCGATATGTGGTCAAGGTCACCATATTTGCTTGAACAGCGGAGCAGAAGTATTTTTCAGGATATCATGGGTTTTCTTCATTCTGATGTTGGGTTTTATTTGATCTTTACCCCAAGTTGGAGTATCTGTGCAGCTGCTCTAATTGCAGCTAATGCTTATAAGGAGGTGTACCCGTTAGGGTGGGTTTTACAACTAACACTTTCTTTCACGTCACTTCTAACATTAGATATCGAGGAAGCCAGTTTTGTCCATGCTTCTACTTCTAATCTTAAATCTTTAATGTACGGTGATTGATTATTCTTGTATTTGGCTTATTTTGTTGTATTTGATTTGACTTTGTTTGTATTCCATCTTCAGTTTGTTTTCATATATTGCACCAGTTTTATAGTAATAATATAAATAGCTTTTTTAAAAAAAAAAAAAAGGCATATATATGAAAACTTAAATTCGCATGAGTAAGTATATGAAGCATTAACTATATTTTGTCATTTGTGTTTTTGGTGGTGGAGCGAAATAACACCTTAAAAGTGAAAATTTAAAATAAAAATAAAAGAGTGAAAGATATGTGGTAGTGAGCCATGGGGGATTCGTCAAGCTCAGATTAGTGCGCTGAACGAGAAAATGACAAAAAGAGCGGGAGAGGAACACTACATATGGTGGGTTGTTTATTATTATTATTATTATTATTATTATTATTATTATTACATTTTTGAAAAAATCTTATTTAAATACTATATGAAAATTTAAAATCTCAAAAGCTATGTTAACATTTAGAAATGCTATAAAGGTGATATGGATCAAATTGAGATTTTAAAATGTTGATAAATTTACTATTATGCCCTTAATTTTTAAATAAAAAGAAAAAGAAAAATGAGCATTGCTAAAGCACCGCCGCCAATCGGCTGTTGAAGCTCCGGCTCTAACTAGTCAACAACCACCGATAGCATGAACTCGGCGCTAGCGACCTTCGACACCAGGGGCTTATTTTTGGGGGTGGGGTTATTTTTTTTAGAAAAAAAAAAAAATTGAATCAAGAGGTAAGGTGTGGGTTTCGAACCCATCCCACCATGATAGTAAAGGTGTTGAGTGGCAATCAAATATATATATGCAATGATATATATATATATATATATATATATTGTTTTTTCCATCAAGAAACGCTCTTGTAAAAACCGTCACGAATCTTGTCAAACTCATTACTGCTCTTGTGGATCCCATTACACATTTTCTTAAAGGCCACAAATATTGGTGAATCTTTTGCATCAGGAAACGCTCTTGTGAAAACCATTAAGAATCTTGTCAAACTCATTATTGCTTTTGTGAATCTCATTAGGAATTTTGTCAAAGCCCACAATGTTGGTGAATCATGTCTAACGTTTTTTCCATCCGGAAACATTCTTGTGAAAACCATTACGAATATTGCCAAACTCATTATTGCTCTTGTGAATCCCATTACGAATTTTGTCAAAGCCCTCAAATGTTAGCGAATCATGTCTAACGATTTTCTAATCAGAAAACGCTCTCATGAAAACCATTACAAAAAAATTAGATTGACAAAATTTGTAATCACAAAAAGATAAAAAGGACATGACACATATAAGTGCCATATTAGAGTGAAAAGACATGACTTGTTGATTTCTGATTGGCGCACACAAGAATTTCTCCGGATGTTTCCCATGTGTTCCCGTAATCAGACCTTGTCCATCCACAGTCACAATTTATTCTTTATCAATTGTCATCTGATCCTAATGTAGGGTTACATTTAAAAAAAAAAAATGGTTTGGGGGTTGAGGGGGAAATAAATGGAAAAACAAATATATTAAACTCAGTTGAAAATATGTCTAAAATTAGCAAAGAAATTTGGCCACGATATACAATGACATAATTGATGAAAAGAATATCAAACAATTCTCCTTCTTTCTTGTTGACATATTCGCCTTCAATAGTCTTGCTTAAAAATAGTGTTTCGGCTAAACTTGCTCATACCATGGATAGTACTTTTCACATTAACCAACTATAACGTAGCTAGATTTTTGGGCGTTTTTGGAGAGCTATAGGTGAATGACCATCTTACAGATTCAAAAAAAGGAAAAAATTAGTGTTTTGGTGAGCTCTTGAACAAACAATTATGGCTTGGCATCAACTTTGCTCAGCCAAGACTTGATCAAGCCTATCGTTGCATCTGTTGCTAGATTGTCTCTTTTGGATAAAATCTGTTACGAACAAAAATTTAGGCAAATAAATCAAAATGTAAGGAAATCAAAGGCACAAAAAAAAGATAACAGACCTTAACTCGAAGATCATCATTTACCTTTTTACAAATTTGAATAGCCTTACTAAGATTCTTGTCGTTATGCCCCAAAAGATCCCGATCATACCTGAAATAAAACAGAAAAATGATATAGTTTATCGATATTGTTAAACTTGACTCAAGTTTGTTTCAAAATTAAAACTGGGGAAGAGAGCTAGAGAAGTAAAACCTTTCAAACGGTAGACCGAGTTGTGCATTTGCAGATTTGGCTTCTTTACAGTCATTCCTTAAGGGCAAAGATTTTAGCCGGAGTGGAAGCATCTAGTTATGAGTAATTATAGTATAGCATGTTATAATAACAATATAGGAATAAAAGCCCAGTGGAAGAAAAGATAAGAAAAATGTTACCTGAGGGGTGTGAATAATATGACACCGGAACTGAAGAATTTTCCCAAAAGCTGAAACAGCGGCATCATATGCCATCGCCCTCTCTTCTGATTGCCTTCCACTATCTATTACAAAATTTAGGCCGTCCAAAAACACTGCACAAAATCCACCACTTTCACATTTTATACATTCTATTGTTCAATAAAAACTTATGAACATTACTGTAATTAAGGAGCCTATACGAGGGGCATCGAAGTTGGGCATAAGTTTTGAGTGTGTGGCGCATAATCCAATCCCACGAGCAGCTTCCTAGACAAGTCACATTACCCAAACATAAATGTATAGTAAATTAAAGCTCGGAATATAACTGGCACATTTTACAGAAATAATTAAATACCCGTTGAAGCTTGGGGCTTTGTGAGTAACAAAGGTCCATGACTATCATAGGATATGTATCAAAATACCTGGTTGAATAACAACAAAAGATAAAATGAGTCGTGAATGCTCATAATTGAATTCAGATATATTACAAGCTAAACCGTATATATACCTTTCCCATTTTTGTGGGTAGTCTCTCAAAAGCAAATAAAAAATGGTGATTGCCACTGCTTTCAAATTATCTGGGCACTCAGGACCCTGTGAAAGAGTTGAATCAAATGAAAAAGACATAATCATGCTTCTTATGTTTAAGTTGAAAATAATTAACATAGGAAAGTTGCATTAAGAAAAAGAACCTTATTAAAAAAAACTATACTCCTATATATATATATGATCAATAAAAGAAAAAAAGAAAAAAAAAAAAGAAGAATAGCAACATGAGCGTGCGGGACTAACCCATAGCGCTTCAATAGCTGGAAGAAGCTCGTAAGCGTGAGGTAAGAATTCAGACTTCAATGTAGTTATCATTGTCACAAAGCATCTTGCAGCCTTCAAAAAGAAAACACAAACTTGAGCAATGCATAAAAGGAAAGATTAAAACCACCCCCCCTCCAAATAAAAGGATTTTAAGCAGAGACTTGAATTATTTGCTCCTCCAGTTCCTCTTTATAACTCTCCGCAATAGGATGAAAACACAACGATGATTCTTCTTCTCGGATTCTTTGGTTCATATTTGCAAATAGTGACGACTGAAAGAGTATTTGTTTTATGTGATCTGCAATCTGTTTGACTAGTTCTGCACGCAAAACTTTTGTTCCACATATCTGCACAAGCAAATTCGTTATATTTGGTAAACAAAAAAAAAAAAAAACAAATCGTTATATTTGTAACAGAAGAATGTAAGCCAACCAAGTGCGTGAGATTTCAATATAGTGTATGTTTCCACGTACCTGGATGCATGCATTGAGGCTTTTTAACATTTCTATACCAATGGATTTGCACAAAATTCCCTACAGTACAGTGATTTGAACTTTAAACAGTGTGGGCTGAAAATGGAGACCAATGAATGATATATGTAACAATTTTAAATTAAAGGAAATCACAACCGATAAATACCTTTTGTAATTCATTAACCAGATCTCGTACAGCGGCGTACAAGAAAAATTTAAGAGACTCTTTTCTGTGTTCGCATGAGCGCAATAGGCTTGGAAGTGCTAGAAACAAAAATTAAGGGAAGCTTATACCTATAAATTAATATGCAACCCAACATTTTTCTGAATAATACTCAGATATATTCGTCTAATTTGATTAAATTAAGGAAGTTAGTTGAATTAGTTAATATGACATATATTTTTTAAAATGTCCTAATCATCTTCCTCAATTCCCCCTTCTCTCTCCTCCTTGATTATTGTTGAGGGAGCATCAATAGAGATAAATTAAATTAGAAAAATGTTAATAAATATAAAAATTTATCTTATATTTATAATCACGGTCAACTTCCCAAATATATGTTATCTTATAACTGAATGAGAAATACCTCTAACAGCTGCTATTTTAGCTTCTGGGTGAGTGCAGGCGATCAAGGAGGTCAAAAGAATACAGACCTAATCATCGCAAGTTGTGATCAGTTTTAGAAATAGCAAGTCTCAATGTGTGTGTATCTCCAAAATCAAAGTTACATGGACATGGATTACCCAGGAAGCCCAAGGTTCAAATTCTTTTGGGAACCGATCAGCAAACTTCGTCAGTAAATCACAAGCCATAACTGACTTTTTAAGCAGCAATAACTCCCTACAAAACATAGATATATTGTTACAAATACCTCAAAGCTGACAACAACAACGTTTAAGTGGGGAAAAAAGAGAATTCAGGTAGAACAGAAGGGAAGACGTACTTGAAGCCAAACTTGGTGAAGGGTTCGGCATTTTCGAGAGTCTGCAACAAATCAGGCATGACCTTGGTAAGAAATTGGCCAACCACTCGCTGCGGTAGCTTGCACATTTGAGACAATGCCTGCAAAATGTTAACTAACTTCATGGGAGAAAAAGTAGGAATCATTAAACTATTTATGGCATAAGCATAACGAAAATTAAATAATAATACGAGCTATTTGTTGTTCCAAAGAGCCCTTGCTATTCTTGGCCTGTATTATTATTTTTTTTTATGAGAGAATAATCACTACATTCAATATATTATTAGCTCCGCTACTAAATATAGGGCCAAATTTATACAAGATCCTATATTAAGGACTAGAAAAATATAAGGAAGAGTGATTATTTTAGTATTAGTAAATATCCACGTGCATAGTATTAAGTAAATATTTAGTAAATGGTATTGATGCGAGTATTGTTTAGTGAAGAATTTAATAGAGCAATATTGATCTACAAGGAGTCGATGCAAGTTTCGTGAATATTTCCGCCAGGGCTGAGCATAAAACTGCAATTATTCAAAAAAAGAAAAAGAAAAAAAAAACAATCTGAAATTTTCCGGAAAGAAAACAATCTAACTTCTGCGTCTTATAGATTCACCAAAGAAATCTAGGATTATTCAAAAATGTAATTATTTAGCTCTAGAACGATATTTATTTTCATTTAAATGATGGATAAATTAGTAAATTAATTGTGTTTCAATAGAAGTTTTCATATGATTTAAAAAAAAAAATAGAACATATTTAATGTAGTTAATGATTTGAACTTAAGCATATATGTTTTTAAAATAGATGAAAGATATATGTAATTAAAGTAAAAATGATTTTTAGCTTTTTAATTTAAATTGAGATATTAATTTAAATATATATATATATTTATGAGATAAATATAGATTAAATAAATAAGTTGGATTAAAATTAAAAAATAATATAATGATATTTAATCGAGATCTATTTTAAAATAGATTATATATTTTATTAGTTTATATTTTACTCTTATTTTATTAGTAGTTACCTCTAGTTGAACATCTTTTAAAAGAGAAAGAGAATGGTGCAAGAGAGGCCCCAAGAAAATAAAACTCAAATCGTTCATTAATTTCGCCTCAAGCAACGACTGAGATGTGAAGGCATTCAAAGTAGAAGCCACTGCTTTCTGATAGTACCCCCGAAAAATGGCCTGCACCCAACAAATTCAATAAGCATTATTTAAGTCTGACAGCAGAAATAAAACCCACATCCACCATCATATATGGTTTTGACAATTTCACCGAGGTAGTAATTAAAAGATATACCGGAAATGATACTGCCAGTGATTTTAGAGTTTCCGTAGCTATTTTCCCAAACTCTCGGTCTTCCTTCTGCAGGAAGAGGTTATTTATTTACATAAAACTGAGAACGCACGCCAGAGAAAAAAAATATATGCACATTTTATATATATAATGGGTCATATAAATACCTCAAGAAGATCTAGCAATACAGGCATCAGATCTTTCAAGAATGACTTCACTGCTTCTTCATCGGCGCCATTGGCAATCAAGAGATGAATTGCCGCAGTAGCACGCAACTGCACATCATATATATGTACTACCTCCAGTCCTAATTATAAGAGCTAGTTGACTTTCTTTGGAGAGATTAAGGAAGCTAAATAAGTTATTTAATCATTTCACATGTTAAATATTCTTAGATTATATATTAGTTTATTAGTCAAACTAATAAGTTTGAAGAAAAAAATAAAAATAAAAATACTTTAAAGTAATTGAATTAGCTTCCTTAATTTCTCCAAAAAAGTTAACTAGCTCTTATAATTAGGACCGGAGGGAGTATTTATTAATCGCAAGTAAATTTGAAGCAGGACTCTGCGTTGACAGGGTGGCAAAATGCACTTGGTTTATACATACCTGAATACTTGGATATATTGAAGATGATCTAATCATGGTCACCAGTCTAGGGACGAACTTACTTAGATGTTTGAGTTGGTATTTACCAAAGTCCTTAACCAAACATATAATTAAGTCAATGGCAGCAAAAAGCACGCGCTGGTGGGGATCAGCAAGTGAGATATTGATCACTCTCTCCGCTTGCTCAATCATGATCGTTTCCTGTGGCAGTCACGTAGAGAGAGATGGAAATAGTGAAAATATTACGAATTTCTTAAACTAAAGTTAAAACGAAAACAAGGGAAAGATCAAATTACGTGGACACATCCTATTGCAGTAAAGGCAGTAACTCCTGTATGACGTTTCTGCCAATCTTCTGAATTCAAATACTGTGGTATCATCTCTCTGACAAAGGGAAGTAATATGTCTTGTTGTGAATGCAAGCAAAGCCCAACGAGTAAGAACATTCCTAGTTTGTAATCCCCCGAGATTCCCGTATGTTCCGTGCCCAAATCATAGCAGGATGGAACATCTGCAATACGACACATTAAGCGCACGCAATTCTCCAATATGCTGCGTTTAGACTCGTTAGAAAGATCCAGATGATACTTTGGAAAATTTGACAAATCCCGTTCATCGAGTATCTTAATCATTTCAATCGCCTGACACTTGATAAAAGTGTTGTCATCTACAGTCTCTACAATTTGGAACAAGCAGCCGAGCACAACATTGAGTCTCTTCAAAAAATGGTCAGTGCAGCCTTTAGCCAGTTCCACCAAGTCCATCATTCTCTGTTCCACAATATGGATTTGAGCGTCCCTGTGACAGTCTCGTAGGAACCTAATCATTATTTGTAATAGTTTGTCAAATTCGTCGTCAAACTTCCACTGGTGAAGCAAGCGTACCAATTTAACAGACGCATCAAATGTGAGAGCCCGGATATTGAGATTGGCGGAATCAAATAGCGCCAAGAATCTCGGTATAAGTGACTCATAGTTGTCCAACCAAAATTTGTAAGCTCCCAGACATTCTTTTCTCGTCTCAGGCAATGTCGATAACACCCTGAGGGCCATTTCTTGCTTCCATTCGAATTCCATATGAAGGGCGTCAAAAACATAGTCAAGAAGTTCTTCCCATCTCTCGATTACAAAGATTGTAGCGGCTACTCGTGACAAATTAGGCAAATCAGGTATTGATTCATCAAGGTTCTGGATAACGTCAAGAAGCAGGGGTTTGAGACTTGCAAGAATGCGTTGATTAAATCTGGGCGCATCTTGGCCGTGAAACCGGGTTAGAGTGAGGTGGAGCAGATCAACGATGTGGGTTCTGGTAGCAGAGGGAAGATTAGACGAGTTGAAGAGGTGAGCGAGCATGAGAGAGAGAGAATTTGGGAATCGACGGGCACAGAAACTCCAGAGGGACTTCACTTGTGATTCACGAGGAACAGAGGAGTTAGCGAAGTCGCCGACAAGAGATAGGTGTTGGGACGAATCATCGGAAAGGAAAAGATTTTTGGCCGCCGATTGGAGCTCATTGATCTCACCTGGAGTGAGTTGTTGATAATCTTGGACCGAGATGCGCCTTCCCTTGGCCTTTGGACTCGGCTTGAGAGGAATATCTGGGTATGTCTCCACGACGCGTTTACGCTTGGGACGAACCGGAGCAGGTGGAGCTGGAAACGTTGGCCGTGAGGGACGTTTACTACCAGAAGTGGATGCCATTGCTGGAGGGTGAGCAAGGAAAGCGGGAGGGTGTTGAAGATTTTGAATATAGGGAATGGATTCCAATGCGGGCAACAGAAATTCAGAAATTCTCTCAGTCCCATCGGTCTTGAACATGGCTCTGAATGATTAAACTCCCTACTATTTTTAAATACAAATTAACTAACTCCCTTAATAAACGGAGACTTTTTCAATTTCACTTTTATTTATAAATGGTTTCAAAAGTCGATATATATATATATATATATATATTTGTTATTATAATTGATATGGGTAAAAATATAACAAATGCATTTATTACTTAGAAACTAAAATGTTTAGAGTCAAAAATCAAAATGTACTTATTAATAGAAACAAAGTAATATATTGGGAAAATTCACATCAAGGCTCTTTTTACAAAAGAAAACCCAAAAAAGACCCCAAGATTTTGAAAATCCCAAGGCTTTTTCTAGGATTTTTAAAATTTACGTGAGTTGTTAATGGAGTGATATAATTGTTAATGGGGGCGATATAGTTGTTAATGTGGACTGATTTAGTTATTAAAATATTGTTGTTAATGCGACTGATTTAGTTGTTAACGGATATTGATTTAGTTGTTAATGGGATTGATTTAGTTGTTAACGTTTTAATGAATTTATACCAGAAAAGACCATGGGGCCTTTTTTAGGATTTTCAGAATTTTTGGGTCATTTTTGGGTTTTTTTTTTTTTTTTTTTTTTTTTGTTAAAAGGGCCCCCATATTGATTTTCCCTGATATATTTGATAGTACGCCCCAACCAGGTCTAGGCGTCTAACCCTTTTATTTCCTGACAAATTCATATGAAAGCATCAAAATAAATAGTTTTATCGTGAGTTAAACCCTCAACCAAATGGGTGTTTGGTGGGAGGGATTTGGAGCTAGGGAAGAAAAGGGGTGGGAAAATTTTTGTAGATAGAATTTAAAAAATTTAAAAAGTGGGGTTAATATTTTTTAACCAAGATAAGATATAAGATAAAAGATCGCAAATACTCATTTAAAAACTTTTAACCTAAATTCTTTATTTTTTAAAATCTAACTCAATTTTTTTCCTCCACTTTCCCTCTCTCCCCTTATACCAAACAGGTCCTAATGTTGGCCTAATAAGAAAGTTATCTTTATGTTTTGGCTGAAAATTAGAAGGGTAATATTTCTATCACAAAATCAGTGAAAAGGAGTCTTCACCAATTTTTCTTATTTTTATCATTCCATACATTCCAACAAAAGAGAAATCCACCAACTATGTTTAACTATGTAATTGGATCTAAGTGGTTAGGTTTATTTTCAAGGAAAAAATATCATGAACATTTAAAATCTTATGGCTGTAGAATAATATCTTTGATGTAAGTGATTTTGAGAAAGTGCAAAACACTTCAAATTTTTAATATATTCATAAGTAAACCTTGTTTGATTGTTTATAGATTAGTGTTTTTGACCAATTTTTGTAAAGGTAGTAAAATAAATAGTCAGTAAATTTATTATGCATATCTCAATTTACAAATAAGAAAGAGGGTGATATGTTAATTTTAGATCTAAACCTAAATATATGGTTTATATTTTGATCTGTCATGATTGATATGATAAGTAAGTCCACGAGTTGGTGAGTGTATTATACGTACTGTAGTTTAATTGAAGTGAGTTATTTGTCTTTGCATCCAACTTTAGATGTGTTGCAATGTTATAATTTTCCATACTGATTCCTTAATTTTTTTGGGAGAATCGTTTTAAAATATGGTTGAATTATCTAAATTTTAAATTGAATTATTAAATTCAACAAATCTTAGGCCACATGTTTTGAAATGAGATTTTAGAATTTGATAATTTTACTTTATTAACCCTCATTCTTAGTTCTCGGAACTACCTCTCTCCTTTGACAATGCATTGAATCACAAACATCAATGTTAACATGTAATGGTATTAAAATCATTTTTTTCCCGACAACATCAACATTACAAGGAAAAAATTATGGTGGAGAACCCCATAAAAGGTCTCCCTTTCCTTCTACCTCAAGTGTGGCCCACCGGAGCTCCTATTGAAACTCTCCCCAGCGTCTTCTCCGGTTACCTTCCCATAGGTTCCATTCAGCTTCTTTGCCATTCTCAGCTCGTGATGGTGAAGATGAACCTCCACTCAGTTCAGCTGTGACTGGGTGTTATGCCTTGTGACTAGTCAGAAATTCAAGCAAAATATGAGAAAGTTTATGTAGGGATTGTGTGACATCCTAAATTTTGGGGATTAGGAATAAGAATATTATATGGAATTAATTATGGAAAATTTAGCCTAGATAAGTTATAAAGTTAATACTTGGAATTAAAAGCATATTTTCCTGTAAAAATTAAAGACAAATAGTTGCGAATAATTTTAGGCCTAAATATTTTTGGAAATAATATTTTATGGCCTAAATAAATCAATTGAGAAAGATCTTCATTTGGAATTTAGGATATATTTTGGGAATTTATTAGATAACCAAGTGATAGGGGTAAAATAGAAATTTGCCACTACAAATTCAGAAGTGAAGTTGGACCAATGTAAAGCCCAAACATTACACACACTCAAGCCCAATGACATACTTTTCATTTTTTTGGGCCTATATAACCACAACCCATTTCATCTTCCACTTACTTCTCATTGTGTAGTTCATTCTTCATTTCCTTGGGCCCAGCAAAAATCACCAACGCACATTTAGTCCATTTATTAATTCCTTTGGCCACCCCTCGTCCTTGGGTTTAGTTGTCGAAGGGGTCGGATTTTCTCACCTAAAGAGAGGGGGTTCGATCCTAGAGTTAGTCAAGGCAGTGGAGGAGGCATCCTAGGGGTCTACGAAGCAGTGGAAATGCTGGGAAGAGGTGGAGGCATGTGTACTCTCTAACCCAGTATACCCTGTA
This sequence comes from Acacia acuminata, assembly GCA_019022655.1. Taxonomy (NCBI): domain Eukaryota; kingdom Viridiplantae; phylum Streptophyta; class Magnoliopsida; order Fabales; family Fabaceae; genus Acacia; species Acacia acuminata. Next base: position 8,175,022 of record JAFJYI010000002.1, read on the forward strand.
AATTGGGCTCAAGCGCCTTGCCCTTGGACTGTGGGTGAGCCCAACCCATTTCCTAAAATTTCTTTAGCAAAAAAAAAAAAAAAAAAAAAAAAAAAAATCCTTTGGCCCATATATATATTGATAGAATCAAGGTTATTAAAACCGAACCGGTCATTCGGGTACTGGGTTAAGGGTTAATAGGTCAGATCAGAGTCAAACTGGGTTAAACCAGTCTCAAACCGGTAAAAAAGTAAAGATTTTAAGATTATTAATATAAAATTATAACAAAAATACTTTTTTTTAATTGCTATTACCTATGGTTAAAAAGTTGTCAGATGACACTGAGCGTCGATTGAATAAAAGGTAATGGTAAGTGAATTGTCTTTTCACTTCCTTCACCAGAGTCACGTGATTGTGCTTTGATTCAATTTGAAATTTCAACCACTCCTTCCCTCTTTCTATTCCCATATGTTTCTCTCCTTGCTCTTTCTTTATTTGCTCTCTGTCTCTCTCATAAGGCATGGCTTCTCCGGTGGTCTCGCTCCCTCTTCTCTCTTCCTGTCTATTCTCTAGTCTCACCGATTGTCCGCCGTCCATCAGTACATCGGCAGATCCGCCATCGTCAATATCCGACGGTTTCTGAGGGGAAAGAAGTAGCGGCCGCTCAGATTCCGGTGACTTCTGGGCTTTGTTACTCCTCTATTTTTCACTGATATGAGCCTTGATGCTAGCTCTATCCATCTCTCTCTATGTTCATCTATCTTTCTTTCCATGTTGGAGCTTCAATCGACGTTAAAAAAAAAAAAGAGCTGACCCCAGTTTCTATGATTTTCCGGATCAGCTTCACGACTAGTTTGCGGTTTCTAGTCTGTACCGGCCGGTCCGGTCCGGGCTTGATAACCATGGATAGAATCAAATCAGATTTTTTTTTACCTCGTATCATTTATTTAGGGCTGATTCAACACAAGGCCATATATCCAAATACACACAGCATCCATTACATCTTATATTCCATTCCATTCTTCATTCTTCAGTCTATCGGCCCAATACTAATGCAGAGAACAAGCTTAGAGCATGGGAGAGCATTGCCACCTGTTTAAAGCGATTTCTAACATCTCATAACCACATGCAATAGCCACGTGTTCTCCTTTCCTCCCTCATTTTATACGACATCAAATCGTCTCTCCCTCAGCATCTTCATTTCCTATCAACTATCACACACACCACCTTCTCTTCACTTATTCCCTCTCATCCGATAATCACAGCACACACGCACACTTTCTCCAATTCAGCAGCAACCTCACGCCACACACACCTACAATCCTTCCTTCACCTTTCATTTCCTCCTTTCCCAGGAAACTGAGATCACCGAGAGAGAGAGAGAGAGAGAGAGAGAGAGAGAGAGAGAGAGGGCATGAGACAAAAAAATAGAGGCAGAAACGCTGAAAATAAAAGAAGGACTGAACATTGCGTGCATGCATGAGTGTCAACCAAGGTGAGCCTCTAAAACTCTTCCCATCTAGCTGCTGCATGTCTGAATGTTGGGTTTCTGAGTTTGGGGCTTAAGATCACATGGTTTAGTTTCTGCAAGTTCAACTCCATTTTCTTGTCTGAAAACTGAACCTTTTGTGTCTAAAGTTTTTGTAAGTTAAAGGTTGAGTTGTTCCCTAAACATTTTACTGGAGATATTACTCTCCTTAAGGTTTAAAATAAGCTTTGGATCACCTAAAACGGAGGTCTATAACTCCAGTTATGATTTTCGAAAGTTGAGCTAAAAATTTAGAAATTTTTTGTATGATTCTAAAGCAAGAAAATAACATGGAATTTATGACCAAGTAAACAAAATTATAAAAATGTGAAATTTTTCATACAAATAGTAGACATATAGAGCTTTAATTTGATAGGTAATTTGTCGAATTTCGATAAGTATTGAAGGAGTTATGATTTTTCAAAGATTGGTTAGGAAATCTGAACATTTCTGAACATTGTTTAGGTTTTTGAAATTTCAGAATTTTTCTCTGTCATAAATCAACTTAGTGACTTTAATTTATGAAAATAGACTTATCAAGGTTTAAGTAGGAATTGGAATCACTCCATTTGAAGTTGTATCAGTTAAATTATGAATTTCTCAAATTCTCAAAGAAATTAAAGGCTGAATTTTGATAAGTCTTAGAATTGGAATTTGGAATTCCAACTCCAAATGGAGTGATTCCAATTCCTACATTTAAGTTGTTAATTGTGATTAACTTTTAAAGTAAAGGTTTCTTTGGATAAAATGAAAGGTTAAATGGTTGAGATGATGATAATTATCCTATAGTGAATAGTATCTAATTAAATAAGTCTCAATTAGTATACATTCCTAGTCATAAGAATACTAAAGGATGAGTATTTTGGGGTGGGTCTAAGGGAGTTAAATCTTAATTATGTTATTAAGATTAGAGTTATTGATGACCCATTCTCCATATCAATGATAATTATAGGAAAAGATACTTGCTCAAGCGTAAAGGCTAAACTAAGCAAAAGAATCTTGTGGAAGGTGCAGTGTCAAAGACCAACACGTAGTAACTATAATCTCATATTCTTTGCATAGCTATACATGTTTGTGTATGCCATATTTGTATGTCTTGCCTTATGAGGCCAGCACCACTCGTGGCTTGATTGAGCAGAAGGGCCGACCATGGGGCTAGATTCTCGTTAGTTAGGTAGGGCCTAGTGCATTTAGTACTTTTAGTATTGAATACCTGAAAAGAATTTCCTTGCGCTAAGGTATTAGAAAATCTTTGAATGAATACTTGTATTACAAGCTGCATATTGAATGTAAGACTTGAATTTGAATTTGAATTGAATTTGAATTTGAATTGAATTTGAATGCTTTATATGTTGTATGGACTATTCTGTTTAGTTGATTTACATATATTGCATATGTTTGGAATTTGAGATTAACCTGTTACTCTGGGATTCATTCATTTGAATCTCAAAACCTTCCAATAATCCAGGTCAGGGACAATCTAGTAAGCAAGGTTCCAAGAGCAAAGGGGTAGGAATCCTTGACCGTAATAAGAAGGAGGTGGTGTTGATAGAGCCAAAGAATCTTTTGTGATACACATTCTGTATATAGTTATTTATATTTCCTTATGACTTAGCTATTATTTTGAGATAGCCGTGTATGGCTACTGGGATGTATATATTTAAGTAGATACATATGATTACGTAGAAGTAGATAAGATTTTTATATATATGTATATATGCTACTAACTAATGCTGTAGGGACGGGCATGCATATAACAAGCCAAAAAATGTGGTGAATGTTTTAGTAGAGCACTAGATTAATTGGAGAAATAAGGAAATACTCTGATAAAACCTAACAAGATTTTTAAGTATGATATTCTTTAAATGATAAGTTTGAACCATTGTTAAAATGTTTTCAAATGTTTTAAATGTAACAGAAAAGCTCATTCGAACTTTAATATTATTTTGAACTCTTTATAAAAAGGGCTTTCATTTTCAGGAACAAACCTAGCATAGTGGCTTAAATACTATTAAATAGTACATCAGAATATATAATAGATGAAGATGCCAATCTGTTTTAGGCTCAGAACAATGAAGTGTTACAGATTGCGAGTCCTATACTTTATTAATGGCGGGTTTTTTTTTTCAACTAAAAAGCTTAAAGCTTACAAAAAGTCTAAGATTAGACTATATTCATTGATCTTAATGACATTCCGCCATACCCAATATTTACTAAGTCAACACATTCAATAGATTGTGATGAAATAATTACAAAATCCTGATTCATCTCTTGAGCCGATCGAGTTAAATAATCAACATATTTTAATGCTTCCCTGTATATTTGAATAATCTATAGATCCTCTTAAGAAAAGATAAGGGATCTTATCTCATGTGTTTCATCTCTCATATCCTGCCTACAGTCAAGTAACAGCAAATGAATAACATTCAATAAATCAGTATGGAGCATAATCTTCTTGGAACCTAATTGTTTTCATAGTATAAGGCCCTTGTAGATAGCATGAATTTCCGTTGCAGTTGACGTAGTATGCCCTAAACCCATATATCCAGTTTCCCTGGTGATCTCTGATCACTCCTCCATAAGTTGCATGTCCACTGTTCTTGTATGATCCATCCATATCCATCCGTACATAACCTGGATCCGGGGGATGCCATCTAGCTTCTACTTTGTCTGGTATCTGCATAACTTGATACTGGAAACAGCCATTAGCCACTCATTCCATCAAGTGGAATATGCATTTTGTGTAATTCTTTTGGCTGATCTCCTGTGCCTTCAAATACGTTCGTACATCTATTCTTCCAGAGGAGCCAGCACACAACACCACATGTTCTATGTCAATGCCATCTAGCAGTAAGCCTGCCAGATGGATTGTTTTTTGAGTTCCATTTCAGCCAATCCTGTAAAAAGCTAGAAAAATATAGAATAATACAATAATAAGTAAATTAAATTAAACAACACTCTCTTGGCAATCTCACAATCTCTTAATATATGGATAATGATTTCCTCCCTATCACACTCAAAAGATAAGTGTTTTGCACATGGGATTATTTTTTGCTTTCAGTGTATTACGATCGATTTTGATTACTTTATGTAACATCAACACTTAAATGAGTAGGCCACACGTCAACGCGTGATGTGACAGCGATGCATCCACATGGCGAATAATCAAGTTGAGGGGAAACGGATCTTTCGAGAAATCCTTGTGTGCATTGTGAGCGCACCACGTAATCTCAGGACTGGCCAATTTAGAAATTAACCAGTCATGTCCTTCCACTCTGATCTGACGCTTATATGTATCATGTCCTTTTTATCTTTTTTTGTGAGAAAAAAAGTAATTACCATAATAATAAACAACCCTCCATATGCCTTTTTTCTCTCCCGCTCTATTTTTTTTTTTTTTTTTCATTATCTTGTTCAACGCGTTAATGAGAGTTTGACGTAATGCCCCATGGCTCAGTTCCACATCTCTTTCCCTCTTTTTATTTTTTAATTTTTAATTTTTTACCTTTTACGAGTTGCTATTACTAAAACACAAAAGATAAACTTGCCACTCTATGAAAGCAAAGTACAAGTACATTACCGGTAAAAAGAAAACATATACACCAAAAGAGTCGTTCAAAAACATAGAGTAATCCCTCTCATTGTTCAGTACCCCTCTCTATCGCCCCTGTATTTTTCACTCCACCACTAAAACACAATACACAAAATACTGTAGCAAGCAACTGTAGAATTGCTGAAGAAGGGAGAAGAGAATATATCCCCACATCAAAACAAAAAGGTTCAAGATTGATGAGATAGGTATTTATAACTTTTCCCTTAAAAAAATGTACCCCCATATTAACCCAGTTATGCTGATTCGCTGAAACCTGGGCATGTTTTTTGTTTTGCTATTTTCTTTGTATACAACTTGATGCCCGGGCATGTTTTTCTTCTATATTTTTTTTGATACCCAGGTGTGTTTATGGGTTAGTCATGTATGTTTTTTAATTAGTTTTAAATTTTAAACAGAATGGAGAAATGCAATAATCCCCAAGTAGGAGGTGAACCAGATTCAAATATGGAAGAACAAGAAATTTTAATGACTAGCTTTGACTCTGAAGGTGCGTACAATTATGATGTTAGACATTTATTTGGATCAAGTTTTGTATAGTGAAGAAGAAGCCTACGCTTTGTGTACAAAATATGCATATCATTTGGGTTTTTCTGTAAGGAAAGGAAAACAAACATATTTTGCTGGAACTAAAGAGATCCGTACAAAAGAGTGTGTGTGTTCAAAAGCAGGGTCAGAATATGACCAAGAGGTAGCAGTAGTTCATTTACTAGAATGAAAGAAAGAACATATTGTCAAACTATGATTTGGTTTACTGTTGAATTAGATGGGATGTGGAAAACCAAAAGATTGATTTCTGAGCATAATCATGAATTTGTAAGACAAGAGCAGAAGCACCTTATGCGTTCTACTAGAAATATTCTTACAACTAAGGGTGAGCTTATTAGTTCTATGGTGACTGCTGGAATAAGAACTAAGGATGTATGAAGTTATTTAGGTGAAGAAACACATGGCTTTGATAATATTGTATTTTCAAAAAAGGATTGTTATAAAATAATTATGTCAACAGGCAAAAGTTGAAGCTGATAGAAGCTGGGGATGGACAAAGTTTGGTTAATCTCTTACAAAATCATCAAGTTGAAGATCCAATGTTCTACTATAGTGTTCCATTTGATGAAGAACCACATTTGAGAAATGTTTTTTGGAGGGATGGGAGTTCAATTGATTATGATTCTTTTGGGGATGTAGTGGTTTTTTTACACAATTTATCGTACAAATAAGTATGATTTAATTTGCGGACCATTTGTTAGGATAAATCATCATTAGCAAAATATAATGTTTGGTTGTGCTTTTTTGATAAATGAAACATCAGAGTCGTTTGAATGGTTGATTGAGCAATTACTAAAATCCATGGGAAATCGGCCACCAAAAACTATTGTTAATGATAAAGATGCTGCCATGGCTAAAGCGATTGAAAAGGTATTCCCTAATAGATGGCATCGCTTGTGCTTGTGGCATACATCAGATAAGAAAATAGGAATGTAGGTCAAGTTCTGAATAGTGACCATGACCTTATAGGTCAAGTTCTGAATAGTGACCATGACCTTATGTATTACTATTTATAGAATCTGAGGACCAATTACATAGTGACACATGTCCCTATAGGTTATTCTAGAATACAACAAATAAAATGAATATAAGGAAACAATGTTGGATATGATTAGTTTTGATGATGTCTTATATAGATGCCATTATCCAAAGCAAAAAGTTTGTATACTATATTTATCTTCTACTTTGACTAATTCTTATATTTAATGTAGATGTAAAGTTTAATACAATGAAGAATGATCAATAATGGAGATTGAAGAAAGAAGAACTTGTTAAGTATTTTGAGAATAATCAAGAAGAAGAGGAGATATTAAAGAAGGTAGAAAATGACGGAGAATGATCAAGAGAAAAAAGAAAGAGTTGAATTATGGAGAATGATCAAGAGAAGAGAGGAAATAAAGAAGATCTTGCTAAATGGAATGAGAATATGATTATTCAAGTTCTTAGATTGATTCTAGAAGTCTCAACGATGATATAGAAGTTGGAACGGCTCAATTTGGAGTTAAAACAAACAAGTTCAAGCTTCCGGATGAATACTGGTTTGTTGGAGGGCATTTATGTAATTTCAGCTCTTTTTCCGCATGCACAATGTCATGCTCGAGGAAAACAAACGTTATACTTGAGCATGGTCATTTTCAGCTCCATTCAGGCGTGAAATCCGCTCATGCTCGAGCAAGAAAATCACCCTTGCTCGAGCAACAATGATTCTTCAGCTTCCTCTGTTCAGCTGTTTCTGGCGACCTTCGGTAATTTGATGATATCTCCCAAACCAAGAATTGGATTGACGTGAAATCAGTGGCATATGAATCTAGACTCCCAATACATCATTTTAATATAAAATTTATGCCCAAAGGAGTTCATATGAGAGAGCTATGATTTTTATAAGTTGCCACAAAAATCACCGTCACAATCAGGACCCAGCTTCGGTATTTTGAGCATATCTCACAAATGACAAATCCAAATGAGCTGAAACTAGTGCCATTGGAATTTAGACTCAAATACCTTTCCAAAAACATCAAGAAAATAAAAAACAAAGGTGAATTGAAGGAGATAGGATGTTTTCAAATTGAAAGCCAGTTCAGGATGCTGCAAAAAATGCTGATCAAGAACAACCTCCATTCTTCTGATGATAACGGACGATCTACAATGAGTTTGGAGCTGATTATTCTTGCATTGGAAAGAATACTTGAAAAGCTTTCTAAGCATGGGTGGTTTGGCAAATTTGAAGCTGATTTGAAGACAACATAATCACTGGAAATTGGCTCTTGTACAACCAATGCTATTGCGCTTTTGGAAGTCAATGGAAACTAATAGATTTCTCAAGTATTTCAGAGAACATGCTCGAGCAAGGAATTTAGGATGCCCAAGCATCATCGAGCTCAGAGCAAAGAAATACATGATGAGGAGTCATGCTCAAGCATCAGCGTATCAAACAGAAAAATGACGAAGTGGGAGAGGCTTGCCCGAGCAAGAGAAAGGAGTTGCTCGAGCACCATGCTCGAGCAGAGGTAAATATATGCTCGAGCAGGATCATTCTATCTATATTTATCGCCTCTGAATGAAGTATGCCCGAGCATGCAAAATGGCTTACTCGAGCACAGAAGAAAAATTATGCTCGAGCAACGTTGGTAAAATGACTATCCTCATCTCTGTCTGGGGCTTACTCGAGCAAAGATTTTTGGCTTGCTCGAGCATCGCGATAAACCATCATATTTTAAAATGCTTGAGAATTGCTTGCCGAGCATATCTTTGAGTGGTGCTCGAGCATTGACGATGGACTTGCTCGAGCATAGGATTTGGCTTGCTCAAGCAACAGCGATAGAATTCCTTTTCAAAGTCTTTCAAAAGCCTAGCTCAAGCAAACCTTCTCTCTTGCTCAAGCATCAGCGAAATGCTTGCTCAAGCATGAAACTTTGCCTACTCGAGCAACAGCCGTTGAAACACATTTTCTTAAGCCACTAGAGATGCTTGCCCGAGCAAAGCTAATTTTCTTGCTCAAGCACTGGGCAATCATATACATGTTTTCATTGTTGCTTGAGCACAATATGATCTTACTCGAGCAAAGACATCTCTGTTTTTCAAATCACCGTCTTTCGGAAAACTCGAATCATCAAATGTAATCTCATCTCTTCAGATTATTACTCATTACTATTATCAAATGCCTTTAACGAGTTTGCTTATGAGTTTCAGATTATTTAAACATGGATTAACAAAAAATTTGAATGAAGCAAATCGTGTGTCAGAAGCATTAAATGCAGCTACCTAAACCGGTGATAATCTCAGAAACCAATACTCTGATCAAACTAAAGCTAGCACTGATATTCCGACTGCGCATTGAATGCTATCTCTCAACGGATAAAACAAAAGGAATGAAGAATGCTTGCAAAGACCAAACTGACGGCGATTTATAGACACTTGACGCTTCAGCTCTAACGGACATTTTCGAAGTGACTCAACGGCTACTTCCAACTGATCTCCAACGGTCGAATGCTCGCAACGGTCAAAACACAATAACCTATAAATTGCGAAGTCTTCAAACCGGAAGTGACGACGATCGATGAATGACTCGACGAACCTATTGAAATGATTTTACTACTTCACCGTCGATAGTTCAATATCTCATATACACTCTGTTTCTCAATATTATATAGTTTACATTAGAGAGTGTGATGATCGATTATGTACTTCAGTAATTATTATTCATCTACTCTGTGAGAGAGTCAAACACTTATTTGATTATCTATTTAGCGATCAAATCTCAAGATTGTAAGGGGGAGTGAGTCCGAGTGAAAGGATCATCCTGAGTATAGAGTGTGTAATTGTGTCCTTACAGTGTATAAGGGGAAGTATCTCGGTAAGAGATTGTAAAGGCTGCACAAGTGCCCAACTAAACTTGTGAGGTTGTAAAGGCTTTTCTCTTGTGCCCTGTGAAACAAGGAGACAGTGGATTGAAAATCTCAAGTGGAGCTTAGGGACTGGACGTAGGTCAAGGATTGGGCCGAACCAGTATAAATCACAGTTTGCATATTCTCTTCTCTTATCTTTTACATTTCCAATATATGCTTATTTGAATATCTAACTGTCAATTTAGAAGTTGCGAAAAGATTTTCAAAGTTCCTAAAGTTTTATCCGACACCCAATTCACCCCCCTCTTGGGTGATAGCCAGGTCTTTCAAACAATACATCTTCATTTATTTCTAACTCCCTCCTTTAATCTGGACATCCTTCTTCTTCTTTTCTTTCTTGCTTGATCTTGCTAGTGGTTGGAGTGGTTGTGACCTTTTTGCTGGTGTCATAGTGATTCCAAGCTTATCTCGAAGGAAACAGAACCGAGGCTTATTCAGTGGCTTGGTTAAACAATCAGCAATCTGGAATTCGGTTGGAACATGTTGTACTTTCAATGCTTTAGACAATACTTGATCTCTCACAAAGTGTATATCAATCTCAATGTGCTTGGTTACGTTCTAGCGTGATGAACCGGATTGGCGGCAAGGGCTGCTGCACTAGTGTTATCACACCATGTAGTTGGTGTTCTTGGCACTCTCAAATGCAATTCAGCCAATAGAGAACGAACCTAATTAAGCTCTGAGGCTATGTTTGAAAGTGAACGATACTTGGATTCACAACTTGACCGTGAAACCACTGATTGTTTCTTTGAGGACCATGTGACTAAAGAGTTTCCCAGAAAAATACAATAGCCGCCAACTGACCGTTAATCATCTAGATAGGATGCCCAATTAGCATCAGAGTACGTTGCAATATCCAGAATACTAGAGGGTTTAACATGAATACCATGATGAACTGTACCTCTAAGATATCTCAAAACCCTTTTTACTGCTTTCCAGTGTTCTGTGGTTGGTTGGGACAGGAATTGACTTAATTTACCAACACTAAAGCAGATATTAGGGTGTGTGTTACATTAATACTGCAAAGCACCTACAGCACTGCGATGTTCAGAGGGATTGTCTAGTAGCTCACCAGAATAAGCAGAAAGAGATTTATGAGCAACCAAGGGTGTGCCACAAGGGGATGCATTGCTCATATGAAAACGATCAAGCAGATCACAGATATATTTACTTTGTGTTAAATATAGACCGGTGATATCCTTATAGGCTTCAATTCCCAGAAAATAATGAAGGGAACCAAGATTCTTTAATGAGAAAATGCTATGGAGCTTGGTAGTAAAACAAGACAGACTGTGAGAGTTGCTACTAGTGACAAGAATATCATCAACATAGATTAAAATCATCATGACTTGGGTTCTATCAGAATAAATAAACAAAGAGATATCACTCTTAGAATTAGTAAAACCCCAAGAAAGAAGAACACTCCGAAGTCTATCAAACTAAGCTCTTGGTGCTTGTTTCAAACCATAAAGACCTTTAGAAAGCTTACAAACATAATTTGGTTTGGAAGGATCAATGAAACCTTTTGGTTGCTTCATGAAGACAGGTTCAGCCAAGAATCCATTAAGGAAAGCATTGTTAATATCAAGCTGCTTAATATCCCAATTTAAAGCAACAACAGTAGTTAATATGATTCGAATGGTGGATGCTTTAATAACAGGGCTGAAAGTCTCATAGAAGTCAATACCTTCGGTTTGTTGAAAACCTTTGGCAACAAGCCTCACTTTCCGCTTTGTCAAGGTACCATCAGAATTAAATTTGGATTTAAAAATCCATTTACTATCAACAACATTGTGGGTAGGCAGCCGCTGGACAAGAGTCCAAGTAGAGTTGCGTTGAAGAGCAGTGAACTCCTCAATCATGGCATTTTTCCAACAAGGTAGCTGTAGTGCCTTTTTTGTTGAGGTAAGAGTATAATTAGTGACATGAGTAAGCCCAACATAAGGAATTTGTGGCTTAAAAACACCACATTTGCTGCGGGTTTGCATTGGATGGAGATTATAAGTCATTGTTGTGGAAAATGGGGAAGAGTGCTGCTAACTGACGAGATTAGGGCCTTGATCAGTCATAAAATCTGATGTGAAAGGAGAATTAGGAGACCCAGAAACCGAAGGAGAACCAGTGGCTAAGAGATCTGATCCAGAATCAGATGAGCTAATACCATCAACAGAGGCAACAGATGGCAACCATGAACCAAAGGCTTGTGCAGAATGTAAAATGTGGTCAGATTCAAATTGTACATGTGGTACAACAGCAGGTGTAGAGTCTTGTTGGTCGATTTCCTTGATGGCAAGTGAACCAGTCGAACAAGTAATAAAGTGTAAGTAGAGTATCGTCCCACAGAGACTGAGATACCGAGGAGTGATGCGCAATTGCTATGACAGTTGTGAAAGCAGAAAGTAAATATAATCGGTTTGAGAGGTTTGTGTGATTATGCTACTAGCAAACGTAAACAAAATACTTTAAACGAGAGAAGATATCAGTAAGAGGTTAGGCTGGACTCAGAATCATCCTTAAGTGCATCAATCCCCCAGTTGCTCTACCCAATGCTATAGCATCTATACTGTACAGCTTCCGCAATTGCTACAGCATAGCTACCAACTACAAAGCTATTTGGTTAACCCACCTCTATAATCTACCGAAGCTTCCGCATTCAATACATATGATACTAACTATACTCCTTCCATATTCCTATGGCAACTTTCTAGTCAGACCTGCTTTACACACAGGGTGTTATGGTTATGAGAGGTAGACCCATTCCTGAAGCCTACAATAATAGGTCACACCATGCACGGGCTGCTTAGTAAACACTATTTCTCAGAGGTTTAACCCCAACTCCTTGCCAGTAAGCTGGGGCCACAAATCTAGCCCTTAACTTCCATTAACCGACTAGTAATTAAAACACTGATACGCAAACCAAATTTATTGAATTAAGAACTTGCAATTGGGTTCATTCAAGACTTAAAGACTCATCCTCGCCTAGCCATCTAAAGATTAGTTCATGACTGACGAGGGAGACACAAAAACAGACACTAACGGAATAACCCATGATCGAGAAAACAAAGATAAAAAGAAAAGGAAAAGAGAAAGCTTGGTGGAATTTCGACGGCGTGGTCGAGGTCTATCACATCATCACTCCACGTCTTCTTCATTCCGTCGTACTGTAGGGAAGGATGTTGGGTTGTCCTAGAAGTCTCGTGCTCTTGTGAAATCTCTCACTCTTCTCTTGAGTCTGCCGAAAGTTAGAATCTGGTTCTAGGGCTCTCCGACTCTGTTAGGGTTGGCTCTGCTATTTCCTTTTATAATCAGACTTTTCTTGCGGCGTAAGTTACAGTGAGCTGGGCCTTTCCTAATCCGTCGGATCTATCATATCTCTTGACCCGACTAGATTGCTTCTGTTGATTCTGCGGGATTCTTCAAATCTTTTAGTTCCGATCCTCCACATCTTCTATTCTGTTACGTCAGCAACCTATCTGTTAATATCGCCCTTTATTTTATTCCTGAAATCATCTTGGTAAAAAGGTCAGCAAACATGTCACATAGCATTGCGTCCTCTACTTTGCTATAGCATTCGGGATGCCTTGTATTGCACTTCGAATTGCTGTCAGAATGCTATAGCATCGTATCAGCCCTGCTATACGATTTCTCTTAAAAACAAAGTAAATTGTTCCATTCTCAGCACATGCAAATGATTTCTACTCTTCAGTCCCTATATCATGAATGTATGTCTTTTTGCTTAGATTATCTGCAGTTAAGCTTGTATTTAACATTCAATTCAGTCAATAAGTATAGGGAAAACATGGTGCGATTTGTGCTCATCAAATACCCCCACACTTAGCTTTTTGCACTCCTGGGCAAAATAAGATGAAGCGAACAGAAACTCATAGCTGCAGTACTCCTGTCCGTATAACTTTGCTTGCACGCTTGCTTTCAGTTTCCATCCCCTATTCGGCAATCCCACTGCCTAGTGCCAACCGCTCATAAAGCGTGGTATTGTTTAGATGAAGAAGTCTCCAGGGGCTTTCAAGTTCAGTGTTTATACTCACTCACCCAGGGATTTTCGTTTCTCTCTTGTCAAACAGGCCCCGAAGATCCATAGCCTTGTCAAAGTTCTAAGATTACTTCCTAGCATTCTGAGTATTCGTTCATCCAAAGGACTTCTTGGGTTGTAATTCGAGGATGGCCTAGTGTTTGTGAGATGGAAAAGGAGGGTGGATGCTATAGCAGCCTTGGCAGATAATTCTTTTGGCTTCAGCCGAGTGCTTCTCCTTGAACCTTGTACTTCATGCTGTTCTTTACCCCAATTTTTTTTCTTGGGTTCTTCCTTCTTTCTTTCTTTTTTTTTGATAAGCAAACCAACAGCTCTTTAGTTCTTTCTGCAGCTTTTCATGGGAGCACTCTGCCGTAGCATTTTTCAAAGTCTTCTTCAATTCTCTTATCTACCCTGTTCTGCTATAGCATACTTGTGTGGCTCAAGGGGGTAACAATGTGGAGATGATGATCAATGGGTTGTGTATGGGAATAATGGGTATGACATGAATGCCTTTATCCTACGAACTTCAAACTTAGATGCTAGATAGTCTATCGAAGAACTAAGACAAATCAAGGATCAAACATAGCTAGCAGACATGCACACAGAATAAAACAATTAGGCTCAATTTAATCTTTCAATTGGGGTTACTCCTTTTAAACTTCCTCATTGTCACTTTACCTCGTATCAGATTGGCTAGCATCGTCAATTTCCCAAGCCTAAAGGTTCAGTTTCCTTAGGCCTTTGTGCTATGCTCAATTATATAGACATTCATTCCACTGCTACAAGATTCTATTCATGATCTATCATGCAATTTGGAAAAAAAATTCAGTATGTGCAAAAAGTTATATGCAGGGTGAATTGGATCACACACTTATGGAGACACTAGTGGCAGCTTATATCACATATCCAATCATTCCCCCCCACACTTAAATGATGCAATGCCCTTATTGCGATAGGGTGATAAGCAAAGGTAAATGTGTATCAAAGGGCGAGAGAAATATAGAGCGAGAGAAGCGAATTATCACAAAGCATTCACAAAAGGGCCCTAGGGCAAACGCCCAGGGCCTGAACAGATTGTCAGAAAATAAAAAAAAAAAAAAAAAAAAACTGAACTAAAAGGAACAAAAAGAAGGGAAAACTACGGGGCTGGAGGAACGGGCGGGGCTGGGGCACTACTCACGGTGTCGTCCTCCTCCGATGAATTGCCGAGGGTTTTGACCACGGGAATCGCCGAGTGAGAGTGGGAGAGAGAGATGGCCGCTGGCAGGTGACGACGATGGGATTCAAGTTTTGCCCAAGAATCACTCCGAAGGATCTTCAGCTCCGTGCGCAGGTGACGCAGCCGGCGCGGAAATTTGCGCGGAGATTTCATATCAGTAGCCGGGCGGAAGTAAAGGTGGGTGTGAGTTAAGATGTAGGAGCAGTCAGAGGAATCAGTGGGGCCGGAGACGTTAGAGGGTTCGATGGAGGAGGAGGAAGGGGAGGAGACGGACGGGTGGCGCCTACGTCGTGGGTGGAACGCGATGAGACGGCTGACGAGCGTAGGACCGGTGGGGCGCCGGCCACGTCGTCTTTGTGCATTTTGTCCGGACCATTGGTGTCTCTGGGTGAGGATATGGAAGAAGAAAGGAGTCGGTGGGTTTGTGAAAAGACGCGGGTGTAGGGGTGGTGGAATAGATAGACTGGAAGGGAAATTTGAATATGAATCGTCACGGCTCCTTAGCCAATGTGGCCTCCTAGTTGGCGCGCGGTGGGCCCAACAGGGTGGCCCACTCAAGTCAGTCGTATGCACAAAATATTTATGTTAGAGATGAGGTGCGTACCTGGTGCAAATTGGGCTTTTGCCGTAGGGATCCTGATGCCATGCCTCATGCCGTAGCATATGCCATGTTGGACTCGTTCACTCCAGTGTTGATGCTAACGAATAATAACCTTGGGCTGCCTCCCAATAGCGCTTGTTTTAAAGTCTTCAGCTGGACCTTTGCTGTAGCAACTTATTGTTGTGGTAGAGCAGGAGGGTCCCCTTCTTCTTTAGTGCCTTTGCTGTCATCTAAAAAGTCAGGTACTTCTCAATTGGGTCTTTCAATCTCATAGTTTTAAGTATTGAAAAGGTGACCTGATCATCGTTTACACGCATAGTGAGTTCTCCTCTTTCCACATCAATCAGTGTACGACCAGTTGCCATGAAGGGTCTTCCCAGTAGAATCGGAACATCATGATCTGCTTCAAAGTCCAGGATAATGAAATCCACAAGGAAGATGAACTTATCCACTTTTACCAATACGTCCTCGATCTTGCCTTTAGGTAGTACTATTGAGAAATCAGCCAGTTGCAATGTGACTGTCGTGGGCCTAGCTTCCCCTACTGCCAACTGCTTGAAGATCGACATCGACATGAGATTTACGCTAGCACCTAGGTCGCACAGAGCTTTACCAGAGTAATTGGGTCGATTGCACACGGGATTGTAAAACTGCCAGGATCCTTCAGTTTCGGAGGTAGCCGATTGGTTAACATGGCACTGCAGTCCTGGGTTAATGCTACTGTCTTGAATTCTTCTAGTTGCCTCTTCTTAGACAGGATCTCCTTCATAAACTTCACGTAGCTGGGCATTTGTTCCAATGCTTCCACTAGTGGAATGTTAATGTGCAACTGCCGTAGCATATCGAGGAACTGCTTGAATTGTTTCTTCTGTCTTTGCTTCTTTAGCCTTTGGGGAAAAGGTGGGGGTGGCCTCGGTATTGCTAAAAGTTTGAGGTCAAGACTTTGCTTTGATGATGACGCGGTAGCATTCCTCAGTGGGTATTGTACGTGATCGTCCAATGCTGCGCGTGGAGGTAATGTTGTTGTACCCAGATCATGTTCTGGTTGTGCCAGTCTTGGTTGCTTCTGCTCATTCTCAAGGGGTTGTTTAGTACTTCTTTGCCTTTCCTCAGATTTCTCTGGCCTTGGATCAGTGACAACCATAGGTTGCTTGGTTGCTTTCATGGGTTCTAAACTTTTACCACTCTTGAGCTCTATCATTTTGACTTCCTCCCTTCCTTGGATCCCGAGGACTTCAGTGTCATTGGGCAGGGCTCCTAAGGGTCTATTGTTCAGAGCTGTTGCTAGTTGTCCCACTTGAGTTTCAAGATTCCTCAAGGTCACTTGTTGATTATGGATGAGTGCATCGTTCTTTGTCATATAATCCTTCAGAAGGGTTAACATAGAGTGCTGCGGGTCTGATTCACCGCCTTGCTGCCGTGCTTGCTGGGTAAACCCTAGTGGGTTTGATGTTCAGTTTGAGTATTGAGGGCCCGATGATTGTCCTGCTGCTTGTGGACCTTGAGAACTCCATGAGAAGTCAGGATGCTGCCTCCATCCGGGGTTGTATGTATTTGAGTACAGATTATTGGTGTTGCTGCCCCTGTTGAAGTTATTGATGAAGTTGACTGATTCAGGGTTAGCGGAGCATTGAGAGTAGGAGTGCTCTCCGCCATAGTACATACAAGCTACCTGAGATGGTTGCAGCGATGTGTTGCTTGATGGAATGATCAGTCCTTTCACCATGTTGCTCAGAGATGAAACTTGAGCAGGGAGAGCAGTCATGGCATCTAGTTCATGTATCCCTGCAACAGTTCGGGAGGATGTAGCTCTGTCTGCTGGCCATTGGTGACTGTTCATGGACATGCGTTCCAGTAAATTGTGGGCCTCTTCATAAGACTTCATTAGGATGGATCCTCCAGACGAGGCGTCTACAATTGATCGTGTTTGTCCATCGAGACCTCTATAGAATGTTTCTAACTGGACCCATTCACACAGTCCATGCTGGGGGCATCGTCTCAAGAGGTCCTTGAATCTGTCCCAGGCTTTGTAAGTAGATTCACCAGGTTTCTGTTGGAAGCTGGTGATATCCCCTCTGAGTTGAGCGTTCTTGGTAGGTGGAAAGAATTTGAGCAAGAACTTACTTCCCAGATCATTCCATGTGGTGATGGAATTAGCAGGTATGTTGTTGAGCCACGTCCGTGCTTTGTCCCTTAGTGAGAAGGGAAACAACTTAATCCGGACGGTGTCAGGAGGTATACCAGGGATCACAAAAGAATCACACACCTCCATGAAGGTTTTGAGATGAAGGTGCGAATCTTTGGAAGGAAGTCCTCCAAATTGCCTGGCTGCATTCAGCATCTGAATTATGACACCTTTAATCTCAAAGTGCCCAGCATTGAGGGTTGGTTGTGTGATGGCCGAGTTCAGCTTGTTTAGATTTGGAATCCTGAATTCCATGATGGCCTTGTTCACATCTGGGTTTGGAGGTGGAGGGACCTGGTCATCCCGTTTATTACTCTACGCTCTCGTTGCTCCCGCTCGTGGTTGACAAGTATTTTCTCCATGTTTGCTCGGTCACAAGATTGACTTCGCCGCTTCTGCTTTTTGCGCCTTTGTTTGTAGGTGCGTTCTATCTCAGGATCGTAAGGCTCTACATTGGCTGGTGGCGAGTTGCGCATACACTACAGAATGTACCTAAAAATTAAGAGCAGATAAAATGAGCTCTTTTACTAAGTAAATCACAACTATTAAGCAAAGGGGCGTCGTCACAAAGGGTATCAGCAGTCCCCGGCAACGGCGCCAAAAACTTGTTGGTCGATTTCCTTGATGGCAAGTGAACCAGTCAAATAAGTAATAAAGTGTAAGTAGATTATCGTCCCACAGAGACTGAGATACCGAGGAGTGATGCGCAATTGCTATGAATCGAAAGTAAATATAATCGGTTTGAGAGGTTTGAGTGATTATGCTACTAGCAAACGTAAACAAAATACTTTAAACGAGAGAAGATATCAGTAAGAGGTTAGGCTGGACTCAGAATCATCCTTAAGTGCATCAATCCCCCAGTTGCTCTACCAAATGCTATAGCATCTATACTGTACAGCTTCCGTAATTGCTACAGCATAGCTACCAACTACAAAGCTATTTGGTTAACCCACCTCTATAATCTACCGAAGCTTCCGCGTTCGATACATATGATACTAACTATACTCCTTCCATATTCCTATGGCAACTTTCTAGTCAGACCTGCTTTACACACAGGGTGTTATGGTTATGAGAGGTAGACCCATTCCTAAAGCCTACAATAGTAGGTCACGCCGTGCACGGGCTGCCTAGCAAACACTATTTCTCAGAGGTCTAACCCCCAAATCATTGCCAGTAAGTTAGGGCCACAAATCTAGCCCTTAACTTCTGTTAACGGACTAGTAATTAAAACACCGATACACAAACCAAATTTATTGAATTAAGAACTTGCAACTGGGTTCATTCAACACTTAAAGACTCATCCTCGCCCAGCCATCTAAAGATTAGTTCATGACTGACGAGGGACACACAAAACAGACACTAACGGAATAACCCATGATCGAGAAAACAAAGATAAAAAGAAAAGGAAAACAGAAAGCTCTGGTGGAATTTCCGACGGCGAGGTCGAGGTCCTATCACATCATCACTCCACGTCTTCTTCATTCCGTCGTACTGTAGGGAAGGATGTTGGGTTGTCCTAGAAGTCTCGTGCTCTTGTGAAATCTCTCACTCTTCTCTTGAGTTTGCCAAAAGATAGAATATGGTTCTAGGGCTCTCCGACTCTGTTAGGGTTGGCTCTGCTGTTTCCTTTTATAATCAGACTTTTCTTGCGGCGTAAGTTACAGCGAGCTGGGCCTTTCCTAATCCGTCGGGATCTATCATATCTCTTGATCCGACTAGATTGCTTCTGTTGATTCTGCGGGATTCTTCAAATCTTTTAGTTCTGATCCTCCACATCTTCTATTCCGTTACGTCAGCAACCTAT
Source organism: Acacia acuminata (assembly GCA_019022655.1). Lineage (NCBI taxonomy): Eukaryota > Viridiplantae > Streptophyta > Magnoliopsida > Fabales > Fabaceae > Acacia > Acacia acuminata. The sequence goes on from JAFJYI010000002.1 coordinate 8,194,435, forward strand.
CTGTTAATATCGCCCTTTATTTTATTCCTGAAATCATCTGGGTAAAAAGGTCAGCAAACATGTTGCATAACATTGCGTCCTCTACTTTGCTATAGCATTCGGGATGCCTTGTATTGCACTTCAAATTTGTCGAATGCTATAGCATCGTATCAGCCCTTGCTATACGATTTTCCTTAAAAATAAAGTAAATTGTTCCATTCTCAGCACATACAAATGATTTCTACTCTTTAGTCCCTATATCATGAATGTATGTCTTTTTGCTTAGATTATCTGCAGTTAGGCTTGTATTTAACATTCAATTCAGTCAATAAGTATAGGGAAAACATGGTGCGATTTGTGCTCATCAAGTCTGTAGGAGTTGATCTATTTGTAGTAGTTGAGATAAACTCTTCACATATAACAGGGGAAATACTAGAGAACTCCACAAGTTCTAAAGAAGGAACCTTCTGAAATAGCAAAAAACCATGAGAAAATGGATAATCATTTTCATTAACGACAACGTGTCTGGAAATGTAAACCCAGCCTGAAGAACTTAGGCACTTAAAACCTTTGTGAGAGCTCCTATAACCCAGAAAAACACACTTGGTGCTGTGGTACTGAAGTTTGTTTTGATTATAAGGCCGAAGACAAGGAAAACATGATCAACCAAAAATCGTCAGATTCTTATAATCAGGTTTCTTGCTGTATAGCACTTCAAATGGTGAAACATAGTTCAAACACAGCCGTGGGCATTCTATTAATAAGATAAACAGCTGTAGCAAAAGCTTCCCACCAATAGGAAGTTGGTATGTGAGCATGGGCCAAGAGTGTAAGGCCTGTTTCAACTATGTGACGATGTTTTCTTTCTACTCTACCATTTTGAGCAGAAGTATATGGACAAGAGTGTCTAAAAATAATGCCATTTTCATCAAGCAAAGTCTGAAAACTTCTAAATTCACCTCCCCAATCACTGTGAAGAGTTTTAATTTTTCTATCAAATTGATTTTCCACCATGTTCTTGAAGACCCTAAAAGCTGATAATGCTTCTCCTTTGGTTTTCAAAGGATAGGCCCATGTATTTCTACTGTAATCATCAAGAAAGCTAATATAATAGCGATATCCACCAACCGATTGAACTGGAGAAGGCCCCCAGAGATCAGTATGTATTAAGTCTAAAACATGTGAAGCACGTGAATGTGAGAGTGAAAAAGAAAGTCTGTGAGACTTTCAAAGTTGACAATAATCACAAAAACGATGGTCTTCATTAGAAAAAGAGATATTACAATCTATGAGAATTCTTTCTAAAATAGGTCTACTAGGGTGACCAAGCTTCCTATGCCAAGATTCTAGAGTAGACAGATTGATACTAGGCCTATGACTACTATTAGCAAGTGAAATTAAACTAGTAGCTGGTGACTTCGCAGGGACAACGTGATTATCAATCTTGTATAAGCCTGGAGTGACTCCTCTGGTGGCCTTTCCTTGTAGCAAAACATTACGACACTGCTTGTCCTTCACAAAACATCCATGCGAGTCAATTTCAACAAACACATCAGAATTATCATGAGTGAGCTTAAAACCACTGATAAGATTCTTAGCCATTCTGGGTGCAACAAGAATATCATTTAGGTTCAAAGTTTTCAGGGGTGCTGATTTATCACACAATAATTTAGCATTTCCAGTCCCAATAACCTGAACAGAAGCACCATTGCCCAGAGAGACAGAGGTTATACCTGTATTCACCTCTAGTTCAACAGTCTCAGTAGTGTTGGTAATGTGATGAGTTGCTCTGGTGTCAAGGTACCAAGCTAGGTCATCAATAGTGTCGTTGGTAGCAACATAAGCAGAAGCAATATCATGATGACGAGGGGGCTTGAAATTTTTATCAAAACGACGATAACAGTTGGCAACCTCGTGACCAGCCTTATCACAGAGATAACACCAGACCTTAGACCGAGAATGGTTTTGTCCTCCACGTCCACTAGGGGATCCTCCTCCTCGTCCATGAAAAAGTTCCTCGGCTGTAGTTGGAACGACCTCTACCTCGGCGACCTCCACGGCCTCTCCCTGATGGCTGGCTAGAAAATGCCAAGTTTGCAAACGCACTAGACAGAGTAGTAGTAGTAAAAGAGCCAAGTTGCTCTAATCGAGATTCAAAGGTCAATAGCTTGGACTGAAGGTTTGACCAGGTAAGATTTTCTTTCTCAGATAAAATCACAACGATTGGTGTATATTCAGTGTCAAGGCCGAAAAGTGTCTGAGTCACAAGATCAGTCAGAGAAAGAGGACAGTCAGCAAGAGTTAAATGGTAAGAAAGAGCCTTCATCTCTGTCAGGTAAGGCCTCATCTTCAACGAGCTTTTCTTCATTTGTTGGAATTCACTTTTGAGGAAAGTAATTTGAGATTTGGAATTTGCACCAACAAATTCTGTTACTGCCTTCCAGAGAGCTGCGGAAGTCTTGCAGGAAGTCATCTAAGAAGCAACTTTGATCGTCATAGTACCAAACAGCCACCCAAGAAGGATCTGGTCAGTAGCAAGCCAGTCTTCGTACAGAGGGTTGAGACACACCTATTTAGCTGAGTTAAGAATGTACTCCAGTGGGATGGCTGTTGTGCCAAGAACATGGCCTTCAAGACAATGACCCCTAATAATAGGCATTAGAGTAGATTCCCAAGTCAGGAAGTTGTCTCAGTCCAACTTGACGGGATTACCCTGATTGAGAGACCTGAGAAGAGGTGTCTGATTCGAAACCTGAGGAGACTGAGCAGAAATTTGAGGAAAAGCAGAGAAGGAAGCAGAGGCTAGGAACGAAGGTTGAGTGGAAAAAAACGGGTGGTGAGGAAAAAGGAGATGAGGGAGAAGCATAGGTTGAAATAGGGACAGCAGAAGGAAAGAAGGGGGTGTCGGGGTTGAAAGACGGCGGTGGTCGGGAAAAGTAGGAGGAGAAGGTGGAGTAAAATGGCGGAAGAGTCGAGCTGGAAGGAAAAGAGTGAAATGCTAGAAGTGTTAAGCTGGAGGGAAATGGGTGAAAGGAGGCAGACGGGAAATGTCGAATGGGAAAGGAAAGAGGAAGATGACACGAGGTGAGAAGCAAAGGTGGCAGGTGATGGTGATGTCGAATTGAGAGCTGGGTTAGAGGTTACTGTAGAGTCTTGAATAATGGGAAAAGTGGAGGTGATCGGCGGCTGAGGGATTAGGATTAGGGTTTTTGGTGGTTGGGTTTGATTGGGTGGTAGGGTTCCCAGAAGATGCCATTTCTGGCTAATTTGCTCTGATACCAAGATAAGAAAATAGGAATATAGGAATGTAGGTCAGGTTCTGAATAGTGACCATGACCTTGTGTATTACTATTTATAGAATCTGAGGACCAATTACATAGTGACACATGTCCCTATAGGTTATTCTAGAATACAACAAATACAATGAATATAAGGAAACAATACATCTTCATTTATTTCTAACTATATCTAAGAATTCCCCATCTCAATTGGGTTCTCTGAACTCTACTCTAACAGTGAATTTCAATCATTATTTCAAAAGTGCATGAAACTATGTGATTCAGAAGGGGAATTTTAAATTACATGGGATGAAATGATTAAGAATTTTGATCTCAATGACCATAGCTGGTTGAGTAGAATGTTTGCAATTCGGCATAAATGGTCAACTACATTTGGTAAAGATATGTTTTCTGCAAACATAAAATCTTCTCAGAGAAGTGAGAGCACTAATAGTGTTTCGGTGAAATATCTACAAAAAAAACTTCACTTACATAATTTTTCTTAGCTTTCAAAAAGATATGGTGGAAAAATGGAGATGCTCTGAGGGAGAAGAAATTTTCACAATAGCGAAGCCATTCCTTCATGTGCTATCAATAGGAATAAGACTTTATACCATGCATCAAAGATTTATACTAAAAACAATGTCAAATTGTTTGAGAAACAATATTTGGATGGAGTGGGGACTTTGTTTAAAGAAATGAATAGGGATTGGAACATTTTTTTATTATGAGTTGTAGGTGGACGGAAAAGAGCCGAAGAGGTGGGTTGTGCAATTTGATTCTTCTGACGAGGATGTTATTTGTAGTTGCAAAAAGTTTGAATCAATGGGTATTTTCTGTTCACATGTATTGAGAGTTTCTAACATTAGTTGTGTGACAAGAGTACCTGACAAATATTTCTTAAAGCGATGGTCAAAGGATGTAAAGTTTATTGATTGTCAGCATGAAGGAAAATGTACAACTAGTGAAGATCCAAAAATTGTATACCGTAATTCCATTATGCAGTCTTTTTATGACCTTGTGTTGGCTTCACAAGATCATAGGAAAATTCGAGATATCTTGTGGGGTGTTATCAAGAATGGATCTCAACAAGTTCAAGAACATCTATGGAATTTGACGAAAAGCAACAACGTGGACAAAGTAAAGAAATTCATGCTAACAAAGATGCATCTCAAGAAGTAGGTCAGATTCGTGATCCCCCTAGAGCAAAGCCAAAAGGGTGCATGGAAGTGGTAAAAGAAAGGTTCATTTTGAAAAACAGCAAAAATCAAGTAAGATATAAATTTTATAAATACTTGTGTTCTGGTGTAGAACACAGATGTCCAGCCAAGGGCTGGTAGATTGATCTTGGATGTATCGGTGACCGGATATCTATGAAGGAGATAACCGGGAGAGCGTGGGATCACCGTACACGACAAAGGGGGTCTTTGTGTGTGCACGGTGAGACCGTATGTAAATAGTCTAGGTTTAGAGTGTGTGCACCTTGTTACCCGCCCTCGTATTTATAGAGGCGTCGGTGCGATATCGGGGCACGTCATTAATGGTGAGCCATTAATGGGGCGGATACTGGAAGATACCCCATTAATGGGACGTGTCATTAATGGGGCGGATATCCGAGATATGCCATTAATGGGACGTGCCATTAATGGGGCGGGTATCTCGGGAAGCTGGTATGATAGGGGCAGATTCTGTCGGGCCGAGATTTCCGGATCTCCCGCCATGATTGGCGGTTACGCCTTCGGCTCGCTTGGGCCTCGCCACGGGCTTGAAGGCTTTTGGGCCGGTCATGTACGGTTGCCCCCTTGCAGGTTGTTCATGCTTTTGGACTGCCGAGGTGTATGATTCTCTGGTCCGGTGTGTGGACCGGGCACGTGCTTGACCGGCCGGCTTCTTATGCCGCGGCTTACCTCTATGATGTCGTTCGGATGGTGCTCTGGGTCATGCCTGACCGGGGCTTACTAGGCGGCCTCGGATTTATGTGGTAAGTTCCCGTTCGCGGGTAAACCGTTTGGTCTTCTCTCCGTAGGCGCCATCATTGCGTCTTTACACTGGCGTGTCGATTGGAAAGTGGTAGCCGCCGCGCGCGCTCCGAGTGCCGATTCGTGTGCACATTTAATGCGCCTACGTCATACCGTGCATTTCCTATCGTGTCAATGTTTAAAGACCGAACTGCGCCGGCGTTCCCTCTTCTTCTTCTAATATGAAGTGTCCACTTTGCGTTTTTCATTATTTCCCGCCTGCGATTTGGTAGTGTTCTTGGAACCGAGCTTTTCCGTGAGAACTTCATTGTCCTCCATTTTTTGGCTCAAGTTACCATCTTCGTATTTACAGGTATTATTCGTCCTTGTCTTTACTCGTTTGGGCATATTTCATACCGTTTAGATATCCTCGGTTTCTCATTTGCTTTTCCCATTCTTCGGTTTCTCGAGTTTTCCCTTAAGATCGGTTTCGGGTTTGCTCTATATGCTCCTCCCCTTTTGACGTAAGGCACGTAGCTCTTAGGTTCTAGTCCCTCTTCGATGGATAGACGTAGGCCTTTTCTTAGAGCCGGACCGGCGCTTACCCCGAGGAAGAGGAGTTCCTCCGCCTTCGTTACCCGAGAGCCTCTTATTGGGTTCTTGGGCCGAGCTCCGGCCCGAAAGGTCGCGCCCCTACTTCGAGGTGGGAATGGTTCTTCTCGACGGATTGGACCTCAACCCATACCGGCTAGAGCTCGTCACCTTCCTTGATTCGAACTTCTTTCCGATCACCTTTTCGGGCCGGAGTTGGTTCTTCTGCTGGTTCCCGGGCTCTTGCCTTGATGGCCCAACCGCCTCATTTTTGTGAGGGTCCATCCCCTGGGAGCTTGGACCCTTATCCTGATGATTATCTCGGTCCCTGCTGGGATTGCTTGGCTGAGAGCTCATTCCTCATTGCGCGTGGTGAGGACTCTAGAGCTACCTCGGTCCTTGGATCTTGCCGGCACCGGCGCCCTTCGGCCCTACTTACGGCGTCCGTTTCGTCCCCGTCCCGCCATCCTTGTTTTGCCTTCTAACCTTGTTTTACCGGGTATTTCCAACTCGCTAATTTCCTTTTATGTTGCATATAGGTTAATGGCTCGAAATCTTTGCCTTCAAAGAAAAATGCCGAGGCCGAGACATCGGATTCTTCTAGTCCACCCGAGGCCCCGTGTCGTAGGTATCCCGGGGTGTCCCACGAGGTCTTGAAGACCCGGTCCATTATGTCGGACGAGGATATTGCCGGTTGGACCTACCGTCATAGAGGTGCGTCTACGCTGCCGGAAGCCGATGAGCCTGTTTGTCTTTGAACGGGAAGTAGGCGGTCCAAATTTCTTTCATTTTTACCGGGATTATCTTACGCGGGTTGGCGCCCGCTTTCCTTTTACCCATTTTCAAATGCTTGCCCCGATGCACCCGAGATCGGCCCCGTCTCAACTTCATCCGAACGGGTGGGCTTATCTTGTAGCGTTCGAGCAATTGTGTCGCTCCTACCCAGTTCCAATCCCCTGCTCGACCAACCTTTTCTTTTACTATTTTGGCCCCTTTACCCTCGGCTCTCCGAAGGAAGGTGACAAGTTGAAAGGGCTGGTGTCTCTCCGCGTTAATCGACAGGAAGCTTATGAAGCCCTTCTCCGAGTCTTTTAAGCGGTTTAAGAATGCGTTTTTCAAGGTTGTCGCCGTGCACGGTAAGCCGGCTTGGTTTCTAAAGGGGGTCGAGGCTGCCGACGTAGTATGGCGCTTCCCTTTATATTGGGTGGAGAATCATCATAAGGCCAGCCCCCCTCGTCCTTCCAGTTCGCAAGATGACCTCCTACCCGAGATGGCCCCTCACGTCCCAGCATTGGATGCCTTCGTGGAGCGTATGGCATCCCGAGCGCGGCCTTTTTCATATCCGGGGAGGGATCTAGGCCAATTCCCTCGACTTGTAGGAGTCCTTTTTTGCCATATTTCTTATTCTTATATTCTGTATATTGCAGTCGTATTTTTGTGCTTATTGCTGATTTCCCTTTACCTGTTCTTTTCAGCTCAAGACATGAAGGCCCTTCCGGTTATTTGAAAAAAAAAGTGAATCCGGCCGCCGCATCTTCGAGTAGTCGGTCTCGGAAACGGGCCGCCCCTGTCAAGACTTCCGCGCCCGAGGCTGATGCCCCTATTGTGGCTAAGAAGGCCAGGGTCTCCGGGGCCGAGGAATCGACTCCATCTGCGCCCTCCGGATCCCCTCAGGCAGGGGTTCTCGAAATTTCCAAAGGGAAGCAGGTTGTCGTCTCGGAGGGTGAAGCTGCAGCTACTGGGGCCGCAACCGTTCCTTCCGTGCATCGGTTCTTCCGGTGTCTTCGACCGTTCCGCCTCCTCCTCCTCCTTCAACCGGCCCTTACGTCCTTCTTCCGTGCTTCCTCGGAGTTTCGTATTTGAAAAGGGGGTGACCAAGGAGCTGGATGTAGCGTTCCTCCCGGAATTCATGGATAACCGGGCCCCGTCCCTCCTAGTGCGAGGAAGTGCAAGCCGCGAACGGTACTTGTGTAAATCCATAGGTTTCTGCGAGGCCTATGTGATTGTGAGGAAAAGTACATTTCGGGGCTGATCGAGAAGCAGAAACAGACGGCCCGAAGGCGTCAGGGCCGAGGTTGAGGCCAACCAAAAGGCACTGGCTGAGGCGGCATCCGTAAAAAAGGCTTTAGCCGATGCTGAGGCCAAGCTGCGCCTTATGGAGGAGGAGCGGGATGCTGCCCGGCTTGAACGGGATTCTGCCAAGGAGGCGTTCGTGAAGGTGGAATCAGATTTGCAACGGAGCACGAGAAGGGGCGGAGAAGTCGCCTCCCGAATGTGTCCGGGCCCAGAAAGCGCTGAGCGAAAGTATGGATGTGGTGAGAACCCTGCAGAAACAGCGTGATTCGTTGTTTGATAAGGTTAAAGCCGTCGAGGAGGCTCTGGCCGTATCGCAACGGGAGCGCTTAGAGTCTGACGAACTTTTAAAGCAGACTGCCGCTGATTGCTTTGAGAATGCACCTTTGGAGCAGATCCGACTTTTGAATCCGAAGACGGAGCTTAACTTGACGGCTACGACTTTCGTGCCTTTGTGGAAGACGGAGCGTTAGTTTCGTATCAACCTCCTTTCGCCACCGCTGCGTCGGGTCAGGAGGGGGAGAGTCGGATGCGGAGAGTGAGGCGACCAAGGGTGCTCCTGAGGCCGGTCCTTCTAGTTAAGCTTTAATCTTTAGTGTTAGTGGGCGTCTGTGCCTTTGTACTTTATTGATTCCCGGCTTTTGTGCCGTAACTTTGTATGACTTATGGGGGAATTTATTTATTCGCCCTTCTGCCAGTTTCTTAAATTCCATTGTTTGAAATTTATTGATCGCATTAAATACAAGTCGTGTACTCGACCAACACTTTGCGGTGTGGGAGAGTGGGACGAGGTTGTATGTCGTACCCTCAGGGGTGTTAACTTAACCGCATTTGCCTCATCCGGCTTAAATAGTAGGAAAAGATGGTAGGAACCGTTTTAAGGGCGAGGCATCACATGTCGACCGAGGTGTCTAGTACCTCGGATCGGACATTTTGACTTGATCGTGGTCGGGATGGCGGCTGCCTTCTTAAATCGGGCGAGCGTTGACGCGTCAATTTCGCGAAGGCCACGTATGGCGTTTTCGCCGAGCTCTTACCTATGCGCGTCGGAGTACAACAGTAGGTGTCATACATCTAGATGTTTTTTTCGTGTCGGCCCGGGTATAAGTACCTCGAGTCGGGTTTTTGCGGGCTTGGTGGCCTCGGCTTCAAGCTTAAGCAAATAATCGTGCACGTTGGCGCCTCCTCTTTGAGGGATTCCTTCATTAAATAAAGCGGCTCTAAAGAGCGTACAAATGGTCATAAATTATTCAAATGCAAAGCAAGGGAAAGTTGGAAAGCAATTGCAAAAAACATGAAAGAAAGTAAGAAATGACCGAGCCGTAGTCTTGGGCTAGCGTAGTAGATTTTCAACTTATCGGCGTTCCATGTCCTTTTAACCGGCTTTCTTGCCAAAGTTTCGAGAACATATGCCCCGGCGTCAAGCTTTTCTTTAACACGATACGGTCCCTCCCAGTTTGCTGCCGGTTTTCCGTCTCGGGAGTTCTTATTACCTATATCGGCCCTCCGAAGTACCAAGTTACCCCGGTTGAAGGATCGTGGCCGAACCTTGCGATTATATTTGGCCGCGAGTAACTGCTTGGCGGCAAGTTCCCAAGCAATGAGCCGTGACTCGGATCTCATCTATTAGGTCCAGATTTGTCTTTAAGGCGTCGTCATTCGATGCCGGTCCTACTGTCCGCTCGATCTTCCTCCACGATGGCTGCCCGATTTCCACCGGAATCATTGCTTCGCATCCATATGTGTTTGGAAGGAGTTTCTGGGTAGAGGACCGTACACTCGTCCTGTATCCCCATAGAACTTTGTGGAGTTGTTCGGTCTAACTAGAGTCGGCCTTTAACATGCGTTTCTTCAACCCGTCGAGAATGATCTTATTGGCGGACTCGGCCGGCCATTAGGCTGCGGATGTTCGACGGAGGAGAAGTGTTGTTTGATGTCGAGGTTGGACATTAAGGCCTAGAATCTTTGGTCCGTGAACTGGGTTCCATTGTCGTGACGACTTCGGCAGGTATCCCGAACCGAGCGAAGATATTGTGACGAACGAATTTCATAATCCGGACGACGTGATTGTAGTTAATGCTTCCGCTTCAATCCATTTGGTGAAGTAGTCAACGCGACAATGAGCCATTTGAGCTGTCCGGGCCGGTTTAAATGGTCCAAGAATATCCATTCCCCACTTATAGAAGGGCCGGGAGCCGGCATCCCTTTTAACTCCGGGCGGCGGCCATAAGATCCCGCCGTGTTTCGCAACCGTCACACCGCTTGGCAGCCTCCATGGCGTCATGCATCATGGTGGGCCAATAATAGCCGCGCGCAATGCCTTCCTTGCCAACGCCTTGCCGCCCATGTGTTGGCCGTTGCATCCCTCATGTATTTCGGTCAAGACATACACGGATTCGGACTCGCCGAGGCATCGCATCATTGGGCGGTGTACTCCTTTCCGGTATAGCCGATCATCGACCATAGTGTAGATGGCGGCTTCTCTCATCAGCTTTTTGCGTCGGTAGAGTCGTGGGAATGATCCCTCTTTCCAGGTAATCTTCAATTGGTTTTCTCCAGTCCGATCCGGACGAGATAGTCATAATGCACGTGGGCTCGGCCAAATTCTGTTGGATGATTGTTCTATGACTCCCCGGACCTTTGGTACTTGCGAGTTTGGAGAGGATGTCGGCCCGGGAATTCTCTTCTCTCGGGATGTGAGAGACAAAAACTTCTTCGAATTCCGTCATTACCTCTTTTGCTTTATTCAAGTACTTGGCCAACAAGGGGCCTTTCGCTTGATAGCTGCCATCGATCCGCGGCGACGAGTTGTGAGTCGGTGAACACCTTAATCCGCCCTGGCTCGCTTTCTTTTGCTTGGGCCAATCCCGCTAAGAGGGCCTCGTATTCGGCTTGATTGTTAGAGGTCGGGAATTCCGGTTGGAGGGAATGCTCGTAGCGATTCCCTCGGGGCTTTCGACAATGACTCTCTGCTCCGCCTTTTGGGTTGGACGACCCGTCAACAAATACCTCGAGAATTCCTTGTCGGTCATAACCGGAGTCAATTCCCTGATGAAGTCCGCCAATGCCTGTGATTTGATCGCCTGCCGTGCCTCAAAGGTGATGTCGAATTCAGATAATTCAATCGCCCAGCTCGTCATCCGTCCTACCAAATCCGGTTTGTGCAAAATCTACCGGATCGGCTGATTGGTCCGGACCACAATCCGATGTCCCTGGAAGTATGGGCGAAGTCACCTTGCCATTGTGAGTAATGCGAATGCCATTTTCTCCAGCTTTTGATATCTAAGCTCGGCGTTTTGTAAAGCTTTGCTCACAAAGTAGATGGGTGTCTGTCCGGCCTCGATTTCTCTTACCAAGGCGGCGCTTACCGCTTCATCCCCTACCGAGAGGTATAGGAACAAGGTCTCCCCCTGCTCCGGCTTCGTTAGTACCGGCGGGGTTGCCAAGCATTTCTTAATTTCTTCAAAGGCCGTCTCGAGTCCATATTCCATCCTCCCCGGGTTTCTTTCTTCAATAATTTAAAGAAAGGTAGAGCTTTCTCGGTGACCTCGGTAAGAATCTTGTCGGGGCCGCAAGCGACACTGTTAGTTGCTGCACTTCCTTCTTGGAGTTGGGGACCTGCATATCTAGCACGGCCTTGCATTTGTCTGGATTGGCCTCAATCCCTCGGTTGGTCAACATAAAACCCAAAAATTTGCCAGCGGGCACCCCGAATGCACATTTAGCCGGGTTCAACCTGATTCGGTATTGTCTTAGTTTATCAAATGTCTGCTCTAGATCCCGGATATGCTGCTCCGGATGTTTTGACTTCACGATCATGTCGTCTATATATACCTCCACATTACGACCGATTTGATCTTCAAAGACTTGATTCATCATTCACTGGTATGTAGCTCCGGCATTCTTCAATCCGAATGGCATGACGTTGTAGCAATAGTTTGCCTTATCCGTCATGAAGGCGGTTCTCTCTTGATCGTCGGGGTGCATAGCGATCTGATTGTATCCGGAGTAGGCGTCCATAAAAGAAAGCAAGCGGTATCCGACCGAGTTATCCACTACCGGTCAATCTTTGGGCATAGGATAGGAGTCTTTTGGACATGCTTTATTCAGATTGGTGTAGTCGGTGCACACCCTCCATTTACCGGTTGGTTTTAGAACCATGACCACGTTAGAGAGCCAGGTCGTGTATTGTATTTCTCTGATGAATCCGGCAGCAAGGAGTTCTTCAATGTGACTCTCAAGGGCTTTCGCACTGTCGTCGAGATATTCCTTCTCTTGGGCCCTTTGGTTTCGACCCCGGCCATATGGCTAGCTTGTGACGAAGAAGTGCGGGTCGATCCGGTATTTCGGGCGACGTCCGGGCGAAGACGTCTGGTTTTGTCTTAAGAATTCGATCAGCCTTGCTTTGATATCCGGGTCCATGTCTCTTCCGACTTTAGTTGTCTTAGAGGGATCCGTCCCGAGGATTAATTCCTCCAACTCCCCTTCCGGTTACGGGCGTGGGTTTTACGGTTCACGGAGGTCCAATTCTACCATGTTGACCGACTGCCGGGGCCGCCCCTCATTTCTGACATCGGTCATGACCTCGTTGGTTCGGAGACGCGGCGGGGATGACGGTCCTTCCTCTTCAACACGGAGAGTCTCAAAGTAACATTGTCGTGATGCTTTCTGGTCTCCGGACACCTCGACCACCTGATTCTTATCATTGATCATTTTCAATTTCTGGTGCTTAGTGGACGCGAGCATATCCCAATTATGTATAGTAGGTCGGCCCAGTATGATGTTGTAAGGGGAGCGGAAATCGCCACTACAAACCTTACCCGTCCGATTTGAAGGCTTCCTTAGTTCCCAAGGTCGGTCGAGGTCGACATATCCTTTTGGGAAGGAACGCTCTCCATTGAACCCGATGAGGGTAGATTTGCATGGCTTTAAGTCTTCGACATCGAGGTGCATCCTCGGTATGCATCCCGGCTTATTATGTCGACCGAACTACAACGTCGACAAATATCCGTTTGACCGAGCGGTTTACGACGATCCGGTGATGACCAATCCGTCTTGGTGGCGGGAATAACCTCCTTGAGCTCCTCCTCGGTGAAGACCGGAGGGGGTGGTTTCGGTTTTGACGACGTGCCCTTGAACCTCGGCACCTCTTTTACCGATTAACACCTCCCGCGGGTATTTCTTGCGCCGACTTATTGTATCTCCACCTTCTCCGGCCGCCACCGATCCCGGTGCATTGGAGATCGGCGTCCGGGTAGCCCCTCCGGAGGGCTGGTTCTCCGCTTCTTTTCGTAATCCGAGCGTTCGTGGTGGACTCCTACTTCGGCAGCTACCATTCCGCTTGCCGATTTCCCTTGAGTTTTGATGACGTATTGGCGTAGTTTCCCTTCTCTTACAAATTTTTCAATAGCATCCCCGAGTTCATAACATTCGTCGGTGGTGTGGCCAGGAACGGTGGTGGAAGGTGCAAAACTTCCCCGTACGTATTGGACCGGTTTCGAGAGGCTTAGGCTTGGCCACCTTCCTCATCTCGGTCCGAGCGACCTCCTTCCACGGCGGGATCGCGGGACATTCAAGGGGGTGTAGTTTCCGTACTTCCCCTTATTGTCCGTCCGCTCGGTCTTGGCCGGAAGCTCTCCCCCGCCACGTCTGCGAGGTTCCTTGTGTTTGTCGGTCAACTCCCCGGGCGAAGAATTCCTTGCCTTCTCGGGCTCATCCGCATTGGCGATTTCCATTTGCTCGACGTCTAGGTACTTCTTTTCTTCGTATAGAATTCCGTCAATGAATATACTCGATTCTTACATAGATGTCGGGCCGGGCGAGTCATCGGGTCCGGTCGTTGACGAGGCAATGTACATGGACTTCTTCGGATAAGGATCGTTTTGTATTCTTGTATCTACGAACCGGTCCAGATACTTCTGCAATGTTTCGCCCTTCTTTTGCTTTACCTTACTCAACGTGAATTGAGATTTCGGTTGTTTTTTGCTGGTGGCAAAGTGCAATTCAAACTTACGCCCGAGGTCTTCAAAGTTTTGAATCGAGTTATTGGGTAACGAACTCAACCATTTGTGGGCCGGTCCTGTTAACGTGGCCGAGAAGAGTCTTAGTATGACCAGACCTTCTATTGACCTTACCCACATTAACCTTTCAAATATTTTCAGGTGATGACGTGGATCTTGGGTACCATCATACTGGGGGAGATCGGCTAGGTCGAAATTCTTCGGGTAAGGGGCCGTGGCCGTTGCTCGAGAGAATGGGGTCCCACTTTGGCCCGGATATTTCATCCTATTTGCCGCGGCGATCCTCGTGTCCGTGTCGTAGCGGTCGCCTCGCGTAGTTCATCCGAGTCCTCATCACGGTCTCGGTTTTCCGATCCCTATCTTCCCGCTGGCGGTCCGCTCGCCTTCGGTCTTCCGTCCGGATCGGTAAAGGTCCCTCCCCGGGGGTCGGTTGGCGATCTCGCTCCATTCGGGCGTCCCCACTCACCCGGCCACGGGGGCGTCGATTGCTTTGGGGCTGGTACGCGGACTATCGCTATCCGGGCGTACAAACTCTTTCCCCCTTCGGGGGTTTCTCGGGATCCGCGACGAAAAAGGTTTTCAAGCTTTTCCTCTATCATTAGCTCCGAGCATGAAAATCCTCCCCGCCTTTGGAGGTGATCTAGCTTTTCCTTGTTTTCGAACCTCGAATCATCGACTCTTGGGTTCTCCTTAGGATACGGACGTCGGTGTCTAATACCCGAGCGTCCGGGCCGGATCGTCGGCGGGGTCTTTTGGGGGCTCCTCATGCAAGGACACGTTAGGGGAAGGAGATGTGCTCTCCGCGTCCATAACGTGTCCCTCGGGCGTCTTTCCTCGGGGGGGTTGCTCGTGAGCCGGCGGTCTGCTCGGTCCGGCCTGAGGTTGATTTGGTGGTACAATACTTTCCTCATTTGGCCGGTCCGATTGCTGGCTTTGCCTGTGGCTTCTGGTGTTAGCCATAAGTGGTCACGGGGATAGAAGTTTAAGGTCCCCATGGTCGGCGCCAATGTTCTGGTGTAGAACACAGATGTCCAGCCAAGGGTGGTAGATTGATCTTGGATGTATCGGCTGACCTGGATATCTATGAAGGAGATAACCAGGAGAGCGTGGGATCACCGTACACGACAAAGGGGTGCTGTGTGTGCACAGTGAGACTGTATGTAAATAGTCTAGGTTTAGAGTGTGTGCACCTTGTTACCCGCCTCGTATTTATAGAGGCGTACGGTGCGATATCGGGGCACGTCATTAATGGTGAGCCATTAATGGGGCGGATATCTTGGAAGATACCCCATTAATGGGACGTGTCATTAATGGGGCGGATATCTGAGATATGCCATTAATGGGACGTGCCATTAATGGGGCGGGTATCTCGGGAAGCCGGTATGATAGGGGCGGATTCTGCCGGGCCGAGATTTCCGGATCTCCTGCCATGATTGGCAGATTACGCCTTCTGGCTCTGCTTGGGCCTCGCCCTGGGCTTGGAGGCTTTTGGGCCGGTCCGTAACAACTTGTGTATGTATATATTAGTTATACATTTATAAATTTAACTTTAAACTTTCAACTGCACCAGGGCAAGTGCTTTAGTTACGCTAATCCACAAGTAAGTAGATGTGCCTACAAAATTAATAAACATGATCATTATATTTTAAATCTTACTTATTGAATCTAATTGTGTTACATTATAGGCCACTTCTACTCAATTGGTTCCTATTAGCTTTTCTACGAGCCACATGTTTTTTATGGCACTTGGAACATTAGAAGCCCATTTCACATGAGATATGAGCAACAATTTAAATCAGGTATACTTTGACTAGTTATATTATGTTGATACAACATATGCTAATTAATTATATTGAATCTAATTTATATTAATGCATTGTTTAGGAAACACATTATCAAATCAGTGATTGCCTTCAAGCCTTTATCTTTGGATAAAGAAAAAAGTCGGAGGAGGATAGGAGGAGAGAATACTAGAAATGAAAATCTTAAAAAATGTTTAAAAACATTATTATTTTTTAGAGTTTTCTCTTCTCCTTAATTTTCTCTCCATCTAAACACAAGGTTAGACTCAGGCAAATGCAAGAAAACTTTTTTACTCTCATTATTTTCTTATCTTATATATTGGAAATTCCAAAAAATGTGGAATATACTCTTTCAGCATTTGGAAACTGAATGTTTTCAACTTCCAACTCTCTTTGATGTATTTTTTTTTGTACCCGTGATCAAGTATATGTTTTTATTTATAATTTATGCTCATGTAGTTAGTGTTTAAATGTGACTTTTTGTTCTTTTTTTCTTTTTATTTGAAACCTAATTTAATATGGGTAATTTTTTTTTTAAAAAAATCAATTTAAAGCATATTTAATGAGTTAACTATCATTTATTATTTAATATGAATTACTTAAAGTGTTTTATATTATGGAGTGGATGGCGTATACGGTTTCCACATATCATTTTATATATGAAAAATTATGTATCTTTCAGGCGGGGTGTAATTCATCAGATGCATGGGTTGTTCTAGTTAATGTTTGAGTATAAGCGAAGCATATATAAAAATAAATTATATGAAATATATATGAAAACTTAAATTCACATGAGTATGTATATGAAGCATTAACTATATTTTGCCATTTGTGTTTTTTGTGGTCGAGTGAAATAAAACCCTTTTTCCCCTAAAAGAAGTCAATTTTATTAATAACCAATCGAGAATTACATACACTAATAGCTGAAGCCAAATGAAACCTTCAAAAAACAACCTAGAGAATACAACCTAACACACATCTTACCAATTAAAAAACAAACAACTACAGCTACTAACACTAGACCTTGGCCAAAGTTTAGCCCAACCCTGTTCTAACTTGGACAACGGTGGTTTTGTCTTTGCCTTCCGTTGAACGCATAGAGTCATGAAGTAAGATGTTGCTTAAAGGAAATGGGACCGAGTTCAGCCATTGTGACTGATACATCTCCTTTGCTACACTTGCTGCCATCCAGTCCGCAGCTTTATTGCCCTGCCTCGAAACCCAGGAGAACAGTACCCCCTTCTGTGACTCCAGCACTCTCAGGATTTCTGACAGTAACTCCTTACTCCTCCATTCACATCCCACTGATGTCCTCCCTTTTATTAACATGTACAACAATTCATAGTCAGTTTCAATAACTATCGAAGTATCCTGAAATTTGTTCCTGCATCTTAGAGCCTCTTGAACTGCTAAGATTTTGCCACGAACGCCGTTTGAGCCCGCATAGCACCACCCAATCCAGCTACAAATTCACCCCTACTGTTCCTGCATATGATTCCAATACCAGCTGAATCCGTGGCCCCCCTTAAAGGACCCATCTACGTTAACCTTGATAACCCCATCTGGAGGTGCAATCCATGACAGCCCTTCCTCAAAAACTTTCCAGGAAGCTCCGCCCTTCCTTTCCCGTGATCTCCAAAATTCGGCCCCTTGAATATTAACCAACTGTACTACCTTCCTAGCTTCAGGCCTTTCCTCCCTACATACCCAATAACATCTCTTCTTCCATATCAACCAACATATAGTGGCAAACCATGCTTTACCATATTCATCCAATGATCTATCAACATACAGCATATCACACAATACTACCTCACATCCCTACATGTTCCATTTACTAAACTTAAGACCTAGCGGACTTCCAAACCAATAATACTGTAATATTCCAATTTTTAATGGAATATAAGAATTTTTCACCAAGTAGTAATGGTCAATGGTATTTATTTTTCTCACAAGATATATTGATTATTGGGAAAGATAATGTGGAACAAGGCAAAATTTAACACAATATTTCCCATATTCCTCATGGTGTCGGATGTCAGGGAGAAAATAGGATAAAAAGAAGAAGAAGAAGAAGAAGAAGAAGAAGAAATTGAACTCACTCCCTTCCATAGTCGTTACTTGGAGAGAGGGAAAAAGAACGTAATTATGATCTAGTTATAGGTGTACTGGTGAGCCAATGGAGATTTGGTGGATAGGACAATACAAAAATTAATTGAAGAAGGGAGAGGGAACACGCATGTGGATACACGTTTTACACACAATTTTTTTAAAAAATTCCCAACATACCTGACGTGATGAGAAGCCTAAGGGCCCGTTTGGTTCAAAGAAAATTGGGGGAAGGAAATGGAAAATAGGCATTTTCCGTTGGCAGCTGATGTTTGGTTCGCATTTTCCCTAGAGAATATTTTCCAACGGCTGGGCATTTTCCCTTATACATGGGGAAAATTGGTTCCCACCTATTTTGGTGGGAACCCATTTTTCAACCGAGGAGGAAGACCAACTTACCCTTTTTAGCATCATTTTCGTCTTTGCTTCTCTCACTCAATCGCTTCTTACTTTCTTTTTCTTTGTTTCTTTTATTGAACAAAGTGATCCATGGCTTCAGACGAGACCGCGACCTTCCATTCATCCCCATAAGATGAAGATTTCGATTATGATATTGATGAGAGGTACAACCTCTATCGTGAGACTGAAGGGGCGGAGAGAGAGAGAGAGAGAGAGAGAGAGCAAGACAGGTGGCGGCGAAGAAGAAGGAAGGAGAAGGCAAAACTCTTAGGCGAAAATCATTTTGTTGCCATTAACGTTGCTATTTAACTGTTTATATATGTGTGTGTGTGTCTGTGCCGTTGCTGATACAGAAAGAGTCGTAACCTAAGCAGGGACAAAGTCATAATCTAACAGGGTAACATGCTCTCTGGTCCCAGTTCTTGAGATCCATAGGCTAAATAAGTGAAGCATCCTCCATTATGTGCATCAGAAATGGGAAAAAACCACTAAGAGTGAAAGAATACCTTACCAATTCTCGAGAATTGGCAAGGTATTCTCGAGTGTGTACTGTGCACTGCGTGGTTGGTTTGGTATAAAAAAATATTTTATCTGTAAGGGTAAAATGGTATTTTGTCTCATTTTCCTACCTTATTTTCTTCCAACCAAACAAAAATTTTCCTATCAACCCATTTTCTTTTCCAGTGCCAACCAAACGAATTGAGGCAAAATATTTTCCATTCCGTTCCATTCTTTTCATTTCCATTCCTTTCCATTCCCACTTTTTCTTTGATCCAAACGGGGCCGAGGGGAATGGAAATGGATATTTCTCCAATATTTCTCTTGATAACCCATGTGAAAGATGAAGGTGGAGCTAAATCACCAAGAGGGGGTGAATTGGGGATTTTGAAACTTTTTCGATTTGATCTGTTTTTCGTACAGTAAAACAGAGGTGAACAGAAGATGTAGAGAAGAGCCACTAGACACAAGGATTTATATGGTTCGGTCTAACTCCTTGACCTACGTCCGTCCCGGACACTCGGGATTTCCACTATATCAATTGATTACACACTCTGTACTCAAGAGTAATTCTCTCACTAGAACTTACTCCCCCTTACAAGTTGTAATCAATGAACCCAATCACCAAGTCCCTAGACTTGTGATACTTTACAATAAATGATTTACAAGTAGAAACTCTCTCTAAGAGTAGATAATGATAAACACTGAAGCTTGTGTATCAAAAGATACAATATAGATGAAAACTGAAAGAATAAGTGTAAGACTTGAATGCAATTCGTTTTCAGCAGTTGTGGTTGTTGAGAAGAATTGAATGCAACTCAATTTATACTAAGAGTGCATTAAATGACCGTTGTAATCTTGATTATAACCGTTGCCTTCATTAGACAAGGTTCTGGTTCAGTTTAGGTCTTATTCTCTCTCTAAACTTCACTTAATCCAGCTGGGCAGATGTTCAGAGTTGACTCTCTGTGAATTTGTCCGTTAAAATAGCAATTTCTTTGGATGTAGAAATCATTCTTTAATTCTTTGTAGGCGTGTGCAGATGGATTACCCAAAAGTATGCAACTTTCTGGGTTTGCATTTAATGTGCTGACATCACTTTTGCTTTTGCTTTAAACCTTCAATTTACATTCTCTAATCTGTCTAAACTCACCAATAAAGTGGTTAAACATATCTAGAAACATTAGAGATTAATCATAGGAAGTATTAAGATCAAACAAGAAGGTTTCACAAATTCGTCAGATTTGATTTTCAAACTTAGCATTCAATACTCGAGTATGTTCATCAATACTTGAGTTTGTCACTGTGCACTTAAGTCAATACTTGAGTATTCATTTTGATACTCGAGTATTCTTCTTCCAGAGAGGAATCATCGAGACTTGACCTTTGGACCTTAATGTTGAAATAAGGAAAATACTCGAGTATACAAATCCATACTCGAGTTTTGAACTTTTGATATGAAAATAAGTTTAAGTTCAAAACTTCAATACTTGAGTATTGTTTTCAATACTTGAGTGTTCAAATCATTGACAAAGAGCAAAGCTCTCGTATGCCCAATACTCGAGTTTCCAACTCAATACTCGAGTATGCATTCATTTTGAAAAACTTTGTGAAGTCTTTCCCAAGTCGATACTTGAGTATTGAAATGAATACTTGAGTATTCAATATATGCATAAACCTTGTAGTCTTTACGTCGGTCCAATACTCGAGTGTCTATACCAATACTCGAGTATTCAAGGAGTTTGAAAACTTTGATAGATTGATGTCAAGTCAATACTTGAGTTTTCAAATGGATACTTGAGTATTCATAAACAAGTGTTAAGTATGAAAATTTTGTGGAAATCCAATACTCGAGTATGCAGAATCAATACTCGAGTTTCCATAAGATGGGAAAACTTGATGACTCTCTGTATGACCAATACTCGAGTATTCAATTGAATACTTGAGTTTTGAGAGCTTAATTCAATGTTGAAATTGTCTTTGTGTGATCCATACTCGACTATTCATATCAATACTCGAGTTTGGCTCAGGGTGAAAAAAAAAACTTGGAGTGCTCTCTGTAAGTCCAATACTCGAGTATTGTGTCCAATACTTGAGTATTGCTTTGTGTAATTGATTTGAGCAACTCTCTGTCAAGTCAATACTTGAGTATTGAGACCAATACTCGAGTTTTGTCTTGATAGTAAGTTTTTCAACTTACCAAAGACAAAACCATATCTTGTGTTTACAAGTGTCAGTTATCATCAAAACCGTAGAGAACTAACAAAAGAGAGATAAAATGGACTAGAAAATTTTTCATGCCTCCAACCTCTCAAAAACCGCCGGTTGAGAGAAGAAAAAAGGGTTAAGGTGCGATTTAGCCAATGAACTATTGGCTCAGGAGCATCCTACACAATTAACTATTAAGTGGACCAAAAAATAAAAAGTAACGTCCAGCACAACGCCGTTAGTAAAAAGTTTACCTCCGTTATCTAAGATGCAGATTAGCCAACGAACTTTTACTCCGGGAGCGCCAAAGACAAAATTCTAAATTTCCTAAATTAAATATTTTTTTCTCAATTGTCATTATTCAAAACAACTTGTATAGATATCTATGGATAAAAATTACTCATTCTTTAATTTTGTCAAAATTATAATTTGCTAAAATAAACAAAAGTTTTAATTAAAAATATAATTATATGATTTAAATAAAACTAAAGGTGTTTTATAGTTTATTATATATGTTAAAGAAAAAAATTATATGATTTATTTTTATTTTAGAAGAAATTTATGTGAGTTAAAAAATTCATTTAATGTTAATAAAATTTAAAAAATCTAAAAAATCTATTATATCTTGAAAGAAATTAAATGAATTTAATTTTTATTTTTATAAAAAGAGCTTAATAGATATTAACGTTGATACTTTAATAATATAAATCTGGCAACTTGATGATATATTTGTTAATTAAATGATCTATTGATTATGTGAATATGAGACTTGTTGGAAAAAAAAAGATAACTTAAGAGGCTTGAGGAAGGACAATTTAATAATAGGTTAAGGAGCAATTATAATGGGTTAAGGAGCAATTTGGCCTACAAAAGTTCCATATCTATATAAGCAATAGATCATTTAATTAACAAATATATCATCAAGTTGTCGGATTTATATTATTAAGTATCAACGTTAAGATCCATTAAGCTCTTTTTATAAAAATAAAAATTAAATTCATTTCATTTCTTTCAGGATATAATAGATTTTTTTAAATTTTATTAACATTAAATGAATTTTTTAACCCACATAAATTTCTTCTAAAATAAAAATAAATCATATAATTTTTTTGTTTAACATATATTATAAACTATAAAACACCTTGAGTTTTATTTAAATCATATAATTATATTTTTAAATAAAAATTTTGTTTATTTTAGCAAATTACAATTTTGACAAAATTAAAGAATGAGTAATTTTTGTCCATAGATATCTATACAAGTAGTTTTGAATAATGACAATTAAGAAAAAAATGATTTAATTTAGTAAAATTTAGAATTTTGTGCTGGGCGCTTTTGGAGTAAAAGTTTGTTGGCCAATCTACACCTTAGATAACGTAGGTTAACTTTTTGCTAACAGCGTTGTGCTGGGCCCTCCTTTTTAAAAGTTTGTTGGTATTTTTGGTCCACTTAATAGTTAATTATGTTAGATGCTCCTGAACCAATAGTTTATTGGCCAAATTGCACCTCAACCCAAGAAAAAAAGATGTGATGGAAAAAGATAGTTCAACATTAATTAAGCAAGGAAGTGATGGTGCATGTGGAGCAAGGAATTATAGATCACACAATTCTCCTTCAATCCTTTCAAATATATATATATATATATATATATATTACTTCATATTCCTTTAAAACCGCCAGTTGAGAGGAAAAGAGAAGTGAATGATGACCTAGGGCATAGACTAGTTTCAGCACATCTGCAGCTTAAGGAGATGATGGATGGGATTAAGAAAATTAATGAAAGGTGAAGTAGTGAGCACGTGGGGACAAGGCAATGAGGGACTCAAAAAATTTCTCCAATAGTTTTTCTTGTTGCCGGATGTGAGAGGGAAATCAAATGGAATAAGATAAAATTTTCTCCTTCATGTCTCCCAAAATGTGTCAGACGTGAGAAAGAGTAAGTGGAATAAAGAACATTTTTTTCCTCCGAATTTCTTCAAGAACCGGACAAGAAAGGGAAAGAAGGATTTGATGGATGTGACCAAATACATTTAATGAAAGAAGGAGCTGGACACGTTGTACGAGCAAAGAATCACACCAAATCTTTCCATAATTTCCAACGTTCTAGATGTGTAAGGCCTCGTTTGTTATAAAGAAAGTTTGGAGGAGGAAATGAATGGAAAGGAAAGGAAAGAAAGATTTGAAAGATGAGGGAAGATGGTTTGAGTTGTTTGGTAGAAAGAAAATGAAGAGGTGGTAGTTGGTAAGGAATTAGGAAATGTCTATTTTACCCTCAAAAGAAATTAATTCAAAATAAAAAAGAAAAATATTTTTTTTTCTAAAATATATTCTTGTTAAGTTTGAACTCGTGAAAAAAAAATTCGCCAAATTCAAACTTCCCGCCAAGTTCGAACTTCCCGCCAAATTTGAATTTCAGGGGTAAATCTGTCAAAAAGACACTTTCCTGGGAAGATTATAGCTTTCCTTCCATTTTCGGATGGAAAGCATCTTCCCTCAAATAAGGGAAGATTGGACCTCACTGGAAGATACTGACTGGACTTTCTCTGTACCAAACACCCCAAATCCATGGGAAGATTGGGATCTTCCCTTTCCCTCCCCATACTTTCTTTGTAACAAACGGGTCCAAAGAGAGGCCAAAGCAAATGAGAAATATATATATATATGTGTGTGTGTGTGTGTGTGATATAATAATCTTTCTCCAATATTATCCAAGAGTCCGGATCTTCTCATGATCAGCTCCCTCCCTGTCTATCTCTCATCATTAGCAAATCTTGACCGTCGAAATCCTAATCCAAGAACCAGAACAATTTTTTGAAAAACAGCATGCGGTAATTTTTACCGCATGCGGTTCTTTTAAAATTTGCTCGGACCCTTGGATCAAGATTTCAACAACCAAGATGAGACTGTGAGAGATAATGAGAAAGTTGCTCATGAAAGAATCCCCTTCCATCCAATTTGTTATACGTGAGAGAAAGTCAAGATGAAGTGAGAATTTTTTTTCCCAACTCTTCAAAATCGGCGGCAAAGAGAGATGGTCAATGGGAATGAGAAAAAATAAAAATAGATATCTTTCTCCAATATTCCTTAAACTGCCGGACGTGCGTGATCATCAGAAATATTAAAGAAATCTATGGATACATCTAGATTAATGAAGAGGCATCTAGAGAATCAGTTTTTTTTCTAGGTTTATTTAAAGGACCAACTCTTTCTCTTGGAGGTAGCTGGACGTGCTGAGAAGAAGAGAAGAGGACAATTATAGAAGGTGCAAGGGAGAGCTCCAACAAGTATCCTAGAGGAAGGTGAGATATTTAGGTATTTATTCCACCTTCCTCTATTTACTTTCATGTAAGTCAAGATGTTTTTTTAAGGAAAACTTTCCCTAGGTGTATAAAGGTGAAGGTTGATAGAAGGAAGAGGAAATATTGAGGGTCAAGTTTCAAGCTAGTGGGATACTAAGAGCAAGTAAGTAATTATTTTAAATACCTTATGATTTTATGGTTGAGAAAGTGGCAGTCTCTGTATCCTACCTTTTTGTTCATGAAATGGCCTAATTAATAGATAAAAGGTTGAATAAAAGATCAAACTTAAGGTTTGAGATTTAGGAAGAGGAGTCATTATGATATAAGAGAAAGTTAGGTTGTGGGATTCAAGCGCAAGCACGTGGGAACAGATTTTACATTTGGGGTGTTAAATGTTTTCAACTTGTTAAAAATAGGATTTTTGTATGGGATTGAGGGTTTTCTTTTTAAGGTTGAAGAAGGCTCATTTTTTAGTCAACAAATAAATATTTCGAAGAAGAGTTACTTATATTTATATATTTTGGTTATTTTACGATCATTTTGATTCTGTGCACCCGGAGAAAAAAACTATACTGATAATGTTGTTCAACTACTAGGAAGTAACCTTAATCCTCATGTGTTCTATGTTACTTTGTATGTTTGTCTTTTCTATGATTGTGAACCCGTGTCTCCTGAAAAGGGACATGTGTTTATGTGCATCCAATGTGGTCTGGGTTTTGAGCCCGACCACTGTGTCTTTCCTAGTGCTATGGATCGGAGCTTGCTCTATTGAGCAGTCCTGCATTTGTTTCTAGGACATGTAGTCCTTCCGCAGTTAACACAGTATACTTGGTATGTTGTATTTGTGTTACTGCCCGTTTGTTACTAAATGCTATTATGTGGTGTTTTCCTGATTATGGTTACCTAGTTTATGCATTACATATGAGATTAATGGTTACTCTGGGATCCATTTATGAATCCCAGATTTTTGTAAAGCTTCAGGAAGTATTACGAGGGTTGTATCTGGAGAGAGGGGTAAGACTGCTGAGCAGGAGTAGTTGGAGTTGGTGGCGAAGGAAGATTATTTTGTTATTTATTTTGTGATTGGATAACTGTATATTATTTTGGCCTTTTTGGGCACTGGTGGATGACTCTATATCTACCCTTCGGGAATTATATTTTGCTACTTACTTTTAATTATACTAGTATTGTCTGAAATCCAACTGAGAAATACTCTGCTGCGATAAACTCTGATGCATGCTAATAAATAGTAAATTAGATGATATATGGTAAATATAAAAGGAATCCCTCTCTCCGCCACCCGAGATGTAACACCCCTACTGGCCTCACCCTTCCGGGTGGTAGATAGAGGGATTTCTTTTAATAATTACCATAGATCATTTAATTACTATTTATTAACACGCATTAGAGTTTAATCGCGATAGAGCATTTCCCAATTGGATTTCAAACAATACTGGTATAACTAAAAGTAAATGGCAAAATATAATCCTCAAAGGGTTAGATGTACAGTCATCCATCAATGCCAAAAAGGCCAAAATAATATACAGTCATCCAATCTCAAAATAAATCACAAAATAAATTTCCTCTGCCACCTTCAACTCCAACTACTCCTGCCCAGTAGTCTTACCCTTCTCTCCAGATACAGCCCTTGTAGTACTTCCTGAACTTTACAAAAATCTGGGATTCAAAAATGAATCCCATGAAGATGAAATATCACCTAGAGGGGGGGTGAATAGGTGATCTCTTGTGAGTTAAGACTTCTTTTTCAAATTATGAACAAAATAGAGACCAATAAGATAAGCATACATAGAAGAATTTATACTGGTTCGGTCTAAAACTTTGACCTACGTCCAGTCCCCAGAACACCTGGGATTTCACTACTTTTCAAAACAATTACACACTCTCTGTAAACGAAGGATGGTCGGTTAACTCTCAGACTCCACTCCCCCTTACAAGTTGTAATTGATACACCCTCTCTTAAGGTTCCTCAACCTTAAGATCCAGTCAAAACAATTAAATGAGTGTTTAAGTACTCCTCACGAGTGGATACAAATGAACACTGAAGAACAAGCTTAATGAAACAATTGAAACACTAAATGCAATGGACTTGAATTAATTACAAAGTGTTCCGGTAGGTGATGGAATTGAATGTGATCTTCTTTTATAGTGTTTGCCATTAATGTTGTTTGAGGAGTTTCCACATCTAGCCGTTGTGACTCTTTTAGTTTCCGTTAGATACAGCTTACTTACTCCGTTTCGTAGATAGTCGAATGTTGTATCAATAAATGTCTCTGCTGTTAATGTATCTGTGTTCAGAGTAGTTCGAGAGAATTAGCTGGGATAGGTATGCCTTGAAAGAACCACTTTGCCTCGCTATAAAATCTTATCCCGATTGTTCTTCTGCTTTTTGGTTAAGAGCATTTAATATGATTGCCACGTCGGATTGCACTTCATTTGAAAAACTTGAGCTTAGACTGAGTTTTTCTTTCCTGAAACTTTCTAACAAACTTAATAAAATAGGTTAGTCTTACTTATCAGCAATGATACAATGAATCCATGATGTTTTTAAGATTTAAAAGAAAGATTCTATATCAAAAGAAACAGAGTAGAATAAACTCGCGGCAGAAGCATATATAACTCGAGGCAGTAAGAGCTCAGAGAACATAATTATGTTTAGAAAACAATTTTTGCCTCGAGGCATGAATTCTCGACTCAAGTTTGGTCTCACACTCGAGGTAAATTTTGAGCCTCGAGTTATCCACGGATGAAACGAGGAGCACAACCTTCGGGCAATTTCGTGCCTCGATTTTTTTTTGTTAACACTCGAGGCAAACTTTCCTAACCTCGAGGTATTCACTGGAGATTATCCAAATCGAACGAAGAATCAAAAATTCGAGGTTTAAGCTTAAACTCGAGGTGGATGATGAAAAAAATAATATGTTTTAGAAATAAAAAGATCTTTAACTCGAGGTGAGATAAGTTCTGACTCGAGGTTATGGAGACTCGAGGTTTTTGAAGTCTAACTCGAGTTTTTGATGAATATACAAATCTACCTTCAAAACTGAAGTATACTGACTCGAGGGAATATCACTACCTCGAGTTAAATTGACAGTAAATGTTTTTCCTCTTTTTAAGAATGATTTTGACTTGGAAAAACAGTTTAGTTATCATGACTTAATTTCAAGTTCTGATTTTAACTTTTAGTCATCATCAAAACATAACTGGAGAACCAACATCCCAGAGTAACCATTAATATCATATGTAATGCATAAATAGTGTATTTATGTAACCATAATCAGGAAAACACTAGATAATAGCATTCAGTAACAAACGCGCAGTAACACAAATACAATAAACTAAGTATACCGTGTTAACTGTAGAAGGACTACATGTCCTCGAACAAACGCAAGACTGCTCAACAAAGCAAGCCCCGGATCCACGATGCTAGGAAAGACACAGTGGTCGGGCTTCAAACCCAGACCACACTGAATGCACACAAACGCATGTCCCTTTTCAGGAGACACAGGTCCACAATCATGAAAAATACAAACATACAAAGAAACACATAACACATAAGGATTAAGGTTACTACCTGACAACTAACCACAATTATCAGTATAAACTTTTTTTTCTCTGACGCACAAAATCAAAGTGACCCTAAAATAACCAAAATGTAATTATAAGTAACTCTTTTAAAATATTTATTTGATGGTTAAAAATAAACCTCCCTCAATCATACATAAATCTTTAAGTTCCTATACAAAAATTTGGTTTTGAATACGTGGGAGGCATTACAATATGACAATGAATCAGTTTCCTCACATCCTTGTGTCTGGCCAGGTCGTGCAACAAGTTTTCATTTTACATCAACAAATTTCTCTTATTATGATAATCTTGCTATCCAATCTTTAAATCCTGAGTTTGATCCTTTATCCCCTCTAATCATATTCAGACCCATTTTCCTAAACGCATAGGCAAGATACAACCATCTTCAACTTAGAAATCATGAATTTATGATGTAGTTAAAATTATGACTTACTTGATCTTGATCTTCTACTGAATTGAGGTTTTGATCCTTAGTGATTCTTCCCCCACTAGGAACTTGATCTTTCACTTTCTTCTTTTTCCTCTCAGATTTATCCTTCAACGCATCAAAAGGAAATTTTCCTCAACAACCTCTAATTTAATGTGAAAGAATGTAGAAGAAGGTGGGATAAGTTTTCAAAATCCTTACTTTCCTCTTAGATGCTTGCTTGAGCTCTTCTTTACACCTCTTATTAGTTCCCTTCTTATCTTCTACTCATCTAGTGGCCAAGAGTGGAGGAAGCAAATCCCTTAAATAGGCCTCCGAAAAGCAAAAAAAAAACCGATTCCCTTTATCTTCTGGATGCCTCTTCATTATTCTAGATTTATCCTTGGATTTCTTTAATATTTTTCATAATCTCTTCTTGGCTGGTGAAATGGGAGAATTTGGGGGGAAAATTTCTGATTCCACTTGCTCTGTATCACATTCGGCGGTTAAGAAACATTGGAGAAAGATAATAATAATTTTTTTTCCTTTGGTTTCTTCCACACGACCAGTAAGTTGGGATTATTAGAGAAATATTTTATGTTCCTTCTCTCTCTCCATTGACGCGTACGTCCTCCTTTCTCCCTTCATTAAATATGATTATTACTTTAATTACTCATTTTTCTCTTCTCTTGGGGCGCACGTGATAGCTGATGGGATGGGATAATTTTATTATTCTCCCTTTTCTACTTCTCCTCACGTCAGAGGCCATGGAGTATTGGGAAATATATATATATATTCTTAGTAATTATTTCCATTTGCTTCTTTTTCCTATCTGACACACTGAAAAGCATAAAAAAAATTTGTACTTGTATTGCATCACGTGCCTACTCCCCCTTTCCTTCATTTATTTGATTTCTCCAACTCACCAATTCATTCTTTCTCTCTTCATCTTCCTTTTTTTTTTTAATGTGTTTCTTTAATATTCATTTCCCTTAGCTTCTCTCTTTACGCCAGATGCCCAAAAGTATTGAAGAAATAAAGATACATTTTTCATTGCCTCATGCCTCATTCACGTGCTCACTTCTTCTTTCTTCAATTAATATTTAGGAGAATCATTGTAGAGGCCTATTTAACCACAATTAGCCCAATAAGGGCCCCAAGAATCTGATTTTCCCAGAACAGGCCCTAGGGCCCTGATTGGGAGTGAATTGTTAAACAAAATGACCAAAAAACCCAACTTATTCTAAAGAGATAAGGAAGAGGTAATTTTGAAATTCTCATTCCAACTTGCTAGACTCTCTCGCTCGCTCGACTCTCTCGCTCGCTCGACTCTCTCGCTCGCTCGACTGTCGGATTTGCTCCGTCGACCTTCTGAAGATCATGTGTCATCGTCGCCATCTCCGTCATTGATTGTGTCACCTCGCCGTCGCCGTCATCGTGTGTGTCGCCGTCGTCGTCGTGGTTCTCCTGTAGGTAACATTTTGGGGATTAGGGTTTTTCGTCTCTTTTTTTTCTTAAGAAAAGTATAATGCTGGTTTATTTTTTTATGAACTTTGTTTAATTTTTGGTCCTTTGTTTTGCTGAGGTTTTCATTGATGTTTGATGCATTTGATTTTGGGGGCTCATTTGCTCTTTTGGATCAGATTCTTTGATCTAAATGTAATGCAAACATGCTGAAATATATGCCTCTCGAATTTGCTGGAATTTTGTCACTGTTGGACTTTAATTCTTAATCAAGTTTCTACACATATGCTGATGCATATTTATGAATTGCTACACATATGCTGATGCATATTTATGAATCCTAATTAATGATCTATAAGAGAACTTCGTTACCTTAGCTTGCTTTGTTTGCTTTGCATCTGATACCTTGCTTGCCTTAGATTGAGGTTTTGATCATCTTCTCTGTATGTTGTGGAAGTATATATGCTGCAATATTCTGACCCTTTGGTTATTCCAAAGTGGAGTAATGTAATTAACTATTGCAAAAATGTGAAACGAAGAAAGAAAAAGAATTAAACAGAACTGATGTATACATCTAAATATGATCTGCTAACTACTTTAATTAACTATGAATTTGTCTTTGTTGAATGACTTTGGTTCTCTGTTTCAATCCTACTTTAATTTAAGGGGAATTTGGCTTTCTTTTCCTTTAGTCATACCAGAAAAGAACTACTCCCATATAAAATCAGTGAAAATATCCATCAACATTGAAAATATCTACATGAGAAATAAAGGTTAGTTTAAAAATATCAGACTTAATATGTTTGGAAATTAGCATATTTGACTTGAATCAAGGTAGGTTGAACTTGTTTTGAATTTTAGTGACATATTAATTTAATTAGATGTGCTCTAATACATATGCATATATGGTGAAATGTTTCTATCAGAGATTATCAATTGAAGTGTGCATCTCATCATCAAGTCATGATTCACAATATTAAGAGACTACATAATCATCATTGGAATGGTTACATATAATATGATATGCAAGAATATATATTTCTCCCGTGACGCATGATTAGTTGATCCTTGCTTTGTCTTTTTCTTGGTTGACCAAACTGTTAATTAAATAATTGGTTCATATTTCTGGTTGGTGATTGATGTATATAGAAGAGGATTCTCAAGGTCATTTTTTTTAGGTATCTATTCACAATCAAGTGGGCTAATCTCAATTAAACCTGCAGATATGAATTTTGTTTGAGAACTAAATCCCATATTGTGTGTGTAAAGAGAAATTGTAACTACTAAAGGTTAAATTTAGGACATTGAATTTAATTTGTTGCCTCTCATACCCTATTATCCTTGATTTTGCTAGGAAATCTTGGTGATGCTCTTTATTTCAGAATCATTATGCTTCTGCTTCTAGATTTTGCTGAAATTTCTGGAAATTCACTATAGGGCGCTGCTACACATATGCTTTTCTGCAAAATTTGTGTCTACCATTCTGATTTTGGATACAAAAATTCAATTTAAAACTTTCTTCTTTTGCTGTAGGTAATCAACCTCAATTTTGAATTAAATTTGGGAAATCACTTGTATGAGAATAGTAGATTGTAAATTTGTGAAATTGGTTGAATTTAATATAACTTTTATGGAACTTAAGCAATTATTTGTTCCTTCTTTCTTTGTTTTTGTACGGATGAAATTATGTTTTCCATTCCGCTTGTTCAAGTTTTATTAGCTTTAAAGCTTTACTTGGTTTTAAAACAGTGAAATTTTGTTAATTACGATGAAGGGTTATTTTAAATGAACTTCATTTACAATTGTTGTAGGTACACGAGCAACCTACCTATAATATAAGAAGCAACATCATGTCCAAATCCTCACAAAGGGATCCAAGGTTCTATGGATACAACCTTTTCACGGAAGAATTCTACAACCAATATAAGGAACGGCAAAAGGGTAAGGGTAAGGGCAAGGGCAAGGGCAAGGCTAAGGTAAGAGGTGGATTGAGTGTAGAAGTGACAGAAGCCTGGAAAAGGCTAACTTCTAATGAAAAAGCTGAATACACAAAGAGGGCTAAACAACTGAGAGCCCCGGTGAAACTGAAGAAGTATGTTGTGCCCTTCCAAACTAGATGTGTGCCAAAGACTTTCATGGAAGTTTGCAATAAGTTGAAGGGAAGACCCGAGGCGATGAGAAGGCTAAAGGAGATCGGGTTTGATAGGTTGGTCAGTATAAGTTGCCAAAAGATCAACTGTTCTTTATGTGCACAATTCATGACCTGTTTTGATCCCCCGACAAAGGAAGTGTGCATTAGGGGGGAGACCCAAGTGATAGGGGCAGAACACATCCATCAATTGATGGGTGTTCCTGTTGGGGGAAGGCCATAAAAGTAAATATCAACGACCAACACCCCACTTTCAGCGACTATAGGCAAGTATACAAGGACGTTCCATACAAAAAAATTGGAGAGATGTTGGGAGAAAAATTAGACCAAAATTTTGAGTTTTTATTCGTCTTATTCGCCTTGGGTACCCTATTGGCGCCCAGTGCATCCATTCTTGTCAGTGACCGTCTTTTGAAGGTGATGACGGTGACTAAAGATGCATTGGCTGATTTTGATTGTTCTTCCTTCGTCCTTCAAGAACTCTGCGAAGAGATATATGAGTTCAAGAAGGATTCCCAAAAGCCCAACAGAAAAAAGAGCAAAACTGTAGGTGGATGTCTATACCTCCTCATGGTAAGTTGTCTTTTAACTATGTTTGCATGTGATCCTGACTCACTAATGTACAAATGTTGTTAATAATTGTTTGATTTTGTTTTATGTGCAGCTCTTTTGTTTCCAAAATTTCCCGATCGGTGACATTATTGGCTGTCAACATGAGTCGGCCATGTCTTTTTGGACCGACGAAAAGGTTAAGAGCAGAGTGTCGGTTGAGAAACGAGGCAAAAAAGGCCTCCTGGTACACGTCAAGCCTCCTCAGCCACATCCTCAGACACCTCCTCAGCCACATCCATCAGTCAGTCCGTCAACTTCGTTTGATCCTGATACGATGCTTACACACCCGGTAATGTGTGACAAAAATTATTCCAGGCGGCTGTTTCATTACAAATTGATGCTGTGATATATGATGTAATAACTGAAATATGTTTTTCCAGGTAGTGCGCACGACATATGCACGTATGCTATCGAACTTGCAACAATAAATGTTGGCACTTCAACATACATTGTTACAAGAAGGCCAGCATGAAGGTGACGCACTAAAGAAACAGCCATCTACTTCTGGGGAGTCTGACGATGACAATGGACATGACACGGAGGAGGGAGATCATGGAGACGAGGAAGATGAATCTGAAAATATTATTGATGTCGACGATGTCCCCGAACATGGAGAGGAGACACCCAATGTGGACGCTGATCGTGCAGGGGAACTATTTGAACACGTTGCTGTTCCAGAACATGCGGAGGAACCTGTACAAGAAGAGGGCAAAGGACAAGGGGTTGAATTGGGGAGATCGCAGAGGGTCATCACCCCTAGTTGCGTTTTAAAATCCCCTTGGATCGATCCACAGCGGAAGTCCAAGGGAAAGAGGACATACGATGAGAAGGACACTCTTTACGACTTGTGCACAAAGACCGTCAGTGAAGATGAGGCTGTGGAGTAAGTTTAATTTACTGTTTCACATGGAGTTACTTTTTTTTTGAAAAAAATGCTGATTCTGATTAAGATCTTCATATGTTGTAATTTAGGGAATTTGTGGACATGCATCACTATTTTCTGACAAGGAGAGACCTACAATGTCTTGATGCACGATCTTGGATAGGTGATCGGGTACGTGACGTTTAGATATCAACATATATCATCGTTATTTCTGACTGATGGCTGCAATGTGACTTCCTTTTCCATGCATATTTGCATCAATATCTGAACTCAAAAATCATAATCACATACAATGTAGTTCTTTGACTTACGTTTCTGTTTTCATGGTATTTAAAAATATCAGTACATGACCTAGGTTATATAAAAAGTTGTGGTTATAAAAACATTTGCATGCACATGACCATATGTTTTTGTTCGCCTATTTATCCCAAATGTAGCTGATGACTATGGTAGCAAGGACATTGGTTGCCGACCAATTACACAATGGTGGTGTTGTCCAAAGATACATTTTCTCAGATGAAATAATGAGTAAAATGATTAGTCCTAACCTGAACTGGATAGTCCAATCCATTCTTCCGCAAATTGATCCTCAACATTTAGGATACAACATTGGTGACTGTCATTTCATTTTTGGCCCCTGTCTTTTTATAAATCACTGGTTTTGTTATGTCCTCGATACGACAACAATGACTTTCTACGCCCTTGACTCCTTGGTTGACACAAATACATATTATCGGATGGAATATGAAAAGGAACATCCAAACAAACAGCCAACCAAGAAAAAGCCAAAAAAGAAACCAGCCCAAAAAGAAAAGGAAATGATGGCAAATAAAGTGGTAAGTTCAACTGAAATTCAATGTCTATTTAGTTGGTAAACCTGTAAACATATCTAAATGTGTGAACTTCATTTTCAGCGCCATCGTTTCTTGGATATACTCCGAACAATCAAGCCAGAGTTGTTAGAAGATGAGGACAAAATCCCCAAGGATGTTACATGGGCTAAAGTCCATGTCCAAAGGGACACGTATGTCTATTTTATTTGTTTGCATTTTTTGTGGTGTCTGGTGAAGTTTGATATCTGGTTTTACTAGAACTCATCTGTCTATTTTATTTCAGGCACTCATGTGGGGTTCATGTTATATCCTGGCTACGACAATGGGATGGCTCATAACAAGGGGCGGATGGGTATACAATGTCACACTACACCGAAGAAGAACTTCGTGAATTGAAGGTGGGCTTCTTATGGTGGCTCGTAACCCATCCTCGCAACACCCATCGGCAAAAAGTGTTGTCTTTAATGGAGGACTACCACAAGAAATTGAAGAGACATTAGGGGGCATAGTTGTTAAGACACATGTATTTATGACTCCTTTGTATTCATGAGGATGACATCAAACCTTCTTGTTATTTTGTAAATTGTCAACTGATGCTAACTTGATAATCTTTATTCAATGACAAATTCAATGTTTTGATTCTGTTTTGATGTGGTCATGGACTGAGAACAAGAAATTGTAGCTTCTGTTTTGATGTGGTCATGGATTGAGAACTGCAAAATAAAGGACAGGATTAACAACTTCATCAGGGGTCATTTATAACAATAACAGGGGTCATTTACACCAATAACAGGGGTCACTTATAACAATAACAGGGGTCACTTACACCAATATCAGGGGTCATTTACAACAATATTAGTACTCGCTCATAACAATAACAGGGTTCATTTACAACAATAACAGTACTCGCTTACTACAATAACAGTACCTAATTACAACAATAACAGGGGTCATTTACAACAATATCAGGGGTCAGTTACAACAATATCAGGGGTCACTTACACCAATATCAGGGGTCATTTACAACAATATCGTATGGGTCGCTTACAACAATAATAGGGTTCATTTACAACAATAATTACAACAACAATATCAAAGGTCACTTACTACAATAACATGGGATTACCTAATTACAACAATAACAGGGGTCAGTTACAACAATATCAGGGGTCACTTACACCAATATCAGGGGTCATTTACAACAATATCAGTACTCGCTTACAACAATAACAGGCTTCATTTACAACAATAACAGTACTCGCTTACTACAATAACAGTACCTAATTACAACAATATCAGGGGTCAGTTACAACAATATCAGGGGTCACTTACACCAATATCAGGGGTCATTTACAACAATATCAGTACTCGCTTACAACAATAACAGGCTTCATTTACAACAATAACAAGATTTACAACAATACAATAACAACAATATCTAATTACAACAATATCAGGGGTCAGTTACAACAATATCAGGGGTCACTTACAACAATATCAGTACCTAATTACAACAATATCAGTACCTAATTAAACAATAACAACACCTAATAACAACAATATTAGTACCTAATTACAACAATATCAGTATCTAATTACAACAATAACAGCACCTAATAACAACAATATCAGTACCTAATTACAACAATAACAGCACCTAATAACAACACAAACAATACCTAATGATAAACCATAACAACACCTAATAACAACACAAACAACACCAAATAACAACAATATCAGCACCTAATAACATGTAAATCCAGCTGCATATATTTGTCAATGTCATTTACATTTGGATTCAAAATATGAATATGTGTACATAAATGACACTTGGATACAATTGTGACAACAATATCCAACCTTCATTTACAACACCAAATGCATGTACAAATTCATAATGTCAACATCACACACCATCCCCAAAAATAATATGGTGTGGATTTCTATCTAAAGCCATATACAACAAAAGAGTATGAGACGCAATGCCCAAAAAGAAACACTCATGGCACCATCGATGATCAACTTAGATTTGGATTTTTGCAAGTCTTAACGGTGTGTCCTTGCTCATGGCATCTACCACAATGATAAACCTTCTTGTTTTGGAATTGAGATTCCCATCTTTTTCTTTTACGTCTACCTGATGGTGTTGTAGTAATTGGGGGCTCTAAGAAAGTCTCTGTTAGCATTTGTGTCACCGTGGGCGCATCAACAAGTGGACAATCATGTGTTGCAACTGGCCGCATGCTATGTGCATAAATTTTCTCTTGTGTTGAAAGTGTAAAGCAATCATCTACAAATGTGTACACGTTACCATTAACAAGCTTAATTGCTGCACATGCATGTGGGCAAGGTAGTCCACTCATTTGCCATGCTAAACAAGAGCATTTTTCAACCAAAAACTGGTTCTCCCCATAAAATTGAGCATGCATGTTTTCTTCAAAGTTCACATGTTGCAACAATTTTTTTTCTATGTTAGGTCCTACACCATTTTTCCAATTCACCAAAGGCATCTTGCTTGCAAGCATCTTCGTAGCCAACTTCTCCCTATGCTCATGTATTAACATTGATACCATGTGCGTCCTCTCTTTCACTATCCATGCGTTAAATGATTCAGCAATGTTAGTGGTTATGTTATCCCACCTTTTGAAAGGAAACTTGCTCATAGCCCATTGATCAACGTCCCCATGAGTCTCAACCCATTGTGCCAATTGTGGATTGAACAATTTTAATTTCCCCATCGCAACAGTGAATTCTTCAACCATCCTTGCATACACAATTCCATCGAGGAGGTGCAATGCAATATCCTTGCTATTCCCAGCGGTACGTGGCATCCCTTTCATGATTTTGAGGAACTCTGAACTATAATTTTCCTTAACATGCCTGTAACAAAATGCATGTCTCTCGATGCCAAATATATCTCTTACAGCCCCAATAATGGAATTATTTCGATCAGACACAATTGTTATCATCATTGATCTTGTAATCTGTTTTACATTGTTTAGAAACCAAGCCCAATCATCATAGGTCTCACCGCTAACAATGCCATATGCTAAGGGAAACAATTGGTTGTCTGCATCATACGCATAGGCTGACAACATTGTACCCCTATAAGGGCCACTCAGATGACATCCATCTATATAAAGGATTGGTCGACAAGCATCTACAAAACCGTTAATGGAGCAACCATATGCAATAAATAGCCGGACAAATCTATTATCGGCTGAGCCTTCCCATTTTGCCACTGTGTCAGGATCACTCTCTATGAGTCTTCGACACATCCAAGGAATAACCTTGTACGAGTCCTCTTCTCGTCCATGTAATAGCGTCACCGCTCTTTCTTTGGCCCTATATGCTTGTTTGTAGTTCAGGCGTACCCCATACTCGTTGTACATGTCACTTTGAATTTCATTCGCTGTCTTGTCAATATTATTTCTCAACCCATCAATTACAAGAGCTGATGTCAACCTACGCTTGGGTGGATGAGATACAATAATTGCATGGTGTGTGTGCGCTCCTTTGTATGTTTTAATGGTTAGGAACTCTATATCTTGACGTTCTCCCGCTGAATATGCACCTATGTACCAGGGACAACCATCAACCTTGCACTTAGCAATTATCTTTGTTGCCTTGTTCTTCACAAAGTTGTAGGAAAACTTGTGAGCAATGTTCCAATTGCTTTCATGTATTTGTACAATGTTTCACGGAGGGTCATGGCATTCGAAAAAATCTGTCCTACCCCCATTATCAAATCTTTCCATTTACAATGATTCATTTGGGGCCTGTTTAATGGCACACTTTGTGAATTACATGGCAATGATGGCAACTGTTGAGTTTCATTGTACATTTGAGGTGGAGACAGAGACAACTCAATTGCACCTCCAAAGACTTGATCCCTCCTGCGACAAACAACAATTATTAGTGCAAGTAATGATAACCAAGTAATGACAATTTATATACGAACAAATTGCAATCGTTAACACAACAAGACTTACACTTCTTGTTCTTCCATTTGAATATTCATTTGTTGTGGTCTATTGTGATTATTCCCATTTTCTTCAATGTACACATGACAATATTCTTCATTATACCTTATTAAATGTTCTACCCCTTCATCATCTACAAGATCAACAAATGTAGATGTATCTAGACTAAGCTTGAACTTCACGGATATTTCAATATTTTCTGCCCCAATAAAAGACACTATCATTCTTTGCAATTCCTCATATGTTGTTCCTTCCTTGATGCCTCTTGTTCTAACCGTTCCACCAACA
Source organism: Acacia acuminata (assembly GCA_019022655.1). Taxonomy (NCBI): domain Eukaryota; kingdom Viridiplantae; phylum Streptophyta; class Magnoliopsida; order Fabales; family Fabaceae; genus Acacia; species Acacia acuminata. Next base: position 8,232,876 of record JAFJYI010000002.1, read on the forward strand.
TAATCACTTTGTTGTCCTCCCCCATGTACAAAGAAACCTCCCACATGGAAGAAACATAATATGTTCTTCCCTGAAGTACTGGCCATCTTTAATTATGATCTGCAACATAAAGTGAGTATTAACAACTTTAACAGTCACATTAACAACTCTAACAGTCACATTTATAATAATATCATTTCACCGTTTTCACATTCAGTCATTCCCCCTAACAAACAGACCTCCCTCTGTTTCCATGCCCCAAAATAGAGCAACCTATAGCGTTTTAACATTCAGCTCGTATTAACAACTATATAAGTCATATTTACAACTATATCAGTCATCTTTACAACTATCTCATTTCAGCGTTTTTCAACCAAGTGTAGCTTCATCCCATGCACCTATTCCCACTTAAAAACACATCTTTCTCTCTGTTTTCATGCCAAAAAGAGAGCAACATTTTTTCCACTCAACCCAAAAATGATTAAAGACCAACTAGAATGGTGATAATGATATCTTGAGCAAAATCTTAGTATTTCTTACCCTTTTCCTATCTGATTATAACATAAATTTGGCCAAGGTCCAACCTTTCAGCCACCCAACCTTCAACTGAAAAAAAGGTTTAGCAACAGCAAATACATGGGTAGATGAGTTCAGCCTATAACGAAGTGGATAGTTGGTAATATAGATGTTCTCTCCCTCGCTGAGTTGAGCAAAATATAGGTTCAGAAAAACCCAACTATTCTCTCCCTCACGTTTGCCTTGTATGATGGTTTCTTCTCTTTCTCGTGTGGGCGCCAAAACTGAATAATGCGTCTGTTCACTTTTGATTTCCAGACTTGTTCCTTTTTGCTTTTTAAATCAGGGGTGTTTTTTGGTCTTTTCTTTTATTCATTCAATCCCAATCAGGGCCCTAGGGCCTGTTCTGGGAAAATCAGATTCTTGGGGCCCTTATTGGGCTAATTGTGGTTAAATGGGCCTCTACAGTGATTCTCCCATTAATATTGGAATGTACTATCCATCACATCTGCTTTCACTTACACGTCCAGAGGCTAAGGAATATGTATATAATATATATAATTTTTTTCTTTCTTTTCTCTTTTCTTCCACCACAAGTCCTGCACATGGGATTTTGGGGTAGAAATAATTTTTTCCCCCTCTCATTTGCTTTGAACCTTTCTTTCACGTCCTGTACATGAAAATTGCTGAAGAAATGGTTTGAGTGTTGTTTGCCTTGCTTGAATGACGTGCTCAATTCCTTTTTTTCTTCATTAATTTGTATTGGATTGTTATGTCATCACATCCCTCTTTCATATCTCATGATGCTACGGAGTATTGGAGAAATATCCATTCCCATTTCCTTAGACTTCTCATCACGTTAGGTATGTTGGGAAACATCAAAAAATTTATGTGTGTAAATCATGTCTCAACCCACTAATTTTCATCAGAATTTTTCTCCTCTTTTTTTTTTTGACGAAAATTATAGAAATAATGAGGAAAAATATTTTTAACTCCTTTAACATTACTTATCTTAAATTATCCATAAACAATTTTAATTGCCACCTTTTCAAATAATTCATCATTAACCTTTTCTTTCCAATAATTAATTCATCTTGTCAGAAAAATAATATACCATTGACCGCTACTTGGCGAGAAATTCATATATTCCATTAATTAATTTGCATGAAAATTGGGGATGTTACACAAGAGAGGGCGAGGCTAGTAGCGATGTTACAAATATACTGAGTCCATGGACACAAAACTAACATATTTTCTGCCGATTCCCTCTCACACAAGCATATGGGACATAAAGGGTTAGCAGCACATTTGCGCTTAAACAGTGTCTCTTTTGTAGCTATAGCCCCCACTCCTAGCCTCCATAAAAAACATTGTGTTTTTTGTGGGACTATAATTTTCCAAAGGGTTAAGGAGCAAATTTACCAATGAACTATTGGTCCAGGAGCACTCAACACAATGAACTCTTATATGGACCTTAAATGCAAACAAACATTTAAAAATGATAAAGGAGCACAATTTCGTTAGGTCATGGGAAACGTCCGTCAGTTCTGGATTGAGGGAAATGAATTAACAGGTAATAATTGTTTAAAAAAACCATGGAATACAACAACAAACAAACCCAAAAACCCCAAAGCATGGATCCCGATTATCATGGCTTACCTCCCCTTAAGAGATTCAGACTCATCCAACAACAACAAGAGCTCTAGAATCAACATCGACATCACAATCACAAACTCATGATGAACGCGCCGGCGATTCCTACTCAACCTTACCGGTAAAGAAACGTAAGGAATCCCGAGATTCAATATTTCTTTTTGATTCGCCAGTTACAATCTCCGTCAACACTTATTCGTTACCTGCCAAGAAACGGGGATGGGCTCTTCAACCTGATTTTGCTCCCGATATTGGTGTTTCTTCTATTGGCCTCAATGTTGAATAAATACCATCACTTGAGGAAGAAGTAAAATCAGTAAATGATGAACCGGTAATTCCGAGATTCCACTTGAGCTTCTTCTCCAAATCTCTATTTCTCCTGTCGTTCTGGCTTGTTAATTGCATTTCTCTGTTTTTGTTATAAATCCCTCGATGATTTCAAATCTGAACTTCATCCATTACGCCTGCATTGCGAAAGGAACGACAATTCTCGCCCAACGTGGGTCCAAGGAACCAAATATCAAAGAATTAGCGGCACAATGTCTTGAGCAAGCTCCTCCCAATCATTCCATGTTTTCCCCCAAATCGAATGAACCTAATTGCTTCCAATGGCTTCTTGCTTCTTTCAATCGTTTTTTCCCTTCCAAGTTTTGGCTGTTTTGGCTTACTCATGCCCCTGCAAGCACGTGTTGTATTCCATGTTTTTTTTAAACAATTATTACATGTTAATTCATTTCCCTCAATCCAGAACTGACGGACGTTTCCCATGACCTAATGGCATTGTGCTCCTTTATCATTTTTAAATGTTTGTTTGCATTTAAGGTCCATATAAGAGTTCATTGTGTTGGGTGCTCCTGGACCAATGGTTCATTAGTAAATTTGCTCCTTAACCCTTTTCCAAATGCGCTTTGAAAGTATTTTAGGAACAATAAACGACGTACTGGATCTTTGGGTTTCTCAACTTCCTTGCACTCTTTGGCTACTGAATAACTCGACTTAACCGAATAAATGCCATCATTAGTTGCCAACCAAATTACTCGATCACTGCAAGCATCGACAGGGATCGGCAATCTTAGGATCTTGTCTTTCTCCATACTACTAATCCTTCCCTGTATTGGATTTAAATTCCAGCAACCATTAATAATGAGATCCGCCACTTTCAACTTCCTATCAGCATCCGAAATCACCTCACTGTGAAATTTGTAGCCTTTTAATTCATGTATCCATTGGTCCTCCCATACATTAATGTGCTTTCCATTCCCCACCTTCCAACATAGCTCCTTTAGAAGTTGGTCTTGTCCCTCCAACAAGCAAAATAACACCTTAAAATTGAAAATTTAAAATAAAATAAAAAAGAGTGAAAGATATGTGGTACTGAGCCATGGGGGATTTGTCAAGCTCAGATTAGCGTGCTGAACGAGAAATGACCAAAAAAAGCGGGAGAGGAACAATGCATGTGAAGGGTTGTTTATTACTATTCTAATTACATTTTCGGAAAAATCTTATTTAAATACCATATAAAATTTCAAAACCTCAAAAAGTATGTTAACATTTAGAAATGACTTAAAAGTGATCTGGATCAAATTGAGATTTTAAAATGTTGATGAATTTACCATTATGCCCTCAGTTTTTAACTAAAAAAGAAAAAGAAAAATGAGCATCGCAAGAGCACCGCCGTCACTTGGCCGTTGAAGCTCTAGCTCCGGTTGGCCTGCAACCACCGACAGGTAAACTCTGGCTACCGGCTGACCTCCAGCGCTGGGGGGCTTAGTTTTGGGGGTGGAGTTGATTTTTTTTTAAAAAAAAAAAATGAACCAAGGTGTAAGGGGTGGGATTTGAACCCACCCCACCATGATAGTAAAGGAGCTGAGTGGCAATCAAATATATATATGCAATGAATTATATATTTTTTGGTTAATGTTTTTTCCATTAGGAAACGCTCTTGTAAAAATCATTACAAATCTTGTTAAACTCACTATTGCTCTTGCGAATCCCATTACGAATTTTGTCAAAGGCCACAAATGTTGGTGAATCTTTTGCATCAGGAAATACTCATGAGAAAACTATTAAGAATCTTATCAAACTCATTATTGCTCCCGTGAATCTCATTAGGAATTTTGTCAAGGCCCACAAATGTTGGTGAATTCTGTCTAACGTTTTTTGCATCAAGAAATGCTCTTGTGAAAAACATTACGAATCTTGCCAAACTCATTATTGCTCTTGTGAATCCCATTACGAATTTTATCAAAACCCACAAAAGTTGGTGAATCATGTCTAACGATTTTCTAATCAGAAAACGCTCTCGTGAAAACCATTACAAAAAAATGAGATTGACAAAATTCGTAATCATAAAAAGATAAAAAGGACATGACGCTTATGAGTGCCAGATAAGAGTGAAAAGACATGATTTGTTGATTTCTGATTGGCGCACTCAGCGCACACAAGAATTTTTCCGGATGTTTCCCACGTGTTCCCCCAATCCGATCTTGTCCATCCACAGTCACAATTTATTCTTTATCAATTGTCATCTGATCTTGATGCAGGGTTGCATAAAAAAAAATTGGGGGGGGGGGGGGTAAATGGAAAACCAAATATATTAAACTTAGTTGAAAATATGTCTAAAACCCGCAGAGCAATTTGGCCACGATATACAATGACATAATTGATGAAAAGAATATAACAATTTGCCTTCTTTTCTTGTTGACATATTCGCCTTCAGTAGCCTTGCTTAAAAATAGTATTTCGGCTAAATTTGCTCATAGCATGGATAGTACTTTTCACATTTTTGATGAACTACATTTGTGTGCCCTTTTGGAGAGCTATAGGTGAATGACCGTCTTATAGTCGTGATTCAAAAAAAAAAAAGGAAAAAATTAGTATTTTGGTGTGCTCTCGAACAAACAATCATGGCTTGGCCTCGACTTTGCTCAGCCAAGACTTGATCAGGCCTATCGTTGCATCTGTTGCTAGATAGTCTCTTTTGGATAAAATCTATAATGAACAAAAATTTAGGCAAATAAATCAAGATGTAAGGAAATCAAAGGCACAAAAAAAGATAAAAGACCTTAACTCGAAGATCATCATTTACCTTTTTACAAATTTGAATAGCCTTACTAAGATTCTTGTCGTTATGCCCCAAAAGATCCCGATCATACCTGAAACAAAACAGAAAAAGGATATAGTTTATCGATGTTGTTAAACTTGACTCAACTTTGTTTCAAAATCGGAACTGGGGAAGAGAGCTAGAGAAGTAATTAAAACCTTTCAAACAGTAGACCAAGTTGTGCATTTGAAGATTTGGCTTCTTTAAAGTCATTCCTTAAGGGCAAAGATGTTAGATGGAATGGAAGCATGTAGTTATGAGTAATTATAGTATAGCATGTTATAATAACAATATAGGAATAAAAGGCCAGTGGAAAAAAAAAGATAAGAAAAATGTTACCTGAGGGGTGTGAATAATATGAATCTGGAACTCAAGAATTTTTCCAAAAGCTGAAACCGCAGCATCATATGCCATCACCCTCTCTTCTGATTGCCTTCCACTGTCTATTACAAAATTTAGGCTGTTCATAAACCCTGCACAAAATTCACCACTTTCACATTTTATACATTCTATTGTTCAATAAAAAAAACTTTGAATAATACTGTAATCAAGGAGCATATACCTGGGACATCGAAGATGGGCATGAGGTTTATGTGTGTGGCACGTAATCCAATCCCATGTGTAGCTTCCTATACAAGTTACATTACCCAAACATAAATGTATAGTAAATTAAAGCTCTATATATAACTGGCACATTTTGCAAAAATTATTAAATACCCGTTGAAGCTGGGGGCTTTGTGAGTAACAAAGGTTCATGACTATCATAGGATATGCATCACAATACCTGGTTGAATAACAATAAAAGATGAAATGAGTCGTGAATGCTCATAATTGAATTCAGATATATTACAAGCTATACCGTATATATACCTTTCCCATTTTTGTGGGTAGTCACTCAAAAGCAAATTAAAAATGCAGATTGCCACTGCTTTCACATTATCTGGGCACTCACGATCCTGTGGAAGAGTTGAATCAAATGATAAAGACATAATCATGCTTCTTATGTTTAAGTCGAAAATAATTAACAATGTTTAAGTCGAAAATAATTAACATAGGAAAGTTTTTTTTAAAAAAAGAACCTTATTAAAAAATATTATATACACTCTTATATAATGATCATACAAAGAATTAGAATAGCAATATGAGCACGCGGGACTAACCCATAGCGCTTCAATAGGTGGAAGAAGCTCATAAACATGAGGTAAGAATTCAGACTTCAATGTAGTTATCATTGTCACTAAGCAGCTCACAGCCTTCAAAGCGAAAACACAGACTTGAGCAATGCATAAAAGGAAAGATTAAAAGCCCCCTCCCCCCAAAAAAAACAAAAACAAAAAAAAAGTTTTTTTGCAGAGACTTGAATTATTTGCTCTTCTAGTTCCTATTTATGACCCTTGATAGGGCAAAAATTTATAACCTATAACTCCGCAATAACTCCGCAAGTATACGGGCCGTATCAAGTAATAAAGTGATAAGAAAAGTATCGTTCCCACGAGGACTTAGTATCACAACTTTAGTTAAGCATTAATTTCACAATTTCGTTTAAGTTGAGCAACCAAATTAAATTTAATAAAGAGAAAAGAAATTAAAACTAAAATTAAAACAACTAACCACACACTAATGAACGAGCAACCTAGAGTCACTAATCCCTTATTTGATTCTTAGATTTTATCACCACTAAATTAACTTTGACTTAACCTAATCAGCTAATCTAGAGTATTAATGTCTATAAATGCCTTCCGGTCCACTTATATACCTTCCTTACTTAATTATGTGATGTCTCACATAACTAAATAAGATGCATTTTAAATCGGACTCACACTAGTTTGATTATGCGGAGCTTCTAGGTATATTCCTATCTTAGACACAAATTAGATTAAAACCTAATTTAACATCAGATTTAAACCTAATTCCACATTATTCAATCCCAAGGTCAATTTAGGATTCCTTCTTCCAAGTTCAACCCTAAATCCCCAAAACATGCTCAATGGTGATCAATCAATAAGTAATAACAATGAACACAGGATTAAATAAACTAAAATAAAATTAAGCAAAACTAACAAGTGGGAATAATCTCTAAAATCCAAACAAGTTCGTAGGTTCTCTAGGTTGCAAAACCAACTAGCCACACATGGCTTTATTCAAATCCATAACAAAAAGATAAGAATTCAGGTTCAAAGAATAAAGAAAGAGGGGGGAAAGAAAGATTCTTCGTCGCCTCCACAGTCCTTCCGTCCTTCCGTGGAGATGATGAAGAGAACTGAAACGCTCAGCCTCTACTCCTCTGCTTCTTCGTTCCTTCTTGTTCTGCGTCTCCTGATCTTCTTCTTTCCTTATCTCTGCCTCCTTATTATAATTTAGGTCTTGGGTCACTGATTCTCCTTTTCTTATTAAAAAGATATCTTATATCTTGTAATCAACTCCACCAGATCACGCAATTGATTTTGTTTCTATTTTTCTTGCGTGGGACCACCGAGTTTGGCTGATTGCATATCATCTTAATTGCTTTTTCTACTTCTTTCCAAATCAACTAATATTTCCTGCACAATAAAAATAGGATATGAGTAGATTTTATGTCGATTTATTCTTTGATCCTAAGTTTGATTCAATGATGGAAAAGTCAATAAAAGATAATTAAATAGGTATATAATATCAATAATTCCAATTAATTCTCATAAAATATACACCTATTTAATCATAAAATATACACTTATCAACCCTTCGCAACAGGATGAGACGACAATGATGATGCTTTTTCTCACATTTTTTTGTTCATATTGGCAAATACTGACGACCGAAAGAGTATTTGTTTCATGTGATCTGCAATCTGTTTGACTAGTTTTGCACACAAAACTTGTGTTCCACAGATCTGCACAAGCACATTTGTTATATTCGTAATAGAAGAATGTACGCCAAGTGTGTGAGATTTCAATATAATGTACCTGGACGCATGCATTGAGGCTTTTTAACATTTCTATACTAATCAATTTGTGCAAATTTCCCTATAGTACATTGATTTGAACCTTAAACAGTGTGGGTTGAAAACGGAGACCAATAAATGATGATATATGTAATTATTTTAAATTAAATGAAATCACAACCGAATAAATACCTTTTGTAATTCACTGACCACTTTTTGTACAACGACGTACAAGAAAGATTTACGAGACTTTTTTATGTGTTTGCATGAGTGCAATAAGCTTGGAAGCGCTAGCAACAGAAATTAAGGGAAGCTTATAAGTTATACCTTTATATTAAGGGATAAGGGTCTTAAATGTCATGGAAGTTTTCTCTCAGGAGCACTGGTAAGATGGAAGTTTTTTTAGGACCAAAAATACCACGAAAGTTCACAGGAAGTATCAATTTTGCCCCGGAAGTTTTTGCTGAAGAGCAATTTTGCCTCGGAAGTTTTCACTAAGGAGCAATTTTGCCCCAGAAGTTTACAAAACGTAGCAATTTTTTGCCCTTCTGTCCCCAAATATTAAATTTGACTATTGAATCAGTCAAAGACCACACATGTGATGCCTTGAAAAGGTCAAACTTGGAGCCAAAGAAGGAGATCCTTCGGATGTTGAACTCAAGGCGGCCGAGAATTTTGTGAAGGCGGCGCCAAACGGATTTGAAAGGTCTGTCACAAAATGCAAATGAAACGCAAAACGAGAAATGAATTGTTCCAAAAATTGGTTCGATAAAACAAATCAATAGTGATAATATTTACGTTTGTATAGGCGATCATTTGCTTAGATCATAAGTGATATTCCTTTGGGTTTTGTTACAGTCGACCTTTCAGTCCCTTTAACCAGTTCGGCTTCACAAATTCTGGCCGCCGAGCTCAACATCTCAAGGATCTCCTTCTCTGGCTCCAAGTTTGACCTTTTCAAGGCATCACATGTGTGGTCTTTGACTGATTTAATAGTCAAATTTAATATTTGGGGATAGAAGGGCAAAATTGCTCCTTAGTAAAAACTTCAGAGGCAAAATTGCTCCTTATTGAAAACTTCTGAGGCAAAATTGCTCCTCAGCGAAAAATTTCGTGGCATTTTTTGTCCAAAAAAAACTTCCGTCTTACCAGTGCTCCTGAACGAAAACTTCCATAGCATTTAAGACCCTTATCCCTTATATTAATATGCAACCCAACAATTTTCTGAATAATACTCAGACATATTTGCCTAATTTGATTAAGTTAAGGAAGTTAGTCTAATTAGTTAACCTTACATGTATTTTCTAAAATGTCATAGTCATCTTCCTCAATTTTCTCTCTCTTTTCTTCCTTGGTTAGTGTTGAGAGAGCATCAATAGGGGTAAATTAGGAAAACATTGATAAATATGAAAATTTTATTTTATATTTAGAATCAAGATCAACTTCCTAAATATGTCGTATAATATTATTACAACGGAATGAGAAATACCTCTAATAGATGCTATTTTAACTTCTGAGTGAGTGCCGGCGATCAAGGAGGTCAAAAGAGGATAGGCCTAATCATTAGAAGTCCTAATTAGTTTCAGAAATAGCAAGTCTCAATGTGTGTGTATCTCCAAAATCAAAGTTACGTGGACATGCATTACCTAGGAGGCCCAAGGTTCAAATTTTTTTGGGAAACTTCGTCAGTAAATCACAAGCCAAAACTGACCTTTTAAGCAAAAACTCCCTACAAAACATAGATATATTGTTACAAATACCTTAAAGATGACAACAACAATGTTTAAGAGGAAAACAAAAATTCAGGTAGAACAGAAGGGAAGATTTGAAGCCAAACTTGGTGAAGGGTTCGGCATTTTCGAGAGTCTGCAACAAATAAGGCATGATCTTGCTAAAGAATTGGCCAGCCACTCGCTGCGGTAGCTTGCACAACTGAGACAATGCCTGCAAAGTGTTAACTAACTTCATGTGAGAAAAAGTAGGAATCATTAAACTATTTATGGCATAAGCATAATGAAAATTCAATAATAATAATACGAGATGTTTGTTGTTCCAAAGAGCCCTTGCTCTTCTTGGCCTGTATTATTTTTTTCGATGAGAGAACATTACTACATTCAATATATTACTGCCTCTGCTCCTACATATAGGGCCAAATTTATACAAGGAAGAGTGATTATTTTAGTATTAGTAAATATCCACGCACATTGTATTAAGTAAATGTTTAGTAAATGGTTTTGATGCGACTATTGTTTAGTTAAGCATTTAATAGAGCAATATTGATCTCCAAGGGAGTTGATGCAAGTTTCGTGAATATTCCCCAAAAGAAAAAAATCTAACTTAGCTTCCGCGTCTTATATAGGTTCACTACCAAAGAAATCTAGGATTTTTCAAACATGTAATTATTTAACTCGAGGACAATATTGATTTTAATTTAAATGATGGATAAATTAGTAAATTAATTGTGTTTCAATAGGAATTTTAATGTGATTAAAAACAATTTTTTAGAATATATTGAACGGAGTTAATGGTTTGAATTGAAGGGTTATATGTTTTTAAAATATATGAGAGATATTTGTAATTAAAGCAAAAATGCTTACAATATTTTACTCTTATATATTATCAGTAATTACCTCTAGTTGAAAAACTTTTAAAAGAGAAAGAGACTGGTGCAGGAGAGGCCCCAAGAAAATAAAACTCAAATCATCTATGAATTTCTTTTCAAGTAATATAATGATTGAGACGTGAAGGCTTTCAGAGAAGCCACTGCTTTCTATAGTACCCACAAAAAATGATTTGCACCCAACAAATTCAATAAGCATTATTTAAGTCTGACTGCAGAAATAAAACCCTCATCCACCATCATATATATATATATATATATATAGGGTAAAGGAGCGCTTAGCACCACGAAGTTTGCTCCCAAAGCGCCCAGCACCACGAAGTTTTTTTTGGAACAAAAGTACAAGGAAGTTACATTTTAGGAGCCCCCAGCACCACGGCCGTTAGTTAACCATCAACTTGGATGGAACGCTAACGTGGCAGTGACGTGGCGCCGACACACCGACGTGGAATAAAAAAATTAGGAAAAAATAAAATAATTAGGGAAGAAAATAAAATAATTAGGAAAAATTATAAAAAAATTTAAAAAAATTAGAAAAACATAAAAAAAAAATTAGAAAACAAATTCAAAAATGAGGAAAAATTAAAATAATTAGAAAAAAAATTCCAAAAATTAAAAAAATTCAAAAAATGAGGAAAAAAATAATTAGGAAAAAATTAAAATAATTAGAAAAAAATTCAAAAAAAAGGAAAAATTCAAATAATTAAAATAATTAGAAAGAAAATAAAATACCCCCCGCCAGTGGGCCCCACCAGGTGGCCGCCGCCACTGATGTGGCGTGATCGAATTAGTTGATTTTACTTATTTTTCTAAAATGCCCTTATATAAATTTTGTACCTCAACTACCTTATTGATTTCACATAATCCCTCATTTATATCAATTGGCATCGTTAGGAAGAAACTGACAAAAATTAGAATATTGTATTATAATTAGGACCAAAACAAACTCTCAAATATTGTCTTATAATTAGGATCGGAGTGAGTATATAATAAATTGTAAAGGTATTCAAAAGTTCTTGAAATTTTGTTAGTTTCTTATTTTAGTCATTGTCATTTCCCCAAATGAGAGAGGGCGTCTATCCGGGAACATAATTTTTTGCATATTTTCCTAATTTTTTGAATTTTTTTTAATTTTTTTTGATTTTTAATTTTTTTCTAATTATTTTAAATTTTTTTCCTTTTTTTTTTTTTTTTTTTTTTTAATTATTTTAATTATTTGAAATTTTTTTCTAATTTTTTGAATTTTTATTCCACGTCGGCATGTCGGCGCCACGTCACTACCACGTCAGCGTTCCATCCAAGTTGACGATCAACTAACAGCCGTGGTGCTAAGCGCTCCCAAAACGTAACTTCGTGTGTACTTTTGCTCCAAAAAAAACTTCGTGGTGCTGGGCGCTCCTGGGAGCAAACTTCATGGTGCTGAGTGCTCCTTTACCCTATATATATATGGTTTTGACAATTTGATCGAGGTATTAATTAAAAGATATACCGAAAATGATATCGCGGTGATTTGAGTTTCCATAGCTATTTTCCAAATCTCTCTGTCTTCCTTCTGCGGGGAAGAGGTTATTTATTTTCATAAAGCGTGAATGCATGCCAAAGAAAAAAAATATATGCACATTATATATATATATATATATATATATAATATAATATAATATAATATAATATAATATAATGGGTCATATATACCTCAAGAAGATCTAGCAATACAGGCATCAGATCTTTCAAGAATGACTTCACTGCTTCTTCATCGGCGCCATTGGCAATCAAGAGATGAATTACCGTAGTAGCACGCAACTGCACATCATATATATGTATTTATTAATCGCAAGTAAATTTGAAGCAGGACTCTGCGTTGACAGGGTGGCAAAATTCACTTGGTTTATACATACCTGCATACTTGGACATATAGAAGATGATCTAATCATTGGCCATGTTAGCTACAAGTTCCACTAGTGCAAAAAAGGCTTTTAAGACCGGACAAAAGAGGCCTCGTAAGACCGGACCCGTGACCGGTCTTGTTCCAGCCGGTATTAAAAGTCTACATTTAAGACCGGACTATGACCGGTCTTAAAGAAAATATTTTAGACCAGACATTTAAAATATTGGGTCTTAAAAGTCGTACTAAAATAAACCTGAAATACTTTTTGTTCGGTCCTAAAACTCAACTTTTAAGACCGGTTAATAACTAGGCCGCTCTTAAAAGATCAAATTTTAAGACCGGACAAAAATAAATATGGTCTTAAACTTAGTGGCTTCTAAGACCGACTAATTATACGCGGTATTAAAAGGCTGACTTTCAAGACTGAATGATAAATAAATGCGGTCTTAAAAATTTTATTTTAGACCGCATGTATAAATTTACCGGTCTTAAAAGACCAACTTTTAAGACCGGTCAATGTGTACACCTGGCCTTTAAGACCGGACATATAAATACATCCGGTCTTAAAAGTGAAGATTAAGACCAATTATTGAATAAATTGAATTGGGGCGTAATTATTTGCAATCTAAATTTTCCCGAATTTTTCCCCTGTAACATCCTTTTTTTCTTTAATTTGGATTCTTCCGATTGTATTACACACAAATCCACCACCCAATCCAAACTCACATAAAAGTCGATACTTTAAGCTACAAGCTATGAACAATTATTGAATAAATTGAATTAGGAAAAATAATACAAATATTATTCACCATGAGTTATATGGCCTCTTAATTAATTATTATACTATGACTACAACACCTAAATTAATTAATATAATAAGATAACTTACTTACAAATACCAAAAGTTACAAATACAACAAACATGCCCAAAATAATATTCACCATGCCTTCATCTGATTCCCACCAACAACGTAACATCCTTTTTTTCCATAACACGCCCCTTTAATTTGGATCAGATCCTACCACACACAAAAATAAAACAAGAACAAACTTCATAGTCAGTGACATTGTTTATGAACATAGAAGGAATATAGTATAGGTAAAACCTTAAAGTTTTAAAAGAATTCTGCATATGAATATTACCTTATGAATTGACTCTTTTATAAAGTGATATCCTCTCATATTCCTTCTTGATGATCATTTCTTATGTCGGGTTCATTATCCGCTTCATCTTCTTCATTCATGTCCGGTAGACCCCTTGAAAATGTAGTACTCTCAGGAAGACCATAATTTGAATGACTTTTCTCATCAATATCAATGACCCTTTTTCCTTGGAGAGCTACAGACCATATTTTATTTTCTTGATCGGTGATATAGAACACTTGTTTCGCCCTGGTCTACGCCATTATAAAAGGTTCATCTCCAAAACTTCTACCATTGACATCAACTAATGTAAATCTTAGTCGATCGATTTGAACACCATTATTGACATTAACCCATTTGCATTTGAAAATGGAAATCTAATTTTCACATAGTTCACCTCCCAAATCTCTTCAATAACCCCATAATATGGCATGACTGCCAATAAAGGCCTCTTGTCTTTCGAACTGGAGAAGTGCATAGATTCAGCCTCTAACATAACACCACCGTTCGATCGGATTTGTGCTCCTATCATCTAGGGACTTCATGTAAAATGTATAACCATTGATCACATATGAATTCCAACTTATGACATCAACCTCAGGACCACGTGCTAACCATTTGATTGTATCAGAAACACGTTCCTCTCCCTCGACCTTTTGTTTGAACTAGTTTGCAAAAGTTATGTTATTGTCCCTAATCAACCTTTGTTCAGTCATTCGATGATTTTCTTTCCTTACAGCTTCTTTATGTGCAGCTATGCTGGCTTGAACTTCATCAAGATTATTCAAGATGTATAGGTGGACTTGTGACAATTCATCAGGATCCACACTCTTTATTGAAGCCCCTCGTCTACCCCCTTCAAAGATCCGACGTTTTGTAAGCCCAATATGTCTTACTTTGGCCAAATAATTTTGACAAAATTCCATGGCTTCTTCGAAACATATTTCGAACAATTGATGCTTCTGGCCGGTATGCGTTCTTCACGTACCCTTTTAGGAATTTCATAGATCTTTCAATTGGGTACATCCACCGTAAATGGATAGGGCCGCACAACTTTATATCCCTCACTAGATGAACAATTAGATGAACCATGATGTCAAAAAATGTAGGAACAAAAAGCTTCTCAAGGTGGCACAAGATAAGATATCCTTCATTCTCCAATTCATCCAATTTTTCAATCTCGAAAACTTTACTACAAACCGCATTGAAGAAGAAACAAAGTCTAGTCAATAGAGCCTAAAGATCATATTCGGCGATGCCTTGAATAGCTATTGGGAGTCCGCATCAAGACATGACAATCATGAGACTTTTGGCCTACTAATTTCAAGTCCTTCATCGATACAAGCCTCTTAAAATTTAAAGAATACCCAGAGGGAACTTTTGTGCCATGTAAACACTCACAAAAACTTCATTTCTCATCCTTAGACATAGTATGAGAAGCCAGGGACAATAAGTTCTATTACCATGTGGCCTTGGATGTAACTCTTCGTGTATTCCCATTGCTATCAGATCCAATCTTGCCTTCACACCATCCTTGGAACTACCTTGTACGTTGAGAAGCGTGCCAACAATACTATCACATACGTTTCTCTCCACATGCATGACATCAATACAGTGTCTCACATCAAGATTGTGCCAATAGGGAAGATCAAAGAATACAGATCTCTTTTTCCATATATTTGTTTCTTTTCTACTCTTTGCAGTCTTACCGAAGATGACATTGATATTTTTCACCTTTTCATAAACTTGCTCCCAGTCAATGCCACCGGAGCATCTTCATACTCTTGGCCACCAAAAAAGGCTTTCTTTAATCGACGATATGGGTGGCCCCGTCTAAGAAATCTCCTATGTCCAAGATAAACCGTCTTTCTTCCATGTTGTAGTTGATGGTAGCATGTGCCTTCTTCACAAACTGGACATGCTTTATGGCCTTTTACATTATACCCTGACAAGTTCCCATATGCTAGGAAGTCGTTGATAGTACAAAATATCATGGCTCGCATTTTAAACACCTCCTTCTTGAAAGAGTCATAAACGTAGACACCTTCTTCCCACAACTCCTTCAAGTATTCGATCAAGGGCTCAAGGTAAACATCAATGTCATTTCCGGGTTGTTTTGGTCCGGAAATCAACATAGACAGCATGGTGTACTTTCGTTTCCTGGATAACATAAGAGATAAGTTGTAAATAATCAGGAGTACAGGCCATGAACTATATATGCTGCTAAGGCTTCCATATGGATTCATGTCATCCGTGCTAAGGGCAAGCCTAAGGTTCCTAGGTTCTTCACCGAAGTTGGGAAATAATTGATCGATTTTCTTCCATTGAGAAGAATCAATTTGGATGACGAAGCTTTCCATCGAAATCCTTTCATCTCGCATGCCACCACAAATTTTTTGCATCATTTTCATTCGCAAACAACCGCTTGAACCTTGGTATGATTGGAAGATACCACAACACTTTTGCAGGCCCCTTATTTGACTTGTACCTTGGGGTTTCACATATCGGACAATTCTGCTTCTCTTTAAACTCTTTTCTATACAACACGCAATCATTCGTGAAGGTGGAATATCACCTAGAGGGGGTGAATAGGTGATTATGAAATTTTTTGCTGATTGCTCAAGAACGCTTAAAACAGAGACAGAGAGAAGAGCAATGAACACAAGAGATTATACTGGTTCGGTCCAACTCTTGACCTACGTCCAATCCCCAGAAACACTCTGGGATTTCACTATCTCCAAACTTGATTACAGACTCTGTAACTCTTGAGTAATCCTCTCTAGGACTTACTTCTCTTTACAAGTTGTAACCAAATAACCGTGGACACAATTACACACTCTGTAAATGAAGGATGATCCTTTCACTCTGGGACTCGCTCCCCCTTACAAGTTGTAATTGATACACCCACACTCAAGATACCTCTATCTTGAGATTTGAACGAATAATTGTAAAACAATTGATAAGACTCTCTTACAGAGTAGATGAATGATAAACACTGAAGCTCAATAATATCCTAAGATATATACAGAATAGAAGTTGAACTCTATGTATGCTTTTTCTGTGTACGCGTTGGTTCACTCCTTAGTGAATTCAAACCTTCGGGCATTTATACTAGTTGAAGCTTGAGGACCGTTGAAGGATTTGATTCTCTCCATTTGAATGATTTAATATGTCCGTTGATGAAGCATGAAGAATAATCGTTGTGACTTGTGAATATAGCCGTTGAGAGATTTAGATGTGTCCGTTAGCGAGATGAAGCTTTCATCAAGAGTTTCGCTTGTTTGAATATGGTACAGCTGGAATTTTCAGTCCCGACATTCTCTTTCATTCTTTCTATTGTATCTGTTGTGAAATAGCATTTAATGCCAAGTTGGAGAATATCAGAAATGGCTTTACTTTGCTCAGAACATTGGTCTCTGAGAATATCATGGTTTAGGTGGGAGCATTTAATGTTCTGACAGCTGAGATCGATTCATTCAAATTCACCGGTAACTTACGCCTAAATGATCTGAAACTCATGAACAAATTGGTTAATAGCATTTGGTAATCAAGAATGATCATAAACAGAAGGAGATTTAATCCATTCGATGATTCATGAATTTCGAACACGGTGTTTTTGAAATCAGTATGAAGTTGCTCGAGCAAAGTTTTCAGCTTGCTCGAGCATGATAAAAATCATGCTCGGGCAAGCTCTTTCTCAAACTGGAACAATTGCACTATACTCGTTGTTGCTCGAGCAGACTTCCAGACCTTGCTCGAGCAAGCCTTCATCACTTAGTTAAAAAAGACTTGATACTCGCTGATGCTCGAGCAACGTTCAGAGATGTGCTCGGGCAAGCTACTTTCAGAGATAGAGAATGAAGAGTCGATTGATGTTGCTCGGGCACATTTTTTCTCTGCTCGAGCAAGCCTTTGTTTCTACTCGACCAAGACTTCCCAACTCGGTGAAAATGTTGCGCCCACGCTGTTGCTCGAGCAAGCTCCATTTCTCGCTCGAGCATGACTATCCATCTTGCATTTTTCTGCTATGAGCTCAATGATGCTTGGGCATTACAAATACCTTGCTCAAGCATGATTCTAGTTATAATGATGTTGCTTGAGCATGCTTTTATAATCAGCTCGGGCATGACTCTTCAACTTGCAATTTTGTCATTCTTACGATGATACTCGGGCATGCCAATTGTTCTGCTCAAGCATGGATGGATAATTGTGATATTATGTTTGGCATCATGTTCTTTGAAGCTCTTGATCATATGTGAATAAGCATAATATTCTTCAGTTCAAAGCTTCAACTTCTAGAGTATTGAGACTTTCAAGAAGCAATCACATTGACAGCAATTTCCAGCGAGCATAACGTCTTTGGTAAAAATCCAAATTTAGCCAAACACCCCATTTCAGAAAGCTCTTCAAATATTCCTTCCAATACAAGAAGAATCATCTCTAAAATCATTGTAGTTGTCCATTATGATCGATGATTGGAGGTTGTTCTTGATCAGCGTTTTTTGCAAAGATTCTGAACATACCGTCAACTTAAAAACATCATAACTTCTTCAATTGATCTTATTTTTCTGTTTTCTTGATGTTTTTGAAAATTTATTTGAGTCTAGTTTCCAATGCCACCAATTTTAGCTCAATCAGATTTGTCGTTTGTGAGATATCCTCAAAATACTGAAGGTTGGTCTGGATTATGATGGTGATTCTTATGGAAACTTGTAAAATTAATAGATAATTCACCTGACCTCATTTTGGCTTGAATTTTATATCAAAATGTCTAGTTTCATATGCCACTTGTTTCGTGTCAATCCAATTCCTGGTTTGGGAGATATCATCGATTTACCGGAGGTCGCCAAAAGAAGCTGACGGAGGAAGTCGAAGAACAACCCCGCTCGAGCAAGGATTTTCTCTTGCTCGGGCAAAGATGGATTTTGAGCAAAAATGGGCTAGAAATGGACATTGCTCGAGCATACTTTCCAGCTTGTGCGAGCATGCTTTCACGCGAGCATGCTTTCCAGCTTCCGCAAGCATGCTTTCCAGCTTGTGCGAGCATGCTTTCACGCGAGCATGCTTTTCCGAGCATGCTTTCGCAAGCATGCTTTCCGAGCATGCTTTCATGCGAGCATGCTTTCATGCGAGCATGCTTTCTAGCTTCTGCAAGCATGCTTTTCAGCTTGTGCGAAAATTGGCTAAAATTGCATTAAAGCCCCAAAACAAATTGATATTCTTCAGGAAGCTTGAACTTGCTCATTTTAACTCCAAATTGACCGTTCCAACTTCTATTTGATCATAGAAACTTGAATATTGATATTTTCATGATAAATAACATATTCTTCTTTCTTCAAACTCCATTTTTGATCATTCTTCATTGTATTAAACTTTGTATCTACATTAAATATAAGAATTTTGTCAAAGTGTAAGATAAATGTAGTATACAAGCTTTTTGCTCAAGATAATGACATCAATATAAGACATCATCAAAACTAATCAGAACTAACAATTCGGGCATGCATGGATCTTTTTGTACTCCATCCCCAGTAGACAAAGTATTTTCTTAGCATCATAGTATCAATGCGGCAACACATTATCATCCGGAAGCATGTCCTTAAAAGCCTCAAGCATTTCAGAAAAACTCTTGTTGCTCCATCCATGACGTGCCTTCAAGTTTACCAATTTCAATATAGCGTTCAACAATTGGTATTTTATACACCCACAGTATAGCGGGGTCTCTGCATCACTGTACATATTACCATATGCATGTGATTGATGAAAAGCCTCTTCTCCTACATCACGAATAATGTCCTCTATGCGATTATCCATATCCGTGTCATTATCATCAAATTCCACTTCCCCATGTTGAGGCCCACTTGGCATTTTTTCACCATGCCATACCCATAATGTATAAGCCTTACAAAATCCTTCACAAATTAAATGTGTGTGTACAACTTCAGGACTTAGTCGCCTCTCATTCAAACATTTTACACAAGGGCAATAAGACTTCCCACTATCATCGTTGGCATTTTGTTTAGCAAATTCTATAAAGTCCCTCACCCCATTCTGATATTCAACACTCATCCGTAAAGCATTTATCCAACTGTAATCCATAGTAGAATTCCTATAGATGGAAAGATTTAACATACGTAATCCAAAAAAATTGACACTTGCATATAAAATAAGGCAACACCAAATGCATATTTATGCTCAATGTCGGTTATGTCTTTTTTTGTTTTTTTGTTTTTACGAAGAAACTTGCCCATTAAATGCATAACGAAGAATCAATTTTGGTCATAAATGTATCACAGTGAAGCCAAGAAGCAAAATAAATGCATGACGAGGAAATTAAATGCATCGCGTGAAGGTCTTGTGGACTCACCGTAGCATATAAATTCAAATGCGTTTCCGAGTCTTTCTTCTCCCGCCACGAACGTTGATGTTGCATACAGAAGAGCACCCTAAAAACATTTGTTGGTCAGTTGGGTAGGTCTAAAGTGCAAATATAATCTTCAAAATACAATATTCATTAACAACAGAGAAACCCACAAGAGCATTTCATCGATTTCGTTCAACCCATGAAAAACCCAAAACGATAAGCAGGAAAATCATGAAGTTATATAACGGAAACACCTCTTACAGCTTGGTCTATATACATTTAGCTAAGGAACCAGAAAGTGATTGTCGAGAGAGCAACGCGAAGCACCGACGGAGCAACACACAAACACTGGAGACAGAACCTCAGTAATCACCTTCGGCGCGACAAGAGAAGTTCAGAGAGGGAAATTTAATTTTCCGCGCGACAGAGACATGTTTTAGTATGTGGACTTTATTAAGACCGATTAATTATAACATATCCGGTCCTAAAGATTTTTTATTAATTTCATTTTTAAGTCCTAAAAGTTGAGATTTAATTCAATTACTTTTAAGACCGAATTCTTATCTTGTATCCGGTCCTAAATATATAGCTAAATTTTTAAGACCGGAGTTTTATAATACTCCGGACCTAAGTTTTTATTATATGCATAGATTTTATTAAGACTGGTTAATTATAAAGTAGCCGGTCCTAAATATATAACTTTTTAAGACCGTAGCCTCTGAAAACTCCGGTCTTAAATTCTCAATATTTTTTTATTTTTTTCAAGAAAAAAGTATTGGCTTTGGCGATCGCAGCAACTAAATGAATAAAAATTGAAGGAAAACTGGAGTTTAACTTCTTTAATTACTGGAGAATATGAACAAAAAATTAAAAAGACACAAGCTGAGTTCTTAATGCTACATATATTACTTGAATATGCACGTACACAAGAAAAAATATAAAAGAAAAACATGCAGAAAATTATCAAAAACAAGAATCTGACTATATATACATCCTAAAGCTTATTATCCTTCAAAGCCTTGGAGATATCGGCGTGAGCAGCATTAACTTCCCGCCGGATATCAGCAAGTTCAGGTCTTATTCTCATAAGCGCTTCATGGTCTGAAGGCTAGGGCGGTGCGGCAATCTCTTCATCATCCGAAGAAATAACAATGGGTCCAACGACCCGAGATTCTTCTGTCTCAATAGAACGCATTCTTGCTGGAGGAGGCGCATCGTATAACGATCTACGGAAGGCACGAGCATCACCAGTAAGTCTACCCCTACGAGCGGTTCTCTTGTATCTAACCATGGTTTGGGGCTTTGAGCACTTGGGGCATGCAAAGAGGTATGAGGAGTTAATAAAGGCAGAGAACAGTTCCCCCCTTCCCAGATGGCCACATACGCTGTTTGGAATTACGAGGTAGTGAAGATAATAAAGGTACTTTAAGAGCGGATTTTTAAAATATGCGGTCCTAAAAGTCTATTATTTATTTTTTTAATCAATTAAATTACTTTTAAGACCGACATTTTATTATTTATCCGGTCCTAAAATTCATTAATTTTTGTCCATTTCAATTTTTTTAAGTAATTTTTTTTTCGAAAAAATAGCCACGTACGTTGTTTTGAGTTACAAGGTAGTGAAGATAATAAGTCAGATATTTTAAGAGCGGATTTTATAAATATGCGGTCCTAAAAGTCTATTATTTATTTTTTTAATCAATTGAATTACTTTTAAGACCGACATTTTATTGTTTATCCGATCCAAAAATTTAAAAAAAAAATTCAATTCAATTTTTTTAAGTAATATTTTTTTCGAAAAAATATTAGTTTTAAGATCGGATCTTTTACAATATCCGGTATTAAATCAGATAGCAGAGTCGTATCCCTACACTCTGTTCAAATGAATGAATCAGAGACTCTTCGGCTTCCAGATAAGCTTCCCAACTAGGCATCTCCTCGTATTCTGATGAACTATGCATCTCCTCATTAAAGTTTCCGGCGTTTCACATTGTTCAGGATGGGTTCTCTATTTAAACGCGTTGTTACTTTACGTTCTTCACATTCTTCTCCATCACTTCTACAACCAAAAACCGTAATGGCTGCTCCACGACCATGAGGTCCTCAACCACCACGAGATCCTCCTATTCCTCTTAATCCTCTTCCTCCTCCGCTGCCTCCGCAACCGTCCTTCAGACAGATGATGCACTACCTCTTGGCTCGTGTCGATCATGTAGACCGACGATTGGGCCAGCTTTTTCAGGTCTACAACGCCCTCAACAACAAGCTGAATGCGGTACTCGACGCCCAGGACGTTGAGTAAAATCCGTTAGATGAGGACGTCTTTGACCTCTCCGATGACTCCCTCCCCTCCGACAACGATGGGAAGGAGTAAATGTTTTTTTTTTTTTTGTAGATCGCTTTCGCGCCCCTCCATGGGCCGGCAAAAAAAAATGTTTTTGCTTTCCATTTCGATCGCCTTTCGTTTTCAGTATCTTCTTTCATTTTCCGACAAAAAGGAAACAAACAAAACATTGTCCTCGTGTGTGATCAACATTAAAAAATGCGCAAAATACAGTTAAGATCGACCATACAAAACAAAAAAATCTTTTACCTTATTCGAATAAAAACAAAAACAGTGACATTCTTCTCAAGGTTGGACCGTCGTTGTCGTCGGTTTTACCTCGCCCTGATTTGAAACAAAGTGTCCTTTTCAATATCTTCCTCCTTTTTCCGACAAAAAGAAAAGAGACAAAGAAAAGGGAAACCGATAATGCTGCTCAAAATCAGGAGAGGTAAGATCGACGACAATGAAGGACCTAGCTTGAGCAGAACGCTAGAACCTCGGTTTTCTTGAACCCTAATGATTTGTCTGAAAAGCGAGTGAACATTTCTATTTAAAGGTTAAGCCATACTTTTTTAAAAAAATAAGAGGACTTTTAGGAGCGGACAGTAAAATAATATACAGTCTCATAAGACTTTTAAGACCGCGTGTTTACAAATACAGTCCTAAAAGTCTATCACTACAAACAAAAAAGTCTCATACGTTTTAGACCGAAGACTTTTAGAACCGCATGTTTACAATATACGGTCCTAAAAGTTCGATCCTAAAAGTTTCATATTTTTTAAACCGAAGACTTTTAGGACCGGATGTTTATTATACTTTTAAGACCAGACTTTTAATTAATATACGGTCCTAAAAGTATCATGCACTTTTAAGACCATACTTTTAATTAATATACGGTCCTAAAAGACGAGATCTTTCTCAAATTTCAAACACTAAATAGCTTTATCCACCATCCAATACATTCAGAAACCCAAAATGGACACAAGAAAATTTTTTGAAAAATTAAACAAATTTATTTATTGGATTTTATATTGCCTATGTATATTTACAAATGAATATTGTTCAAAAAAATAAACAAATTTACAAAAGATTATTGTTGCTATAGGATATATTTACAAATGAATTTAGGACATTAATTATTGTCCTGACTTGAAGATCAGGTCATACAGATATTCACAAAACACATTGCGTATGTGCTCCAGTTCATCATCAGAAAAGGGATCAGGGCAGTCAAACACACTAGTGCAAAAAAAGGCTTTAAGACTGCCTCATTTAGAGCGGACAATGGACACCCGGTCTTAAAGGAATGACCGTGGCAGTTCCGTAAATATAAAGAACTTCTTACAAGGACCAATTTTTCACCGCTCTTAAAATCATTATTGAGACCGACTAAAATACCACGGTCTTAAAAATTGAACTGAAATTTCAATTACTTTCTAAATATATCTCATATAGCCGTACTTATATTTTTCGCGGTAAAACATAATAAGGAAAAATTTAAATATAAAAAGTCTAAAGTTGTAAGACCGAACTTATTAACAAGACGGTCTTAAAAGTTTTCTTTCAAGACCGGACATATGATACTTGTGGTACGAAAAAGTTCATTAATATTAAGACCGGCATTTTAAAAGGAACGGTCTTAAAGGTTAAACTTTTTAGATCGGACGTTTAATATGACCAGGGATTAATGTAAATATTAAGACCGTCTCTTTTTCATCCGGTCTTAAAAATCCAAGCAAGTTATACATTTCTTCGCGAAAGCTTTTGTTACTCCGTGGAGAACCTGCATTTCACGTTCCGAAACCCTTCGTTGCATTACCTCTCTTCCTCGCCCACGTACCATCAGCCCCCGTTACTCTCTCATTTGCTCGGGCATTCCTCTCTCCCCGTCTCGAAAATGGACGGTGAAAATGAATCTATTCTTGTTCTCGCAACGCCGTTCTCGGTGTGGGTGTGAGTGAGAACGAACCCTCTTCATCTCACAATGAGGCTCGTAATCGCCCCGCACACCGTGGTAGAAGAGGCACATGAATGATGGATGTGACCCTAAGTCGGACTTCCGGGTCAAAGCTCGAGATTCGAGTTTGATGCAAGGTTGGAACCCGTCGGTCCTAATAAAAGCAAATATAATAGTTTTGTCGGCTGTCTAGCACGCAAAGAAGGTTAGCATCTTGACGGATGAGTGGAAAAGTGTGGACTCTAAGAATGTAAAGGATCCTATTTGGGAGACTATCTCGGGTTACATACACCGTCCCTGACTGTCAGAAGTTGAAAGACAAGACATTATCTTATTGTGCTGATCGGTGGAGGAAGTTTAAGACCTTTCTCGCTAACACGTATATTTTCTCCGAGGTTCCGCCTACCAAACATCCTTGGGAAGTTTACACATTTATTGATGAACGAATTTGGCAACAATTTGTTCTTCTGCGGACCACTCCTGAAGCTCTGGTGAGTTTATATTTAGTTTTGTTTTCCCTTTTGTTTGCTTATTAACCTGTGCGGATATGTGAATGTTATTGTGTTCATGTAATCCCGTTAGTTATAGAATGGTTCGGTGTGTGAATAGAAGTATACATTTCCGCCTTTGTCTATGCAAGTCGATATGTCAACCCCGAAAAGGTAAATTACCGATGAGAAGATATTAATTGTGTAATGGTTTGTCTTACAAAGGAGGAAATGAATAGTCTTAAAAGGGGGAAACTTTATATACCCAATTGTTACTATCTAATGGGGACTGCCGATCCCATCGGATGCCTTAAAAAGGATCAAGTTTGTATTATTCTCGTAAGCATAATTCTCTTTTGTTTCTTAACCTATCTATCTAGCTAGCACTACAAAACATAGCTCCAATTTCTTCTACAATTCTATATCTTCCTTAAATAAAATGTTGAAAGTTGATGAAGTGAAGAATTTGACTACCGTTTGATTGACGTTCATATGAAGCGAAGTTCTCTAATTTCGTTAGTGACATGCATGGTGGAATTCATAATTAATAGATGTTTTCAATCCCGATTCACGAAAAGAAGGGAACAAGCACGGGAGATAGGTAGAAAGAATGATTGCCCTCATAGGGCTTCTCACGCGGATATCAAAAGGCCAAAAAAGATTTGATGGTCGCCAGCGGAAGAGATTGGATGATGAAGCGTAATCCAATCCTTCGTGATACATGCTCCTCCATCTCCAATACGTCACGAGGAGTTGTGGTTGCATATTCGGCAAAAGCTGCGGCGCCTACACGAGTGAACAAACTCGTCTAGTTGCCGAAAGAATTGTAAGTATCGTTATTGTTATTTTTTAGTTACTAAACATGTTTCATTACTAAGCTTCTCGTTATCCGTATCTTACAGAAGATCTTAAAAAGAAAGAAGCAGAGGGATCTTTTGTGTCGGACGGGAGGAATGATGTTCGACGTTGCGACCGGAAAACCGGATCACCGGGGCATGTAAGGGGGATTGGAGGACGGGTAGGCATAAAGCAAGTCTTTGGTACATCCAAACGCCATGACAAAGTATGGTTACCCGAGGAGGAGATGGACCGACGGGGCTCGCTAATAAAGCTTCAATGATCGCAATGTTTCAATCCGAGATGAGCCGGATGAAGGAGGAACCGAGTCACCGAGGCGCTTTTGAGCAATCGTCCGAGAGACCGGTGTTCCTTCACACACTCACCGCAACCGTGCGTACAGAGCACTAGAGGGAGCTGCATTGTTGGACGATCGAGCAACCTTGTGACCTTTATGTGGAGGATCCCGATCATCATGATGGACGATTATTGGTTGCAAAAGGGACTGTTCATAACTTGGGATCAACTGTACACCACCAACAAATGCCTGATGATGAAGTCAGAGTGTCAGTTGAAAAGGTGATCATTGATGCACAGCTCCTCTCCAAACCGATGATTTGAAGCTTGTGAGTGATGTCAAGGGAACCTTCATCCCTTGGCCGGTGAAGCTTGTACATGTCTCTACTGCTCCTGAAGCTTCAACCCCTCCTCCTCCAGTTCCATCCCCTCGTCAGGCTCCATCCCCTCCTCAAGCTCTATCCCCTCCTCAAGCTCTATCCCCTCCTCAAGCTCTATCCCCTACTGCTAAGTTGGCTACGCGGGAAAAAATATCGATCTTATGAAAAGTGGATATTTTAAGGATAAATCGTGGCTTTGTCGATGAAGTAGTAGGTGTCCCTCATCCTATGCCCGTTCAAGTTGACACCGTTGATGTTGAGTCCCCGCGCTTCCTCGACGTGAGCTTACCGATGCGCTTGTTAGAATTTTTATGAAGTAAGTATCTTCGTCTATGAGTACATCATTTAAATGCATCGTTTAGACATACATACATATATATTAATTCCCTGATCGATGTCATTATGGTAGGTTCTTGCATCATGAATTGGTTCAAAGGTGCAGGATCAACGATTTTGGATTCTTGTGCCCTATCTATTCAAGTCAAACAACCATGGAGGAGAGACAGGAGTACATATCAAAGAGGTTGTGTCAAGTGATCAGAAAGTTGTACTTTTTGCCATTCTTCCACAGTACATATCAAAAATCTAGTCCGCAATTCACTTAATTCTGCTACATATATATATCACTGAGTATAGTTTACTGATGTGAATTTTCAGCCGCTACTGGCAGTTGGTCGTCATGTACATGGACGAGCATAAAGTTATCTTCTTATGCTCCACTCACACTGAGCCATTGCCTACGTTGGTGCAGACCATCAACGAGTAAGCATGTCATTTTGATTCTCTTGTCGACATCTGTTTGTGAATTTTAAGTGAATCATTGATAAATTTGTGATTTTGATGATAGTGCCATGAGGACCTTCTAAATACTAGAAAAGAAAAGGCGTGCTACTCAGACAAAGACCCCATATGGTACGCACGAGGTTGGTACAATATTTAATTTGTAGCACACCGCCTTGTAAACTTGGTCATTGAGCTATATATATGCTCTTATATATATTTCTTGTTCATTTTAGACCGTCGGCAACCACGAGAGTCCAACTTATGTGGCCGCACGTCATGAAACACATGTATGATATTACAAGGCGAGGGGATACTAAATTAGCGCAAAGGTAAATGTATTTGATGTTACATATTATACAAGTTAATTCAGTTTAAAGCTTCATTGTTACAAATGAAATATGCACGCAAGTTAATTGATTCTTTGTCTTTGATGTTATAGATGTTTCAATGCAAAACTCCCTTTCCCGATGATGAACTGGAGCACATACGCAATGTGTTTTGTGAATATCTCGTATGGTCCGATCTTAGAGTCGAAAATGACAATAATTAATGTCCTAAATTCATTTGTAAGTATATTCGTAGCAACAATAATCGATCTTCTGTAAATTTGTTTTTCTTTTTGAACAATTCATTTGTAAATATACATAGGCAATGTAAAATTCAATAAATAAATTTAGTTAATTTTTCAAACAATTTTCTTGTGTCCATTTTGGGTTTCGAATGTATTATTGGATGGTGGATATAGCTATTTAATTTAGTGTTTGAAATCGAGACTTTTAGGATCGTTCATTAACAAAGATGTCCGGTCTTAAAGGTAAAAAATCTTCGGTGTAAAAAGTATGAGACTTTTAGGACCGTATATTGCTTTAGTGTCCGCTCCTAAAAGCTTAAAAGATACATGAACTTTTAGGTCCGACGTATTATAAAAGGTCGGTCTTAAAGTCCCCGCTTAACTTTTAGGACCGTATTTTTATATATAATCGGTCTTAAAAGTCCTTTGGTTAAAAGTCTCGCTTAACTTTTAGGACCGTATGTTGTTATTTGTGCGATCTTAAAAGTCATTCACCTTTAAATACCCCTTTTCGACAAATTAAATGGTTAGGGTTGAAGACAACCGAGGTTCGGCGTTCGCTCAAGCTAGGTCCTTCTTTATCATCGTTTTTACCTTTCCATGTGTAGAGGCGCATTATCGGTGTCCCTTTTATTTTGTCTTTTGTCTTTTTGTCGAAAAAGAAGGAAGATAATGAAAAGGACACTTTGTTTCTCACATGGGGAGGTAAAAATGACGTCAACGAAGGTCCAACCTTGAGAAGAATAGTCACTTTGTTTGTTCTTGTCCGAATAAGGTAAAAGCTCCTTTTTTTGTATGTTCTTAACGTATTCGTGAATTTCGTTGTTGGATTTACACGAGGACAATGTTTTGTTTGTTTCCTTTTGTAGGAAAAAGAAAGACGATAATGAAAAGGACAAGAGGCAATCGGATATGGAAACCAAAGCCGACAAAAATGGCAGTGTTTTTAGGACCGTCGATTTACTAACTAAAGTCTTCGTTCTTTTATTTTAGGTTTTTTAGTCCGCCATTATCCGTCCTTCATAGTTGCCTTGTTTATTGCTTTCCAGGTTCAGATAAAGTACTAAACTCGCACGAGAACAAAATTTAAAAATATTTTATTTACCAGCGATCACAAAATAAAAAAGCAAAATAAAAAAGCAACAACAAAAAACTAATCCCTCTCGTAGTCGGAAAGGGAGGGGCGTCGGAGTCGTCGAGTTGTCGGAGTCGTCGGAGTCGTCTTCAACGGGATCATAGTTCACGTCATTGGCGTGGAGTACCATGTTCAGCTTGTTGTTCATGGTATGAGCAAGCTGAACCAATTGGCCCAAATGTCGATCGATTTGATCGACGCGGCCACCTGATGGCTGATCGCACCAACTTCTTCACAATCGGATTTGGAGGAGGCGGTGGCGGAGGGGCCGAGGTTGAAGAGGAGGAGGAGGAAACGGAGGACTGGGGGAGCAGCCATTACGTAGGGGGCCGAGGTTGAAGAGGAGGATGAAACGGAGGACCTGGGGGAGAAGAATGTGAAGAAAGTACAGTAACAACGGGTTTAAATAGAGAACCCATCCTGAACAATGTGAAATGCCGAAAGCTTTAACGAGGAGACGCATTGTTCATCGAATACGAGGAGACGCCTAGTTGGGAAGTTTATCGGAAGCCGAAGAGACTCGCATCATTCATTTGAACGTGTGTAAGTACAGGGTAAATGATAAAAGGTCGGTCTTAAAGGTAAGACTTTTAGGACCAGGACTTATTATAAAAGATCGGTCTTAAAAAAATTAAATAATAGAATTTTATACCGCATACCTATAAGTACCGGGTTAATGATAAAAGGTCGGTCTTAAAATAAAATGAATTGGAAAAATATTAAATAATGGAATTTTATACCGCGTACCTATAACTCCTTATTAATTCCTCACTACCTCGTAACTCCAAACTACGTACGTGGCTATCTCGAGAACAGCTCTCGCCTCTATTAATTAACTTCTCATATCTCTCGCCCCAACTGCTCAAACCATGGTTAGATTCAAGAGAACCGCTCGTAGGGTGCTCTTAGTCGTGATGCTCGTGCCTTCCGTCGATCGTTATACGGTGCGCCTCCTCCATCGAGAGTCCGTCCTATTGTGACGAGAAGAGTCTCGGGTCGTTAGACCCATTGTTATTTCTTCGGATGATGAAGAGGTTCCCGCTCCCCCTCTCCAACCTCTTGGCCCCACCGCGACTACACGACCCTCTCCTCTTTCCTCTAATGAAGCATTGTGGCTGATTCGAGTAAGACAAACTTGCCGATCTCCCATGGGAAATTAATGCTGTTCACGCCGAAATCGCCAAGGCTTTGGAGGATAATAAGCTTTAGGAGATGTTTAGTCGATTCTTGTTTTTGATAATTTTCTGTTTGTTTTTGTTTTGTATTTTTTCTTGTGTACGTGCATATGCAAGTAATATATGTAATTAAAGAAACTCCAGTTTTCCTTTAATTTTTATTCATTCGATTCTTTGCGCTCGCCAAATCCTTTTTTAGAAATCACAAAAGAATTTTAGGACCGGAGTATTATAAACCGGCGGTCTTAAAAAGTTGTATATATAGAACCGTCTCCTTTTAATGAACCGGATTAATTGTCTCAATTTAGGTCCAGAGGATTATAAAACTCCGGTCTTAATAAAATCCCAAATATAAAACATGTCTCGCTCTGTCGCGGAATATTAAATTTCCCTCTCTCGAACTTCTCTTGTCGCGCCTAAAGTGTTACTCGGGTTCGTCGCCACCTCGTCATTGGTTCGCGTTGCTCTCTCGACAATCACTTTCTGGTTCCTTAGCTAAACGTCTATAGACCAAGCGTAAGAGGTGTTTCGGTTATATAACTTTATGATTTTCCCGCTCATCGTTCGGGTTTTTCCGGGTTGAGCGAAATCGATCAAATGTTCTTGTGGGTTTCGTGTTGTTAATGGATATTGTATTTTGAAGATTATAATTGCATTTTAGACCTACCCAACGACCAATAAATGTTTTTAGGGTACTCTTTTACCAACATCAACGTTCGTGGTGGGAGAAGAAAGACTAAGCAAACGCATTTGAATTTATATGATACAAAGTGAGTCCACAAGACCTTCACGCGATGCATTTAATTTCCTCGTCATGCATTTATTTTGGTTCTTGGATTCTCTGCGATACATTTATGACCAAAAGTGATTCTTCGTTCTGCATTTAATGAGCAAGTTTATCCGGAAAAAAAAAGAGACATAATCGACATTTGAGCATATATATGTATGTTAAATCTTTCCGTCTATATATATAGGAATTCTACTATGGATCACGGTTGGATAAATGCTAAACGGACGAGTGTTGAATATCAGAATGGGGTGAGAGACTTTATAAAATTTGCTAAACAAAATGCCCATGCTGAGGGTGGGAAGTTTTATTGCCCTTGTGTAAAATGTTTGAATGAGAGGCGACTAAGTCCTAAAGTTATACACACACATTTAATTTGTGAAGGAATTTGTAAGACTTATACAAGATGTATGTGTATGGCATGGTGAAAAAATACCAAGTGGGTCTCAACATAGGGAAGTGGCCTTTGATGATAATGACACGGATATGGATGATCATATAGAGGACATTATCCGTGATGTAGAGAAGAGGCTTTTCATCAATCACATGCATATGGTAATATGTGCGTGATGCGAGACCCTCTATACCGTGGGTGTAAAAAATACCAATTGTTGAATGTTGTATTGAAATTGGTAAGCTTGAAGGCACGTCATGGATGGAGCGACAAGAGTTTTTCGAAATGCTTGAGGCTTTTAAGGACATGCTTCCGGATGATAATGTGTTGCCGCATCGATACTATGATGCTAAGAAAATACTTTGTCCACTGGGGATGGAGTACAAAAAGATCCATGCATGCCCGAATGATTGCGTGTTGTATAGAAAAGAGTTTGAAGAGGAGCGAGTTGTCCGATATGTGAAACCCCAAGGTACAAGTCAAATAAGGGCCTGCAAAAGTGTTGTGGTATCTTCCAATCATACCAAGGTTCAAGGGGTTGTTTTCGAATGAAAATGATGCAAAAAATTTGAGGTGGCATGCAGATGAGAGGATTTCTGATAGAAAGCTTCGACATCCGGCCGATTCTTCTCAATGGAAGAAAATCGATCAATTATTTCCGAACTTCGGCGAAGAACCTAGGAACCTTAGGCTTGCCCTTAGCACGGATGGCATGAATCCATATGGAAGCCTTAGCAAAGAGCACATAGTTCATGGCCGTACTACCGATTATTTACAACTTATCTCCAATGTTATGCATGAAACGAAAGTACATCATGTCGTCTATGTTGATTTCGGGACCGAAACAACCAGGAAATGACATTGATGTTTACCTTCAACCCTTGATCGAAGACTTGAAGGAGTTGTAGGCGTAAGGTGTTGATGTTTTTGACTCTTTCAAGAAGGAGGTGTTTAAAATGCGAGCCATGATATTTTGTACTATAAATGACTTCCCAAAGATATGGGAACTTGTCGTGGTATAGTGTAAAAGGCCATAAAGCATGTCCGGTTTGTGAAGAAGGCACACGCTACCATCAACTTCAACATGGAAGAAAGACGGTTTATCTTGGACATAGGAGATTTCTTAGACGGGGCCACCCATATCGTCGATTGAAGAAAGCCTTTTTGGTGGCCAAGAGTATGAAGATGCTCCGGTGGCATTGACCGGGGAGCAAGTTTATGAAAAGGTGAAAAATATCAATGTCGTATTCGGTAAGATCGCAAAGTGTAGAAAAGAAACAAATATATGGAAAAAGAGATCTGTATTCTTTGATCTTCCATATTGGCGCAATCTTGATGTGAGACACAGTATTGATGTCATGCATGTGGAGAAAAACGTATGTGATAGTATTGTCGACACGCTTCTCAACATACAAGGTAGTTCCAAGGATGGTGTGAAGGCAAGATTGGATCTGATAGCAATAGGAATACGCGAAGAGTTACATCCAAGGCCGATGGGAAGAGAACTTATTGTCCCCGGCTTCTCATACTTTTTCTAAGGATGAGAAACGAAGTTTTTGTGAGTGTTTACATGGCACAAAAGTTCCCACGGGGTATTCTTCAAATTTGAAGAGGCTTGTATCGATGAAGGACTTGAAATTAGTAGGCCAAAAGTCTCATTATTGTCATGTCTTGATGTGCCTACTCCCAATAGCTATTCGAGGCATCGCCGAATATGATCTTCGGGTCGTTTTGACTAGACTTTGTGTCTTCTTCAATGTGCTTTGTGGTAAAGTTTTTGAGATTGAAAAGTTAGATGAATTGGAGAATGAAGGATATCTTATCTTGTGCCACCTTGAGAAGCTTTTTGTTCCTACATTTTTTGACATCATGGTTCATCTAATTGTTCATCTAGTGAGGAGATAAAGATGTGTGGCCCTATCCATTTACAAAGTGGATGTACCCAATTGAAAGATCTATGAAATTCCTAAAAGGGTACGTGAAGAACGCATACCGGCCGAAGCATCGATTGTTCGAAATATGTTTCGAAGAAGCCATGGAATTTTGTCAAGATTATTTGGCCAAAGTAAGACATATTGGGCTTCCAAAACGTCAAAGCATGTCGATGGGGGTAGACGAGGGGCTTCCGTAAAGAGTGTGGATCCCGATGAATTGTCACTAGTCCACTTGTACATCTTGAATAACGTCGATGAAGTTCAAGCCAACATAGCTGCACATAAAGCATTGTAAGGAAAGAAAATCATCGAATGATGAACAAAGGTTGATTAGGGAGCATAACAGAACTTTTGCAAACTGGTTCAAACAAAAGGTCGAGGGAGAGGAATGTGTTTTTGATACAATCAAATGGTTAGCAGGTGGTCCTGAGGTTGATGTCATAAGTTGGAATTCGTATGTGATCAATGGTTATACATTTTACATGAAGTCCCTAGATGATACGAGCACACAGTCCGAACAAGTGGTGTTATGTTAGAGGTCTGAATCTATGCACTTCTCCGAGTTCGAAAGACAAGAGCCCTTTATTGGCGTCATGCCATATTATGGGGTTATTGAAGAGATTTGGGAGGTGGACTATGTGAAAATTAGATTTCCCATTTTCAAATGCAAGTGGGTTAATGTCAATAATGGTGTTCGGATCGATCGGCTAGGATTTACATTAGTCGATGTCAATGGTAAAAGTTTTGGAGATGAACCTTTTATTATGGCAGACCAAGCAAAACAAGTGTTCTATATCACCGATCAAGAAAATAAAATGTGGTCTGTAGCCCTCCAAGGAACGAGGGTCATTGATATTGATGAGGAAATGAATTCAAATTATGGTATTCCCGAGAGTACTCCTTTTCAAGGGGTCTAGGACATGAATGAAGAAGATGAAGCGGATAATGAACCCGGCATAACAAGTGATCATCAAGAAGGGATATGGGAAGATATCACTTTATAAAAGAGTCAATTCATAAGGTAATATTCATATGCAGATTTCTTTGAAGACTTTAAGGCTTTAACTATATATATTATATTCCTTCTATCTATGTTCATAGCTAATGTCACTGACTATGAATTTTGTTCTTGTTTTATTTTTGTGGCGGGATCCGATCCAAAGGGGCATGTTATATAAGAGGATGTTACGTTGTTGGGTGGGGGAATCGGATGAAGGCATGGTGAATATTATTTTGGGCGCATGTATGTTGTACTTGTAACTTATTATATTTGTAAGTAAGTTATCTTATTGTATGAATTATATTAATTTAGGTGTTGTAGTCATAGTAATCATTAATTAAGAGGCCAAATAGCTCATGGTGAATAATATTTGTATTCTTTTTCCAATTCAATTTATTCAAGTAATTGTTCATAGCTTGTAGCTTAAAGTATCGAATTTTATGTGCTTTGGATTGGGTGGTGGATTTGTGTATATATATAATCGGGAAGAACAAAGCAAGGAAAAATTCGGGAAAATTTAGACCGGAAATAATAAGACGGTCTTAAATGTTCACTTGTTAAGACCGGATGTAATTATATGACCAGTCTTAAAGGTCAGACGACTATTGATTTTTGATATTTTAAGATGGTCTTTTAAGACCGTATATTTAGACGTCCGGTCTTAAATCAAAATATTTAAGACCGGATGTTTTTATCATCTACTCTTGAAAGTCAGTCCTTTAAGACCGTGTGTAATTAGTCGTGTGGTCTTAGAAGCCGCTATTTTTCAGACCGTATGTGTCTTGTCCGGTCTTATAATTACGATCTTTTAAGAGCGACCTATTTTTTGGCCAGTCTTAAATGTTGAGCATTAGGATCGAACAAAAAATATTTCGGCTTCATTTAGTACAACTTTTTAAGACCCAAGTTTTTAAATGTCCGGTCTTAAAAGAGTTTCTTTAAGACCGATTCGAGTCCGGTCTTAAATGGTAGACTTTTAATGCAGCGGAACAAGACGGTCGCATATCCGGTCTTACGACCCCTCTTTTGTCCGGTCTTAAAAGCCTTTTTTGCACTAGTGACATCTATAACATCAAAGACATAAATTGAATTAACTTGCGTGCATAATATGTAACATCAAATACATTTACCTTTGCAGTTAATTTAGTCCTTCCTTGCGTGATAATATCATACATGTGTTTCATGACGTACTGGCCACATAAGTTGGACTCCGATGGTTGCCGACGGGTCTAAAAAGAGCAAGAAATATATATAAGAGCATATATAGCTTACTGACCAAGTTCACAAGGCAGTGTGCCAGTGTACAAATATTGTGCCAACCTCCGGTGTGAGCCATTTAGGCTCTTTGGCCTGATGATACCCATGCTTTTTCTTTACCTCGATTTGGAAGGTCCTCATGGCACTATCATCAAAATCACAAATTTATCAATAATGTTCACTGAAAGTTCACAGCAGAGATTTCAGACAAGAGAATCAAAATGACATGCTTACTCATTGATGGTCTGTGTCAACTCAGGCAGTGGATCGCTCTGAGTGGAGCATAAGAAGATAACTTTATGCTCCTCCATGCACATGAGGACCAACTGCCAGTGGCGGTTGAAAATTCACAGCAATAAAGTATTCAGTGATATATGTAGTAGAATTAAGTGAATTGCAGACAAGATTTGTGATATGTACCTGTGATAGTATGGAAACATGTACACCTTTCTTCTCACTTCACACAACCTTTTTGATATGTACTCTTGTCTCTCCTGTATGGATGTTGTACTTGCATAGACAGGGCACAAGAATCCAAAATCGTTGCTCCTGCCCTTTTGAACCAATTCTTGATGCAAGAACCTACAATAATAACATCGATCAAGGAATTAGTATATATGTATGTGTGTCTAAACGATGCATTTAAATTATGTACTCATAGAAGAAGATACTTACTTCATAAAAATTTGAACAATTGCATCAGTAAGCTCACTTCGAGGAAGCAGTAGGGACTCAACATCAATGGTGTCAACTTGAACCGGTAGAGGATGAGGGATGCCTACTACTTCATTGACAGGCCATGATTTATCTTTAAAATATCCACTCTTCATCATATCGGATATTTTTTTCGTGGCAGTCAACTTAGCAGTAGGGGATTGAGCTTGAGGAGGGGATGGAGCTTGACGAGGGGATGGAACTTGAGGAGGAGGGGTTGAAGCTTCAGGAGGAGTAGAGACATGTACAAGCTTCACTGGCCAAGAGATGAAGGTTCCCTTGACATCACTCACAAGCTTCAGTTGATCGGTTGGGAGAGGAGAGTTGCATCAATGATCACCTTTTCAACTAACACTCGACTTCATCATCGCCCATTTGTTGGTGGTGTACGGTTGATCCCAATAAGTTGTGGATAGTCCCTTTTGCAACTAATCATGCGGGACTATCACGATCCTCCACATATAGGTCACAAGGTTGCTCGACCGTCCAACAATGCAGCTTCCTCTAGTGCTCGCGCACAAAAGTGCGGGTGAATGTGTGAAGGGAACACTGGTCTCTGGATGATTGCTCAAAAGCAGCCTCATCTGATTCAATTCCTCCCTCATCAGGCTCATCTGATTCAATTCCTCCCTCATCTGGCTCATCTCGGATTGATACCTTGCTTCTTTAACCGCTGCATCCTCACTTAATTTGGCTATCGTCTATTCCATCTCCTCCCGGGTAACCATACTTTGTCTATGGCGTTTGGATTTACCAAAGTATTCCTTCAGGCCTACCCGTCCTCCAATTCCCCTTACATGCCCACCATGATCCGGTTTTACGGTCGCAACGATCAGAACATCACTCCTCCCGTCCGACATAAAAGATCCTCCTGCTTCTTTCTTTTTAAGATCTTCCTATAAGATACAGATAACAAGAAGCTTAGTAATGAAACATGTTTAGTTACTAAAAAATAACAATAACGATACTTACAATTCTTTCAGCAACTACACGAGTTTGCGTAAGTGGAGCTATATACCCAAAGGGGGGGTGAATTGGGTATTTTAAAACTTTTCAGTAAATGCTCTGTTTTAAAGCTATAAAAACAGAGGCAAACAAAGTGAGGGAAGAAGAAGCAGGACACAAGGATTTATACTGGTTCGGTCCTAACAACTTGACCTACATCCAGTCCCCAGACTCTATGGGATTTTCACTATATCAAGGATTACACATTCTGTACTCAAGAGATAGTTCTCTCACTAGAACTCACTCCCCCTTACAAGTTGTAATCAATGAACCCAACCACCAAGTCCCCTGACTTGTGGTTCTTTACAATAAATGATTCACAAGTAGAAAACTCTCACAAAGAGTAGATAATGTTAAACACTGAAGCTTATTTATCACAAGATACTACACAGATGAAAACTGAAGAAATAAATGTGAGACTTGAATGATTTTCGTTTTCAGCAGATGTGGTTGTTGGGAAGACTTGAATGTAGTTCTATCTATACACACAGATCATCAAATGACCGTTGCTAACCCAATAGATCCGTTGGAGAAACTCAGCCAAGGTTAGGAAGTGGTTTAGTCATCTTCTCTCACTAATCTCAGCTTAATCCAGCTGTCCAAGTATTCAGAGTTGACTTCCTCTGAATTAATCCGTTGTAGAGGTAGTTTCTGGATGTAGTAATCATTCATTAATGCTCTGCAATCGTGTACAGGTGGATTACCCAAAAGCATGCAACTTTCTAAACATAGCATTTAATAAGCTCAACCACTTTTTTCCTTTTCCTTTAACCCTTCAAAAACATTCTCTAAACCAGCTGAGATTCACTAATAAAGTCATTAAACACAGTTAGGAATATCAGAGAATAATATTACAGAGTATTAAGATCAAACAAGAATGTTTTCCAAATATGTCAGATTTGAATTTCTAAATCAGCGTCACGAACTCGAGTTCAGTTCATGCCGACTCGAGTTTGAGGCTTCAAAGTGTAAAGGCGTTTTATGTTCAAAACTTTCAAACTGGAGGTTTGCAAAACAGAACCTGAGGTTTTCGAGTCATCAAAGTTTCTTTGCTCTCGGGTTGATTTAAACTCGAGTTTGGTCACAGTGAACTCGAGTTTCCTTCTTCCAGAGAGGAAGTCGCGATTTTAGCTTTTTGAAATACCTTTGAGCAAAAGCACGAACTCGAGTCTATTAGTAGGTAGGCTCGAGTTTGTCACTGTTTAAGCTAAGACTAGGATTTTGTTTTCAAGGGCAAACCTGAGGTTCTTAATGCAAACCTTAGAGTTTCTTTCAAGATAAGAAGTCATTTCTCGTAAGGTTTAGACTCGAGTCTACAGATTTAGGCTCGAGTTGTTCAACTTTGAAAAACTCTGAGTGCTCTCGGCCTGAAATAAACCTGAGGTTTAAAGAACTAAGCTCGAGTTTACTTGGTTGAAAACTTTGAAGAGTTCTCTGCCTGAGGTAAACCTGAGGTTTGAGAAAGATAGACTCGAGTTTAGTTTGATTGAGAGTCTTTAAGAACTTTTCAAATTTGAAAATCTTTGCTTGTAATGAAACAGTGAAGAGTATCCAAAAGCCTTAGAATTTTGAAAAAATCTTCCCGCCAGAGGTAAACTCGAGTTTGACATTACAGGCTCGAGTTTAAAGGTTATGTACTCTAACCAATATTTCCTCTGAAGGTCCAAACCTGAGGTTTAAAACTAATAGGCTCAAGCGTAAAAGTATTTTTAAGATTAGGATGCTCTCGACCTCTTGCAAACCTGAGGTTTTAATGTGTAGGCTCGAGTTTACACAAGGCATGCAAAAACTTAGAGCCACACTCACAAACAAACCTATGGTTTGGTGTAAAGTTCAAAGTACCAATTGGCAAGTTTGGCCCTTGGTTAGAGGCAAACCTCCGGTTTGAAAATGCAGGCTCGAGTTTGGCGATGTCTGAATACTTTGGATTGTAATCATCAAATTCCAACTATACTTCAATCTTGTTTACAATTGTCAGTTATCATCAAAACCCTTAGAGAACTAACATTCTCCCCCTTTTTGATGATGACAACACTTGTAAACTTTGAGTATTGAGAAAACGAAGTTGGACAAGATATTTGCACTTTTTGAGGTTTTGCCAAAAAAAATGACAAGGAATTGATTAACTGAGAAATCTCTTATATTGAGACAATGCAGCCAAGATTACTTATCAGAATTTAATCAGCAGAATTCATCAGTAGGAATCATACTTTAAATGTTCCCAGAAGCAGATGTGCAAGAGAAAGTATGACACCAACAAAGAGAGTTTCAAAAGCAAATATACAATGGAAAGAAATAAACTAAAAACATGTCACTATGCAAAAGAGTTTCAAAAGCAAATATACAATGCAAGGAAATAAACTAATAAAGACATATCCCTCTTCATCCTTCTCCCCCTTTGGCATCATCAAACAAGGATGGGGTATGGTCTTTGGTAGGCTCGGGTTCAGGAGCAAGTTTAGGCTCAAGATCAGAAGAGGAGGCTGGAATATGAGGTTCAGAGATTGGTCTAGAAGCTGAGGTGGAGGCTGCCATAGACTGATTCTGCAATATTTGGTCCATCTTGTCACTGAGACCCATCATGGTGACCAAGAGGGTTGAAATACTTGTAGAGTGATCACCAAGCTGATTCTTTAGGCCTTCTTGCTCAATTCTGAAACCCTCTTGTATATCGACCAAATTGCTATGACCCCGATTAACCTCAGACACTAACTTCCCAATTTCTGCTTCTACTCGCTCAGTGAGATCGACATCGCCTTTTCTACAATTTCTTGGACTTTGACACCGAAATCGAGGGCATAGGAGGAGGTGGAGCACTTTGGGCTTCCCGTGCACGAGAATATGTGCCTCTTGATCTTGCAACTCTTGATCTAGGTGGAGCCCGGACTGGATCGACCTTTCCTCAGGGTTGATCCCTATCAAGTTCAGGATGTGTCTGCCAAATTCTTGAGGCTTGACTGGAGGATCATTTGCAGCCAAGTACCAAATCTTCTCATGAAACAGAATCACAGAGACGAGGCTGGGAAAGGGAATCTGAGATGTCTATCTAGACTGGAATGCAAACTTGGCCATCTCATGGAAGAGCCAATGTCCAACATTGTGGGGTTGCTTGTCCAGGATGGAGGCAAAGATAAGGAAGTCTTTCTTGGCAAAGTGAGTGAAGTTTCCTCCCTTTTGTAAAAGATCCCTAGTGTAAATGTATCAAATGGCACGGTTTTGAGGGGCATTGAGGCAGGTGTGAAATCCAGAATATTCAATCTTTCGGGAATAGGTTCATTGGGTCGAAGTAGCCTATAGATAGCCTGTGGAGTGTATCTATAGTCTGTGGGAGATGGAGGATTTGTGATTTGCAGAATGGAGTTCAAATAGGAAGGGGTAATGGTGATTTTCTGGCCCCTTACTTTGGTGGTAATCCTTTCCTCTTTCAGGTTCCCATCTTCATCAAGCAGATTGTCAGATTGCATATGAAAAGAGAAAAATTTCACCAATTTTGGACTATATGGGATTTGAATTGAAGTTAGAGGTTCAAATTGTTGGAGCCAGGGGTAAAGGTCTAGGTTACAATCCTCTTTCAGTTTGGCCAGATCGACATAGACAATGGGACAGAAGGATTTCTCATCAAACTTCTCCTTAAATTTGGCACCCTCTTCAGTAGTCATGCGACAGGGTTCATCACAGAAACCTCTAGGTATTCGAGAATGATTGTAAATTTCAATAATAGCAGGATTTTCTGGAGATACCTGAGGGCCCGATTGTTCTTGCGCTTGTGGTTGTCGAGAGCTAGCTTGACCAGTGGTAGGAACAGAATGTTGTTTTGACTTCCTTTGGGGTTGCAATTTCGCTCTGAAAGACTCGGTGGGTTCAGTGACTTTTCTTTTCCCTTTGCCTGAAACTTGTTCAGGATCATGGCGCCTTTTTGTTCATTCTTCACGGATTGGGACCCCTTTAGAATTGGGCGACTTGTCATCTGGAATTTCCCCTTGGACTCCTCTAATAGACTTATCAACTCCATAGCGAAGGCGGGTCGAGCGAGTTTTCAACCTTGCTGAACGTTCTCGTTGAGGCTGAGGGGAGGATTGTGTGTTTCCTCGGTTTGAATCTTGAGTGTTTGCAGAAGCCATGGTTTTGGAGGCCATTTTCGCAGGGATAGGTCGAAGAAGACGAGAGGATTTTTAGGAATTAGGGTTAGGATCGAGAGAAGAGAGGAAATGTGGAGAAAATTCAAGTTTTCAGAATATAAAGTCTGCGACGAGATCAAGTTTAAAACGAATAGGCTCGAGTTCGTATGAACTTGCACTAACCTGGACTTTAAGAGTGTATATGTGAGCTCTTAAAATTCATCGATGAACTCGAGTTCAAAACTTATGTGCTCGAGTTCGTGTCAATCTCAGACCTTGGTTGCTCTCTGTATCCCTCGAGCTCGAGGTTGCTAGTTCTAGGCTCGA
This sequence comes from Acacia acuminata, assembly GCA_019022655.1. Classification (NCBI taxonomy): domain Eukaryota; kingdom Viridiplantae; phylum Streptophyta; class Magnoliopsida; order Fabales; family Fabaceae; genus Acacia; species Acacia acuminata. The sequence continues at coordinate 8,274,544 of JAFJYI010000002.1, forward strand.
GTCTTACTATGTTGTTGGATTCAGGATTCCTCTTTTGACTCAAGTGAACTCGAGGTTGCTCACTTATGGGCTCGAGTTCGTGTATGGTTAGATCCTCATTGCTTCTTTGCCTTTCTCGAGCTCGAGTTCGTAAATGATAGGCTCGAGTTTGCTCCCCTTTTTAGCATTCTTCAAAAATAAGCATCCTGCATAAAACATATCTAGATACTCCGATGCTTAAGTTAGTAACAATCAATCATCAAAACTTAAACTAACATTGGGTGAGAGATAACTTACAGCTCATTGGGATTTACCATTCCCAATTCTCTTCTTATGAAATTGAATGGTTCCTTAGCCAATGGCTTTGTGAAGATATCGGCAAGTTGAAGATGTGTTGGGATGAACATTACTTTGACATCTCTTTTCTGAACGTGATCCCTTATAAAATGATGCCTCACATCAATATGCTTGGTCCGAGTGTGTTGAATGGGATTCTTGGCCAAGCTTATTGTGCTTGTGTTGTCACACAATATTGGGATTTCCTTCAGATTGACTCCCAAGTCAGCAAGTTGTTGCTTAAGCCATAGCACTTGAGCACAACAACTTGATGCGGCCACATATTCAGCTTCGGTTGATGATACAGCTACACTTGTTTGTTTTTTGCTGAACCAAGACACAAGTGAATTGCCAAAGAACTCACATTGGCCACTTGTGCTCTTCCTATCAGTTTTGTAGCCGACATGATCTGAATCTGAATATGCCACCAAGTGTTCAGGTTGACCTTTGGGAAACCATAGTCCAAGTGTCTTTGTGTCAGCAAGATATCTGAAGATTCTCTTCACATGTTCAGTGTGAGACTCCTTGGGAGCAGATTGGAACCTTGCACACATTCCAACACTGAATTGGATGTCCGGTCGGCTTGCAGTTAGATAGAGTAATGATCCAATCATTCCTCTATACTTTGTGATGTTGAAATCTTTACCCTCTTCATCAAGCATCCAGTGAGGTAGTTGTGCTCATTGGTGTGTCAGCTCCATTGCAATTGTCCATTCCAAACTTCTTTAGCAGGTCATTGAGATACTTTGTTTGGGAGATGAAGATTCCATCTTTCCTTTGCTTGATTTACAGCCCAAGAAAGTAATTGAGCTCTCCCATCATGGACATCTCAAATTCTCCTCGCATAGTCTTTGCAAATTCTTCACACAAAACATCATTAGTGGCACCAAAGATTATGTCATCAACATAAATTTGCACAATCAAAATTTCATTTAACTTATTTCTTTTAATGAACAAAGTGTTGTGTCGGCTTTGCCTCGATAAATCCTTGATCAAGAAGAAATTGACTTAATCTCTCATACCAAGCTCTAGGTGCTTGCTTGAGACCATACAAAGCCTTTTTAAGATGGTACACATGATCAGGATGTTGCCCATTTTCAAAACCAGGAGGTTGCTCAACATAAACCTTCTCTTGTATAAAACCATTTAAAAATGCACTTTTAACATCCATTTGGAATAGTTTGAAACCTTTAACACATGCAAAGGCTAGAAGAACTCTTATAGCTTCCAATCTTGCTACTAGAGCATAAGTTTCTTCATAGTCTATACCTTCCTCTTGGTTGTATTGTTTTGCAACCAATCTTGCCTTATTACGGACAATGATTGCAGACTCATCTCGTTTGTTCTTAAATACCCATTTTGTCCCAATAACCGGATGGTCCTTGGGTCTAGGCACTAAGTCCCAAACTTTATTTCTGTCAAATTGATGTAACTCCTCTTGCATAGCTAACACCCAATCATTGTCTGAGAGGGCTTCATCTATTTTAGAGGGTTCTATATGGGAAATGAATGCAGAAAATGTAACTTATTTAAAGTGCTACTTCTAGTTCTTACTCCTTGATTCACATCACCTATAACTTGGTCTAAAGGGTGATTTCTTATAAATCTCCAAGCTCTAGGCTGAGACTGATCTGGATTTTCAATAGGATTTTGGGGATCAGCCTCAAAAACATTTTCTGAATTTTTAGTAGAAGAAGGAGTAGTTTTTGAAAAGAATTGGTTTTTGAAAACATTTTCCTCTTCCTCATTCAAGGGTTTATCAGACTTACTTTCACTAAACACAACATGAATAGATTCTTCAACCACTTGAGTTCTAGTATTGAAAACTCTATAGGCTCTACTTCTATTGGAGTATCCTAGAAATATACCTATATCGGCTTTAGCATCAAACTTACCCAAATTATCCTTACCATTATTATGCACATAGCACTTACACCCAAATACGTGTAGATAAGCAAGATTTGGTTTCCTTCCTTTGTACAGCTCGTATGGTGTCTTGTTTAACTTCTTCCGGAGGTATGCACGATTTGATATATAACATGAAGTACTCATTGCATCAGCCCAGAAGACTTGAGAAGTCTGATTCTCATTTAACATTGCTCTGGCCATCTCAGTTAACATACGATTTTTCCTTTCAACAACTCCATTCTGTTGTGGAGTTCTAGGAGCAGAGAAGATGTGATCTATTCCATGAGCATCACAGAATTCTTCGAATGCATGATTCTCAAATTCTCCTCCATGATCAGTCCTTATACCTGAAATAGATACACCTTTCTCGTTCTGGACCTTTTTGGAAAACACAACAATTGATCAAATGTTTCATCTTTTGATGATAAAAATATGGTCCAACAGAATCTTGAGAAATCATCTACAATAACCAAAGTATACAGATTACCACCAAGGCTCCTCACCCTTGCGGGACCAATGAGATCCATATGTAGTAATTGTAATGGTCTATTGGTTGAGATTTCATTTTTTGGTTTGAAATACGATTTGGTTTGTTTTCCATTTTTGACATGCTTCACAAATCAAGTCATTTTTAAAAATAAGTTTGGGAACACCAATCACCAAATCCTTTTTGAGCAACTTGTCAAGTTGAGACATGTTGACATGAGCTAATCGCTTATGCCACATGCCCAACTTTCATTCAAATTGCTTACGAAACATGTTTCGAAATTTTAGCATTGCTAGAGAGGTTAAGAGTATAACAATTGCCATCTCTAGCGGCTCTAAATAAAGCTTTTGATTTCAAATTTTCTAAAGAAAGAAAATCCTTTTTCACAATCAACCATTCCTCAGAATCAAAGATAACTAAGTTACCCTTATCGGTGCTTTGACTTACACTGAGGAGATTGTGGCAAAGTCCTTCCACAAGATAGACATCTTTGATGAGTGGTCCTTCATTGTTCCCAATTTCACCAATTCCAGCAATCTTTCCAGATTGATCTCCTCCAAAGGTCACCTTGCCACCATCCTTAGGCTTGATTGAGACAAATTTGGATTGATCTCCCGTCATGTGTCTAGAGCATCCACTGTCAATGTACCATTTGTTTGGCTTTGATGCTCTTAGACATACCTCTTCAAGGTTAGTACGTTGCTCTTCTTCTTCAGCAACTGGGCATATATTCGCTTTCTCTTCCTCATCCTCATCATCTTCATCGATGAACTATCACCCCGAGATCCGGAGACATAGGCTTTCTTCTTGTATTTGCTTTGAACTTCTTCTTTTCTTTGTCTTTGTTGTTCACCGAGGGCATTCGACTTGATGTGGCCGGGCTTTTGACATTCGTAGCAGATGATTGGCTTCTTTGCCTCATATTTGGAGCTGCCCTTGTATAGTTTCTTGTAACCTTGGTCCTTCTTGTAAAATTTCTTGAATCTTCGGACCAACATGCCTATTTCCTCATCTTCGTCTTCGTTCTCATCTTTATTATCCGATTCTTTTGCTTCTCCGCGCGTTTTGAGAGCAATTCCCTTATTTTTGTTGTGAACTTCGTCAAGCCCCTTTTTGAACTTGATCTTGGCCTCATACTTAGAAAGACTACCGAAGAGAGCAGCCATGGATGCCATTGAGTCTCCTCTAGCTTCCTCAATGGCAGTGACCTTTGCTTCCCATTCTTTGTTGAGGATGTTCAGGATTTTTCTTACTTGAACTGGTTGATCATATTCTTTTCCCAAGGCAGCAAGTTGATTTATCAGATGAGTAAATCTCAACTGAAATTCTCCAATAGATTCACCGGGCTTCATGCGCATAAGATCATATTCGGTCATAAGAGTATTGACTCTGTTTTGCTTGACTCCAGCTGTTCCTTCATGAGCTATCTCCAGAGCATCCCACATGGCCTTAGCAGATGGTAAGGTGCAAATACGAAAGTATTCTTGTTGACTTAGAGCACTTTGGAGTAGTAACACAGCCTTGCTGTTGAGTGTGACATTTCTTCTATCATTCTCATCATATTCTTCTTCTAGCTTAGGAACTCCAACTCCATCTTCAACGGTTGATGGCTCATAATCTCCTCTTTCAAATACTCTCCAGAGACCATACTCTGTTGCCATGACGAAAACTTTGAACTTTGCTTTCCAGAAGGGGTAATGCTCTCCATTGAAACCAGGTGGCCTGTTGATAGAAGCTCCATCAGGTAAGATACCTTCCATATTGATCCTTCTCGAGATGTTAAGCTCTTTTGAGAAGACCTTGCTCTGATACCAAATGTAAGTGGAGCTATATACCCAAGAGGGGGTGAATTGGGTATTTTAAAAACTTTTCAGTAAATGCTCTGTTTTGAAGCTATAAAAATAGAGGTAAACAAAGTGAGGGAAGAAGAAGCTGGACACAAGGATTTATACTGGTTCGGTCCTAACAACTTGACCTACATCCAGTCCCCAGACTCTCTGGGATTTTCACTATATCAAGGATTACACACTCTGTACTCAAGAGATAGTTCTCTCAATAGAACTCACTCCCCCTTACAAGTTGTAATCAATGAACCCAACCACCAAGTCCCCTGACTTATGGTTCTTTACAATAAATGATTCACAAGTAGAAAACTCTCACAAAGAGTAGATAATGTTAAACACTGAAGCTTATTTATCACAAGATACTACGATGAAAACTGAAGAAATAAATGTGAGACTTGAATGATTTTCATTTTCAGCAGATGTGGTTGTTGGGAAGACTTGAAGGTAGTTCTATTTATACACACAGATCATCAAATGACCGTTGCTAACCCAATAGATCCGTTGGAGAAACTCAGCCAAGGTTAGGAAGTGGTTTAGTCATCTTCTCTCACTAATCTCAGCTTAATCCAAATTGTTCAAGTATTCAGAGTTGACTTCCTCTGAATTAATCCGTTGTAGAGGCAGTTTCTTGATGTAGTAATCATTCATTAATGCTCTGCAATCGTGTACAGGTGGATTACCCAAAAGCATGCAACTTTCTGAACATAGCATTTAATGAGCTCAACCACTTTTTGCCTTTTCCTTTAACCCTTCAAAAACATTCTCTAAACCATCTGAGATTCATTAATAAAGTCATTAAACACAGTTAGGAATATCAGAGAATAATATTACAGAGTATTAAGATCAAACAAGAATGTTTTCCAAATATGTCAGATTTGAATTTCTGAATCAGCGTCACGAACTCGAGTTCAGTTCATGCAAACTCGAGTTTGAGGCTTCAAAGTGTAAAGGCGTTTTATGTTCAAAACTTTCAAACTGGAGGTTTGCAAAACAGAACCTAAGGTTTTCGAGTCATCAAAGTTTCTTTGCTCTCGGGTTGATTTAAACTCGAGTTTGGTCACAGTGAACTCGAGTTTCCCTCTTCCAGAGAGGAAGTCGCGATTTTAGCTTTTTGAAATACCTTTGAGCAAAAGCACGAACTCGAGTCTATTAGTAGGTAGGCTCGAGTTTGTCACTATTTAAGCTAAGACTAGGATTTTGTTTTCAAGGGCAAACCTGAGGTTCTTAATGCAAACCTTAGAGTTTCTTTCAAGATAAGAAGTCATTGCTCTCTGTAAGGTTTAGACTCGAGTCTACAGATTTAGGCTCGAGTTCGTTCAACTTTGAAAAAACTCTGAGTGCTCTCGGCCTGAAATAAACCTGAGGTTTAAAGAACTAAGCTCGAGTTTACTTGGTTGAAAACTTTGAAGAGTTCTCTGCCTGAGGTAAACCTGAGGTTTGAGAAAGACAGACTCGAGTTTAGTTTGATTGAGAGTCTTTAAGAACTTTTCAAATTTGAAAATCTTTGCTTGTAATGAAACAAAGTGAAGAGTATCCAAAAACCTAGAATTTTGAAAAAATCTTCCCTTGAGGTAAACTCGAGTTTGACATTACATGCTCGAGTTTAAAGGTTATGTACTCTAACCAATATTTCCTCTAAAGGTCCAAACCTGAGGTTTAAAACTAATAGGCTCGAGCGTAAAAGTATTTTAAGATTAGGATGCTCTCGGCCTCTTGCAAACCTGAGGTTTTAATGTGTAGGCTCGAGTTTACACAAGGCATGCAAAAACTTAGAGCCACACTCACAAACAAACCTCTGGTTTGGTGTAAAGTTCAAAGTACCAATTGGCAAGTTTGGCCCTTAGTTAGAAGCAAACCTCCGGTTTGAAAATGCAGGATCGAGTTTGGCGATGTCTGAATACTTTGGATTGAAATCATCAAATTCCAACTATACTTCAATCTTGTTTACAATTGTCAGTTATCATCAAAACCCTTAGAGAACTAACAGTTTGTTCACTCGTGTAGGCACCGCTTGGCTTTTTCTGAATGTGCAACCACAACTCCTCGTGACGTATTGGAGATGGCGGATCATGTACCGTAGAAGGATTGGATTCTGCTTCATCTTCCAATCTCTTCCGCTTGGCCGCCATCAATTCTATTTCAACCTTTTCATATCCGCACAAGAAGCCCTATGCGGGCAATCATTCTTTCTCCCTATCTCCTGTGCTCGTTCCCTTCTTTCCTGTGAATCAGAATTGAAAACAACTATTAATTATGAATTCCAGCCATCTTACTAAGTTTTGTACTGCTAGATAGATAGTTAAGAAACAAAAGAGAATTATGCTTACAGAATAATACAAACAATCCTTTTTAAAGCATCTAGTGGGATCAGTAGTCCTCATTAGATAGTAACAGAACTAACAACAATGTCTAACCACTACCTACTATAACAGAACTAAGACTATAATAATGGCTTGACTCTTATGCCATTTTTATTTCTCTAATTACCTTATTAGTATTTTACCTTTTCATGGTTTACATATCAGACTTACATAGACAAAGGCAAGAAATGTATACTTTTAATCACACACCAAACAATTTAACTAACACGATTAGATGAACACAATAATATTCACATATCAGCACAGGTTAATAAGCAAAAAAAAAAAAGGGAAAAAAACTAAATATAAACTCACCAGAGCTTCAGGAGTGGTCCACAGCTGAACAAATTGTTGCCAAGTTTGTTCATCAATAAATGTGTACTTGTCCCAAGGCTTTTGGTCAGGCTGAACCTCGGCAAAAATATACTTGTTAGCGAGAGAGGTCTTAAACTTCCTCCACCGATCAGCACAATAAGACAATGTCTTGTCTTTCAACTTCTCAGAGTCAGGGACAGTGTATGTAAGCCGGATAGTGTCCCAAATAGGTTGCTTTACATTGCCAAAGTCGACATTTTTCCACTCATCAGTCAAGATGCTAACCTTGTTGCGTGCAAGATAGCCGACAAAACTAGTATATTTGCTTTTATTAGGACCGAAAGGTTGCAACTTTTCATCAAACTCAATCTCCAGCCTTGACCCAGAAGTCCGACTCAGGGTTATATCCATCATTCTTGTGCCTCTTCTCCCACGGCGTGCAGGGCGGTTACTAGGCACATTGTCAGATGAAGAGGGTTCGTTCTGACTCACACGAGTAACTGGCGTTTCCGGAACACGAATGGAATCATTTTCACCGTTCATTTTCGAGACAGGAAGAGAGGAATGCATGAGCAAATGAGAGAATAACAGAGGCTAATGGTACGTGTGTGAGGAAGAGAGGTAATGCAACAGGAAGAGTGATTTCACAATAAGAAGAGGGGTTTCAGAGTTCAGAGGGACAACATAAGTTGTGAGGTAACGTTTCGCGTGGGCGAGGAAGAGAGGTAATGCAACAGGAAGAGTGGTTTCACAACAAGAAGAGGGGTTTCAGAGTTAAGAGTGACAACGTAAGTCGTAAGGTAACGTTTCGCGCGAAGAAGAATATATTGGTGGTTTATTTTTAAGATGAACTAAAAAGACGTTCTTAAAGGTTAAGTTTTAAGATCGTCGTTTATTAAACTCCGGACTTAAAAGTAATAAACTATTTAGTATCGGGCACAATTTATGTCCGGTCTAAAAATTATAATCTTTAAGACCGTCTGTTATATACATCCGGTCTTAAAAGTTTATTTAATTCTTTCCTTATTATTTTGGATACAGTTGAGAAAATATAAGTCGGCCTGTTTGAGATTTCTCTATAAAGAAATTTGAACTTTCAATTTTTTTTAATTACATTTTTAAGACTGTTTGTTTTGTTAAGCGGTCTAAATAATATATTTAAGACTCATTGATAAAGGATGCGGTCCAAGAAGTTCTTTATATTTACAAAACTGCCACCGGTCATACTATTAAGACCGGTGCGTCATTACTCCGGTCTAAATGTAGCTGTCTTAAAGCCTTTTTTTGCACTAGTGTTCTTTCCTAAGGTGAGGGGAGGGATAGAAGTTCACAATAATGACCTCCTCATTTAGAATTTGAAATTCAAATATGACATTCTCCAAGCATGAAGCTAATATTTTATAATTCGCTTCAACTTATTTTAGGATTTACTGCTTTTCTGCTTGGAATAATACTATAAAACATTTGAAAGTCATTATTGTTTTGAATGACTATACTAAAATTGTGTTCACTTCTCACCGTTTCAGAAAAGTATGAATAGTGAATAGCACCAACAGTTTCACAGAATTACAATATATAAATCATTCATTTGTCTAGAACTCTCAAAACATACTGGCCCGTACTACCACCATGTCGGCTTAATATTGGCACAAATGAAACAAGACACAAGTATCTCAGAAAAGAAAGAAAACACACAAACAAGGGTATCACAAAGAACTACCAACAACAGGTCAATAAACATGACAAACTAGAGGCCTCTACAGACTTTAATCACAAACAACGTGATTTTGAGGTCAAATAACAATGACAAAGCTCAACAAGAATAGAACTACTCCAATAAGCTTGAGTATACATATATTAGAGACGGACAAGGATGCACTAAAATCACAAAAAGCAAGGAACTAACACACATATTGCAAAAGGAAGATCCTCTAATCCAAATGAGGTAGGCTGTCGATTGACCCCATTAAAAATAACAAGCAAATTTCTAATCCTTCCTCTTCGAAAACAAGAATGAAAATCGAACCAATAAAACGCAACCCATAAAGCGTGGAAATCAATCCCTAAATCCAGAGGAAGAAGAAGAAAAAGAAGCAGAGTCAAGACAAGAAACTAACCAAGCAGAGGAGACGACTGAAATCTTACAGAAGCGATGATCCCTTCGATCCTTCGTCCACCTTCTTCTTTGAAGATGAGTGCTCACAGAGGAAACTAACACACATGTGTATTTTTACTCCTTTACCCTTATTTTTTGATTGGGAACTGAAGGGTAATGGGCTTGTTTGGGTTGGCGGTCGGAACGGTGGGTTAAAAGCTATTTGACTTTTACAAAAGCCCGTTAGGAAAAAAGTCAAGTTATAAATGTGATTTATGTTTGAATTGCCCATTTAGCTTTTACAAAAGTGGGTTTTTTCTAAACTGATGAGTGTTTGGATTATTATTTGAAAAGTTAGTTGAGATGGAAAATGACTAAAAAGGGCATGAATCATATTAAAATTACATATATATATATATATATATATATATATATATATATTAGTTGTATGAGTAAAATACTTTAATCACCCTTCGTTTTACTTTAATTACACGAGACCTCCCCTCTATTTTGAAAACCCATATAGACCTCCCTTAAAACTAAAATTATGTTACACAAACCTCCCTGATATTTTGAGATTCTATTTCCATCCACCCAAACCGTTAGTTGACTGTTAAGTTTGATTTTTGAACTTTTGTTTTACCGAAATACCCTACTTTAACATTAAAATTATTTAAATATATGTGTGTGTGTGTGTGCAAAAAAAAAAAAAAATTATATCACCAATTTTTTATCCTAATATATTTTTTAAATTTCTAATATCTTAAAAATTTATGAATTTTGAGATTATAAAATTTATAATTGTAATTTTTTTTCCATATTTATCAAAAATTTATTTATTTTTAGTTTCTTAAATGACTAAAAATATATATCAAATATATTATTTTCTATCAAATATAATAAACTATATATGTTTGAGAGATTGTATTAAGTCATTTAAATTTAAATTTTGATATTTTTTCTACAAACATTTTGAAAAACTTACTTAAATTTTTAAAAGTTTATGATATTTACAAGTTGTCAATTATAATTTAGGATTTAGCATTAAGGGTAAATTAGTAAATAAATTTTATAAATTTCAATTAAAAATATATTTTTAGAATCTTTTTATAATATTCTTAATAGAGTTAATGGTTTGGACTTAAATGTATGTTACAAAATAGAAGGGAGATCTATGTAATTAATACAAAACAAAAGGGTAGTTAGAGTATTTTACTTTAAATTTTAATTGACATTTTACTTGTAAATATCACAAACTTTTAAAAATTTAAGTAATTTTTTAAATGTTTGTAGAAAAAGTATCAAAATTTAAATTTAACTGACCTAATACAATCTCTCAAACATATATAGTTTATTAAATTTGATAGAAAATAATATATTTGATATATATTTTTAGTCATTTAAGAAACTAAAAATAAATAAATTTTTAATAAATATGGTAAAAAATTAAAATTTTAAATTTTATAATATCAAAATGGATAAATTTTTAACATACTAGAAAGTTAAAAAAAAAAATATTAGGATAAAAATTTGGTGGTATAAATTTGTTTTCCCCACACACATATATATTTTTTTACATAATTCTAATGTTAAAATAGGGTATTTTGGTAAAACAAAAATTCAAAAGTCAAACTTAACGGTCTACTAACGGTTTGGGTGGATGGAAATAGAATCTCAAAATGTAAGGGAAGTCTATATGGATTTTCAAAATAGAGGGGAGGTCTGTGTAATTAAAGTAAAATATAGAGGTGGTTAGAGTATTTTACTCTAGTTGTATATATTGAGATAATTGAAGATAAAAATTTTAATTTTAATTGAAGGTTAATTTATCATATAGATATATTATCCGATTGCTTGTATTATCCAGAGTTAAGATTAGTTGACTTATTTATAATCTATTTTTTCTCCATTCAGGTAAAAACAAAACTAGTCTATTTTTTCCATGAATTAATTGTATATACTTCATTATGGAAAAATGAAAAAAAAAATGGATATGCTTCTCATAAAAGAATGACTGGTTAATGCCCGGCCGTGGATTCTAGAATTTTCTTCCATCCCTTTTCTGTGGCTTAAGTAGGTGAACTATGCATTTCCCTTCTTCTTGTTTTTCGGATTTTCCTGTTCGCTTGTCTCTCTGTTTTGCGTCTCTTCACCCTTCACAAACCACTTCCTGATTGAATTTGCTGCTGCTCACCCTTTCAAAAATTGATCAATTTCTGAAATTATCTTCATCACCCATATTTCCGCCACATTCTCGCCAACCAACACCGAAAACCCACATCGAGAAATCCAAAAACACGATAAACCCCAGAACAATCCATGCCAAAAATGAATAAGCTTGGGTAATAATCTCCAGAAAAAACATTGATCAAAATCTGCCGAATGACGCAAAGGAGGAACAAGGAATAAACAGAAAACAATTATGATGGAGGAAGGAGGCGACAGACGTTCTATCCGCTCAAAGCCACCGGCCGCTAGCAATGGGTTTGATCAATCGGTGATTTTCCTGAATCCATGAATATCAAGTTTTATTCCCCTGGTTTATTTTTTAAATATTTTTTAAAAAAAATATTCAGATTTCATCTTAGTAATAATCTTCTATGATGATTTGGGGCTGTTGAATTTTTTGCTCATAATCTTAAATCAGTTTGTTTGTTGCATTTTGCTGGTTTTTTTGGGTCTTCTGTTCACTTGTTCATAGCAGGCGAGACGCACTTGACTCACCGATGAAGAAAAAGCTCCTGTGAGGAGCTTCTTCCCAGACGCTGCTTTTCGGTTGAAGCTCATCTCAGCAAACGCCTTCCGAAACGACCTGTCATCTTCACCGGGCTTTTTCTCAGTGAGATTTTTTTTAATTCTCCACTGCTCTACCTGGCGCGAACCCGAACAAGGTCAATATTTCTATCACAAAATCAGTGAAAAGTAGTCTTCACCAATTTTTCTTATTTTTATCATTTCATACATGTTCCAACAATAGAGAAGTCTACCAGCTATGTTTAAACCATGTAGTTGGATCCAAGTGGTTAGGTTTATTTTCAAGGAAAAAATATCATGAAAATTTAAAATCTTAGATGGCTGTAGAATAATATCTTTGATGTAAGTGATTTTGAGAAAGCGCAAAACATTTCAAATTTTTAATATATTCAAAAATAAACTTTTTGCGACTGTTTTTAGAGTATTGCTTTTGACTAATTTTTCTCAAGATAGTAAAATAAATCGTTAATAAATTTATTATGCATATCTCTATATACAAATATGAAAGAGGGTGATATGTTAATTTTAGATCTAAATTAAACCTAAATATATGGTTTATATTTTGATCTGCCATGATTGATATTGTTGAGTAAGTCCACATGGTTGGTGAGTGTATTATACGTTCTGTAGTTTAATTGAAGTGAGTTATGTGTCTTTGCATCCAACTTAAGATATGTTGCAATGTTATAATTTTCCATACTGATTCCTTAATTTTTTGGGAGAATTATTTTAAAATATGGTTGAATTATCTAAATTTTAAATTGGATTATTAAATTTAACAAATCTTAGGTCACACGTTTTGAAATAAGATTTTAGAATTTGATAATTTTACTATATTAACCCTCATTCTTAGTACTCGGTACTACGGCTAGAGCTGGGAATTAGGGCCGGCCCGGCCCTACAGGGCCTGGCCCTCCAGGGCCTGAGCCCTACAGGACCGGCCCTCCAGGGCCTGAGATAAAGAAAACATCTGTTTTTCAAAGCCCGGCCCGATAGTACCAGGGCCAGAAAATTACTATTCCAAATTTTAACTATTTTTTTCTGGGTTTTTTTCAAAGAAATATAATTAGTAAATTGTAACCATTAAAATTCTAATCTATCAAATAAATATTATCAACATTAATATTTAAACAATACAAATCATCAACAAATAAACACATTCATTAAGTCGTAATAAAAAACAAACCATTGTCCACAATTGCCTACATAAAACGTAAGAAGCATTAAACTAAGCAACATTAAATAACTCACATAAAATATAAAAGCATACCATTATCATTGTCAATTGTCACCTTCTTCATCACTATCATCAATTTCATAGATATTTGATTGGGCTTCACTTTGAGCAGAAGGCTGTGCTTCACTCTTTGACTAATTTTTTTTAAAAAAAAAAAATGAAAATGCTACAGTAACGGCCGGCCCGAGACCCTAGAGGGCCGGCCCGATTAAGCCCGAGGCCCTACAGGGCCGGCCCTGCAGGGCCAATTTCAAATTTCAGGCATATTTTTCAAGCCCGAACCCTACAGGGCCAGGGTCTAAACGGGCCGGCCCGACGGGCCTGGCCCGATTTCCCGGCTCTAGTACTACCTCTCTCCTTTAACAATGCATTAAATCACTAACATCAATGTTAACAGATGATTTTAACATCACTAAAATCTTATATAGCTTTAGAGAATAATATCTCCATGTAAGTGATTTTGATGAAATGCAAAACACTTCAAATTTTAAATAGATTCAAAAATAAATTTTGTGCAACTGTTTTCTTAGTATTGCTTTTGACTAATTTTTCTAAAGATAGTAAAATAAATCGTCAGTAAATTTATTATGCATTTCTCTATATACAAATAAGAAAAAGGCTGATATGTTAATTTTAGATCTAAATCTAAATATATGGTTTATATTTTGATCTGTTATGATTGAGTCCATGTATAGTTGGTGAGTACTATTATACTATAGTTTAATTAAAGTGAATTCTGTTTATTTGCATCCAATTTAAGACATGTCACATTGTTACTACCTCAGTCCTAAATATATGACATAATTTATAGTGCAATTTACACTACAAACTATATCTTATATTTAGGACCAGAAGAGTATAATTTTTTATACTACCGATTTCTTAATTTTTTGGAAAAATCTTTTTAAAAGACGGTAGAATTTATCCAACTTTTAAATAAGTTTATTAAATTAAACAAATCTTAAATAAGGTCATATGTCCTAAAACTTGCTCTTATAATTAAGACCAACACCAACTCCAAAATGTGTTCTTATAATTAGGACCGGAGGGAGTAGTATACTTTAAATCGCAATAATTTATTTGAGTTTCATCAACAGTTCATCCTGATGCCAAGGCATTGACGCAAATTAAAGCTGGGAAAGCTCCCCGTCCTCAAAAGCTTGTCTACAAGGATGGGATTTTTCTTTTCTTATTATGGATAGCTGTGTATTGATAAAAGATTTTGATTTGATGGGGACGTGTTTTGAATATTTCATAAATATCAATTCACAAATGTGGGCAAGAAGAATAGAGATGAAACGAATTTTAAGCTGGGAGGGGAGAGAGGCACTCATCAAGATAAAGAATCAAATGAGGGGCAGTGTGGAGAAATAATTAAATGAGAGGTAATAAGGTAAAATTATCAAATTCTGAAATTCTATTTTAGGACATATGATCTGATTCAGAATTTACTAAATTTAATGACCCAATTTAGAATTTGCATCATTTAGTGGTCTTTTAAAAGGATATTTCCTAACTTTTTATACATATCTGTTGCCAAAGAAACATATGCTTCTTTACAATATAATATTAATGGGGTTGTTATAGTTGTAAGAATTATTATATATAAAAATGGGATTAGCGAACGTTATAATTATACTATTAGTTTGTCATTTGTATTTTTATCAAAACAGATTTTAAATATCATAATTAATGATCATTAAATTTTTTAAATTTTAGATTTTGCATGTGTTTTAGAAATACTTTTTTTTTTTTTCAAGGCCATAAAAACTCATTAAACCTCTGCATTTCGATATTGATATTCTCGTCTTTTCAAACTGTGAATTTCTTTTAACTTGATCCACTATTTATTTTAGTCTACTCTAAAATGTGTTCTAAAGAGTTTACCCTTCATTGTTATGCTAATAGTGATAGTAAGTTTGTCGCCAATAAGATTGATTGATCTCGTGAATAAGAATACAAATACTCCCCCTTATAAAAATATGATGTGAATTCAAATCCCATTATAACATCCTAACTTTGCTAATAGACAATCTGTAAGTAACATTGTAAGCAATTTCTTATGCATGTGGTGCTGTCTCATAAACAATTATGACATGACCCCCATTTGGGTTAGCAAAGATATGATTGAGCATGTTGTTTCCTCATCAGTTTCTATATGGTCCCAGCTTTGTAATAAAATCTGCAATAACAAGTGTACTTGAATAAATCGAAATGAATCAGAGTGGAATTAAAAGCAAAGAGAGATACACTTCAACTAGAAATTAATCATCGTTACCTCTAATAAAATTTGAGTAATCTTATCACGATTCTCATTGTTAGGCCCCAAAAGATTCAGATCAGCCCTGAAATGAAATAGATTTATGATGATAATCATAGTTTCCAGCTCATGCATGTTTGTTCCAAAATAATTTTGAAGATAGAGTAAAGCAAAACAATTAAAAGAAAAGAGAAACAAAGAAAAGTTCTGTACTTTTCTAACAGTCGACAAAGTTGTTGATGTGCATAATTGGCCTCATCAAAGTCATTTCTTAACGGCAAGAAGTTTAACCAGATTGGAACCACCTGTTTAATTATCAGTAACACCAATTTAGACAAACAAGGCATGCACGGATGAGCTGTAGGAAGATGATGGTCGAGGCAACAACAATACTACCCTTGAGCTTTAATATATGAGTCACTTTGTAGTTCACTTTCTTCATTAAAATATGCTTTATATTAAGGACTAGAGAGAGTAGTATTTTTGGAAAAAGACACGAATTGTATTACCTGAGGGCCATTAATAGTATCATGCCTGAATTCATATATTTTCCCCAAAGCTGAAACAGCCGCATCATATGTCGATCTTCTCTCTGATTCCATAGAACGCTGTATTACGTGACATAGTCTGTTGACAGCCTCTGCAAAAAAAGAAAAAAGGAAAAAAAAAAAAAAGAATCACCATTTTTACAATATATTGTTCAATAAAAACAAGTATACTGAGGTATGTTCGTAAAAGTACTGTAATGAGCCTACCAAGGGCATCGAAGTTGGGCATAAGTTCTCTGTTTGTGGCACATAAACCAATCCCACGTGCAGCTTCCTATATAAGTTACATTACCCCAAACATAACCTTAGTAATAAAGCTCAGAATCTAATAACTGACAAAACAAACAGAGCGAGCTGGCTCATTTAATTTTGCAAAAATAATTAAATACCCGTTGAAGCTGAGGGCTTTCTAAGTTACAAAAGTCCATGACGTCCAAAGGATATGTATCACAATACCTGGTTGAATAACACAGAGGAATGAGTCATGTGTATAAAAGGGTATTTGAATTTAGATATATTACAAGTTAAACCTTTGCAACTTATATGGGTAGTCCTTCAAAAGCAAATTGAAAATGGAGATTGCCACTGCTTTCACTTTATCTGGGTAATTATTATCATAATCCTGCAGAAGAGTTGAATCAAATGATGAAGACATAGTTGTTAACCGAAGAAAAAATGAAGACATGGTCATGCGCTTCTTATGTGCAAGTTTTGCAAACATTAACATGGGAAAGTTGCATTTTTTTGAAAAAAAAAAAAAAAAAAACCTTAAAGAAAAAAAAAAAATATATAAAAAATATATATATATATATATAATCATACAAAGAAGAATAGAAAAGATCAGGGGGACTGACCCATAAGGCTTCAACAGCTGGCAGAAGCTCATCCACATAAGGTAAGAACGCAGACTTCAATGTCTCTATCATTGTTTCTAAGCAGTTTGCAGCCTTCAACCGAAAACACATATATCATAATGTGAAAAAAAGCATACAGAAAACAATGTTTCCATATTGAAAGATTAAAGGGCCAAAACAATGAAAAATTTGAACACAGACTTCAATTATTTCCTCCTCTTGTTCAAGTTCATAATCAGTCACGTCGGCAGACGATTCTAGAACGGCATATAATGACCGCTGAGAGACCTGTAGGTCTATTAGAACAACAATCTGCTTGATTAGATCCATGCTGAAAACCGATCCAGAGATCTGCACAATCAAATTTTGGTAGTTGTAATCAAAGAATATAAGCTCAAGTATATATGTGTGTGTGTGTGTGTGTGTGTGTGATCTCAGTAGACATTCCCACATACCGTAATGCATGCATTGAGGCTTTTTAACATCACTATCTCAATCGATCTTTTTCTTTCCTGTCGTGATTTGAAACTCAAACTAGTTCAGCCAAAGAAATTGCGCAATATAATAGTACGTGAGGTGAAAACTTTGTTCTGAATTGAATCATTACCTTTTCTGAAGCTTTGACCAGAGCTCGTACAGTGGAGTTTATCAATCCATGAGACTCTTTGTGTAGGCACGAGAGCAACACGCTTGGAAGGGCTAGAAACATGAATATAATTAAGGGAAGCTTATACTTAAACGCAGCCCAACATTTTAAATAATATTATTTATTACTAGTACTATAAAATCAGAAATACCGTCAATAGAAGCGATTTTAACAGCAGCATCAACAGGGTCGTCGTCGTCGTCGTCATCGTCATCGTCATCATCATCAGTACTCCTGAACAGGCTGGTCAGAAGAGGAGAGACCTAATCATTGGAAGTCGAGATCAGTCACTGGAAAATCTATATCCATATATATTATATATATATATATATATATATGGATATGGATATAGCTGCAAACCAAACCAATTACGTACCTTGGAAGCCCATGGTGCAAATTGCTCCAGGAATTGAACAACAAAACGCGACAGTAAATGACAGGCCAAAATTGTCCGCTCAGGGCAATTCGAAATTTTCTTCTTTTCAATGATTAACGTCGTCCTACAAAACATATTTAGATATATTGTAATATATAAAAATTGGTGGCGGCCAACCTTTTACATATGCATGCCTTACATCTTTGAAAGAAATATTTTTTAAGAAAATTTTTGAAAACAAAAGAATTCAGGTAGAACAGAAGGGAAGATTTGAAGCCAAACATGGTGGAATCTTTGGTATTTTTAAGAATCTGAATCAACACAGGCATGGTTTTGTTAAGGAATTCGTCAGTCTGCGGTAGTTTGCACAACCGAGACAATGCCTGCATCGTATCAATTAACTTCATGTGAGAAAGGAAGGATTCATTAAACTATTTATAGCATAAGCTAAAGAAAATTAAATAATAATAATAATAATAATATACTAGTTATATATGCGGTCCATAGGGCCCTGCTCTTCTTGGGTATATGTAATCTTGTTTTTTCCTAAAATGTAAATAACTAGCTAGATGGTTATTAGGAGAAGCAGAATATACCGTTAAGATGTGAATTTTTACTCTGTCGTCGGTATTGGTCCAATCATCTAGAATTTTAAACACAATTGTAAAAACCTTCAAAACGTCCAAGGTTATATATATTAGAAGCCAAACTAAAATCAAAAAATATATATAAACATAATTCTACTCATATTTCCATGCTAAGTGACTGTATACAATGCAGTAAAATTGTAACTGTATAGAATTTTAAGTACCCAATCATTGTTGCACCTTGCAACTTTGCTAAAGTAACATACACATAGCAAGAAGGCAAGTAATAATCAGTCAAATGTATACAATGATTATTTATTAATACTCCTATAATTTAAGCCGGAAAAAAAAAAAAAAGACTAAAAGTTAAAGATTTTTATATAAATTAAAGGAAGAAATGGCATAGATTTTTAACTTCACTAATCATATATCCTCCATTTTTTTATCGAACGAAAATTTAAGATAACATAAATTATAACTATTTATATATACTATAAACACATTTATTATAATTTTTGAATCAAATTATTTGTTATTGAAGTAACAAGTATATTGTGCAACAGTGGATTCTCTGTCCAATAAATCAACAATTAATAGTGTTCGGGAAAAAAAAAAAAAAAAAAATCAACAATTAATGTATCCATCATCCTATATTTTACGAGGGAGGGGATAATATTAAAAAACAATACATACTGAAATCAATTTCTTTTTTTTTTTTTTTCCTTTTTGCATATAAACTAAAAAATTTTACTTTCAATGAACGACATATGTTAAAAAATTCATCAATGCTTCAAATACATATGGTAAAACAACTTACAACAAGGACAGTGAAAGAAGAAACTTTAAAAGTATTTTATAACCAGGAGTGGAAATGAAATATATATTACCTCTTGTTGTTGCTATACAACATCTACTTAATTAACTTTGGTAGGTCAGGAAAACTAGTTAAATTAAAATTATTTGTTAAAAATGTGCGCTAGTTTCCTAAAATGCCTTCTTAAATTATTTGTATTATTTAAACTATTTGTTGATGCAAATTCCCTTACCACTAAGATAGTTTAGGAAGAAAATAATAATTAAGATAAAGGAGATTGAAAAAAGAATTATTACTGATTACCTCATCAGCATGACTTAATAGAACTATTGGTGATTACACTAATGAAAAAAAAAAAGAATTATTAACGATTACCTCATCAGCATCACTTAATAGAAAAAGAGACTCGTCCTCATAAAAAAACCACGAGAAAATATTACTCAAGGATTCTATGGATTTCGCCCCAAGCAACGACTGAGACGTAAGGGGTTTTAGAGAATCCACTGTCTCTTGATAGTGGCTACGGAAAACAATCTGCACCCAAAAAATTCAATACGCATTTAAGATTTATTTTGATAAATAAAACCCACATCCATCATCATCTCATGTTTCTACAAATTGACTCTGAGGTACTATCAATTAATTAAGATATACCGGAAATGATGATGCCAGTGATATCAGAATTTCCATAGATTCGGCACGGAACCTTTCCCCTTGCTGCAGGAGAGATTATATATTTAACACAAAACTATGAATGCTGGAGGGGGAAAAAATATGTGCCCATTTTATATATTTGATGGGGCCAAATTCCCAAAAATATCCATGCGTATAAGTCACATGCATATACCTCAAGAAGTTTTAGCAATTCAGGCACCAGATCTTCCGAAAACGACCTGATCACCTCTTCATTATCGCATTTGTTAATCAAGAGACCCACTGCTATAGTAGCATCAAACTGCGCAGATCATATATAAAACGAGTTAGTTGCTATTAGGAAGACAAGCAACTTTTTTGCTTTGAAAGATGGCAAACACCACTTGATGTCTGTGAATGAATATATACCTGAACACGTGGATAAATTGAGGCTGATGATCTAATTATGGTGACTAGTCTAGGCAGGAACTTAATTAAATATTGGACATGCTCTTTTTCATGCTCTGAAGCTGAACAAGAAATCGATTCAATGGCAGCCCAGCGAACGCGAGGATGGGAATCAGCGAGTGAGATATCGGTCACTCTCTCAGTTTGCTCACGTATCCCCTCCTGTGTGGTAAATATATATAGTTAAACACATATTCCTTAATGAACAGTAAGTAATTGGAATATTACGACTTTCTCCTCAAAGTTAAAACGAAAAGGGAAAAGATCAAATTACGGGGCCACACGCTCTCCCAATTGCAGCAAAGGCAATAACTCCAGCATGACGTGTCTGCCAATCTTCTGAATTCAAATACTGTGGTATCATCTCAATTCCAAATGAAAGTAACAAGTCTTCTTTCGAATCCAAGCAAACCTCAAGTAGTAACAACTTTCCCAGTTGGTAATTCCCAGAGATCCCCAGACTTTGACTTAATTCCGTGTCCATATCATACCAGGAAGGAACATCTTCAATACGATACATCAAGCGCACGCAATTCTCGACTATACTACGTTTAGATTCCTTAGATAGTTTCCGAAGAAAATGTGCAACACCAACCGAAAACTGTTGCTGGAGTATCTTAAAAATTTCAATCGCCTGGCACTTGATAAAATTGACATCTACAGTCTCAACAATTTCGAATATGCAGGTCAATACAGAATCAAGTGACTTCACAAAACAGTTAGTATTATATCTAGCAAATACCACCAAATCCTTGATTCTTGGTTCCAAGACATCGATTTGACCGCCCTTTCGAAATGCTAGTTGGAGCCAAACAATCATTTTTAGAAATAGGTTCCTGTCATGCCTCAACATTGGCCGCAGGATTATCAATTTTACCGAGGCATCAAATGTCAAAGCCTGGATATTGAGATTGGGAGAATCAAATAGGTCGAAAAATGTAAAGTAAAGTGACTTATGGTTAACACTTAAAAAGTTGCACGCTCCTTGCGTGGGCAAAAACAAAAACACCCTGACTGCCATTTCTTGCCTTGTTTCGAAGTTCGTACGAATGTCCTCTAAGAGATTGTCAACAAGTTCGCCCCATCTCTCGGTTTGAAAGATCCTGGAGACTATTTCAGATAAATTAAGCATATTAAGTAATGATTCGTGGTCGTCGGAAACTTCGAGAAACAGAGATTTGAGAGCGGAGAGCACGCTTTCATCAATTCTTGGCGGATCTTGAAATGAGAGGAGCCTTCTCTGGGCTTCTTCACTCGTCTCAGGAGGAGCATCATCAGCTGGAACTTGGTATGTATCTTTACCTTCTCTACTCGGGTACTTTTCTTTAATGGAGGGCTTGTCTGCCTCTACCTCTGCCTCTTGCTCTGTTTCTTGTTTGCGTTTATGCCTCACACAGTGTGGAGGAGGCGTGGATGGAGACGGTGGCCGTGAGGGAGGTTTACTACCGGAAGTAAACGCCATTGTGTGGGGAAGTTGGGTGAGTTGGACAGTGAGAAACGAAGACGGCAAGGTATTGAAGATTTTGAATATGATTGAGTTGAAGATGCCGGGATTGGATTCTCATGCGCGCTTCATAAATTCCGTTACGACAGTTAGCCACGTCAGCGTTTCTCTCTCGCCTTGAAAGAGAATATCTTTAAAGGGACGGGAGTGGGTACAGCCTTGAAAACCTGATCTCTCATGCATATCACTTTACAAAGATGCTTGATTTAATGCATTTCATATTCTTGTTTTAGTCTACTTTAAAATGTGTTCTAAAGAGCTTACCCTTCATTGAATTTATAGAAAATATGAATGCTTGAATTATGATCCTTCTGACCGATAAAGCTTTTAAACAGAGAGTTTTCACTACATTTTTTTTTTTTTTTTTTTTTAATTTGTATCATTTCATACGGTTCCACCAGAAAAAGAAATCTACCAAGTGTCTCTAACTATGCCATTGGATCAAATTAGTTAGGTTTATTTTCAAGGAAAAAAAACATTAATAAGAAAATTTCAAATCTGATGTAATCGTAGTATAATAATGGGCCTGTTTGGGTTGTCTTTTTTATTAGCATTAGTGTGCAAAAAATTTCAGTGGCTTTTAAGTAAATGATCAGTGAGAAAAAAGCCCAACGAATCTTGTTTAGATTAGCCAGTACGTTGGCTGGGCTTATCTGAAAATTCCTAACGCCAATGGACTTATTAGACGCTCCAATTTGGAGCTTATTTCCTACTAAGAAGCTGCGTCTCGTCTTCTCCGACTCGGCTCCTCATCTCGTCTAGTCCCCGCTGTCTCGTCCTCTCTCAATCCCTTCCTGTCGTCCTGAAATCGCAGATCATCACCGGGGAAAAAAACAGATTTTTAGCGTCTGCTTCCACTGCGAACTGAAGTTTGATGATGATGTTTGATGATTTGAGAACTGAACTTTGGTGATTTGAGAACGAAAAGAGTGATGGCGGTGAGTTTTCCCCATCATCGTTTTCCATTCATCTTCGATTCATCCCTTTTCGATCCGCAAATGATGATAGTGTCTTCTCCCTCTTCGATCTGGTTGTTTTCGAAGGCAAAGGAGGACGGTGGACGACGAATGGCATCTTTCTCCTTCTTCGATCTGCAGATTTTTTTTTAGCTCTGAGCCATGTATTTTTAAATTCATTTTGCTATTAAATTTCTGGGTTTGTCTTCTATTTTATGATTCAATTTTTGGTTTATGGATTGTTCTGCTTCTTGATGGTGATTGTTGTTCTGTGATTTCATTGCTCCAAGCAGACAATATGGACCACGATAATGAGGAAGAAGATCTCCATCTAATGCTTGGATTGTTAATGGTTATCGTAATAATTTAAGCGATAGGAGTGTAGAAGATTGTTCCGACTCTCACAGGAAGAGGCGTAGAACAAGTCATCGTGATGCTGTAGAATTGTTGTGTGAAGCAATGAAGGAATCTTCTAAGACTTTGATCCAAGCGTCGGAGAATATTTGCAAAGCATTTGTTGAGGCTCGTCGGGATTCTCCTAATGTGAAAGGTGCTCAGCAACTGTATGCTGAACTGATGAAAGTTGAAGGGTTGACATCTGATGAGATCGACGAAGCTTATATTAGAATTGCTGATTCTCGAAACCTAACAATTGCTTTCCCCTCCATATCCATTCCAGATGAACACAAGGCTGGCTGGGTTCGCAATCTCATGAACTAGCTAGTACTATAACTTTTTAACTTAGGAGATTTAGTACGTGTTTGGATTAGCTTTTGGGTTGTATTTTGGGAGGGTCTCGAATCGATGGTTGCATCTTTATTTCGAATTGAAGGTACTCCACATTTGGTATTTTGTATAGACATCACAAAGTGCTACATTTATATGGTGGTTTATATATGCCTTCATAATACAGCCTTTTTCATTGGATTAAAGGAACTCCACATTTGATTTTTTTGTGCACACTTATTTACTCGTGCACACCCTTGTATGTATAAACTGATATGTATACACACACTGGTATGTATAAACTGATATGTGTATATATATACATGTAGATTATTGATGCTGATATCCATACATATCTCTTAATCAGCCTTGAGGCTATATATATAAAAGACCTTTTGTGAGTTCAATGTGTTTTCATATTAGTCATTAGCAAACACCAAACAGATTGAGCTATGCACTGGGGAAAATTTTTATCTTCAATTATCTTAATATATACAACTAATATGTATACCACTCTGGTCTTATTTATAAGTCCATTTTTGACCAAGTCACACATACTAAGGAGAGGTAGTTAGCTCAATGATTATAAGATGAGTTTTCAACTTTACCCTCATTTGTGATTGGATACCTTCAACTCTTTCTTCTCTCTCTATTTTCATTGGTACAATTAATATGGGTAAAATTGTCACAATCTCAGTCAAAGGGGACTTATAAATAGGACCAAATTTTTTTGGTCAAAATGGACTTATATATAGGACCAGAGTGGTATGTAATATTCAACATGATTCATACCCTTTTTAGTCATTTTCCATCTCAACTAACTTTTCAACCGCTGACCCAAACACTCATCAGTTTGGAAAAAAGCCACTTTTGTAAAAGTCAAATGGACAATCCAAACACAAATCACTGGGTTTTTTCCTACCGGGCTTTTAAAAAGTTAGATAGCTTTTAAGCCACTGTTTTCTACTTCATTGTTTCCTTTCTGCATTTACTGTTATTCATCCGATTTATGCTCTCCTCTGCTCTTGTCCTCGTCAGGTCTTTTTTTATGCTCTGTTCTTCATCTCTAAACTCAAAAGCAAATGGGGCTGGGAAGAATAGACCATTTGTGATAAAACCGTGAATTGTTTTGTTGTAATCTCTTAAACATTTTAGCTGTGAATTGATTGAATACTTTGTTCTTTGGTTTTCCTGTATAAATTTGCTAGCCATGAGATTGCAAGAAATCCATTAGAACTTCCCCACTTTTGTTTTCCTATATAAATTGCCTGTATACTTTGTTCTTTTGTTTTCCTGCATAAATGGGCGATCTTTTTTAGCTGTGTATAGTGTGGCAATATTTTTATTTATGGATCAAAAAAGAAAAGAAAGCCAAAAGATGATGATGATCCACTTGATGATAATTTTATCCGGAGATATTCCCAAAATGATGTGGAATTTGATCAAGCTGAAGAAGGAAATATGGGTGATGATGATGATGATGATCCACTTGATGATGATAATCCACTTGATGAAGCATCCTCATCAACACGAATGAATGATCTTCATGATGAAATCAGAAATGAACTTGTAGGGACTAGATTTATTTAAGTACTTTATTGTGTTGTAATTTATTTAATGGAATTTGACTATTTTATTTAGCAAATTTATATTTATTTTTAATTTTTATCCCAAATTATCACATTTTATACAACATATGTGTGTGTGTGTGAGAATTTGATTCATACCCTTTTTAGTCATTTTCCATCTCATCTATCTTTTTAAAAGCTATGCCAAACAAGTTCCCATCACAAACAAAAGCCACTTCTGTTATTGCTATCCCAAACACAAATCACATCAGAAAAAAGTTCATTAAGAAAAGTCCATCAGAAACAAAAACCACTTCTCCCACAGCTATCCCAAACGGACCCATTGTTATGCTACACATTTGTTTCCACAGAAACTTATAGGCTCCTTTACAATATAGTAATAGGATTGTTATATTTGTATAAATTATAAATATATATGAAAAAAGGGATTAGTAAACGTTTATATATATATATATATATATATATATATATATTGTTGGTTTGTCATTTGTATTTTTGTTATAACAGATTTTAAATATCATCATTAGCGATCGCATAATTTTTAAAATTTTAGATTTTGCACGTGTTTTTAGAAATAATTTTTTTCAAAGCCATAAAAAAAACTCATTAAATACCTGCATTTCCATATTGATATTCCCTTATGTGTCTTTTCAAACTGTTAATCTCTTTAAAATTAATCAACTCTGTTGTTTCAGTCTACTCTAAAATTTATTCTAACGAGTTTACCCTTAATTATTATGATAATAATGATAGAGATAGGATATTGTCACTACTAATTTTGGCCACTATCAATGTCACGACCACTTTTAATTTCTACCGTTAGATCAAAATCTCATCTACTTTTATCATTTTTCTCTCCTATTGAGATTTTGATCTAACGGTGAAAAAGTAGTAGTGACATTGGTAGTGACAATATCCTATCCCATAATTGATAATAAGTTTGATGCCAATAAGATTGACCCAGTGAATAAAAATACAACTCTTGTAAAGATGTGATGAGCTCAAATGCCATTTAAAACATAACATTGTTGACAGACACGTGTGCGTAACATTGTAAGCATTTTGATCATATGTATCAGGTGCTGTCTAATAAACAATTATGGCACGGCCCCCAACTGGGTTAGCAAATAAATGATTGAGCATGTCGTCTCCTCAGTTAGTATATAATCATCACTTTGTAATAAAATCTGCGAGGAAAAAAATGTGTACTCCAATAAATCAAACTGAACCATAGTGGAATTAAAAGCATAGAGGGATAACTTTGACTAGAAATTAATCATCATTATTACCTCTATTAAAATTTGAGCAGTCTCGTTAATATTCTCATTGTCAAGCCCCAAAACATCCGGATCAGCCCTAAAACAAAATAGATGATGATGATAATGATAATACCTTCCAGCTGATGCATATTTGTTCCAAAATAATTTATTAGATGATGATAATGACAATACCTTCCAGCTGATGCATATTTGTTCCAAAATAATTTAAAAATAAAGTAAATAAAAAAAGTATGCACTCTTCTAATAGTCGATAGAGTTGTTGATGTGCATATTTGGCCTCTTTGAAGTCATTTCTTGAGGGTAAGAAGTTTAACCAGATTGGAACCACCTGCCTAATTATTAGTAATACCAACTAAAACAAGCAACGCATGCAAGGATTGGCTGTAGGCAGATGACAGCCTATGCAACAAGCATACTATTCCGACTGTACATTAAACCCGGAAACCTAGTCTGACCTGAACCTACCATGTCTAGCCCAAAAAAAGGTGAAAAAAAACCCTAATATATTTGGGTAGGACTGGGTCTAACCCGAAGTCCGGGTAAGACTGATTATCGAGCTAGGGTCCATGAGCAGTAAGCATGGTCCTACCCGGATAATTTGATATATATATATTTATTATTATATATATTATATTAATAAATTCAAATTTGCCCTAGCTCTCCCCATTTGTGCATTCAGTCTCTCACTGTCCCGATTTGGCATCTGGCTCTTGCCATCTTCTCCAAGATTCAATCTCCTCAACCGGCCGCATCGTTTGTCCTACCTCATCATCTATACGCAAGAAGATCTGGGTTACTGTTACGACGGCCTATGCTAACTCATCAACAACAACCTTTTCACTCCAGATATGGGTTTCATCAACGGCGACCTCTTCACTCCAGATCTAGGTTGCCATCGTCCTCTGTTTTCATGCCCCTTCCTCATTCGGGCTGGAAAGCTTCACCCCCATGACCCATGTGTGGCGATTGTATCGTCTGTTTTACCCTCTCTCAATTTTTCTTTTCATAAAGTAGTTCCATAAAGTAATTCTCTTCTTCTTCCTGCTTTGATTGTATCACCACTTTCACTCTCTCTCAAGATGACTATTTTTGTTGGTCACAGGGATCTGCTTGGTAATTATGTTTTATTTCCTTGTTTTCGTCTTATATCATTTTCCCTGCAAATTGTTCTATTTCTGGAAATTTTTTTGTTTGGATTTTCATTTCATTCGACCGGATCTTGGTTTCTAGAATTTTTGTTTGTATTTTTATTTCAATCGGGTCAAACTACTAGCTTGGTCCAGTTTGACCTAGTCTCCAACCCGAAGTCATCGGGTTTTTTCCCTGGTAGGACCGGGCTCGTTCCAGCCCGAACAACCTTCCAGACTAGACCACGGGTTAATAACATGCCTGGTCCGGTCTGCTTGATGTACATCCCTACTCCGATTTTTAATATAAGACATAATCTGTAGTTCAATTTTTTCGTTAAAGTATGTCTTATATTAAGAAACTAGAAAGGGAAATAATTAAGAAAAAAGAAAAGGAAGGTGTTACCTCGGGCCGTTAATAGTATCATGGGAAAATTCCAATTAAATACCAAATGAATTTACAAAACCCCCAGAGGTGACGCGAATTTGCAAAAAGACTTAGAGGTGACAAGGACTTTTGGGGGTTTTGCAAATTCGTGCCAAATGACCATTTTGCACTTAGGGTTAAATCATTAAAAAAAGAAAAAGAAAATACCCCTCCCCACGGTGGGCCCACCGTCGGCGGCCACCACCACCGTCGGCCGCCGGTGGCCACCACCATCGCCGCCGCCACCACCTCCGCCGGTGGATCGGCGTCCACCACCTCCGCCGGTGGTGGTGGTCGCCGCGGCCGACGAAAAGTGGTGGACGCGCCGTCGCCCGCGATGGTCCTTAGTCGGGCCGCGGCGATCGACGGTGGTGGTGGTCGGTTGCCGCCGGCGGCCGGCGGTGGTGGTGGCCGTCGGTGGTGGGGCCCACCGTTGGGGAGGGGTATTTTTTTTTAAAAAATGATTTAACCCTAAAGGCAAAATGGTCATTTGGCGCGAATTTGCAAAATCCCCAAAAGTCCTTGTCACCTCTAAGTCTTTTTGTAAATTCGCGTCACCTCTGGGGGTTTTACAAATTCATTTGGTATTTAATTGGAATTTTCCCTAGTATCATCTCTGAACATGAATATTTTTCCTCAAAGCTGAAATTAACTGCCACGTCATATGTCATTCCTGAACTCGTATATTTTCCCCAAAACTGAAACTGTCGCGTCATATGTCATCCCTGAACTCGTATATTTTCCCCAAAGCTGAAATTGCCGCGTCATATGTTATTCTTCCGTCTGATTCCATAGCAAACTCTATTACATGACATAGGCTGTTGATAGACTCTGCCAAAAAAAAAAAAAAAAAAAAAGAAGAAGAAGAAGAAGAATAAAAACATCACCACTTTTACAATATAATTGTTCAATAAAAAAAGTTTACTTAGGCATGCTCGTAAAAGTACTGTAATGGGCCTACCAAGGACGTCGAAGTTGGGCATAAGTTCTTTGTGTGTGGCACATAAACTGGAATGGACGGGCACGGAGCCCTCATCACTTGGAAGCTAAAATATAGCCATTTAAGCTAGATCTGGATAGTTCAGATTTCATTTTTTATTAAACAAAATGTCAGTACCAATTTGTTGTCTGAAGTATTTTTTTAGTATATAGACGGTCCAGATTTTATTTTATTTTTAAGTTTTTAAGATCATGAAGTATTTTTCAGTACCCTGGAATATTTTTTTAAGATCCTAAAATAATTTTTTAAGATCATGATGTATTTTTCAATAACAGTTAGTACCCTAAAATATCTTTTCAATACTTCAGAAATATTTTTTTCAAGACCTTAAAGAAAATATTTTAGGACTTACTTCAGGGTACCAAGAAAAATACTTTATGATTTTTTTTTTAATAAAAAAAATAAAAATTTTAAAAAAATATCAGGACCGTCTTGATTTTTTTTAATAAAAAATAAAAATTTTAAAATGAAATCTGGACCGTCTAGAACCAGATTTTGACCCCCAAAGGACGAGCGCTCCCTGCTCGTCCAAAAGGGAACCCATTCCCACGTAAACCAATCTGACGTGCAGCGTCCTAGGTAAGTTACATTATTACAATGAACATAACCTTGGTAATAAAGCTCAAAATATAATAACTGACAAAAAACAAACAGAGCGAACTGGCTCATTTAATTTTGCAGAAATGATTAAGTACCCGTTGAAGCTAAGGGCTTTCTGATTCACGAGAGTCCATGGCGACCAGAGGATATGTATCACGATAGCTAGCTGGTTGAATAACATAGATAGGGGTAAGCATTCAGTTTTTCGGTTCGGTGTTCGATTAAAACCGAAATACATGCATTTTTCAACACCGAACCGAAACCGAAGTGTCTTAAAAACCAAACCAAATTATTTCGGTTAATTAACCAAAATATTTTGGTTTTTCGGCTTAATTTGGGCCTTATTGTGGGTTTTTTTGTTTAGGTGAATTCTGTTAAATGGCCAACCAACATTTTTTTTTTTTTTGCTTGAATCAATCTACAATATTGAGTGCAACCTGATATATATTATTCATTACATGGAGCAGCTAGTATACAACGAAATACAAAACATGGCACAACAAAGTCTACAATATTATACAAAACATGGAGCAGTAGCAGCTGGTATATATCACAAAGAAATGATCTACCCCTTCTGTCCGATTCCAGTAAGGCCGGTTTGAAGAAATAAGCTGTATAGCACTTCTCATCGATCATCATTCTTGGTGATTTAAAAGGTAAAGGAAGTCCATTCGGTGTGAAATCACAGGTGGTGTATACTGGGGTGTAAAACCAATCAGCTTCTTCAGGATTAAGGGTTCGAACAGGACTAGATAAGAGAAACCTATGCATAAAGATCTCAGCTGCAAACATATGAGTGAGGCATCTTGGATCCTTTTGCAGAATTTTCTTATTATATTTGCTTGGAAGTTCATAAACAAAAACCTTCAACCTTCCCACTGGATCATCTTCTAGTACATCACCAGCACTACCTGCAATTGTTCCACCATGATATAGACACTGATGATTGGTCTCGGACATATGTGTCAAGTTTATCACTATAATGAATTTCATTATGGCTTTGAGAAATTTTAGAGAAGTCTGATTATGAACGACTAGAAGTCAAAATTTCAATTAACCAGGCATGTACATGTATAGGTAGACCCATAGTAATGAAAATAAACAAAAAAACCGAATCAAAGGAAAAAGGACTACAAATAATTAAACTCATGTCTCACTTCCACAACAGCACAACAGAGTCACTTTCAGATATATCAGATTAATTAGAAGCACAGGTGAAAATAAACAACAAAAACCGAATCAAATTCAAAGGACTACAAATAATTAAACTCATGTCTCACTTCCACAACAGCACAACAAAGTCACCTTCAGATATATCATATTAACAAAAACCGAATCAAATTCAAAGCACAACACAGGTGATTTCTTTTTTTTTAAATGTTCAAACACTGGTACGTGATTCTAAAAATCGAGCTTATTAGCAAGAGAAGCTTATTATCATTTACAAGAAAATACCCACAACAAAGAAATAACCACAAAAATTGACACCCAAATCAGAAAAGTCAACACCCACAACTTTTTGAAACAGAGAGACGACGCTGAAAATACAAGCATATGGAGTGAAGTGAAGGACCTCACCAAAGTGAGACACGACGCTAAGACAACAAGATCGACCTTTGCTTCGAACTTTCACTTCAGAGAACTAATGAAGAGGCAGATCGCAGAACAGATCTAGATTCAGCGATCACAGAACAAAGATAACCACACCCACAAATAGATCTGGCTGAGAAACGGCCAGGAGAAGTCGAACACCCACCACCCACAAACAGATTTGGATCTCTCACCACCGAGAAGGCGAAGTGAAGGGTTGCGAACTGCGAAGGTGAAGGGTGAACTGCAAAGTCGAAGTGAGTGAGAGTGAGAGGTTGCGTTATGGCCTGGCAGTGGGAGTGAGCGGCTGATAGTCTTATACGAGTCGACGGATTACGGACTTGGGGTTTTCAATGGTGAGGAAATAGGAATTGAAAAAAGAGGCAAATTGGGTTGGGTTTGGTCTTGAGTTGAGTAGGCCGAGGGTTGGGCTGAATAAAAATTGAAAGGTAGGGAAAAATAATAATACGTCGTCGTTTCAATTAATTTCAGTTATTCGGTTTTAACCGAAATAATTTTGAGAAAATCGAACTGAACACCGAAAACCGAATTATGCCTATTTCAAAGACCGAACCGTAATTGAAAAACCGAATAGGCTTCGGTTCGATTCGGTTTTCGGTTTGATTTGTTCACCCCTAAACATAGAGGAATGAATCATGAGTATTAAAGGCTCACAGTTGAATTCAGATATATTACAAGTTAAACCTTTGCAACTTTTATGGGTAGTCCTTCAAAAGCAAATTGAAAATGGAGATTGCCACTTCTTTCACTTTATCTAGGTACTCATTATCAGGACCCTGCACAAGAGATGAATCAAATGATGAATACATAATCACATTTCTTATGTGTAAGTTGAGAAAATTAACCCTGGAAAGTTGCCTTTTAAAAAAAGAACCTTGAAGGAAATTATATATATGATCATACAAGGAAGAATAGTCAGATGAGGGGGACTGATCCATAGGGCTTCAACAGATGATAGAAGCTCATCCACATGAGGTAAGAACGCAAACTTCAATATCTCTATTGTTTCTAAGCAGTTTGCAGCCTTCAACCAAAAGCGCAGAGACACAATTTATTGCATAAAGTGGAAAAAAGGGGGGAAAAACACATACTGATAGAACTTAAAGAATACCTTATTTCTAGAACTTAAAGAGAGTAAGAGAGAAGTAGAAAAGGGAAATCTAGAGTTAGAATCTAACTCCAGCCAACACAACACAATTCTAAAATATCATATTTTCATTCATCCCCTTATAGAAAGAGAATACAATATATTTATAGAGTTCTAACTATAACCTCCTATAATAACTTCACTAAACAGATAAGATAGAATAACTATACGACAGATAAGAAACCATAACTTCCTATACAATAGATAAGAATAATAAACTAACAGAAAATAACTACTCTTCCTTAAAACAGAAAACTTCTCCTAACATGTGTCTTTTTGCAAAAGAGGACACATGGAACCCTAACAATACCCTCCCCTTGAAATTCAGCCTTGTCCTCAAGGCGAAAATAATGAAATCTCAGCCAAATTTGCGTTGGTCAGCTGCTCAGATTCCGAGAATTCAGGCGTTTTCCTTGTATCATCGGTAATCTCCATGATTTGCAAAGTTGCTGATTTGCAACGATGTCCAGGCGTATAAAGGTCTCCACATCTGAAATATAGGCCTTTTTCTCGTCGATATTGACGTTGCTGATCGGTTCTGGCCGGTGGTTGCATGATTGGTGGGTGATTCTGAACTTGACGTTGTGTATTGCTCAAGGCCAAAGATTGCACGATCGGAAGGTGGTTCTGTAACAGATGATGCGTTTCTGCCGAGGATGATGTGGTCATTGGATAATTATGGGAAGTTGCCTAATAGAGCGATTTTTGAGAAGAATTTAAGTTAGTAGTATGGTCCCAGGGCTGACGTGGCAAATAATTTTTATTTTCAAACCAGAAATAATTATTATCCAAATCTTTGGCAGTCGGATTACGCGGGATTTGACGTGAATTCTGTTGGGATTGGATTTTTGCCTCAAACTCCAAAGCTAAACTCACGGCTTTATACACTGTACGTGGCTTTTGAATCTTTACATCTGCTTGGAATTCTTCTTTCAACCCGTTGATAAACACGCCTAAAAGGCAATGCTCGGGCCAGCCCTGTACTTGCGATTGGCGTCGAACAAATTCCTGTTTATACTCTCCCACAGTGCCAGTCTGTCTAGCGTCGCAGAGATGAACATCAGGATTCTGGAATTCAGCCGGGCCGAATTGTTCTTGAAACACTTGCACTAGTTCTTCCCAATGTCTTATCGTTCTTCCCGAAGAAACCCAGGTAAAAGTATCGAGCGCGTCTCCTTCCAAATTTATTGCCGCAACATCTACCTTTAAATCTTTGGGTGTTTGGTAATACCTAAAGTATTTTTCTGCCCTTAAAATCCAGCCTCTTGGATCACCGCCTTCATACTTTGGGAAATCAATTTTTGAATAAGGACGTCTTGATTGATTTCTGTACCACCAAGAGTCATCTCCCTCATAATGCTCGTTGTAAGTGTCCCGGTTGACATGACTTGACTCTCCTTGAGTGAATATTGGTGCTTTCTGTCTCCTCAAGGTATTAATTTCTGCATTCATTTGACTCAACTGCGCCATGATGGCTGTTAACTGCGGATTATTGGCTTCAAGGTGCGTATGGGGAGGAGGCTGAAGTGAAATCACTGCTGGGTCATTATGATGATTGGAATTTGGTGGTATTTTTGGGTTATGGGTTGAAGGTAATGGAGAGTTATTCTCATATGAAGAATTTCAAGTATTCACCATTGTATCTAGCAGGCCCTAAGAACGACCGCTCGATACCAATTGATAGAACTTAAAGAATACCTTATTTCTAGAACTTAAAGAGAGTAAGAGAGAAGTAGAAAAGAGAAATCTAGAGTCAGAATCTAACTCCAGCTAACATAACACAATTATGAAATATCATATTTTCATTCACCCCCTTATAGAAAGAGAATACAATATATTTATAGAGTTCTAACTATAACCTCCTATAATAACTTCCCTAAACAGATAAGATAGAATAACTATACTACAGATAAGAAACCATAACTTCCTATACAACGAGATAAGAATAATAAAATAACGAGAAAATAACTACGCTTCATTAAAAGAAAACTTCTCCTAACATGTGTCTTTCGCAAAAGAGGACACATGGAACCCTAACACATACAAAAAACAATGTTTCAACAATGAAAGATCAAAGGCCAAAATAATGAAGAATTTTAATACATACTAGAATTATTTCCTCCTCTTGTTCCATTTCATACTCAGTCACGTGTTCTACATTGGCATATAATGAGAGTTGTTGGTTTATCAGAACAACAATCTGCTTGATTACAACCACATTAAAAACTGATCCAGAGATCTGCACTATCACATTTTGATATATACATCATCCAAGAATATAAGCTCAAGTATTTATATCACAAAATCAGTGAAAAGTAGTATTCACCAATTTTTGTAAGGGAAAATTATAATAAAAGACCTAAGAAAGATAATATTTATTAAAAAGGACTATAAAATGGTAATTATTTTGAAAGACCAGAAATTAAAATATCAAAATAGAAAGACTAAATTGCCGTTAACAAGATTATTACTTTATTACACCTAA
Source organism: Acacia acuminata (assembly GCA_019022655.1). Classification (NCBI taxonomy): domain Eukaryota; kingdom Viridiplantae; phylum Streptophyta; class Magnoliopsida; order Fabales; family Fabaceae; genus Acacia; species Acacia acuminata. The sequence continues at coordinate 8,309,497 of JAFJYI010000002.1, forward strand.
TTTCGTTACGCTTAGGCAAAGGCGGTTCGATCGAGCTTAAAGTGTGGTGACTTTGAATCTTTGTTAGGAAAACAGCTTCTCGGTTCATTTGCTATTGAGTATGGTGAGTTTATTTTTTTTTTCTTGAACCCTCTAAAGATTAAGTGAATTTCACAGTTAAAATTTTGTTTTACTAATGGATTTTATGTTGTTTTTTGTTGCAAAAGCATTAATGGGGTGGAGAAATGCTCTATTCATGCTGCAGCAGAGACTAGGGCCTGTTTGTTATGTTGAAGATTGAAGGAGGGGAGGGAAGATTCATCATCTTCCTTGCAAAAACCCGTTTGGCTGCTCCATCTTCTTGGAACCAATCTTTCGGCGGCTCACTATCTTCCTTCATTCATGGGAATATGGTTTCCCTCCATTTTTGGATCGAAAGTGATCTTCCCTTGGGAAGATCCCCAAATAACCCTCATCTACTTCATCAATCCATCTGTAATCCTCGCCACCGCTGTAGTTGCTGTTGCCGCCGCCGCCGCCACCGATGATTCCTCCTTCTGCAAATCCCTCCATCCCTTCTTCTTCTGCGTGTCACCGTTGTGGGTTGCAAGGATGAAGAAGATCTGAAAATTTTGTGTGTTTGTGTGTGTGTGTGTGTTATTGTCGGGTGTTGCAAGGATGAAGAAGATCTGAAATTTTTGTGTGTGTATGTGTCCTGTTTGGGTGTTGCAAGGATGAAGAGAAGAAGATCTGAAAATTTTGTATGTGTGTGGTGCGCTGTTGTCGGGCAGGGATGAAGAAGATTTGGAGAAAAAAGAATTTGTTTTTAGGGTAAGGGATATTTTGGACATTTCAAAGCTTACATTTTAATTGTAATTTTTTTTTAAAATTATCATCTTCCATTTCAATTTCCAGTCTACCAAACAGAACATCCCTTTTAAGTTTCCTCCTAATCTTCCTTTCCATTCATTTCTTTCCTCTAAGTTCCTTTCCTTCCTTAAATCTTCTTCATAACAAACGGGGCCTAAGTGCTAGAGCAGAGGAGGCAGTGAATCATGACCTGCGCTTACCACAGGAATGGATATAATGACCCAAGCAAGAAAATTCAAATCTCTCCAAGAAAACTAAAGTAGGGAATATGGTAATTTGGTTTTTATTTTTTTGAATAGGGATGAAGATGAAGATATTTAATAATGATGTGGGTAGGTTTTAGGTGTAATAAAGCAATATCTATTTTTTTGGGGATAAGATTGCAGGTTGTTGGGTGTGGCTTTTGGGTTGCATAAACAGTGAAGAAGAATTATTAGGAGCTTAGATTTTTTTATTATTTTATTTTTGTGTGTGGTTGTGATGATTTTGCTTTTATCGCTAAAGCAGTCAATTAAACTAGGTCCTAATTAATTATGTAATATAGGGTCAACCTAGGTTATTCTCCCAAGGAGCAAGCTGTGGGTTTTTCTTTAAGTTGAATTTTAGGTGATGAAAAAGGCAAAGAAATGAAATTAAACTAACTAAATGCAGGATGAAAATTGAGTCTAAAACCTAAATGAGAATGAAACTAATCTATATGAATTTAAATGCAATTTTTGGGGGTTTTTGTTGTGAGAAAAATAATCAAAATCCTAAGAAGAATATTAAATAAAAGCAAATCAACCAAGTTATGATGATGAAGGGGACAACTTAGGAATCATATGGAGTTGACTTTCTTAGCCTAAATCAATTAATTAGACCAAAAGGAGATTAATGAATTTAATTACCCAATTGAACATGGGAAACCCTCTAGCTCAATGAAACATATTCCATTAGAAAACTCATAATGAAATAAGTGGTGGCTAATCAAACCCATTAAAAACCAATCACAAAATAATCTTGAAAATCTTATTTACAATTATCTAATTAAACAACTAGATAACTTATCAACCCAATTAAACAATTAAGGTGATAAACAAAATTAACAATTAAATCAATAACGAAAACTCAATTACTAATTTAATCGACAATCCAAAGGTTGCAACCAAGAATCCAAAGAATAAGCATAAAAACTTCAAATCAGTCTAATCCAAAAGAAATAAATTTACAATCTAAAACTAGATTGTTCTCAATTAATACAACTCAAAATTCTTTAAAACTAAATAATCTCAAGTTTGAATTAAAAAGATAAAAAGAAAGACACTCATTTGTGGTCTTCAAGTGTAAAACCCTAGGCTCTAGCTTTCTCTATGCTCCTCCCAAATTGCCTCCTAAAAGTGCTTAAGCTGCCATGAACGCGCTTCCTCCTCCAAATATTATACACCTCATGGCCATTTAATTAATAAATGAAGAATTCAATTGCCAAGCACAGTACGCTGATTGAATGGGTTGAATTGATGGAATCAATTCAACTTGGTGGGTCCCGCGCGTATGGAGAAATAAGAGTAATTGAATGGATGAATTAATCAATCCTGTGAGTGTTGTGACTGCATCTCCCTTCAGCGTGAATATGCTTCGTGTGTGTGTTCTCGCGGCTGCGTCAATCTGAACCTCGCGTCTAGGTTAGGTTAAATAAATGGAGAAGAAGAGATTTGGGTACTAATTTGAGCCCAATAAAATTTAGAAAGCCCAATAAAATTTTACCATTAGATCTCCTTTTGGCTATCCGAAAAATTCGCACCATAGGATCTTCTAATATGATAAAATCAAGATATATTATATATTAAGAGATATTATTTAATAACAAGATATCAATTAGAATAAATAATTTAAGCCCAATATCTCATAATTAATTCAGATTTATATTATCTCCTAAAATTGGTTAACAATTCAAATATTATCTAATATATCCAAATTAGCCTAAAATAATTCCCAAAATAAATGAATAAAGTGGGATTAAATATATCAAAATTGAGATTTATCAAGGTAGGTTTTAGGTGTAATAAAGCAATATCTATTTTTTGGGGATAAGATTGCAGGTTGTTGGGTGTGGCTTTTGGGTTGCATAAACAGTGAAGAAGAATTATTAGGAGCTTAGATTTTTTTATTATTTTATTTTTGTGTGTGGTTGTAATAAGCTAAAGCTTATGCCATCCATCTTCTTCCTTCCAGCACTTATGGAGTGACGGGATTGAAGGAAGAAGAAAGGTGAGAAGGAGGAACTGTGAAGCCAAGGTAGTTGTGTCAAGTTTAGAACTTGTAAAAATCACTTCAGATTCTGATTTAGTTAGAGAGAATATAGGAAATCTGAGTAAGAGTAATTTAGTATTTCTATTTTAATGTTTTAATTTATAGTCCTTTAAAATAATTACCATTTTTATGGTCCTTTTTAATAACTATTATTTTTCTTAGATCCTTTATTATAATTTTTCAATTTTCTTATTTTTATCATTTCATACATGTTCCAACAAAAGAGAAATATGCCAACTATGTTTAACTATGTCATCGATCGGATCTAATTAATTAGGTTTATTTTCAAGGAACAAATATCTTGAAAATTTAAAATCTTACCACTCTGGTCCTATTTATAAGTCTATTTTGACCAAAAAAATTTGTCCTATTTATAAGTTCATTTTTATGTAATAAATGATTTTGTGACAATTCACCCATATTAATTATACTCATGAAGATAGAGAAAGAAGAAACAGCTGAAAAATACTCAATCATAAATGAGAGCAAAGTTAAAAATTTACTCAATAATCATGAGTTAACAACCTCTCCTTGGTACGTGAGATTTAGTCAAAATAAACTTATAAATAGGACTAGAGTGATATATAGCTTTAAAGCATAATATCTCTGATGTAAGTGATTTTGAGGAAGTGCAAAACACTTCAAATTTTTAATATATTCAAAAGTAAACTTTTCCGATTGTTATAATTATATCAACGGCAAAAGTTGAAGCTGATAGAAGCTGGGGATGGACAAAGTTTAGTTGATCTCTTACAAAATTATCAAGTTGAAGATCCAATGTTTTACCATAGTGTTCAATTTGATGAAGAATCACATTTGAGAAATATTGTTTTGGAGGGATGGGAGATCAACGTACAATTGATTATGACTGTTTTGGGGATGTAGTCAAGGTAGTGAAAACGTAGATTTTACCTGAAAACGGAAGGAGAATGAAAAATCATAAAACGTAAAATCGTAATGTAGTAAAATCGTAAAAACTTAAAAGCATTTGGAAAATTAGTAAAATCGTTTTAATGAAAAAAAATCGTAAAAACGTAAAATCGTAGTGATAAACGAGTTTTTAACTACCATCTCATGTAGTGGTTTTTTTACACAAATGATCGTACAAATAAGTATGATTTAATTTGCGGACCATTTGTTGGGATAAATCATCATTAGCAAAATGCAATGTTTGGTTGTGCTTTTTTGATAAATGAAACATCAGAGTTGTTTGAATTGTTTTTTGAGCAATTTCTAAAATCCATGGGAAATCGACCACCACAAACTATGTATTGTTATTGATCAAGATGCTGCCATGACTAAAGCGATTGAAAAGGTATTCCCTAATACACGGCATCGCTTGTGCTTGTGGCATATATCTAAGAAATCCCCTTCTCATTTAGGTTCTCTGGGCTCTACTCTAACAGTGAGTTTCAATCATTATTTCAAAAGTGCATGAAACTACTCCCTCTGTTCCTTATTATAAGGTACCAACTAACAATTCTCACAAATCAATAAAAACAGTTAAAGTCAATAAAGTTGTTCTAAAATTTAAATAACTTCTAATATTATCTCTACTAATTGAACTAAACTCAAGTATTATATTAATTTTTACTCTTGCCCACTAATCCTATTAATTATGGGCATACAAGGAAAAAATAAATTAATACGCTTTGAAAACAAGCAAGTGCCTTATAATAATAAGAACCAGAGGGAGTATGTGATTCAGAAGAGGAATTTGAAATTACATAGGATGATAATGATTAAGAATTTTGATCTCGATGACCATAGTTGGTTGAGTAGAATGTTTGCATTTCGGCATAAATATTGATCAACTGCATTTGGTAAGGATATGTTTTCTGCAAACATAAAATCTTCTCAAAGAAGTGGCGCTAATAGTGTTTCGGTGAAATATCTACAAAAAAAACTTCACTTACAAAATTTTTCTTAGCTTTTAAAAAGATGGTGGAAAAATGGAGATGTTCTGAGGGAGAAGAAATTTTCACAATAGCGAAGGCATTCCTTCATGTGCTATCAATAGGAACAAGACTTTATACCATGCATCTAAGATTTATACTAAAAAAAAAAATCAAATTGTTTGAGAAAGAATATTTGGATGGAGTGGGGACTTCGTTTAAACAAATGAAAGGGATAGGGACATTGTTTATTATGAGTTGTGTGGGGAGGGAAAAGAGCCAAATAGGTGGATTGTGCCATTTTTTTTTTTTTTTAAACGAGGATGTTATTTGTAGTTGTGAGAAGTTTGAATCAATGAGTATTTTCTGTTCACGTGCATTGAGAGTTTATAACATTAATTGAGATTTGAGACAAGAGTACCTGACAATTATGCAAATATTTCTTAAAGCGATGGTTAAAGAATGCAAAGTTTATTGATTGTCAGCATGAAGGAAAATGTACAACTAGTGAAGATCCAAAAATTGTATGGTGTAATTCCATTATGCAGTCTTTTTATAACATTATGTTGGCCTTGCAAGATCACAGGGAAACTTAAGATATCTTGTGGGGTGTTATCAAGAATGGATATCAACAAGTTCAAGAACATCTATGTAATTTGACGAAAAGCAACAATGTGGACAAAAGTAAAGAAATTCATGCTAACAAAGATGCATCTCAAGAAGTAGGTCAGATTCCTAATCCCCTAGAGCAAAGCAAAAAAGGGAGTGGAAGTGGTAAAAGAAAGGGTCATTTTGAAAAACAACAAAAATCAAGTAAGATATAAATTTTATAAATACTTGTGTCTGTACATATATTAGTTATACATTTATAAATTTAAATTTAAACTTTTTTTTGTAGAAAAACAAGAAGGAGTGGAACATACTGCTTCAACTGCACCAGGGCAAGTGCTTTAGTTACACTTATCCACAAGTAGCTGTGCCTTCATACAAAATTAATAAACATGATCATTATATTTCAAATCTTACTTATAGAATCTAATTGTGTTATATTATAGGTCACTTCTACTCAATTGGTTCCTAGTAGCCTTTCTATAACCCCACATGTTTTTAGGAGACATTTTTTCTTAATGTTTTATTTATTTAGATTTAAATTATATTTGCTTTTTGGAATATTGTTTTCACCCCGTATCTCAAATTAATTAAGTTTCCGAATATTGGTATTACGGGAGAAACATTTTTGAATGCATGACTGAATACTAATTAATTTGAGATCTTGGATGCAAAAAACATTTTAAAGCAAAGATATAATTTAAATCTAAATAAATAAAATATATTAAAAAATTAAAAAAATGTGCTCATCCCTCTAATAGAGGGATGAGCACATAAGAATGTGCCCCTAATGTGAACCCATGTTTTTAGTGGCATTTGGAACATTAGAAGCCCATTTCACATGAATGACATGAGCAAATATTTAAATCAGGTATACTTTGACTAGTTATATTATGTTGATGGAAGATATGCCAATTAATTATATTGATTCTAATTTATATTAATGCATTGTTTAGGAAACACAATTATCAAATCAATGATTGCCTTCAGGTCTTTATCCTATGTTTGGATAAAGAGAAAAATGAGGGGAAGATAGGGGGAGGGAATACAGACTTGGCTTATGTCATTTTCTTTTATTATCCACTCCCATCCTTTACCCCCTTTATGACCATTGGATCAAGATCCGGTGATTCATATTTAATACTATTAATATTTTTTTCTCCTCTTATAAAAAGAGGAAAGAGAAAGATGAAATATTAAATATGGATCATTAGATCTTGATCCAATGGTCATAAAGGGGTAAAGGATGGGAGCAGACAGTAAAAGGACAGAGAGTACTAGAAATGAAAACTTTAAAAATGGTATTAAAAAAAAATATTTTTGAGAGTTTTCTCTTCTCTTTAATTTTCTCTCCATCCAAATATAAGGTTAAAGTCAGGCGAATGCAAGAAAACCTTTTTACTCTCATCATTTTTTATCTTATATACTAGAAATTCCAAAAAAAAAAAAAAAAAAGTGAAATATACCCTTTCAGCATTTGGAAACTGAATGTTTTCAATTTCCAACTCTATTTGATGTATGTTTTTTTTACCCGTGATCAAGTATGTTTTTATTTATAACTTATGCTTATGAAGTTAATGTTTAAATATAACTTTTTGTACTTTCTTTTTTATTTGAAACCTAATTTAATATGGGCAATTTTTTTTTTAAAAAAAAATCAATTCAAAGAATATTTAAGAGTTAACTATCATGTATTGTTTAATATGAATTACTTAAAGTGTTTTATATTATGGAGTGAATGGTTTCCAATTATCATTTTATATGAAAAAAAATGTGTATCTTTCAGGTACGGGTGCAATTCATCACATGCATGTGTAGTTCTAGTTAATGTTTGACTATAAGCGAAGAATATATAAAAATGAATTATGAAATATATATATATATATATATATATATGAAAACTTAAATTCGCATGAGAAAGTATATGAAGCATGTAAACAAGAGAGAGCAAGAAGTAGAGAGATATTCACATAAGTGTGTATATTCAGTGTGTATTTGAGAGATTACCTAGTGCCTATTTATATACAAATGAGAGGGGCATAGATGTAAATAATGATGAGACAAATAGAGAGGTGATTGAGGAGGTGATTGAGGAGAAGGGTTGAGGTGGTGATTGGAGGTGATTGAGGAGTTGATTGAGGGGGTGAAAGTAATAGTGTTTGTGAAATAAAATAAAATAAAATTCTAACACTCCCCCTCAAGTTGGAACATAGATGTTAATAATGCCCAACTTGTTACAAAGATACTCAACCCGTGTCTCATTTAAGGCTTTCGTCAAAAGATCTGCCAACTAGTCGTTTGATTGCACGTCACTAGTGCAAAAAAAGGCTTTAAGACCGCCTCATTTAGAGCGGACAATGGACACCCCGGCCTTAAAGGAATGACCGTGGCAGTTCCGTAAATATAAAGAACTTCTTGCACCGGACAAATTTTTCACCGCTCTTAAAAACATTATTGAGACCGACTAAAATACAACCGGTCTTAAAAATTGAACTGAAATTTCAATTACTTTCTAAATATATCTCATATAGCCGTACTTATATTTTCTCATGCGGTAAAACATAATAAGGAAAAATTTAAATATAAAAAGTCTAAAGTTTTAAGACCGAACTTATCAAGAAGACGGTCTTAAAAGTTTTCTTTCAAGACCGGACATATGATACTTCCGATTACGAAAAAGTTCATTAATATTAAGACCGGCGTTTTAAAAGGAACGGTCTTAAAGGTTAAACTTTTAAGATCGGACGTTTAATATGACCGGATTAATGTAAATATTAAGACCGTCTCTTTTTCATCCGGTCTTAAAAATCCACGCAAGTTATACATTTCTTCGCGCGAAAGCTTTTGTTACTCGTGGAGAACCTCTCGTTCACGTTCCGAAACCCTTCCCGTTGCATTACCTTCTTCCTCGCCCACGTACCATCAGCCCCCGTTACTCTCTCATTTGCTCAAGCATTCCTCTCTTCCCGTCTCGAAAATGGACGGTGAAAACGAATCTATTCGTGTTCCGCAACGCCGCCTCGGTGTGATCGGGTGTGAGTGAGAACGAACCCTCTTCATCTCACAATGAGGCTCGTAATCGCCCGCACGCCGTGGTAGAAGAGGCACACGAATGATGGATGTGACCCTAAGTCGACTTCCGGGTCAAAGCTCGAGATTCAGCTTTGATGCAAGGTTGGAACCCGTCGGTCCTAATAAAAGCAAATATAATAGTTTTGTCTACTGCCTAGCACGCAAAGAAGGTTAGCATCTTGACGGATGAGTGGAAAAGTGTGGACTCTAAGAATGTAAAGGATCCTATTTGGGAGACTATCCGGGTTACATACACCGTCCCCGATCGTCGAAGTTGAAAGACAAGACATTGTCTTATTGTGCTGATCGGTGGAGGAAGTTTAAGACCTTTCTCGCTAACACGTATATTTTCTCCGAGGTTCCGCCCGCCAAACATCCTTGGGAAGTTTACACATTTATTGATGAACGAATTTGGCGACAATTTGTTCTTCTCGGACCACTCCCGAAGCTCGTGAGTTTATATTTAGTTTTGTTTTCCCTTTTGTTTGCTTATTAACCCGTGCGGATATGTGAATGTTATTGTGTTCATGTAATCCCGTTAGTTATAGAATGGTTCGGTGTGTGAATAGAAGTATACATTTCCCGCCTTTGTCTATGCAAGTCCGATATGTCAACCCCGAAAAGGTAAATTACCGATGAGAAGGTATTAATTGTGTAATGGTTTGTCTTGCAAAGGAGGAAATGAATAGTCTTAAAAGGGGGAAACTTTATATACCCAATTGTTACTATCTAATGGGGACGATTCGGATGCCTTAAAAAGGATCAAGTTTGTATTATTCCGTAAGCCTTTGTCTATGCAAGTCCGATATGTCAACCCCGAAAAGGTAAATTACCGATGAGAAGGTATTAATTGTGTAATGGTTTGTCTTGCAAAGGAGGAAATGAATAGTCTTAAAAGGGGGAAACTTTATATACCCAATTGTTACTATCTAATGGGGATCGCCGATCCCACTCGGATGCCTTAAAAAGGATCAAGTTTGTATTATTCTCGTAAGCATAATTCTCTTTTGTTTCTTAACCTATCTATCTAGCTAGCACTACAAAACATAGCTCCAATTTCTTCTACAATTCTACATCTTCCTTAAATAAAATGTTGAAACTTGATGAAGTGAAGAATTTGACTACCGTTTGATTGACGTTCATATGAAGCGTAAGTTCTCTAATTTTCGTTAGTGACATGCATGGTCGGAATTCATAATTAATAGATGTTTTCAATCCCGATTCACGTAAAAGAAGGGAACAAGCACAGAGATAGGTAGAAAGAATGATTGCCCTCATAGGGCTTCTCGGCGGATATCAAAAGGCCGAAAAAGATTTGATGGCGCAAGCGGAAGAGATTGGATGATGAAGCGTAATCCAATCCTTCGTGATACATGCTCCTCCATCTCCAATACGTCGCGAGGATTTGTGGTTGCATATTCGGCAAAAGCTGCGGCGCCTACACGAGTGAACAAACTCGTCTAGTTGCCGAAAGAATTGTAAGTATCGTTATTGTTATTTTTTAGTTACTAAACATGTTTCATTACTAAGCTTTCGTTATCCGTATCTTACAGAAGATCTTAAAAAGAAAGAAGCAGAGGGATCTTTTGTGTCGGACGGGAGGAATGATGTTCGACCGCTGCGACCGGAAAACCGGATCACCCGGGCGTGTAAGGGGGATTGGAGGACGGGTAGGCATAAAGCAAGTCTTTGGTACATCCAAACGCCATAGACAAAGTATGGTTACCCGGAGGAGATGGACCGACGCCGGCGCTAATAAAGCTTCAATGATCGCAATGTTTCAATCCGAGATGAGCCGATGAAGGAGGAACCGAGTCACCGAGGCCGCTTTTGAGCAATCGTCCGTAGACCAGTTGTTCCCTTCACACACTCACCCGCAACCGTGCAAAGAAGAGCACTAGAGGGAGCGCATTGTTGGACGCCGAGCAACCTTGTGACCTTTATGTGGAGGATCCCGATCATCATGATGGACGATTATTGGTTGCAAAAGGGACTGTTCACAACTTGGGATCAACCGTACACCACCAACAAATGCCCGATGATGAAGTCGAGTGTCGCTGAAAAGGTGATCATTGATGCACGCCCCCTCTCCAAACCGATGAGCCGAAGCTTATGAGTGATGTCAAGGGAACCTTCATCCCTTGGCCGCTGAAGCTTGTACATGTCTCTACCGCTCCCGAAGCTTCAACCCTCCTCCTCAAGTTCCATCAAGCTCCATCCCCTCCTCAAGCTCTATCCCCTCCTCAAGCTCTATCCCCATCGCTAAGTCGCTAAGTTGGTCGCCGCTGGAAAAAATATCCGATCCGATGAAGAGTGGATATTTTAAGGATAAATCGTGGCCTCGCCGATGAAGTACTAGGCGTCCCTCATCCTATGCCCGTTCAAGTTGACACCGTTGATGTTGAGTCCCCGCCGCTTCCTCGACAGAGCTTACCGATGCGCTTGTTAGAATTTTTATGAAGTAAGTATCTTCTCGTCTATGAGTACATCATTTAAATGCATCGTTTAGACATACATACATATATACTAATTCCCTGATCGATGTCATTATGGTAGGTTCTTGCATCATGAATTGGTTCAAAGGTGCAGGATCAACGATTTTGGATTCTTGTGCCCCGTCTATTCAAGTCAAACAACCATGGAGGAGAGACAGAGTACATATCAAAGAGGTTGTGTGAAGTGAAAAGAAAGTTGTACTTTTTGCCATTCTTCCACAGTACATATCAAAAATCTTGTCCGCAATTCACTTAATTCTCGCTACATATATCACCGAGTATAGTTTATCGATCGATGTGAATTTTCAGCCGCCATCGGCAGCTTGGTCCTCATGTGCATGGAGGAGCATAAAGTTATCTTCTTATGCTCCACTCACACCGAGCCATTGCCTACGTTGGTGCAGCACCATCAACGAGTAAGCATGTCATTTTGATTCTCTTGTCTCGACATCTCTCGTCGTGAATTTTAAGTGAATCATTGATAAATTTGTGATTTTGATGATAGTGCCATGAGGACCTTCCAAAGAGTAGAAAAGAAAAGGCGTGGTACTCAGTGACAAAGACCCCATATGGTATGCACTCGAGGTTGGTACAATATTTGTAGCACACGCCTTGTGAACTTGGTCATTGAGCTATATATATATATGCTCTTATATATATTTCTTGTTCTTTTTAGACCCGTCGGCAACCACGAGAGTCCAACTTATGTGGCCGACATCATGAAACACATGTATGATATTACACGCGAGGGGATACTAAATTAACCGCAAAGGTAAATGTATTTGATGTTACATATTATGCAAGTTAATTCAGTTTCGCTTACATCGTTACAAATGAAATATGCACGCAAGTTAATTCAGCTTGTCGTTTTGATGTTACGATGTTTCAATGCAAAACTCCCTTTTCTCGATGATGAACTCGGAGCACATACGCAATGTGTTTTGTGAATATCTCGTATGGTCCGATCTTAGAGTCGAAAAATGACAATAATTAATGTCCTAAATTCATTTGTAAGTATATTCAGTAGCAACAATAATCGATCTTCTCGTAAATTTGTTTATTTTTTTGAACAATTCATTTGTAAATATACATAGGCAATGTAAAATTCAATAAATAAATTTAGTTAATTTTTCGAACAATTTTCTTGTGTCCATTTTGGGTTTCGAATGTATTATTGGATGGTGGATATAGCTATTTAATTTAGTGTTTGAAATCTCGAGACTTTTAGGACCGTTCATTAACAAAGATGTCCGGCCTTAAAGGTCCGCAAAAAGTTCGGTGTAAAAAGTATGAGACTTTTAGGACCGTATATTGCTTTAGTGTCCGCTCCTAAAAGCTTAAAAAACCACATGAACTTTTAGGTCCGGACGTATTATAAAAGGTCGGTCTTAAAAGTCGCCCGCTTAACTTTTAGGACCGTATTTTTATAAATAATCGGTCTTAAAAGTCCTTTGGTTACAAGTCCGCTTAACTTTTAGGACCGTATGTTGTTATTTGTGCGATCTTAAAAGTCAATCACCTTTAAATACCCCTTTTCGACAAATTAAATGGATAGGGTTGAAGACAACCGAGGTTCTCGCGTTCGCTCAAGCTAGGTCCTTCATTATCATCGTTTTTACCTCTCCATGTGTAGAGGCAAAGATTATCGGTGTCCCTTTTATTTTGTCTTTTGTCTTTTTGTCGGAAAAAGAAGGAAGATAATGAAAAGGACACTTTGTTTCTAACATGGGGAGGTAAAACCGACGTCAACGAAGGTCCAACCTTGAGAAGAATAGTCACTTTGTTTGTTCTTATCCGAATAAGGTAAAAGCTCCTTTTTTTTTGTATGTTCTTAACCGTATTCTCGCGAATTTCTCGTTGTTGGATTTACACGAGGACAATGTTTTGTTTGTTTCCTTTTTGTCGGAAAAAGAAAGACGATAATGAAAAGGACAAGAGGCAATCGGATATGGAAACCAAAGCCGACAAAAATGGCAAGTTGTTTTTAGGACCGTCGATTTACTAACTAAAGTCTTCGTTCTTTTATTTTAGGTTTTTTAGTCCGCCATTATCCATCCTTCATAGTTGCCTTGTTTATTGCTTTCCGTGTTCGATAATGGGATAAAGTACTAAACTCGCACGAGAACAAAATTTAAAAATATTTTATTTACTAATTTTTTTTTTACGCCGCCCCTATAGGGGCAGCGATCACAAAAAAAAAAAAATCAAAATAAAAAAGCAAAAAAAAAAAACTAATCCCTCTCGTAGTCGAGAGGGAGGGGGGGGAGTCGTCGGAGTTGTCGGAGTCGTCGGAGTCGTCTTCGCCGGGATCGTACTTCACGTCATTGGCGTGGAGTACCATGTTCAGCCTTGTTGTTCATGGTATGAGCAAGCTGAACCAATTGGCCCAAATGTCGATCGATTTGATCGACGCGGCCACTGCTGATCGCACCAACCGCTTCACGCCGGATTTGGAGGAGGCGGAGGGGGCGAGGTTGAAGAGGAGGAGGAGGAAACGGAGGACCGGGGGAGCAGCCATTACAAGCTGGGGGCCGAGGTTGAAGAGGAGGAGGAGGAAACGGAGGACCCGGGGGAGAAGAATGTGAAGAAAGTACAAGAATAACGGGTTTAAATAGAGAACCCATCCCGAACAATGTGAAACGCCGGAAACTTTAATGAGGAGACGCATTGTTCATCGAATACGAGGAGACGCATTGTTCATCGAATACGAGGAGACGCCTAGTTGGGAAGTTTATCTCGGAAGCCGAAGAGACTCGCATCATTCATTTGAGCAAAGGTGTAAGTACCGGTAAATGATAAAAGGTCGGTCTTAAAAGTAAGACTTTTAGGACCGGACTTATTATAAAAGATCGGTCTAAATAATAGAATTTTATACCGCATACCTATAAGTACCGGGTTAATGATAAAAGGTCGGTCTTAAAAGTAATTTAGACTTTTAGGACCGGATATTTTAAAAAATGTCGGTCTTAAAATAAAATGAATTGCAAAAATATTAAATAATGGAATTTTATACCGCGTACCTATAACTCCTTATTAATTCCTCACTACCTCGTAACTCCAAACTACGTACGTGGCTATCTCGAGAAAGCTCTCTCTCGCCTTTATTAATTAACTCCTCATACCTCTCTCGCCCTAACCGCTCAAACCATGGTTAGATTCAAGAGAACCGCCGTAGGGGTGCTCTTAGTCGTGATGCTCGTGCCTTCCGTCGATCGTTATACGGTGCGCCTCCTCCATCGAGAGTCCGTCCTATTGTGACAGAAGAGTCTCGGGTCGTTGGACCCATTGTTATTTCTTTCGGATGATGAAGAGGTTCCCGCTCCCCTCTCCAACCTCTTGGCCCCACCGCGACTACTACCGACCCTCTCCTCTTTCCTCTAATGAAGCATTGTGGCTGAATCGAGTAAGAGTAAACTTGCCGATCTCCGGCGGGAAATTAATGTTGTTCACGCCGAAATCGCCAAGGCTTTGGAGGATAATAAGCTTTAGGAGATGTTTAGTCGATTCTTGTTTTTGATAATTTTCTCGCTTGTTTTTCTTTTGTATTTTTTCTTGTGTACGTGCATATGCAAGTAATATATGTAATTAAAGAAACTCCAGTTTTCCTTTAATTTTTATTCATTCAGTTGCTGCGCTCGCCAAATCCTTTTTTAGAAATCACAAAAACGAGGAATTTTAGGACCGGAGTATTATAAAACGGCGGTCTTAAAAAATTTTATATATAGAACCGTCTCCTTTTAATGAACCGGTTTAATTGTCTCAATTTAGGTCCGAGTATTATAAAACTCCGGCCTTAATAAAATCCCAAATATAAAACATGTCTCGCTCCGTCGTCGCGGAATATTAAATTTCCTCTCTCGAACTTCTCTTGTCGCGCCTAAAGTGTTACTCAGTTCGCCGCCACTTGTCGCCGGGTTCGCGTTGCTCTCTCGACAATCACTTTCTCGGTTCCTTAGCTAAACGTCTATAGACCAAGCCGTAAGAGGTGTTTCGGTTATATAACTTTATGATTTTCCCGCTCATCGTTCGGGTTTTTCCCGGGTTGAGCGAAATCGATCAAATGTTCTTGTGGGTTTTCGTGTTGTTAATGGATATTGTATTTTGAAGATTATAATTGCACTTTAGACCTACCCAACGACCAATAAATGTTTTTAGGGTACTCTTTTCGTCCGCAACATCAACGTTCGTGGCGGGAGAAGAAAGACTAAGCAAACGCATTTGAATTTATATGATAAAGTGAGTCCACAAGACCTTCACGCGATGCATTTAATTTCCTCGTCATGCATTTATTTTGGTTCTTGGATTCACCGCGATACATTTATGACCAAAAGTGATTCTTCGTTCTCGCATTTAATGAGCAAGTTTATCCAAAAAAAAAAAAAAAAAAAAAAAAGACATAACCGACATTTGAGCATATATATGTATGTTAAATCTTTCCGTCTATATATATAGGAATTCTACTATGGATCACAGCTTGGATAAATGCTAAACGGACGAGTGTTGAATATCGAATGGGGTGAGGGACTTTATAAAATTTGCTAAACAAAATGCCCATGCCGAGGGTGGGAAGTTTTATTGCCCTTGTGTAAAATGTTTGAATGAGAGGCGACTAAGTCCCGAAGTTATACACACACATTTAATTTGTGAAGGAATTTGTAAGACTTATACAAGATGGGTATGGCATGGTGAAAAAATACCAAGTGGGTCTCAACATAGGGAAGTGGCCTTTGATGATAATGACACGGATATGGATGATCACATAGAGGACATTATCCGTGATGTAGGAGAAGAGGCTTTTCATCAATCACATGCATATGGTAATATGTGCAAGGATGCAGACCCCTCTATACCGTGGGTGTAAAAAATACCAATTGTTGAATGCCGTATTGAAATTGGTAAGCTTGAAGGCACGTCATGGATGGAGCGACAAGAGTTTTTCGAAATGCTTGAGGCTTTTAAGGACATGCTTCCGGATGATAATGTGTTGCCGCATCGATACTATGATGCTAAGAAAATACTTTGTCCACCGGGGATGGAGTACAAAAAGATCCATGCATGCCCGAATGATTGCGTGTTGTATAGAAAAGAGTTTGAAGAGGAGCAGAATTGTCCGAAATGTGAAACCCCAAGGTACAAGTCAAATAAGGGGCCTCGCAAAAGTGTTGTGGTATCTTCCAATCATACCAAGGTTCAAGCGGTTGTTTGCGAATGAAAATGATGCAAAAAATTTGAGGTGGCATGCAGATGAGAGGATTTCGATGGAAAGCTTCGACATCCGGCCGATTCTTCTCAATGGAAGAAAATCGATCAATTATTTCCGAACTTCGGCGAAGAACCTAGGAACCTTAGGCTTGCCCTTAGCACGGATGGCATGAATCCATATGGAAGCCTTAGCAAAGATACATAGTTCATGGCCCGTACTACTGATTATTTACAACTTATCTCCAATGTTATGCATGAAACGAAAGTACATCATGCTGTCTATGTTGATTTCGGGACCGAAACAACCCGGAAATGACATTGATGTTTACCTTCAGCCCTTGATCGAAGACTTGAAGGAGTTGTGGGCATAAGGTGTTGATGTTTTTGACTCTTTCAAGAAGGAGGTGTTTAAAATGCGAGCCATGATATTTTGTACTATAAACGACTTCCCAAAGATATGGGAACTTGTCGTGGTATAGTGTAAAAGGCCATAAAGCATGTCCGGTTTGTGAAGAAGGCACACGCTACCATCAACTTCAACATGGAAGAAAGACGGTTTATCTTGGACATAGGAGATTTCTTAGACGGGGCCACCCATATCGTCGATTGAAGAAAGCCTTTTTGGTGGCCAAGAGTATGAAGATGCTCCGGTGGCATTGACTCGGGGGAGCAAGTTTATGAAAAGGTGAAAAATATCAATGTCGTATTCGGTAAGACCGCAAAGAGTAGAAAAGAAACAAATATATGGAAAAAGAGATCTGTATTCTTCGATCTTCCATATTGGCGCAATCTTGATGTGAGACACAAGATTGATGTCATGCATGTGGAGAAAAACGTATGTGATAGTATTGTCGGCACGCTTCTCAACATACAAGGTAGTTCCAAGGATGGTGTGAAGGCAAGATTGGATCCGATAGCAATGGGAATACGCGAAGAGTTACATCCAAGGCCGATGGGAAGAGAACTTATTGTCCCCCGGCTTCTCATACTTTGTCTAAGGATGAGAAACGAAGTTTTTGTGAGTGTTTACATGGCACAAAAGTTCCCACGGGGTATTCTTCAAATTTGAAGAGGCTTGTATCGATGAAGGACTTGAAATTAGTAGGCCAAAAGTCTCATGATTGTCATGTCTTGATGCAACAGCCTACTCCCAATAGCTATTCGAGGCATCGCCGAATATGATCTTCGGGTCGCTTTTGACTAGACTTTGTGTCTTCTTCAATGCGCTTTGTGGTAAAGTTTTTGAGATTGAAAAGTTGGATGAATTGGAGAATGAAGGATATCTTATCTTGTGCCACCTTGAGAAGCTTTTTGTTCCTACATTTTTTGACATCATGGTTCATCTAATTGTTCATCTAGTGAGGGAGATAAAGATGTGCGGCCCTATCCATTTACGGTGGATGTACCCAATTGAAAGATCTATGAAATTCCTAAAAGGGTACGTGAAGAACGCATACCGCCGAAGCATCGATTGTTCGTAAATATGTTTCGAAGAAGCCATGGAATTTTGTCAAGATTATTTGGCCAAAGTAAGACATATTGGGCTTCCAAAACGTCAAAGATGTCGATGGGGGTAGACGAGGGGCTTCCGTAAAGAGTGTGGATCCCGATGAATTGTCACAAGTCCACTTATACATCTTGAATAACGTCGATGAAGTTCAAGCAAAGATAGCTGCACATAAAGCAAATTCGTAAGGAAAGAAAATCATCGAATGATCGAACAAAGGTTGATTAGGGAGCATAATGTAACTTTTGCAAACCGGTTCAAACAAAAGGTCGAGGGAGAGGAATGTGTTTCGATACAATCAAATGGTTAGCAAAGTGGTCCCGAGGTTGATGTCATAAGTTGGAATTCGTATGTGATCAATGGTTATACATTTTACACGAAGTCCCTAGATGATACGAGCACAACCCGTAACAAAGTGGTGTTATGTTAGAGGCCTGAATCTATGCACTTCTCCAGCTCGAAAGACAAGAGCCCTTTATTGGCACTCATGCCATATTATGGGGTTATTGAAGAGATTTGGGAGGTGGACTATGTGAAAATTAGATTTCCCATTTTCAAATGCAAGTGGGTTAATGTCAATAATGGTGTTCGGATCGATCGGCTAGGATTTACATTAGTCGATGTCAATGGTAGAAGTTTTGGAGATGAACCTTTTATTATGGCGCACTGTGCAAAACAAGTGTTCTATATCACCGATCAAGAAAATAAAATGTGGTCTCGTAGCTCTCCAAGGAAAGAGGGTCATTGATATTGATGAGGAAATGAATTCAAATTATGGTATTCCCGAGAGTACTCCTTTTTCAAGGGGTCTACCGGACATGAACGAAGAAGATGAAGCGGATAATGAACCCGCATAAGAAGTGATCATCAAGAAGGGATATGGGAAGATATCACTTTATAAAAGAGTCAATTCATAAGGTAATATTCATATGCAGATTTCTTTGAAGACTTTAAGGCTTTAACTATATATATTATATTCCTTCTATCTATGTTCATAGTTAATGTCACCGACTATGAATTTTGTTCTTGTTTTATTTTTTGGCAGTGATCCGATCCAAAGGGGCATGTTATATAAGAGGATGTTACGTTGTTGGGTGGGGGAATCGATGAAGGCATGGTGAATATTATTTTGGGCGCATGTATGTTGTACTTGTAACTTATTGTATTTGTAAGTAAGTTATCTTATTGTATGAATTAATTTAGGTGTTGTAGTCATAGTAATCATTAATTAAGAGGCCAAATAGCTCATGGTGAATAATATTTGTATTCTTTTTCCAATTCAATTTATTCAAATAATTGTTCATAGCTTGTAGCTTAAAGTATCGAATTTTATGTGCGGATTGGGTGGTGGATTTGTGTATATATATATAATAAGAAGAATAGTAGGAAAAATTGGGAAAATTTAGACCGGAAATAATAAGCCGGTCTTAAATGTTCACTTGTTAAGACCGGATGTAATTATATGACCGGTCTTAAAGGTCGACGACTTTTGAGTTTTGATATTAAACCCGGCCTTAAAAGTTGGTCTTTTAAGACCGGATATTTAGACGTCCGGCCTTAAATCAAAATCTTTAAGACCGGATGTTTTTATCATCCACTCTTGAAAGTCAGTCCTTTAAGACCGTGTGTAATTAGTCGTGTGGTCTTAGAAGCCGCTATTTTTCAGACCGTATGTGTCTTGTCCGGTCTTATAATTACGATCTTTTAAGAGCGGCCTATTTTTTGTCCGGTCTTAAAAGTTGAGCATTAGGATCGAACAAAAAATATTTCGGCTTCATTTAGTACAACTTTTTAAGACCCAAGTTTTTAAATGTCCGGTCTTAAAAGAGTTTCTTTAAGACCGGTTCGAGTCCGGTCTTAAATGGTAGACTTTTAATACCGGCCGGAACAAGACCGGCCGCATATCCGGCCTTACGACCCCCTTTTGTCCGGCCTTAAAAGCCTTTTTTGCACTAGTGCCACAGGGGAGAAGGTTTCCGAATAGTCAATACCATAGGTCTGTGCATACCCCTTGCCAACCAGTCGAGCTTTTAGACGTTCCAAGGTACCATCAGCTTTTGTTTTGACAGTGAACACCCACTTACATCCAATAGCCTTCTTTCCAAGAGGTAAATCAATGAGAGACCATGTACCTGCCTTATCAAGAGCCATCATTTCTTCTTCCATTGCGGCACGCCAGCCGTCAAGAGCAAAAAAATTGTGTAATACATTTATCTCCTAAATTGACTAACTACTATAATTAATGTAGATTAGTCCAAGTTGAATTATAGAACAAGGAGATAAGAGATTTCAATAAGAAGAAATTGGAGAAAATGTTGAATTCAAGAAGAAGAGGAAATATTGAAGAAGGTAGAACTTGCAGAGAATGATGAGTCCATGTTAAATGACAAAGAATGATTAAGATGGGAGATGTAAAATGGAAGAACTTGATGAACGAAATGAGAATATCATTATACAAGTTCCAAGATTGATTCTAGAAGTCTCCATGATCAAGTGGAAGTTGAAATGGCTCAATTCGGAGTTAACTACAATTGCATTCTTGAAGTCATGCTCGAGCACAACAATGTCATACTCGAGCACGGTACGTTTCCAGCTCCTATTCATGCATAAATTCCACTCATGCTCGAGCACAAACATGCCATGCTCGAGCAATATCGTTTTTCAGCACTCTGTTCACCTCTGTTTCACGTTCAGCTTGGATGAGGTCTGGTAATTCGATGATATCTCCCAAACTAGGTATCGGATTGAGGTGAAACTAGTGGCATAAGAAACTAGACTCCCAATGCATTATTTTGATATAAAATTCAAGCCCAAATGATTTTAGATAAAGTAGCTATGAATTGTAGAAGTTGGAACTGAAATTCACGCCACACACGCCAGACCAAGCTTCGGTGTTTTGGATGTATCTCACAATCTAAAAATCTAATTGAGCTAAAACTGGTGTCATTGGAAACTAGACTCAAATACCTTTTCAAAAAAATCAAGATCACAAAAAAATATCAAATGAAGGAGATATGATATTTTGAAGTTGACTGTTAGTTCAAGATATTGCAAAAAATGCTGGTCAAGAACAACCTCCATTCATCTGATGATAATGGACGAACTACAATGAGTTTGAAGCTGATTGTTCTTGCATTGGAAAGAAGACTTAAAGACCTTTCTAAGAATGGGCGGTTTGCCAAAATTGGAGCTATATCGAAGACATAACGCTCACTGGAAATTGGCTATTGTGCTACCAATACTCTTGTTTCCTGAAAGTCACTACATTTTGGAAGTTGAGCTTTGCATTGGAGAGTATAATACTTATTCATGTATGATCAAAAGCCTCAAAGATAGAAATGTGCTCGAGCAGTGTATTTGGCATGCCCGAGCATCATCCGTCTCAGAGCAAAGATCTCTAAAGTTAAAGAGGCTTGCTTGAGCAGAGTGAAAAGCATGCTCGAGCACCATGCTGGAGCAGAAGTAAAAGCATACTCAAGCAGCATCATTCTATCCCTGATTCTTAGCCTCTGAATGACCTGTGCCCGAGCATGAATATGTCATGCTCGAGCAGAGAAAAAGTCTTGCTCAAGCACCAGCACTGCAACTGAATATCTTCGTCCCTGTTTGCTTCCTGCCCGAGCATAGTCTCAGTGTTGCTCAAGCAGTGGCGAATGATGCCCGAGTATGAAGCATGTCTTGCTCGAGCATCAGCGATAAAATTATTTTTCAAAAGGCACCAGGAGAAGCTTGCCCTAGCAAACTTAGATTCTTGCTCTAATGAGTTTCAGATGATTTTATCATGGATTAACAATAAATTTGTATAAAGCAATCTGTGTGTCAAAGAAGCATTAAATGCAGTTACCAAAACCAGTGATATCCTCCATAACCATTTCTCTGATCGATGTAAAGCATTTACTGATATTCTTCTTGCACATTAAATACTATCTCTCAACGGACAAAAACAAAAGGAATGAAGAATGCTTGCAAAGACCATAAAACATTGACGACGATTTACAGACACTTCACGCTTCAACTCTAATAGACATTTTCGAAGTGACTCAACGACTATTTCCAACGGACATTTTTGAAGTGACTCAACGACTACTTCCAACATACAT
Organism: Acacia acuminata; assembly: GCA_019022655.1. NCBI lineage: Eukaryota > Viridiplantae > Streptophyta > Magnoliopsida > Fabales > Fabaceae > Acacia > Acacia acuminata. The sequence goes on from JAFJYI010000002.1 coordinate 8,331,515, forward strand.
TCAACGAGCGTATCCTGAACAGGAAGAATTGCTCAACGGTCGAATGCTCTCCATTAACTATAAAAGGAGAAGGATTCAAAATGGACAAAGTGAGATACGAGCTTGCACTGTCGAAATGCTGATATTCTGAATCTAACATTTATCTCATACACTCTGTTTCTTAATGTTTAAATAGTTTACAGTAGAGAGTGAGATGATCGATTATTGTACTTCAGTTTTTATACATTCACTTTTGAGAGAGAAGATGTATTTGTAAACATTCTATCCGAGAGTTACTCAAGATTGGGCGATCTTGAATGGGAAACCCATTGTATTGATTACAGCTTGTATAGGGGGAGTGAATCCTAGTGAGAGGATTACTTCAAGTACGAAGTGTGTAATCAGGTGGGTGTATAGATTACAGCTTGTAAGGGGGAGTGAATTTTAGTGAGAGGATTACTTCGAGTACAGAGCGTGTAATCAAGTTGTATAGGCTTCTCTTGTGCCCGAATTAAACAAAAGGATAGTGGATTGAAAATCTCAAGTGGAACTTGGGGACTAGACGTAGGTCAAGAATTGGGCCGAACCAGTATAAATTACAGTTTGCATATTCTCTTCTCTTATCTCTTAGATTTCCAGTATATACTTATTTGAATATCTAACTGTTGAATTAGAAGTTGTGAAAAGATTTTTAAAGTTCCTAAATTTTTATCAAATACCCAATTTACCCCCCTCTTGGGTGATAGCCAGGTATAACACTCTAGCGCCGGGGCTTATTTTTGGGGGTGGGGTTGATTTTTTATTTTTTATTTTTTTTAAAAAAATTGAATCAAGGTGTAAGGTGTGGGTTTCGAACCCATCGCACCATGATAGTAAAGGTGTTGAGTGGCAATCAAATATATATATATGCAATGATATATATATATATTGGCTAACGTTTTTTCCATCAGGAAACGCTCTTGTCTACGAATCTTGTCAAACTCATTATTGCTCTTATGAATCTCATTACGAATTTTCCTAAAGGCCACAAATGTTTTGGTGACTCTTTTGCATCAGGAAATGCTCTTGTGAAAACTATTAAGAATCTTGTCAAACTCATTATTGCTCTTGTGAATTTCATTAGGAATTTTGTCAAAGCCCACAATGTTGATGAAACATGTCTAACGTTTTTTTCATCAGGAAATATTCTTGTGAAAACCATTACAAATCTTGCCAAACTCATTATTGCTCTTGTGAATCCCATTACGAATTTTGTCAAAGCCCTCAAATGTTAGTGAATCATGTCTAACGATTTTCTAATCAGGAAAACCATTACAAAAAAAATGAGATTGACAAAATTTGTAATCACAAAAAGATAAAAAGGACATGACACATATAAGTGCCATATCAGAGTAAAAAGACATGACTTGTTGATTTCTGACTGGCGCACACAAGAATTTCTCTAGATGTTTCCCATGTGTTCCCACAATCGGATCTTGTCCATCCACAGTCACACTTTATTCTTTATCAATTGTCATCTGATCCTGATGTAGGGTTACATTAAAAAAAAAAATCGGTTTGGGGGGGTTGGGGGAGATACATGGAAAAACAAATATATTAAACTCAGTTGAAAATATGTCTAAAACTGGCAGAGAAATTTGGCCATGATATACAATGACATAATTGAAGAAAAGAATATCAAACAATTTTCCTTCTTTTCTCGTTGACATATTTGCCTTCAGTAGCCTTGCTTAAAAATAGTGTTTCGGGTAAACTTGCTCATACCATGGATAGTACTTTTTGTATTTTTGACAAACTATAACGTGGCTAGATTTTGGGAATTTTTGGAGAGCTATAGGTGAATGACTGTCTTACAGTTGTGATTAAAAAAAAAAGGAAAAAAAATAGTGTTTTGGTGTCTCTCGAACAAACAATTATGGCTTGGCCTCAATTTTGCTCAGCCAAGACTTGAGCAGGCCTATCGTTGCATCTGTTGCTAGATTGTCTCTTTTGGATAAAATCTGTAACGAACAAAAATTTAGGAAAATAAATCAAGATGTAAGGAAATCAAAGGGGAAAAAAAAGATAATAGACCTTAACTTGAAGATCATCATTTACCTTTTTACAAATTTTAATAGCCTTACTAAGATTCTTGTCGTTATGCCCCAAAAGATCCCGATCATACCTGAAACAAAACAGAAAAATGATATAGTTTATCAATATTGTTAAACTTGACTCAAGTTTGTTTCAAAATCGAAACTGGGGAAGAGAGCTAGAGAAGTAAAACCTTTCAAATGGTAGACCAAGTTGTGCGTTTGCAGATTTGGCTTCTTTAAAGTCATTCCTTAAGGGCAAAGATTTTAGCCGAAGTGGAAGCATCTAGTTATGAGTAATTATAGTATAGCATGTTATAATAACAATATAGGAATAAAAGCCCAATGGAAAAAAGATAAGAAAAATGTTACCTGGGTGTGAATCATATGACGCCGAAACTCAAGAATTTTCCCAAAAGCTAAAACAGCAGCATCATATGCCATCGCCCTCTCTTCTGATTGCCTTCCACTATCTATTACAAAATTTAGGCCGTCCAAAAACACTGCACAAAATTCACTACTTTCACATTTTCTACATTCTATTGTTCAATAAAAACTTATGAACATTACTGTAATTAAGGAGCCTATACGAGGGGCATCGAAGTTGGGCATAAGTTTTGAGTGCGTGGCGCATAATCCAATCCCACGTGCAGCTTCCTATACAAGTCACATTATCCAAACACAAATGTACAGTAAATTAAAGCTCAGAATATAACTGGCACATTTTGCAGAAATAATTAAATACCCGTTGAAGCTGGGGGCTTTGTGAGTAACAAAGGTCCATGACTATCATAGGATATGTATCACAATACCTGGTTGAATAACAACAAAAGATGAAATGAGTCGTGAATGCTCATAATTGAATTCAGATATATTACAAGCTAAACCGTATATATACCTTTCCAATCTTTGTGGGTAGTCACTCAAAAGGAAATTAAAAATGGAGATTGCCACTGCTTTCACATTATCTGGGCACTCAGGACCCTGTGGAAGAGTTGAATCAAATGATAAAGACATAATCATGCTTCTTATGTTTAAGTTGAAAATAATTAACATAGGAAAGTTGCATTAAAAAAAAAAAAGAACCTTATTAAAAAAGTTGTACTCCTATATATATATGATCATACAAAAAAGAATAGCAACATGAGCGCGCAGGACTAACCCATAGCCCTTCAATAGTTGGAAGAAGCTCATAAACATGAGGTAAGAATTCAGACTTCAATGTAGTTATCATTGTCACTAAGCAGCTTGCAGCCTTCAAAGCGAAAACACAAACTTGAGCAATGGATTAAAGGAAAGATTAACCCCCCCCCCCAAAAAAAAAAAAAGGATTTTAAGCGAGAGACTTGAATTATTTGCTCCTCTAGTTCCCGTTTATAACTCTCGTGACGAAACCACAACCATGATTCTTCTTCTGGCATTTTTTTGTTCATATTGGCAAATACTGACGACTGAAAGAGTATTTGTTTTATTTGATCTGCAATCTGTTTAATTAGTTCTGCATGCAAAACTTTTGTTCCACATATCTGCACAAGCACATTCGTTATATTCGTAACAGAAGAATGTAAGCCAAGCGTGTGGGATTTCAATATAATGTACGTTTCCATGTACCGGACGCATGCATTGAGGCTTTTTAACATTTCTATACCAATCGATTTGCACAAAATTCCCTGCAATACAATGATTTGAACCTTAAACAGTGTGGATTGAAAACGGAGACCAATGAATGATATATGTAATAATTTTAAATTAAAGGAAATCACAACCAGATAAATACCTGTTGTAATTCATTGACCAGATCTCGAACAGTGGCGTACAAGAAAAATTTACGAGACTCTTTTAGGTGTTCGCATGAGCGCAATAGGCTTGGAAGCGCTAGAAACAGAAATTAAGGGAAGCTTATACCTATACATTAATATGCAACCCAACAATTTTCTGAATAATACTCAGATATATTCTTCTAATTTGATTAGATTAAAGAAGTTGGTTGAATTAATTAATATGACATATATTTTTTAAAATGTCCTAGTCATCTTCCTCAATTCCTTTTCCCATCTCCTCCTTGATTATTGTTGAGGGAATATCAATAGGGATAAATTAGAAAAATGTTAATAAAAATAAAAATTTTATCTTATATTTAGGATGAAGATCAACTTCTCAAATATGTGTTATAGTATCACAATTATATGAGAAATACCTCTAACAGCTGCTATTTGAGCTTCAGGATGAGTGCAGGCGATCAGGGAGGTCAAAAGAGGACAGACCTAATCATTGCAAGTCATGATCAGTTTTAGAAATAGCAAGTCTCAATGCGTGTGTGTCTCCAAAATCAAAGTTACATGGGCATGGATTACCGAGGAAGCCCAAGGTTCTAATTTTCTTGGGAACCGATCAGCAAACTTCGTCAGTAAATCACAAGCCAAAACTGACTTTTTAAGCAATAACTTCCTACAAAACATAGATATATTGTTACAAATACCTTAAAGCTGACAACAACAACGTTTTTTTTGTTGTTGGGGGGGGGGGAATTCAGGTAGAATAGAAGGGAAGACTTGAAGCCAAACCTGGTGAAGGGTTCGGCATTTTCAAGAGTCTGCAACAAATCAGGCATGGTCTTGCTAAGGAATTGGCCAGCCACTCGCTGTGGTAGCTTGCACAATTGAGACAATGCCTGCAAAGTTTTAATTAACTTCATGCGAGAAAAAGTAGGAATCATTAAACTATTTATGGCATAAGCATAATGAAAATTAAATAATAATATGAGCTATTTTTTGTTCCAAAGAGCCCTTGCTCTTCTTGGCCTATATTATTTTTTCGATGAGAGAATAATCATTGGATTCACATTCCATGCTTCTTAGATGCTTGTCCCCCTAATTAGAGGGATGAAAATAATTTTTAATTTTTTTTATATATATTTTGTTTTTTTAGATTAAATTGTATGTTGCATCATGACATTTTTTTTTTGTACCCAATATCTCTAATTAATTAATTTTTAGTCTTGTATTCAGAAATATTTTTCATGTAATATCCTGAATTTTGGGCATTGAGACTTGGGAATAAGCCTAAATTAGGCAGACTACCAAGCCTTGGTTCAGTAGGTGTGATATTCTTAAATAAGGCCATATCATCGCCCGAGAGACAAAAAGGGAAAAGAAGACAAGGAAGATTGACTTGCCATAGACAAAGGTTAAAGTCAATTAATTAATGAAATTGCCACTTGTCTGGTTAAGAAGGCCAGTTGGATTTTTTAGAGGACACCTAGATATGAATATTGGTGGCTAAATGATGACTTATATGCTTCTCAAACAAGCCATTCAATTTGGCTTGAGAGAGAAGAAAGGAGAAGATAAGGTCAAACTAGGATATTTTGTCACATATTGACTAAAAGTCAACAAAGCAATCCTATGATGCCACTTATCATGATAGGGAATAAGATGACATGTAAGAGGGAAACCTAAGTAAGTTGATTATGTCATGTTGATGACTCAATTTTCTTGGCTAGGTGTAATGGATATCAAAGGGCTATTAAGGCATGTACTAATGCCTTAGGTCGTGGCCTCGAGCCCTTAGGGAAGCGCGTTCTTGGGAATTAATTCCCAAGGGACAAAACCCCTAGAGGAGGGGCCAATACCTGCCTCAGTAGGGGCCAGCCACCACGCAGGCGTCGGACAGATCAAGGCTCCAGGGACAGTGGTCCCGTGTCCTGGTGGGGACTCCGGTGATGGGTCGTTACATTGAAAATTAAATAATTTGAGATACTAAGTGCAAAAAAAATTTCAGGATGCAATATATAATTTAATCTAAATAAAGAAAATTAAAAAAATGTTTGCATCCCTTTAATTAGAGAGACAAACTAATTAGAGAGACAACTACCTAAGAAGCATGTAATGGAGAAGCATATAATGTGGATTCATCACTACATTCAATATATTATTAGCTCCGCTCCTAAATATAGAGCCAAATTTATACAAGATCCTATATTAAGAACCAGAAAAATAAAAGGAAGAGTGACTATTTTAGTATTAGTAAATATCCCCGCACATAGTATTAAGTAAATATTTAGTAAATGGTATTGATGCGAGTATTGTTTAGTGAAGAATTTAATAGAGCAATATTGATCTACAAGGAGTTGATGCAAGTTTCTCGAATATTTCCGGGGAAAAAAAAGAAATTATAACTTCCGCGTCTTATAGATTCACCAAAAAAATCTAGGATTATTCAAAAATGTAATTACTTAGATCTAGAACGATATTGATTTTCATTTAAATGATGGATAAATTAGTAAATTAATTGTGTTTCAATAGAAGTTTTAATGTGATTAAAAACAAATTTTTAGAACATATTTAAGGGAGTTAATGATTTGAACTCAAACGTATATGTTTTTAAAATAGACGAGGGATATATGTAATTAAAGCAAAAATGTTTACAATATTTTACTCATATATTATCAGTAATTACCTCTGGTTGAACATCTTTTAAAAGAGAAAGAGACTGGTGCAGGAGAGGCCCCAAGAAAATAAAACTCAAATCGTCCATGAATTTCTCCTCAAGCAATGACTGAGACGTGAAGGCTTTTAAAGAAGCCACTGCTTTCTGATAGTACCCACGAAAAATGGCCTGCACCCAACAAATTCAATAAGCATTATTTAAGTCTGACAGCAGAAATAAAACCCACATCCACCATCATATATGGTTTTTACAATTTCACCGAGGTATTAATTAAAAAAGATATACCGGAAATGATACTGCCAGTGATTTTAGAGTTTCCGTAGCTATTTTCCCAAACTCTCTGTCTTCCTTCTGCAGGAAGAGGTTATTCACATAAAACTGAGAACGCACGACAGAGAAAAAAAAAATATATGCACATTATATATATATAATGAGTCATATATATATATATACCTCAAGAAGATCTAGCAATACAGGCATCAGATCTTTCAAGAATGACTTCACTGCTTCTTCATCGGCGCCATTGGCAATTAAGAGATGAATTGCCATAGTAGCACGCAACTGCACATCATATATATGCATTTATGAATCGCAAGGAAATTTGAAGCAAGACTTTGCGTTGACAAGGTGGCAAAATGCACTTGGTTTATACATACCTGAATAGTTGGATATATTGAAGATGATCTAATTATGGTCACCAGTCTTGGGACGAACTTAGTTAGATGTTTGAGTTGGTCTTTACCAAAGTCCTTAACCAAACATATAATTGAGTCAATGGCAGCAAAATGCACGCGCCGGTGGGGATCATCAAGTGAGATATTGATCACTTTCTCCGCTTCCTCAATCATGATCGTTTCCTGTGGCAGCCACGTAGAGAGAGATGGAAATAGTGAAAATATTACGAATTTCTTAAACTAAAGTTAAAACGAAAACAAGGGAAAGATCAAATTACGTGGACAGATCCTATTGCAGTAAAGGCAGTAAGTCCTGCATGACGTTTCCGCCAATCTTCTGAATTCAAATACTGTGGTATCATCTCTCTGACAAAGGGAAGTAATATGTCTTGTTGTGAATGCAAGCAAAGCCCAACGAGTAAGAACATTCCTAGTTTGTAATCCCCCGAGATTCCCGTATGTTCCGTGCCCAAATCATAACAGGCTGGAACATCTGTAATACGACACATTAAGCGCACGCAATTCTCCAATATGCTGCGTTTAGACTCATTAAAAAATTTGACAAATTCCGGTCATCGAGTATCTTAATAATTTCAATCGACTGACACTTGATAAAAGTGTTGTCATCTATAGTCTCTACAATTTGGAACAAGCAGCCGAGCACAACATTGAGTCTCTTCAAAAAATGGTCAGTGCAGCCTTTAGCCAAGTCCATCATTCTCTGTTCCACAATATGGGTTTGAGCGTCCCTGTGAGAGTCTCGTAGGAACCTATTCATTATTTGTAATAGTTTGTCAAATTCGTCGTCAAACTTCCACTGGTGAAGCAAGCGTACCGATTTAATAGACGCATCAACTGTGAGAGCCCGGATATTGAGATCGGCGGAATCAAATAGCTTCAAGAATATCGGTACAAGTGACTCATAGTTGTGCCACCAAAATGTGTAAGCTCCCAGACATTCTTTTCTCGTCTCAGGCAATCTCGATAACACCCTGAAGGCCTTTTCTTGCGTCGATTCGAATTCCGTTTGAAGGGCGTCAAAAACATAGTCGAGAAGTTCTTCCCATCCCTCGTTTACAAAGATTGTGGCGGCTACTTGAGATAAATTAGGCAATTCAGGTATTGATTCATCAAGGTTCTGGATAACGTGAAGAAGCAGGGGTTTGAGACTAGCGAGAACGCGTTGATTAAATCTGGGCGCATCTTGGCCGTGAAACCGGGTTAGGGTGAGGTGGAGCAGATCAACGATGTGGGTTCTGGTAGCAGAGGGATGATTAGACGAGTTGAGGAGGTGAGCGAGCATGAGAGAGAAAGAATTTGGGAATCGAGGGGCACAGAAATTCCAGAGGGACTTAACTTGTGATTCACGAGTAACAGAGGAGTTAGCGAAGTCGCCGACAAGGGATAGGTGTTGGGACGAATCATCGGAAAGGAAAAGATTTTTGTCCGCCGATTGGAGCTCATTGATCTCATGTGGGGTGAGTTGTTGATAATCTTGGACCGAGATGAGCCTTCCCTTGGCCTTTAGACTCGGCTTGAGAGGAATATCTGGGTATGTATCCACGACGCGTGTACGCTTGGGACGAACCGGAGCAGGTGGAGGTGGAAACGTTGGCCGTGAGGGACGTTTACCACCAGAAGTGGATGCCATTGCTGGAGGGTGAGAAAGGAAAGCGGGAGGATGTTGAAGATTTTGAATATAGGGAATGGATTTCCATGCGGGCAACAGAAATTCAGAAATTCACTCATGCCCATCGATTCTGAACATGGCTCTGAATGATTAAACTCTACTATTTTTAAATACAAATTAACTGACTCCCTTTTATCAAGGAGACTTAGTTAACTCATTAAATTTTTTTTTTACTAGATTTTTAATTTCACCATGAATGGTTCTAAAAGTCAATATGAATATTTTTTTTTGTCATTAAAATTAATATGGGCAAAAATATAATAAATACATTTATTACTTAGAAATTGAAATGTTTAGTCAAAATGTACTTATAAATAAAAACAAAGTAGAATATTTTATAGGATGCCCCAACCGGGTCTAAGCGTCTAGCCCTTTTATTTCTTTACAAGTTCGGTGAAAGTATCAAAGCAAATAGTCTTATCGTGAGTTAAACCTCAGCCAAATGGGTGTTTGGTGGGACGGATTTGGAGCTAGGGAAGGAAAGGGGTGGGAAAAGTTTTGTAGATAGAATTTAAAAAATTGAAAAAGTGGGTTAATATTTTTTAACAAAGATAAGATATAAAATAAAAGATCGGAGATACTCAATTAAAAAAATTTAACCCAAATTCTTTAAAAAGGAAGTTAAAATCGAACGTAGTGGCATTCTTGTAAAATAAATACTGATATTCTTAAATTTGGCGTCCTAAAATAAGTTTCAGAACGTCTAAAATAAATTAAGGCGTCCGAAAATATTTCAGACGCCTAATTTGAACTTTTTTGCTCCAAAAATTAATGTTTTGGCGCCATTTCGTGATTTTTTTTTTGGCGCCAGCTAGTCTGAGGAATAATTATTTTTTTTTTGGTTAATGTCCGATAGAAGTTCGGGACACCCTAATTTGAACTTTTTTGCACCAAAAATTAATGTTTTGGCGCTTTTTCGCGATTTTTTTTTTTTTGCGCTAGCTAGTCTGAGAAATAATTTTGTTTTTTATTGGCGTCCTGATAGAAGTTCAGGACGCCTTAACAAAATTATTGGCGTCCTGAATTAATATCAGGACGCCCTAATTAACTTTTAAGGCGTCCTGATAGTGGTTCAGGACGCCTTAATTACTTTTTGGCGTTCTGAATCACTTTTCAGAACGCCAATATTGCCAAATAAAGCGCTTTGTGGACCTGCGTTCTCTTAATTTCTCTTAACCCTATCTCAGTCTCACACTCGATTCACACCCGCACCGTCTCCTCCCTCAACCCTATCTCTTTGCGGCGCTGTTGTCTCGTTCTTTGTTTCTGGCGATGCCCCCACCGTCTCCTCTGTCTCCGACGGCCCCACCTCTCACATTGTGCGCCGTCTCCTCCGTCTTGCTCTCGTTCTCTCTTTCCGGTGCGTCCCCCACCGTCTCTGAAAATCTCTAACGGTACTCCCCTTGCTTTCATGGTTCTTCAACCGTATGGTCTAATTCTAAACGGTAACAGATACCGGGGCTTTGCAATATTTGATTGATTACGTACAATTCTGTATATGTATCTAATTCAACTTGGGTATTGTAGACATTCTTGCATTTACACCCCAAGCATTTTTACTTTCCCCATTTATAGAAAATATGTTTTCAAATAGGAAATTAGGGCGGCTTAAGGAGAGCTAGAGAACACTTTAATATTTGTATTCCCTTCGTCAGCTGGTGAGATGATAGAATCAGAACAGCCTCTTGCAATGCAATGTCAAATCAGCACTTCACCAGACTTCTCCCTTGTCGCTTCATCCATATAGTTTAAATTCATTAAATTCTTTTTTAAAAAAAAATTGCCAGTTCTAAGAAGCTAAAGTTTGATGCATATAGTGACCCTAGTTATTTCACTTGTTGTGCTAATTGCTGCAATCACTATGCAAAAATACCTATAAAGATCACAAAAAGTTACAAAAATGTCAACTCTTTTTGTTTGAGCTAACGTCTCTTAAGAGCCCACATTGTTTTACAAATGTCAATCTAGTAAGGAGCAAAAATCCCACATATATACTTTTATCAAATATGCGTTTTGCACCATATATGTTTCTTTGGTGCAAAAATACACACAAACACTTATCCACCTGTCAATCCCTCATTCTTCCATGTTTTATCATCTCTGTCAATTCTGTCTCCTCTTACTCACTATTCTTGTCTCTGTTTGCCCTCTCTCTCTCACACCTGATGCTGACAGATTATTATTTTGGTTCTTGCTTTAGTAATCAAAGGATTATTGCTGAATCGGATTTCCATTATTTAAGCCAACACTCTAGCGGACCATCTAGTTCACCAAGCTTTAGAATCAAAACACGGTTTGAATGAGGTTTGACTTGTGGTGAGGATTTCTAAGTTTTAATGTAAGTTGATTGTAATGATCTAGGCATGTACTATGGTTATAGCTTCTTATCATTGAATATTTAACGGAGTTGCCATTTTTGCCCCATTTAGACATGCTCATGGACATTTTTGTACCCATATAATATATATGGTGCCACATGCACATATGAAAAAAGTGCATGAGTAATTTTTAGTCCTAACCCTTAAAAAAATTTAGTCATTCACCTATTCTCACTGGTTTTGTTAAAACTTTAATTGAACTTATCATTTTAGTTGGTTTGACTTGTCAATTTCTTATAAAGCCTCGCATTCTTTAATATTGATTGATTGATAATATATTGAAACGAAACAAGATTTAGGTACCATATTTATTCATAATTTCTATTTCTTTCTTTTTTTTCCATATTCCACCTTTTATAAAGTTTCTTTCTTTTTCTTTGCTACAGCTGATAAAAATTGCTTTGGACTATATTTATGTGTATATGTATGTCTATATATATATATACTTTTTTTCCCTTCTAGTATTTATTAGCGGATTTTCTCTTTCTTTTCTTTTTTCTTTCTATAGTGGAGATAGTCTCATGTAATGACATATCACAGATGGTGGTTGTAATGGATGGATTTTTGTATTAAAAAAAGAAAAAGGAAAAAAAGAAAAGGATACTTTAGTAATTGAGCACAAAATATAATTGACGTAACATTAAATTGGAACATCTCTAATTGAGTTTTTGCACTAAAAATTAACTAAAATCCTAGACACACATAACATGTATAATTAAAGCTTGACTATTGCAAATCCAAGTTGATCACCGAGTCTTCTAAATGACCATAACTGCACCACGTCACCAACTTGAAAATTATTGCACTTCACATTGAGACTAGCGAGAACGCGTTGATTAAATCTGGGCGCATCTTGGCCGTGAAACCGGGTTAGGGTGAGGTGGAGCAGATCAACGATGTGGGTTACGTAGCGAGAGGGATGATTAGACGAGTTGAGGAGGTGAGCGAGCATGAGAGAGAAAGAATTTGGGAATCGACGGGCACAGAAATTCCAGAGGGACTTAACTTGTGATTCACGAGGAACAGAGGAGTTAGCGAAGTCGCCGACAAGAGATAGGTGTTGGGATGAATCATCGGAAAGGAAAAGATTTTTGGCCGCCGATTGGATCTCATTGATCTCATCTCGGAGTGAGTTGTTGATTATCTTGGACCGAGATGCGCCTTCCCTTGGCCTTTAGAAACGGCTTGAGAGGAATATCGGGTATGTATCCGCGACGCGTCTACGCTTGGGACGAACGGAAAAAGTGGAGCCGGGAAACGTTGGCCGTGAGGACGTTTACTACCGAAGTGGATGCCATTCTTTGGAGGGTGAGAAAGGAAAGCGGGAGGGTGTTGTAACATGGCTCGAATGATTAAACTCGTACTATTTTTAAATACAACTTAACTAATTCCCTTATATTAAGGAGACCTGGTTAACTCAATTTTTTTTTTAAACTAGATTTTCAATTTCACCTTTACTTATGAATTATTCTAAAAGTCAATAATTTTTTTTTTTTTTTTTTTTTTGTTATTACTATGGTTATCAAACTCGGGACCGGACCGGAATCGGCAAAACCGGCTATGAAGCCGGTCCAGGAAAAGTGTAGAAACCGGGTCAAAGGTTTTCTTTTAAAAAAAAAAAAGGTCAAGTGAAGCATTTAGATAGAAAAAGAGAGATGAAGAGAGAAATGGGAAGATGAGGTCGAACCCTCCGAGCTTCGTCGACTCAGATCGAAGACTCCAAGCGTCGTCGGGCTCCGGCTTCGAAGAAGATTTGCAGAGACATGGAGAGAACGGAGGAGGAGGCAATTGCATGGCGGAGATCTTTCTTCGTCTTCTTGCACCTGCTCGGCATGTTGTTGCAAAGACATGGAGAGAACAAAGGAGCCATGGCTGAAACACTAGAGAGAGAGAGACGGAGAGAAAACACACAACTCAAGCAGAGAAAGAGAAATCTTGTGAAAGAACCGGAGAAGGGAACATATTATTCAATGGGAATTTTTTATTCAATGGATATTAGAGTGGTAGAGTGGTCAAACTATTTCATTTTATAGTTATATAATTAATTGAGTGTTTACACACACACACATATTATTGCAAAACATCATCGTACATATTTAAAAATTACAGGATATTTGTTATAAAAAAAGAGATTAAACATTTAAATTTATTAAAAATTTTATAATGATGAAATTAATTAACGTTATAATATGATCAATTTAGAAGTATGACAAAGAATTAAAAGTATGGGATTAACATTTCTGCTTCAGCGGCAGAAAATTTCTCAGCAGCCGGGGTAAAACGACGCAGTTCTGACTCATTTTTTATAAAACATTCACAATAAAACTCTCTGCATATTATTCCCTATAACCTTCACCACCCCCTCCAAACTGCTTCTCTCTCTTCCTCTCTCACCCTCCTCCTTCATTCTTCTCACTCTCTCTCACCCTCGTGCAGCGAACTATATATATATATATATGTATATATACATATTCCCCTCTTTATATCTATGTGCAACGAACTATATGTATCTATCAACAAAACAGAAAAGTGGTTCCTGATAAATATATATATCTAGCAGCTAGCAGAATATGTCCTTCTCAGTTTTGACTTTTGGCGCACCATTATGAACTCTAATCCACCTTCTTCTCCTTTAAGAGTCTTCATAACCTGCATGCATATTCACATCAGAAAGCCGTTTTTGAAACCGGTATGATTCATCCAAATAATTTTACACCTTATAGAATTTGCCTCACTCTTATATGGTCTCTCACATGAAGACTGCTCTATACACAAGGAAGACGTCATCACAACAATTTTCATTTGTTCTTCATCATATGCATCACTTAGATATGGGTCTACTAGCTCTTTGATTTTATCTACAAGCAGCAAAGGTTTTGCCAGCAAAATTGTTTTAATTTGATATTTTTAATAGTAGGCTATTGGCTGATCCCTCAGTTAAAATGTGGGGAAAGACTGAGACATACCCACATCACCAAACTTTTCTGAAAGCAATCCAAAGCCTGTCTTCCTGTAATGAGCTCTAATAACAGCACTCCATAAGCAAAGACAGTAGTCTTTTTATCTACTATACCATGCATGAAGAATTGTTAGGTTCCTTCTATATATATATATATATATATATATATATTCAAAGTTTTCAAGGTGCATAACAGACCATAAAGTATGCCTGCGAGGTTGCTGTGTGGAGATAACTGAAGAACAGCCGAGCACCTCGTAGTTCAAGTGGCATAGGCGCCATCCTTTGATGGCTTTGTATCAGGGATCGATCTAGGCAGCGTTTCGGCACTTGCCCAATCCAAAAAAAAAAAAACAAACAAACAAAACTGAAGAACACGAAACAGCCCCCTTCCACACCATAACCAATCAATTTGGCAATATTGGGATGATCAACATGTAAAATAATACCAAGTTCAGACAAGAAATCAGATGTCATTTCTTCTTGGGTTTCTCTTGTGAGCTTTTTGATGGCAACATATGTCCCATCTTCCATTTTTCCTTTGTAAACCTCAGCATAACCTCCCTTCCCAATCAATATATCTTCATAAGGGGAAAAAAAACAGAAGCTAAATATCACCAAAGCAAGCAACAATATAATTGTGAAGTATATGAATTAACGGGGTTTTCTTTTCATACTACATTAGTCATATTAAGATATTATAACAAAACTATTAATGAGCCTTCGTCTGTAGCTTAAACTTCCAAGTCCTGCTGATTTTTGATAAAATATCAAGCATAATGAGATTTTGTTCAGAATAGCTTAAGCCTTTAGGTTCAACTGGCCCTCACGACTAGAAAAGCAGTAGGCTTCAGATAAAGGATTTGATACCATCACTGAAGCAGTGTTTGGTTTCAACGGAAATTCTCATCATGCAAGCCAGAGGTTGAAGGTAAGTTATTGGGTCTCTCTTCCTTCTAGTTTCCGTGATTTCCTAACATAAGTTTCTGAGTTTTTCAGCCTTGCAAACTTAGCTATGATTCCATATGTGAGTTCTCTGTGTTTAGGAGCTAGAACAGAGGGAGTTTTGCATTCTCTTTTGAGGTTGGAAAACTCCCGAAACAGCACATGAACCCAAAGCATTGTTGTCATGTAGATATATATATATTTATCAGGAACCACTTTTCTGTTTTGTTGCTAGATACATATAGTTCCCTGCACATAGATATAAAGAGGGGAATATGTATGTATATATATATATATATATATAGTTCGCTGCACGAGTGTGAGAGAGAGTGAGGAGAAGGAAGGAGGAGAGTGAGAGAGGAAGAGAGAGAAGTGGTGTGGAAGTGGTGGTGAAGGTTATAGGGAATAATATGTGGAGAGTTTTATTATGTATGTTTTATAAAAAATGAGTCAGAAACTGCATCGTTTTACCCGACTGCTGAGAAATTTTCTGCCGCTGAAGCAGAAATGATAATCCCTAAAAATATATACTAATTTTTTTAAAAATTATGAAGTTTATATGTGATTAAATGATTATTGTTTTGCCAAAGATTACATTATTATTAAGTACTATTTATTTTAAGGAGGGACATTTTTGGTCAAAGTAATGAATCAATATTGTGACTTAATGATCAACTAACGGGTGGATGGATGAAAGTTGAATCTCAAAATTAGAAGGGAGGTTTATGTAACATATATTTTAATTTTTAGGAAGGTTCATATAGGTTTTTAAAATAGAAGAGATATCTCTGTAATTTAGAGTAAATAGAGGGGAGGTTAATGTATTTTACTCTTAAAACTTTTAACACCATTTTAAAAAAAAAAAAAAAAATCTAACTCAAACATTTTTTTTTTTCTCTGCTCATTTTCCCTCCCCTCCCCTCCACTTATACCAAACAGGCCCAATGTTGGCCCCAATATAAAAGTCATCTTTATTTTTTGACCGAAAATTAGAAGGGTAATATTTCTATCACAAAATCAGTGAAAAGTAGTTTTCACCATTTTTTTCTTCTTATTTTTATCATTTCATACATGTTCCAACAAAAGAGAAATCTACCAACTATGTTTAACTTGGCATCGGATCTAAGTAGTTAGGTTCATTTTCAAGGAACAAATATAATGAAAATTTAAAATCTTATATAGCTTTAATTTAGAGAATAATATCTTTGATGTAAGTGATTTTGAGAAAAAGCAAAACACTTCAAATTTTTTAGAGTACTGCTTTTGACTAATTTTTCTAAAGATAATAAAATAAATCATCAGTAAATTTATTTTGCATATCTCTATATACAAATAAGAAAGAGGGTGATATGTTAATTTATATCTGTCATGATTGATATGTTAATTAAGTCCACTTATATTTGGTGAGTATGTATTATACTGTAGTTTAATTAAAGTGAATTCTATGTATTTGAATCCAATTGTCACATTGTTATTACCTCCGGTCCTAAATATATGACATAATTTGTAGTGCAATTTACACTACAAACTATGTATTATATTTAGGACCGGAGGAATATATTTTTCTATACTGATTTCTTAATTTTTTGGAAAAATCTTTTTAAAAGACGGTAGAATTATCCAATTTTTACATAAGTATATTAAATTAAACAAATCTTAAAAAAGGTCACATGTCCTGAAATAAGATTTGATAATTTTATATTATTACCCCTCATTCGATTATTTCTCCACTCCACCTCTCTCCTTTGACAATGCATTAAATCACTAACAACCACATTAAAATTTAATGGTATAAAAATCATTTTTTTCCCCTACAACATCAACATTGCATCTCTGTATTACAAAATCAAAAAATCAATTGACATTACAACGGAAAAATTTATGGGGGCAAGTATGACTATTCCTAAATCCAATATCTTCATTGCAACTACTATGCTTTAAATCGCAATAATTTATCTGAGTTTCATCAACAATTCATCTTGATGCCACGGCATTGACGCAAATTAAAGCTGGGGAAGCTCCCCATCCTCGAAAGCTTGTCTCCAAGGATGGGATTTTTCTTTTCTTACTGTGGATAGTTGTGTATTGATAAAAGATTTTGATTTGATGGGGACGTGTTTTGAATATTTCATAAATATCAATTCACAAATGTGGGCAAAAATAATAGAAATTAAAGGAATTTTAAGCTAGGAAGGGAGAGAGGTACTCATCAAGATAAAGAATCAAATCAGGGGCAGTGTGGAGAAATAATTAAATGAGGGGTAATAAGGTAAAATTATTAAATTCTAAAATCATATTTCAGGACATATGACCTGATTTAGGATTTACTGAATTTAATGACCCAATTTAGAATTTGTGTAATTCAATGGTCTTTTAAAAGGATTTTTCCTAATTTTTGATATATATATGTTGCCAAAGAAACTTATATGCTCCTTTACAATATAATATTAACAGGGTTGTTATATTTGTAAAAATTATATCATATATAAAAAAGGATTAGCGAACGTTATAATATATACTACTAGTTTGTCATTTGTATTTTTTTGTTAAAACAGATTTTAAATATCATCATTAATGATCATATAATTTTTTAAATTTTAGATTTTGCATGTGTTTTAGAAATACTTTTTTTTTCCAAGGCCATAAAAACTCATTAAACATCTGCATTTCCCTATCGATATTCTCTTGTCTTTTCAAACTGTGAATTTCTTGTAAATTGATCGGCTCTTTATTTTAGCCTACTCTAAAATGTGTTCTAAAGAGTTTACCTTTCATTGTTATACTAATAGTGATAATAAGTTTGTTGCCAAGAGGATTGATTGATCCAGTGAATAAGAATACAAATACTCCCCCTTATAAAAATATCATGTGAATTCAAATCCCATTACAACATCCTAAATTTGCTAATAGACAATCTGTAAGTAACATTGTAAGCAATTTCTTATGCATGTTGTGCTGTCTGATAAACAATTATGACATGACCCCATTTGGGTTAGCAAAGAAATGATTGAGCATTTCCTCGTCAGTTGCTATATGGTCACTTTGTAATAAAATCTGCAAGAAAAAGTGTACTTGAATAAATCAAAATGAATCAGAGTGGAATTAAAAGCAAAGAGAGATAGACTTCAACTAGAAATTAATCACCGTCACCTCTAATAAAATTGGGAAAATCCAAGGGGGCCCTTTTTAGAGAAAAATCCCAAAAAAGGCCCCATGATTCTGAAAATCCTAGAAAGGGGGGATTTGCGTTGACAACTAAATCAGTCATATTTACAACAAAATCAATACCCCGTTTACAACTTAATCAGTCGCATTTACAACAATATTTTAACAACTAAATCAGCCGTATTTACAACAATATCAGCCCCTGTTAACAACTATATCAGCCACATTTACAACTAATGCAGATTCTAAAAAATCTCAGAAAGGGCCCAAAGGCTCTTTTTGGGAATTTTTTTTCTCCAAAAAAAGCCCTGAAATGCATTTTCCCAATAAAATTTGAGTAATCGTATGTATCATGATTCTCATTGTTAGGCCCCAAAAGATTCGGATCAACCCTGAAAGGAAATAGATTATGAAGATGATGATAGTTTCCAGCTCATGCATGTTTGTTCCAAAATAATTTTGAAGATAGAGTAAATCAAAAACAATTAAAAAAGAAGAGAAATAAAGAAAAGTTGTGTACTTTTTTAACAGACAAAGTTGTTGATGTGCATAATTGGCCTCAACACAGTCATGGCATGGCCCCTAATTGGGTTAGCAAATAAATGATTGAGCATGTTGTTTCCTCAGTTGCTATATAGCCATTTTGTAATAAAATCTGCGAGGAAAAAATGTGTGCTCCAATAAATCAAAATGAATCATAGTGGAATTAAAAGTAAAGAGAGATAACTTTAACTAGAAACTAATTATCATTACCTCTCTTAAAATTTGAGTAATCTTATTAAGATTCTCAGTGTTAAGCCCTAAAAGATCCGGATCAGCCCTGAAACAAAATAGAAGATGATAACATAATATAGCTTCCAAGTCATGCAAGTTCGTTCCAAAATAATTTGAAGATAAAGGAAATAAATAAATAAAAAAAGTTATGTACTTTTCTAACAGTAGGCAAAGTTGTTGATGTGCATATTTGGCTTCTTCGCAGTCATTTGTTAACGGCAAAAAGCTTAACCAAATTGGAACCACCTGCTTAATTATCAATAATACCAATTAAAACAAGCAATGTAGGCAGATGACTATCCGTGCAACAATAGTACTACTCCGATACTTAACATGTGACTCATTTTGTACTTCAGTTGTTTTATTAAAATATGTCTTATATTAAGAAATTTGAAGAAGTAGTAACAAGGGTGTTACCTCGGAGCCATTAATAGTATCATGCCTGAACTCACATATTTTCCCCAAAGCTGAAACTGCCGCATCATATGTCATTCTTCTCTCTGATTCCATAGCACGCTCTATTACATGATATAGGTTGTTGATAGCCCCTGTAAACAAATTCACCCCTTTTAGTCTTTTACAATATATATTGTTCAAAACAAACAAGTTTACTTAGGTATGTATGCTCGTAAGAGTACTGCAATTAAGGAGCCTACCAAGGGCATCGAAGTTGGGTATAAGTTCTCTGTGTGTGGCACATAAACCGATCCCACACGCAGCTTCCTATATACATTACCCAAAAATAAACGTAGTAAAAATTAAAGCTCAGAATATAAGAACTAAAAAATCAAACAGATCGAGCGAGCTGACTCATTTAATTTTGCAGAAATGTTTAAATACCCTTTGAAGCTGAGGGCTTTCTGATTCACAAAAGTACATGACGACCAGAGGATATTTATCACGATATCTGGTTGAATAGCATAGAGGAATGAGTCATGAGTATTAAAGGCTCATATTTGAATTCAGATATATTACAAGTTAAACCTTTGCAACTTATATGGGTAGTCCTTCAAAAGCAAATTGAAAATGGAGATCGCCACTTCTTTCACTTTATCTGGATACTCATTATCAGGACCCTGCACAAGAGTTGAATCAAATGATGAATACATAACCATGTTTCTTAGGTGTAAGTTGAGAAAATTAACCCAGGAAAGTTGCATTTAAAAAAAGAACCTTAAAGGAGATATATGTGTGTGTGTGTATTTATGTATGTATGTATGATGATACAAAGAATAGTCAGATGAGGGGGACAGACCCATAGGGCTTCAACAGCTGGCAGAAGCTCATCCACATGAGGCAAGAACGCAGACTTCAATGTATTTATCATCGTCTCTAAGCACTTTGCAGCCTTCACACAGAGACGCAGCTTATTGCATAAAGTGAAAAAAAAAAAAAAAAAAAAAAAAAAAAAAAAAAAAAAAAAAAGGCATACAGAAAACAATGTTTCAAAAATGGCAGATTAAAGGCCAAAATAATGAAAGAATTTTAACACAGACTTGAATTATTTCCTCCTCTTGTTCCATTTCATAATCAGTCACGTGTTTTAGATTGGCATATAATGACTCCTGAGAGAGTTGTTGGTCTATCAGAACAGCAATCTGCTTGATTACAATCACATTGAAAACTGATCCAGAGATCTGCACAATCACATTTTCATATATATAAGTCATCCAAGAATATAAGCTCAAGTATTTATATTATATTTTATATATATATATATATATATATATATATATGATTTCAGAAGACATTGCCACGTACCGCAATGCATGCATTGAGGCTTTTTAACATCACTATATCAATCGCTCTTTTGCTTTCCTGTAGTGATTTGAAACTCAAACTATTTCAGCCAAAGTGAGGTAAAAACTTTAGCGAAGACTTAGATCTGACATAGCTTCTTGCTTAACTTTCACGCTATATATGATGTTCTGAATTATTCAATTACCTTTTGTGAAGCTTTGACCAGAGCTCGCACAGTAGAGTTTATCAATTTCTGATACTCTTTTCTGTGTTGGCACGAAAGCAATACGCTTGGCAGGGCTAGGGACAGAAATTAAGGGAAGCTCATAAATAAATGCAACCCCACGTTTTAGATAATATTGTTTATTACAATAAATAAGAAATACCGTTGACGGAAGCAATTTTTGCAGCGTCAGCATCAAGGTCTTCATCAAAGTCATGATCATCGGTATTCCTGAATAGGCTGATCAAAGGAGGAGAGACCTGATCATTGGAAGTAATTGTAATCAGTCATAGGAAAATGTCTCTCTCTTTCTTTATATATATATATATATATATAACCAAACCAATATAATTACCTTGGAAGCCCATGGTGCAAATTGCTCTTGGAATCGAACGGCAAAATTTGACAGTAAATCACAGGCCAAAATTCTCTGCTCAGGGCTACTCAGAATTTGATTCTTATCAATGGTCAACGTCCTACAAAACATATATATATATTGTTATATATGAAAGGTGGTGGCCGCCAACCTTTTACATATTCCTTAAAGCTGACAGAAACAATGTTTAAAAAAAATATAATTGAGGTAGAACTATAGGGAAGATTTGAAGCCAAACGTAGTAGAATCATTGGTATTTTTGAGAATCTGAATCAACACAGGCATGGTTTTGTTAAGGCATTTGTCAGTCTGCGGTAGTTTGCACAATTGAAACAATGCCTGCATCGTGTTAATTAACATATCACGTGAGAAAGGAAGGACTCATTAAACAATTTATAGCATAATATAGATGAAGAAAAATAAATAATAATAAGACACCAACTAATAATTCTCACAAATTAATAAAAACAGTTAAAATCAATAAAGTTGTCCTACAATTTAAGTAACTTCCGATATTACCCCTATTAATTCCACTACACTGTAATATTATATTAATTATTACTTTCACCCACTATCTTTATTAATTAAAGACATACATGACAAAAAATAATTAATGCCATTTGAAAACAAGCAAGTGCCTTATAAAAATGACCAAATATAATTGCTAGTTAATGTCTTATAATAAGCACCAGAGAGTAAATATGTGACAGTATATACCTTTAAGATGTGAATTTTTACTCCGTCGTCGGTATCCGTCCAATCATCTAGAATTTTAAACACTATAGTAAAAACCTTCAAAACGTCGCAAGTAATATATATTAGAAGCCAAACTGAAATCAAAATAAATAAACATAATTTAACTCAGATTTCCATGCTAAGTGACCATATACAGTGCAGTAAGATTGTAACTGGGAAAAAATATATTTTTGTTTTCATCCTTTTGTTCCCAATCATTGTTGCAACTTTGCTAAAGTAACATATACTACATAGTAAGAAGGCAAAGTATTGATCAGTCAAGTGCGTACAATGATCATTGATTAATGACCTAAAATTTAGCCAGAAGAAAAATACAAAAGTTAAAATTTTTTATATAAAATTAAGGAGAAATGGCATAGATTTTTTACTTCACTAACATGTGTGATCAATTGGAACCGTTTAAGAAGAAAAAGATAAATATGAAAACTAATGTGGATTGAAATCTTATATCTAGCATCAAATCCAACCTCCCACCAAGTTCTTAACTTCTTTTATATATGTGTGTACACACACACATAAAGGACTAGAGCTTGTATTGATTATTGAATAAAAAATATTTAGAGAATCCTTACCCTTGTTAATAAGAGCAATAGGGATTACGCTAATAAAAAAGAATTATTAGCGATTACCTCGTCAGCATCACTTAACAAAAAAGGAGTCTGGTCCTTGAGAAACCCCGAAAAAATATAACTCAAGGATTCTATGGATTTAGCCCCAAGTAACGACGAAGACATAAGGGGTTTCAGAGAGTCCACTATTTCCTGATAGTGGCTATGAAAAACAACCTGCACCCAACAAATTCAATACGCATTTAAGTTTTATCGGGATCAATATAACCCACATCCATCATTAGCTCATGTTTCTACAATTAATTAAAAAGAAATACCGGAAATGATGCTGCCAGTGATCTCAGAATTTCCATAGCTTCGTCCCGGAACTTCCCCCCTTTCTGCAGGAGAGTTTATTTACATAAAACTGTGAATGCTAGAGAATAAATATATGCCCATTTTATACATTTGATGGGGCCAAGCTCCCAAAAATACCCATGCGTACAAGTCACATATACCTCAAGAAATTTTGGTAATTCAGGCACCAGATCTTCCGAGAACGACCTGATGTAGGCTTCATTATCGCAATTGTTAATCAAGTGACGCACTGCTTTAGTAGCATGAAACTGTGCAGATCATAAAACAAATTAGTTACTATTAGGAAGACAAGCAAACTCCAGGTGGTATGTGTGTATAATACCTGAACACGTGGATAAATTGAGGCTGATGATCTAATTATGGCGACTAGTCTGGGCAGGAACTTATTTAAGAATCGGGAATCATGATCAGAGTCGTCGTCTGAAAAACTCAAAATTGCTTCAATGGCTGCCCAACGAACGCGAGGGTGGGGATCAGCCAGAGAGATATCGACCACTCTCTCAGTTTGCTCACGTATGTTCTCCTGTGTGGAAATTCATAGTTCCTTAGGCGCTTGAAATATTACAAATTTTTCACATTAAAATAACTTGTCAAAGATAAGGCGAACAGGGGAAAGATCAAATTACGCGGTCACTTTCTCTTCCAATTGCTTCAAACGCAATAACTCCAGCATGACGTGTCTGCCAATCTTCTGAATTCATATACTGTGGTATCATCTCTGTTCCAAAGGAAAGTAATATGTCTTCCTCTGTATCAAAGCAAACCTCATTTAGTAAGGACTCTCCCAGTCTGTAATTCCCCGAGATCCCCATGTGTTCACTCGATTCCGTCTCCATATCATACCAGGAAGGAATATCTTCAATACGAAACATCAGGCGCACACAATTATCCAATATTCTGCGTTTACACTCCTTAGAAAGTTTCTGATTAACAAAGCGTGTAACAGCCATCGGAGACCGATCACGGAGTATCTTAATAATTTCAATGGCCTGGCACTTGAGAAAATTGTCATCTGCAGTCTCAGCAATTTCGAACATGCAGCTCATCAATCCAGAATTAAGTGAATTCTCAAAATCGTGACGATAATTTCTAGCCACGTGCACCAAATCCATGATTCTTGGTTCCACAATATCGATTTGACCGCCCCTGCGAAATGCTAGTTGGAGCCAAACAACCATTTTTAGTAGTACGCAGTCAAGCCTCATCCGTGGCAGCAGGCATGTTAATTTTACAGAGGCATCAAATGTCAAAGCCTGCATATTGAAATTGGGAGAATCAAATAGATCCCAGAATCTAAGGAAATTGCTTCTGAAGAATTCAGCGAAAATTGACTCATAGTTATCACTCCAAAATTTGTCGGCTCTTGGCAAACACAATAGGCATTCTTTCTCGGGTAAACACAATATAACCCTGAGTGCCATTTCTTGCCTGGTTTCGGAGTTTGTATGAATGCCCTGTATAACATTGATAACAAGTTCGGGCCATCTCTCGGTTTGAAACATGCTGGCGACTGTTTCAGATAAATTAATCTTATTAGGTATTGATTCGTGGTCAAAGGAAACATCAAGAAGCAGACATTCGAGACCAGCGAGCATGCTTTCGTTAATTCTTGACGGATCTTGGACTGAGAAGAGCCTCCTCTTGGTTTCTTTACTCGTCTCAAGAGCAGGATCATCATCAGCTTTATAGGGGTACTTTTCTTTAACCAAGGGCTTCTCTGCCTCTACCTCTTCCCTTGTTCTGTTTCTTGTTTGCGTTTATGCTTCGCACGATGTGGAGGAGGCGTCACCGGTGACCGTGAGGGACGCTTACTACCAGTAGTGGGTGCCATTGTGTTGGCACGTTGGCTGAGTTGGGAGAGTGAGAAACGAAGACGGGGAATTAGGTATTGAAGATTTTGAATATAGGGCGGAAGATTGGATTCTCATGCACACGTCATAAATTCCGTTACGAGAGTTAGCCACGAGGAGGTGGTTGTTGGCCGGAAGTTGTGTGAGTTGGAGGGTGAGGAAGGAAAACGGGAAGATCTTGAAGATTTTGAATATTAATGGGATGAAGATGTTGGGATTGGGTTCTCATGCAAACACAACCGGGTCAAACCCTTTCACCCATTCCCATCGGTCAAGATGCCTTTGATTTGAATGATACACTCAATACTCAATAGTACTGCCCAACCGGGTCAAACCCTTTCATTCCTTACAAGTTCGTCCGAAAGCGAAGTTTTTTTTATGCCAAAAATTGCATCATTTCGTGAGTGAAGTGTTTAGTCTCTAAAAGTTGGCCCCAGTAAGTAACGAAGCCTACAACAATTCGCATTTGGCTGGATCATTTACTTAGGGTTTAATTCCTGGTCTTTTGTATGGGTTATAAATTAGCATAGTTAGCATTTATTAGCTGGATTCTTTATGCATTCAGTGAAGAGTTTGATCCGTTATGGTGTGCATGGCCCTAAAGTTCTTTTGAGAAGTCTATGAGGGAAGGAATTAGTCATCACTATACAATGGATACCTTGGACCCACCCAAAAAAATGGGCCCCAATAAAAGGGTCATTATTAATTTTTAACCAAAAAAAATTGGAAGGGTAATATTTATATGAAAAAATCAATGAAAACTTTACATTAAAATTTTTTATTGTATAGAAGAGTCAAATATATTTTTATACACAATATTAATGATTGAATTCCTATCCTTCTAATCAAAAAAATGTTTAAACTGAGACTTTTCACCAAATTTTCATATTTTTGTCTTTCTCTGCATGTAAATTTTTCTGAATAGAAGAGTCAGATATATTTGTACACATAGAGAATATCAATGGATTGAATTTCGATCCTTTTAATCAATTAAATTTTTAAAGGGAGGATTTTCACCAATTTTTCTTATTTTTATCGTTCCCTACATGTTCGGTGGAGAAAGAGAAATCTGTTACGTCTAACTATGTCATTGGATAGCTTTATTTTCGCCGAAAAATATCAATATGAAAATTTCCGAACTAAGTGAATAAGTGATTTGAGAAAGTGGAAAATACTTCAAAATTTTAGTCTATTGAAAAGTAAAATTTGTGCGACCGTTTCGAAAATATTGCTTTAGACCAATTTTTCTCAATATAGTAATATAAATAGTCAGTAAATTCATTATGCATATGAGCATATCAACTTTGTATACAAATAAAAAAGAGAGTGATATGACCAATAAGTTGTTGGTCGACGTGGTAAGGAACCCTACCTCAATAGGAGGAGAATACAAATTCAAATTCCGGAAGCACATTTGTTGGAAAAAATGACAACCCTTTGTCCTCAAAGCCTCTAGGGACCTTAATCGTATTTTTAAAAAAAAAAATGAAAGAAAGAAAGAGGGTGATAAAAAAAAAAGGGTAAAGGAGCAAAAATACACATGTGCTTTACCTTCGAGAGCGCTCAGCAACATATACTTTTTTTGGGAGCAAAAATACACATGTGGTTACATTTTAGGAGCAAAAGTCACATTTTTCTGTTAAGCCTACAAACACCGTTAGTTTTGCCGTTAGTTTCAACTCTCCTTATGCTTCTTGGCGAAAAACACAAACCCGATACAGTCTGTCAATGCTTGATAACACTGGGTCCACTTTTTCACAACGCAACCGATCTTTTGGGCGTCATAACACAAGCAAAGATAAGCATCATCAATTAGGACATTCTCGATCTCATTCTTGGAGCGTGTCTCGCTCCTGGTCTGCATCCAAGCAGCTGCAAAAACTTGACAGATTTGGTGGATTCAGTCCAGTTTCCATTGACGGAGGAGCAGAAACTTGAAGTCGAACAGTTACAGAGGAGTTGAATTCGATTTATGAATCTTTTAAAGGCGGTTTGGATTCGCTGGACAGAAAATGAGCTCACCGAAACTGCATAAGAACTCGCTGGAATCCGGAAAAAGTATCGCCGATAAATTCAAGAATCTTGCTGGCGAATAACTAAACACGCCGGAAACTACAGACAACACCAGAAATCGTAAGTAAAGGTCGAATGGTGCTTTGCTGGATTTGAGTGAAGGAAATCGGTGAAGAAGGAAGGAAAGTGGTGGTAGTGAATGAAACATGTGCATGTGGTGGAGTCAGGAGTGCACGTGTCACAGCAAACCTTTTCAACTCTGAATATTGTTTAATCAATATGGAAAATATAGTCGTAGGCAAGCTTCATATATGTTGAGACTACATCTTAAACAAAAAGTCCAAGACAACAACATATCCATCGATGAGGCTCTGGGAAAATCACCATTTCTTCATAACATTGATGTGTGTCCTTAGCCAAAAAATCAGCACACCAAATGGCTTCACGTGGAGCAAAACAAAACTCAATATCCCAATATGAGTATATTAGCTAGATTTCTCCCATATATAATCTCTGCATCCTCCCATGCTGCTGCACGTGTTTCTATAACACTTTTAGGTTGTTGCTCAGATGCTTTAGTTTTAAGTGAAGTGGAAGCATCTTTGTCTTCCTCTTGAGGTTCATGCTTCCAAACACCTCTGTTTTCTTGCTCAAAAACAAAGCACATATAGCTGGTGAGCATCATCGACAACGAAGGTAAGGAAGGTGATGAGAGGAAGAGGGAAGGATCGAAGGTTCAGTTCTTACTTCTTCTGTGGCACTCAACTGTATGGGTCTTTGTTTTTCGCCGAGAAGCATCAGGAGACGGTAAAACTAACGGTGTTTGTAGGCTTAACAGAAAAATGTGACTTTTGCTCCTAAAATGTAACCACATGTGTATTTTTGCTCCCAAAAAAAGCATATGGTGCTGAGCGCTCTCGAGGGTAAAGCACATGTGTATTTTTGCTCCTTTACCCTAAAAAAAAGTTAGTTCTGGGTATTTCCATGCAACTCAAGACGATTTACAATATAATTTTAATAGGATTCTTATGTAAACGCTATAATATATGCTATTAGTTTGTCATATGTATTTTTATTACTACCTCCGGTACTTAATGGCACTCAATGTAAGATCTACTTTGAATATTTGTCAAATTTTTCTTGCTTTAATAATATTATGCTTTTTCAATAATAATTAAGAGAAGAAGGAAATTATTAAGAAATATAATTAGGGTGCTTTAGAGAAAACATATCATATATATTAACTAACTAAACTAACTTTCTTTGTATAATCAAATTAGGTAAATAAGTTTTAGGGTAAAACAAATTTTAAATATCATCATTAATGTTCATGTAATTTTTTAAATTTTATATTTCGCATGTGCTTTAGAATTTTTTTTTTTTTTAAAGGCCATAAGAACTCATAAAATACCCGCATTGATATTCCCGTCTTCGTCTTTTCAAACTCTTAATTTCTTTTAAATTGATCGCCTATGTTGTTTTAGTCCACTCTAAACTGTGTTCTAAAGAGTTTACCCTTCATTGTTATAACTTATACCAATAGTGATAATAAGTTTGTTGCCAATAAGATTGATCGACCCATTGAATAAGAATACAACTCTTATAAACATGTGAGTTCAAAATCCCATTACAATATGATAAACTTGTTGATAGATAATCTGTGGGTAACATTGTAAGCATTTTCTTATGTATGTGGTGCTGCCTAATAAACAATTATGTCATGGCTCCCACCTGGGTTAAGAAAGAAATGATCGAGCATATTGTTTCCTCGGTTGCTATATAGTCACTTTGTAATAAAATCTGTAAGAAAAAAATTTACTCGAATAAATCAAAATGAATCAGAGTGGAATTAAAAGAAAAGAGAGGCTGGCTTTGACTAGAAATTAATCATTATTACCTTGTTTAAAATTTGAGTAATCAACATTTCAAAATTCTTATTTTCAAGCTCCAAAATATCCGGATCAGCCCTGAAATGAAATAGAGATGATGATGATAGTTTCCAACTCATGCATGTTTGTTCCAAAATAATATGAAGATAAAGAAAAAAAAATCGAAAGAAAAGAAACAAAGAAAATTTATGTACGTTTCTAACAATCGACAGAGTTGTTGATGTGCATATTTGGCCTCTTCGAAGTCATTTCTTAATGGTAAGAAGTTTATCCAGATTGGAACCACCTGCTTAATTATCAGTAATACCAATTACAAAAGTAAAGCGTGTAGAGATTAGTTGCGGGCTGATGACCGCCCATGCAGCAACAATATTGCATTTTGTCTTATATATAAACCCCACTTTATAGTTCAATTCTTTATTAAAGTAGGTTTTATATTAAGAATTGAGCGAGTAGTATTATTGGAAAAAATACAGGAAACTTGTTACCTGGGGGCCATTAACAATATCATGCCTGAACTCGCATATTTTCCCCAAAGCTGAAACCGCCGCATCATACGTCATTCTGCTCTCTGATTCCAAAGCACACCCTATTACATGATATAGGTTGTTGATAGCCCCTGCAAAAAAAAAGGGGGGAAATCAGCACTTTTACAATATCTGTTGTTCAACAAAAACAAGTTTACTTGGCTTGGTATAAGGAGCCTACCAAGGCCATCGAAGTTGGATATGAGTTGTGTGTTTGTAGCGCATAAACCAATCCCGCCAGCAGCTTCCTATACCCAAACATAAATGTAGTAAATATAACTTAAAAAAGAGCTGGCTCATCATTTTGCCGAAAAGACTATATACCCGTTGAAGCTGAAGGCTTTCTGAGTGACAAAGGTCCATGACGACCTGAAGATATGTATCATGATACCTGGATGAATAACATAGACGAATGAGTCATGAGTATTAAAGGGCTCAAATATATACATTTAAATTCAGATATATTACAAGTTAAACCTTTGCAACTTATATGGGTAGTCCTTCAAAAGCAAATTAAAAATGGAGATTCCCACTTCTTTCAACTTATATGGGCAACAAGTATCATGACTCTGCGGAAGAGACGAATCAAACGGTGAAGACGTAACCATGCTTCTTTTGTAAGTTGATAAAATTAACATAGGAAAGTTGCATTAGGGGGGGGGGGGGGTGTGGGGAACCTTAAAGAAAACTATATATATCTGACCATAGAAGTAGAATAGCAAGATGAAGGGAACTGACCCATAGGGCTTGAACCGCTGGCAGAAGCTCGTCAACATGAGGTAAGAACACAGACTTCAATGTATTTATCATTGTTTCTAAGCATTTTGTTGCAACCTTCAGCCGAAAACATACAGAGATACAATTTATTGCATCAAGTAAAAAAAATGCATACAGAAAACAATGTTTCGATATTGAAAGATTAAAGGGCCAAAATAGTGAAGAATTTTAACACAGACTTGAATTATCTCCTCCTGTTGTTCCATTTCATAAACATTGTGGTCTAGATTAAAGGGCCAATATATTGTCCCCTGAGAGAGTTTTTGGTTTATCGCAAGAGCAATCTGCTTGATTACATCCACATTAAAAACTGATCCAGAGATCTGCACAATTGCATTTTGATATACGTCACGAAAGAATATAAGCTCAAGTATTTATAAATATGATTTCAGGGGACATGCCCACGTACCGCAATGCATGCATTTAGGCTTTTTAACATTTCTGTATCAACCGCTCTTTCGGTTTCCTGTAGTGATTTGAAACTCAATGTAGTTCAGCCGAAGAAATTGTGCGTAGGGTATAAAAACTTTAACGAGGACTTATATCTTGAATAGCTTCTTTTTTATCTTATAGACTATATATATATATATATATATATATATATGATGCTCTGAATTGAATCATTATCAACAAAACAAAAAACAAAAAAAAACAAAAAAAACACTAGATACCTTTTGTGAAGCTTGGACCAGTGCTCGCACAGTGGAGTTTATCAATTCCTGATACTCTTTTTTGTGTTGGCACGAGAGCAATACGTTTGGAAGAGCTAGAAACAGAAATTATGGGAAGTTTATATACTTAAATGGAACCCAGCGTTTTAAATAATAATGTTTATTACTCTTCCAGTTTTTAATATTAGACATATTTGGGAAGTTAATCTTAATCTTAAATATAAGACATAATTTTAATATTTATAAATTTTTTTATTTTAAAAAATACATGTTATATTAACTAACTCGATGACTATCTTCTAGGTAAATAAATGACCCTTGGGGATACAATAAAATCAGAAATACCGTTAACAGAAGCCATTTTAATAGCACCAACATCTAAGGTATTATCATCAGTATTCCCGAACAGGCTGGTCAGAAGAGGAGAGACCTAATCATTGGAACTCGTGATCAGTCACAGGAAAATGTCTCTCTATATCCATATTAGATATATACATATATAGCTGCAAATGCGTCCGGTTTCTCTCCCATCTTCTCTCTGCCCATCCCTCCTCATCCTCAAATTTGGCCGTCGAAATTTTGATCCAACGGCCAGATTATGTTTTTCGAACAACCACATACAGTAAAAATTAACGCATGCGGTATTTCGAAAAAAATGATCTAGGCGCGGTAAAAATTACTGCATGCGGTATTTTGAAAAAAATGATCTGGGCCATTGGATCAAAATTTCAATGGTCAGATCTGAGGATGAGGAGGGATGGGCAAAGAGAGGATGGGGAGAATATCTGGTTCGTTGCAAACCTAACCAATTACGTACCCTGGAAGCCCATAGTGCAAATTTCTCCTGGAATCGTACAGCAAAATTTGACAGTAAATCACATGCCCAAATTCTCATCTGGAGAGGCGGAATTTTCTTCTTTTCAATGGTCAACGTCGTCCTACTAAACATACATATATCTTTTTTAATTTTTTAAAAAAGAATTCAGGTAGAAATGAAGGGAAGATTTGAAGCCAAACATGGTGGAATCTTTGGTATTTTTAAGAATCTGAATCAACACAGGCATGGTTTTGTTAAAGACTTCGTCAGCCTGCGGTAGTTTGCACAATTGAGACAATGCCTGCATCGTGTTAATTAACTTCATGTGAGAAAGGAAGGAGTCATTACACTATTTATAGCACAAGGTAAAGAAAAATTAAATAATAATAATATATACTAGCTTTATGTTGTTCAAAGAGCCCAGCTCTTCTTGGCTATACGTAATCTTGTTTTTTTTCTAAAATATAATTAATAACCAGATGGTTAGGAGTTATAGAATATACCCTTAAGATGTAAATCTTTACTCTGTTGTTGATACTCTTCCAATCATCTAGAATTTTAAACACAATTGTTAAAACCTTCAAAACATCCCAAGTTATATATATTAGAAGCCGAACTAAAATCAAAATAGACAAACGTAATTTTACTCAGATTTCCATGCGAGGTGACCATATATATTGCAGTAATATTGCAACTGGAAAAAAAATATGCTTTTGTTTTCATCCTTTGGTGCCCAATCATTGTGGCAACTTGTAACTTTGCTAAAGTAACACATACATAGCAAGAAGCCAAGTAATGATCAGTCATATGCATACAATGATTATTGATTATTGACCTATAATCTAGCCAGAAAAAATTTAAAAGTCAAAGTTTTTTTTTTTTTTTTTTTTTTTTTTTATAAAGGGAGAAATGGAATAGATCTTTTACTTCCCTAATCATATCCTCCATTTTTTAAATTGAACTACAAATTAAATTTAGATAACATAAATCATAACTATTTATACTATCATATGCAGTTATTATAATTTATGAATCAAATTATTTGTTATTGAAGTAGGAAGTATTGTCCAACAGTGATTCTCTGTCCAATAAATTAACAATGTAGCCATCATCATATATTTTACGAGGGAGATGATAATATTAAAAGTAGTATATCCTAAGATCAATTTCCTTTTTTGCATATAAAACAAAAGAATTTTTCTTTCAATGAAGGACATATGTTAAAAAATTCATCAATGCTTCAAATATTCTGTAAAGCAACTTACAACCAGGATAATGAAAGAACAAACTCTTAAAGTATTTTATAATTAGGAGAGAAAATGCAATATTACCTCTAATGCTTACTATAAGATCGATTTAACTAATTTTGGTAGGTTAAGAAAATTAGTTAAATAAGTTTTGTTAAAATTGTGTGTTGGTTTCTCTAGCTAGACTACCCTTTGTTGCAACATTCCTGAACAAGTGCGATCAATTTAGATTTTTTTTTTTTTTTGGGGGGGGGGGGTATAAATGTGAAAGACAAAGTGAATTGAAATATTATATTTAGAATCGGATGCAACCCTCTCAACGTTGTTATATTAACTACCTGAATGAAAAAGATTTAGATAATTGTTTCCCTTATCGCTAAGAACATACGATTGGTGATTAGGTTAATGAAAAGGAATGAATTATACAATTGGTGATTAGGCTAATGAAAAGGAATGAATTATTAGTGATTACCTTTTCAGCATCACTTAATACAAAAAGAGATTGTTCCCTGAGAAACCACGAGAAAACATAACTCAAGCATTCTATAGATTTTGCTCCAAGCAACCACTGAGACACATGGGGTTTCAAAGAATCCACTGTTTCCTTATAGTGGTTACGAAAAACGACCTACACCCAACAAATTCAATACGCATTTAAATTTTATTGGGAAAAATATAACCCACATCCATCATCATCTTATGTTTCTACAGTTATCAATTAATTAAAAGACATACCGGAAATGATATTGCCAGTGACCTCAGAATTTCCATAGCATCAACCCGGAACAACCCCCCTTGCTGCAGTTGAGTTTATTTACACAAAACTGTGAGTGCAAGAAAAAAAAAAATTTGCACATTTTATATATTTGATGGGGGCCAAGCCGCCAAGATCCCAAAAATATCCCTGCGTAGAAGTCTCATGTACCTCAAGATTTTTTAGCAATTCAGGCACCAGATCTTCCGAAAACGACCTGATCACCTCTTCATTATCGCATTTGTTAATCAAGAGACGCACTGCTATAGTAGCATCAAACTGCGCAGATCACATATAAAACAAGTTAGTTGCTATTTGTAAGACGAGCAACTTTTTTGCTTTGAAATATGGTAAACACCACTTGATGTCGGTGAATGAATATATACCTGAACACGTGGATAAATTGAGGCCGATGATCTAATTATGGTGACTAGTCTAGGCAGGAACTTCATTAAATATTGTACATGCTCTTTTGGATGATCTGAAAGTGAACTCAAAATTACTTGAATGGCAGCCCAACGAACGCGAGGGTGGGGATCATCCAGCGAGATATCGACCACTCTCTCGGTTTGCTCAGGTATCCTCTCCTGTGTAGCAGCCATATAGAAAAAAAAAAAAAATATATATATATATATATATATAGAGAGAGAGAGAGAGAGAGTAAAACATATATTCCTTAATGAACAGTAAGTAATTGAAATATTACGAAGAGGGAAAAGATCAAATTACGGGGCTACACGCTTTTGCCATTAAAGAAAAGGCAATAAGTCCAGCATGACGTGTCTCCCAATCTTCTGAATTCAAATATTGTGGTATCATCTCAGTTCCAAAGAGAAGTAACAATTCTTCATCTGAATCCAACGAAAACTCAAGTAGTAAGAACTTTGCCTGCTGGTACGTCCCCAAGAGGCCCATATGTTCACTCGATTCCATATCATACCAGGAAGGAAAATCTTCAACACGAAACATCAAGCGCATACATTTCTCCAATATTCTGTGTTTAGACTCCTTTGATAGTTCCTTAACAAACTGCCTAACACCGTTCAAATTCTGTTTCAAATTCTGTTGTTGGAGTATGTTAATAATTTCAATAGCCTTGCACGTGATAAAATTGTCATCTGCACTCTCAACAATTTCAAACATGCAGGTCAACGCAGAATGAAGTGACTCATCAACATGGTGAGCATTATCTTTAACAAATGCCACCAAATTCGTCATTCTTGGCTCCAAGAGATCGATTTCACCGCCAAGAAATACTATTAGGAGCCAAACAAACATTTTTAGTAACAGGTACTCACTGTCACCGTCAATACTGAACAGTGTTTTCAGGCTTATCAATTTTGATGAGGCATCAAATGTCAAAGCCTGTATATTGACATTAGGAGAATCGAATAGATCCAAGAATCTAACGTAAAGTGAATTATAGTTATCTTTAAAAAATTCGCACGCTTGATTCTCGGGCAAACACGGCAACACCCTGAGTGCCGTTTCTTGCCTTGTTTCAAAGTCCGTATGAATGGCTTGTAGAAGATTCCGAAGAAGTTGGCGCCATCCCTCGGTTTGAAAGATCCTCGCAACTATTTCAGATAAATTAGGTAATGATTCGTGGTGGTGGGCGGAAACTTGAAGAAGCAGATAGTTGAGACGGGAGATATCGTGTTCATCAACTCTTGGCGGATCTTGGCGCCTTCTAGGAGCTTCTTGACTCGTCTCAGGAGGAGGATCGTCATCATCAGCTGGCACTTCTTTGCCTTCTTTACTGGGGGGCTTGTCTGCATCTACATGTTCCTCTTGCCTAAGACGTTGTGGAGGAGGCGTCGGTGGGGACGGTGGCCCTAACGGACGCTTACTACTGGAAGTGGATGCCATTAAAGTATAGGGAATTCGGCTGAGTTGGAGAGTAATGAGAAACGAAGACGGGAAGGTATGGAAGATTTTGAATATTATTGGGTTGAAGATGCAGGGGTTGGATTCTCATGCAACCGTCGTAAATTCCGTTACGAAAGTTAGCCACGTCAGCGTTTCTCTTTGGCCTTTCTCTCTTCCCTTTCACCCACAAAACCCAATTTCATTTTTACGAGTGCTGTTAAATTTTATAATCTTTTTGGGATTCAAATAAAACTGCTCCAATGGAGGCTAATAAGCGAAAATTTCCCCTTTTTTCATTTGTATTATTCCATACATGTTCCAAGCAGAAAGAGAAATCTCCCAATCATCTCTAGCTATGTTATTGGATCCAGGAAGTTATGTTTATTTTCGTGGAAAAATATCAACAAGAAAATTTCAAATCAGATACAGTAGTAGTATAATATGCATGTCTTATCTAAGCTAAGTGATTTTGAGAAAGTGGAAAACACTTCAACTTTTTAGTTTATTGAAAAGAAAGATATGAGCGACTGTTTTGTAAGTATTGCTATTCACTGACTTTTTCATATATATATATATATATATATATAAAATAAATGTCAGTAAATTTATTATGCATATCTCTATATACAAATAAGAAAGATCATGGTTATATGTTAACTTTAAATCTAAACCTAAATATATTTATAGTTTGACTTGTTGGATGTGAGACAAATGACTTTTTTATGAGGATTAGCCTACATCAGGTATTAACTTTAAACTCTTACTCCTTCCGATCTTTATTATAAAGCACCAATTAGCAAGTTTATTTGGTCATTTTTATAAGGCACTTGCCTATTCCCAATGAGCATTAATTATATTTTTCCATGTCCGCCCATAATTAATAAGGGTAGTTAGTAAGAGTAATAATTAGAGTTTAGGGCAATTAGTAGGGGTATTATTGGAAATTACTTAGATCTTAGGACAACTTTATTGATTTTAACTGCTTTTATTGGTTTGTGAGAAAAGTTAGTTGGTGCCTTATAATAAGGACCAGAGGGAGTATTTATTTAACCTAACGGTAGACATTCTAATTGAGTCTATTAAAGAAGAGGAGATTCCTAACTTTATACTTTTGGCTGATGATGATTTTATTTTTCTTGGCCGATTCCAGGGAGAAAATTAATTCTAAACATGAGATATGGAGAAAGCTCTCTAGAGTTGAAGGGTTTTCATATGAGTAGGAGCAAAACTGAATATATGCTTTGCAATTGTGATAAGAGACAAGTTAGAGAAGTAAAGTGGAAGTCAAAATGGGAGGACAAGTCATTCCATAAGTAACAAAGTTTAGATATTTGGAATCAATTATACAATAATTAAGATAGTGAAATTAATAGAGATGTTAATCATAAAATTCAAGCTGGATTGTATAAGTAGAGAAAAGCAATCGAAGTTCTGTGATAAAAAAAAATTACCCAATAAGGTAAAAGGAAAGTTTTATTGCACTGTTATAATATCATGAATGCTACTCCCTCCGGTCCTAATTATAGGAAATATTTAACCGATTTTGGGGAGATTAAGGAGAGAAGTTAAATTAGTTTATTTTATTCATTTTCCTAAAATGTCCTTATGTAAATTTAAAATGACATAAGTAAAAATAAATGAATAACCCATACCACATATCTCTCCAACTTAGAATTTTTCTTTCCACAATAATTGAAATGATAGTTTCGCTATATACACATATATGTATATATATGTGTACATATAGATATAGACAACCACACACACACACACATACATATATTATCTACACACACATATATATGAATATAGACACAAATATATATATATATATATATATATATAGACACACACATATATATTGACATGTACACACATATGTACACAGATACACACACACACTCACATATATATATATATGTGTGTGTGTGTGTGTGTACATATGTATGTATATTTGTATGTAAACACACACATATATATTTGTGTGTATATGTATTTGTGTGTGTCTATATATATATATATGTACGTACGTATGTATGTATGTGTGTGTATATATATTGGCAAATAGCTTATCTATAAATAAATTAAAATCTAACAATTTAAATGTTTCGACAATAGAAAGAGTCTACACACTTATATATATATATATATATATATATATAATCATAAAAAACCAAACACACTTGAGATAATAAAATAGGGGTATTTTAGGAAGAAATTGACAAAAAATTAGAATGTTGTCTTATAATTAGGACCAAAACCAACTCTTAAATGTTGTCTTATAATTAGGACCGGAGGGAGTATATAATAGTGAATGTTGGTTTTTAAAGGGACAACATGAACATAAAGTGAGACAACTAAAATAAAGATGCAGAAATAGATGTGTGGTTATACTTAAAAAAATACAATTATATCCTTGATTTTTGGAACTTAATCAGAAAGTCAGTTGTGGTGTAGGAGGTTAAAGAAATAATAATAATAATATTGTTATTATTATAAAAAAATTTATTAAATTTAAATTAATTAACAATGATGAATAATATTAATAAGAATGATAAAAAAAAAAATGTATGAGAAGTAACTTTATAAAATAATCTGTCCCTAAACGCCGCACCCACACCACCCTCTTGGGTCAGTATTCTTCTCTATTTTTTCATTTTATGGGGCTCTCACCTGTCATCCCAATGATTACATCTCTCCAGAATGTCTTGTCATGATTTTCATAGTTTTAATTTCTTTTTCTTTTGCGCACAATCTTCAACGAAGTGTGTGTGTGTTATATTCTTCATTTCTCCATGGCTACCTATCACTCTTGCCCTCTCCTTTCTCTCTTGCCCTCACACAAAGATACCGTTAATATTATTAAATCTATTTTTTTAACTAGCTCCCATGAACTGAATATGGGTTCTTCAGGCCGAAAACAAACAAGAGACATAAAATAAAAGGGTTTAAACTTCTCATGTTGTATGAGAAGAAGAAGATTCTTACACACACATGAAATAGTGGGACCCACATATATATATATATATAATTCTATTATATATATATGTGGGTCCCATTATTTTATGTGTGTGTGACATGAGAAAATACTTCTCCTACAATATGAGAAGTGTTTCCCTAAAATAAATGGGTTCTTCCATATCTTGGAGCTCCTCTTTTTTTCCCCCCCTTTTTGTGTGTATAATATATTCTTTTCATACCCCATATCAATCCCTCCACCTTCTCCTATATGTGTGTTTTATTCTTTCTTTTTTCCTTGGTCCCCCCCGTACGTGAGTGTATTCCACCCATTGTGAACCTATTAACCATGAGTTCAATAATTATATATATATTAATTATATGCTTATGTATGAGCGGTTGAAACATGGATGTTACCTATTGAGTCGTTACCTCAAAAATCTTTTTGCTGCTATACTCCATTCTTACTAACAAAGACAAATAGATATGCATTAGGAGTTTCTTATTTACATACGAAAATATGATAATTTTCCATTCAGCCAAAGTTGAAAAAATAATAAAAATATAACATATACTGATATTTGTAACATATATCTGTATAAATTAAGGATTTTATTTTTATGCTAGTTTTAAGGTTTTAGGGTAGTTCTGTAGTAACCTTAGAAGAATTTTAGAATAGTGTTTATCAGTATATTAATATACGTTTATGTTTGTGATCTTGTAGGTACTACTATAAAAAAGGGCTTTTAAATCACCTTGTTTAGACCAGAGTATTGAGACTCCATTCTAAAAAGTATGAACGGTAGCAGTTTCGTAAATATCAAGAACTTTTTGGATCGGATCCTTTAATTATAGGTCTAAGATATATTATTTAGACTAGTTTCCAAAACAACCAATCTAAAACATTAAAAAAATTGAAATCTTGATTACTTTTAGAGTAAACTTTTACGACCGAACATAAATAATATCCGATCCAAATATAAGAATTATTTTTTTAAAAAAAATATTACTTTTACACGAAGTCCCTTGATGATATAAGCACTGTCCAGAATAGTGGTGTTATGTTAGAAGCTGAATCTATACACTTTTTCGGTTCAAAAGACAAGAAGTCTAAATTGGCAGTCATGCCTTATTATGAGGTTCTTGAAGAGATTTGGAAGATGAACTATATTAAAATTAAATTTCTCATTTTCATATGCAAGTGGGTTAATGTAAATAATAGTGTTTAGATTGATTGGCTAGGATTTACATTCGTCGATATCAATAGTAGCAGTTTTGGAGATTAACCTTTTATTATGGCAGACCATATAAAACAAGTGTTCTATATCACCGATCAAGAAAATAAAATTTGTTTTGTAGCTCTCCAAGAAAAAAGGTTAATTGATATTGATGAGGAAATTCATTCAAATTATATCTTCCTGAGACTACTCCTTCTTTTCCAAGGGGTCTCGGAAATGAACGAAGAAGATGAAGCGGATAATGAACCTGAAATAAGAAATGATCATGACGAAGGATATGGGAGGATATCCTTTTATAAAAAAGACAATTCATCAGGTAATATTCATATACAGAATTATTTGAAAACTTTAATGTTTTAATTAACTATATTCTTCCTCTGTTCTTAAACAATATCATTGACTATTTCGCTTTTGTTTTTGTTTTTATTTTTGTGGCCGGATACTCATGAGATACGAAAGGGGCATGATAAAAGAGGAATGTTGTTTGGTGAGAATCTGAAAAGATATGGTGAATTGGGCATATATATTCATTTAAGTGCTATCTTTGTAACTCATATTATATTGTAACTCTTATTGTATATATTCATTTAGGTGTTGTCTTAATATATTCATTAAAATGACATAACTCATGGTAAATAATATTTATATTCATTTTCAATAATTCAATTTGTAATTCATAATAAATTATTCATAGCTTGTAACTTAAAGTCTTTGTCTTTTAGGTAATCGGATTGGGTGGTGGATGAGTAGGAGGAAGACACTACAACAAATATTGGATATCACTACCCTAAAAAAGGTCCTTATTTAAAAATAGAAAGTAAAAAATGAAGGTAGTAGATATCTTGTAAATATATCGAAGGAAAATGAGCCTTCAAAGCATCTTGAATTATTGTTTAGGACTTATAAAATGGATTTTGTCATCCTAAATTTGTTTCGGGCGCCTAATAGCCATTGAGAATTTTTTGTTGTTTGGCGTCATGGGATTTTTTGTTGTTTGGCGCCATGGGATTTTTGAATTTAGGCGAATTCGAATTCGATTAAAGTCGCCTATTTTGGAATTTAGGCGACTTTGAATTGAATTTAGGTCGCCCAAATTGGAATAAATTTTGGCGCCATGAAATTTTTTGGTCTAAAATTTATTTCTTTTGGTGCCGTGTGTTTTTTTTTTTTTATTTTAAATATTGGCGACTGAAAAATATGAAGGTCGCCTATTTTTGAATTTAGGCGACCTGACTTTAATTCAGGTCGCCCAAATTGGAATAAATTTTGGCCTACAACTTATTTCTTTCGTGCCGTGTGGTTTTTTTTTTATTTTTTTTTTTTTAACATTGGCGACCTGAAAAAAAAATTCAAAAATGGCGACCCGATTTTTTGTTTAGGTCGCCTTTCGGGACCTTTTAATGTCAAAAACCGTATTCTATTCATTTGCCCAAAAACCCTAGTTAACTCCGCCACAAATCGTGTAGTCTCGTAGCGCCATTCATTCCATTCGGCCTCTCAACTCGAAGCTCTCGTCTCTGCGACTCGCTGCCGCTCGTCTCTCATTCCGACCCTCCTCCCGGCCTCTCAACTCTACGTTCGCCTCGCCGCCGTTAACCGTGAGACCGTCAACTCTCCTCCAGTCTTCCTTCTTCTTGTGCCTTCTTCGGTCTTCGTGCTCCCATTTGTTTCTCCTCCAGTTGAGCTTTCGCCCTTGCTTTGGTCTCTCCAAGCTTTTCTTTCAATCCAAGCTTTTTCCTTCTTGCTACAGGTGCCGCTCATTCCTCTCCATCTCCAACTCCAATTTTTTTATGTATTTTCTGAATAAATCAATAATAATCGTACGCACCGTGCCCTTATTGGTAATTGATTTAGGGTTCATCCACTCGTCTCGAATTGTTGGTTAATGGCTTAATGGCATTGGTAATTGATTTAGATGTTTGTTTCAGTTTTATTTATCCGCAAATTCGATCCGAATAGTTGATCGAATGGATTCAGTTTGTTTACTTTTCTTGATTCTTCATTTTCCAAGTATAATATTCCCTTCATTTGATAAGTTTCGGGAGAGTTAGGGTGATATGGTGTTTATGGCGCTAGTATGATTCGAGGCAATCAATTTGCCGACTACATTGCTTTTGGTGCCATTTGTATCCTATAGATGAAATGCCCAAGTAATTCTTTGAAGGTAGAATGTGGCATTGGTGTTAAGTCGTTCAATTCTTTGAAGGTAGAATCTGTACTCTCATAGTCTATCTTGATGAGGACTATAGGTTTATATTGGGAATTTTGAAAACCCAAATAGAAGTAACTTGTTGATGGTAAGCTCTGTTTGAGCTTCGCAGGGTCTCTGTGGATAATGCTAGTTGCCATGATTGACTGAAGTTG
The DNA here is from genome assembly GCA_019022655.1 of Acacia acuminata. NCBI lineage: Eukaryota > Viridiplantae > Streptophyta > Magnoliopsida > Fabales > Fabaceae > Acacia > Acacia acuminata. The sequence continues at coordinate 8,373,595 of JAFJYI010000002.1, forward strand.
TTGATCGCCTCGTGAACCTTAGTCATGGGTGTGTCATTGAAGTGTTGTGGTCAGGTTTGTAGGAACTTCCCATTCAGTTGATTGGTATTGTTATAAATTTTGTGGTGCTAGGTATTGGTTTCCTTTGGTTAGTACCGGTTGTTTTAGTTTGTGGCTTTGGTTAGTTCTTGCTTCAGTTTAACTTCCCTGCACTGATATTTGAGCAAACGGGTACACTTGTTAAATCACATAGAAATATTCCAATGTGTATTGAGGATTCCTCAAGTTTCAAACAAGAGAAATTTATTCTTCTGATATTTTGATTGATGGTAATATGTAGTCTAATTTATTAGTTGCTTTAATCGGTAGTTCTTAATCAAAATTATGGTTTACATCAAATGCCCTTGTAGATTCATGATCTTCATTTACTATTGAAAATTTAAGTTTCTTAGACCAAACTTCCACTTGAGTTTCTGGAATTTTATGATTCCATTTTGAAAGTCTATGTAAATGCTAAGAAATAAGTGAAGGGTGCTCATATGATCCATCATGAATATGATATTTTACATTCTTGGTGAGCAGTATAGTTTTGGAAATATAGAAGAGCATAGACATTTTAGTTCCACTGTCCATTGTCCCCTGCCTCCATTGTCGGCCACTAATGGTGCGCCCATGGACATTTTAGTTCAGTTCGCCACTTAAGAGTGTATGGTTTGGCTTTATGTCATAGCTTAATTTGCAAATGTTAATTTGCAAATGTGACTTATTATTCACTACTCAGACCATAGATTTTGTGATTTTCTTAAAAAAAATTTGTTATGCTTCTGAGCATCATATTTCATTGAAGGAGACACTCTGGTGTACCTACCAATGAAGATTTCTTTGAGAAGCATTTGAACCTTTAATAATTCTTATAAATAAAAAATAATAATTTCTTCACATCTTTGTACTAAGCAAACATATTAATGGTAATCATTATTGTATTGCACTCAATTGCATTACCAAAGGGTGTGCAATTGAACCAAACGGACTCTTATGTTTGTGGAATATTGTTGATTTTGAGATTAATTATGTGATTTCGTATGTTATAATTTTGTATTGTTATAATGCAGATATAGACGAGAAGAGATTAAAGGATAGTCATCTTCGTCTTTTTGACTACCTCACGAGAAATCTTGGTCAAAGGTTTGAAGCAAACGGTTGCGCTTCCAAATTAGGTCAGTTGTTTTCATTTTATGCACACACACACATATATTGTCCTTATATGATACCTTATTCTTGAGAGAGAACAACACTTTTGTCTTATGGCTTCATGGTTTACCATTATTGGTTTAAGTGTTTTTAATCCGGTCAAAGGATTTGATTTTTTTTTGTCTTTCCTTTATTATTAGCCATATGAACTATGTGAACTTGATTAAAAAAGTGATGGCTTCATGGTTTACCATTTCTATTACCATTGAAGTATATGTCGGTAGGAATAATTCCAATGTTCTATTAGTTGATGAAATTGTTGGATTTAATAGTTGATATTGTTTGAATTGCTTTAGTTAGTAAGTTTTGTTGAATTAAGCTGAAATTGGTTGTTATTGAAATTTTGGGATATCTTACTTTTAAGGGGCAACGCTGCCGAAATTTTCTTAAAAGAAAGCATGTCGTTCTTGAAATTGTTATGAGCTTGACTGTTGTTGGAAATGTCGTAGGTGGTAATAATTCCAATTTACAGATTTTTGGTACGAGGATCCGTACTCACAAGATGATATTGATTCGATTCGAGACAGGTTGGCTAGATATCTTCTTGAACACATATAGGTATATAAAGTTTACTTCGTATTTTTTGGCTGGATCAGGTGATCAATCTGTTTTAGGTAAATCTTTTGATAGACAAATGCTTCTTGAGATTCTTCTGGAACTGTGATGTGACATTTACATTGCATGAGATTCTTTTGGAATTGTGATGGTGGCATTTATGTTGTAGTGGACATTTCTTTGCTTTTTTTTGGATTGATGACGTTCCTTAGTTGGTTTGCATTGGGCTCATGTTGGGCTGTTTAATTGGCCTAATTAGTTTATGAATGTTTTCATTTTGAGCATCGCCTGGGCTTGTTTCACTCTAAAGATGTATAATCAATTTTGTCAACTTCATCTTTTAGGAGCAAAGTGGCATGTGGCATTCTTATGGGGTTTTGTACTATCTCATAACATCAGAATCAGGTGGGGTGACAGAACAAATTATGCACTTGATTCCTATGCAACTGTTGTTGGAAGGAAGATACACGAGAGGCCCTTATTTTGTGTCTTTGTTCAACTTCTATGTCACCGAGTTTAGTCCCTATTTGTGTTTTAGAAGTGGGTAAAACATGGCTCTGGGCTTATTTCCTCATGGATTATGGTGCATCGAGATATACCAGGCATAGAGTGTTATTTTATTTTGATTATAAGTTGAACTTGGATGAAAAATTCAATCCAAGGGGCCTTGTGCTTGGGAATGAATTACTTGTTAATGTGAATATTAGGGTGATTGTCAATGTGAATAGGCAAGTCATTGGGTTGATTAAAGTAGCTTAAACTCAATGTTGAAATTTAGAGAAAAAATTTTAAATGTTAATTGATGAATATATGTGTATAGACTTGCTGTGCTAACTAAGCTTCGATTGTCATACAAACCTTATGTTTCTTTGTCTGAATTGTGAGGGAGATTTGAAGCTTGTTGGGTTTGCTAGCTATGGATATTAACTTGACTTGAACTATATTTTGAGCAATGTCTGGGCTTGTATGGCTGAAATCTATGACTTCTGAAATAACGATGGTTTACTTGTAAATGGCGATGGTTGTTTTGTAAATGGCGATGAAGTTTATATTTTGTAATTATGGAAAAGGCCAGAAAAAAGTTGTAAATGGCGATGGTTTAGTTGTAAATAGCGATGGTTTACTTGTAAATGGCGATGGTTGTTTTGTAAATGGCGATGAAGTTTATGTTTTGTAATTATGGAAAAGGCCAGAAAAAAGTTGTAAATGGTGATGGTTTAGTTGTAAATAGCGATGATTTACTTGTAAATGGCGATGGTTGTTTTGTAAATGGCGATGAAGTTTATGTTTTGTAATTATGGAAAAGGCCAGAAAAAAGTTGTAAATGGCGATGGTTTAGTTGTAAATAGCGATGGTTTACTTGTAAATTGAGATTGTTGTTTTGTAAATGGCGATGAAGTTTATGTTTTGTAATTATGGAAAAGGCCGAGGAAAAAAGTTGTAAATGGCGATGGTTTAGTTGTAAATAGCGATGATTTACTTGTAAATGGCGATGGTTGTTTTGTAAATGGCGATAAAGTTTATTTTTTGTAATTATGGAAAAGGCGAGTAAAAAAGTACTAAATGGCGATGGTTTAGTTGTAAATAGCGATGGTTTACTTGTAAATGGAGATGGTTGTTTTGTAAATGGCGATGAAGTTTATATTTTGTAATTAATGAAAAAGAGAAGAAATTGGGCATTCTAAGGCATTCCCAAGAATGCATGAGAATGCCTAAGGCATTCTCCAAGAATGCCTTGGGCATTCGAGGCATTCTCGAATGTCTTCGACGGTAATCGAAATGCTCCTTTTTTTTTCTTCTTCTCATCTTCCTCCTTCCTCCTTCCTTCCTTTTCTTCTTCCTTCCTTCCTCTCTTCACATCTTCTTCTTCCAATTGCTTCCGGATCGACCCCGATGGAAAAAAAAAATTACTGTTCTGGGTTTCAGTTTTTTTTTCTTTTTCATCACCAAGTCTTAGGCGCCGGTGAGGCGTCCAAGGCGCGGCGTCAACGCGGCGGGTGCGGCATCGGGGCGAGAGGTTGGCGTCGGCTTCAACGGCGGCGGAGGCTCGAATCTTTCTGAATCTCGTTCTCTCTCTCGTTCATCTCTCAAAAGAGGCAAGGGTATTATGGTCATTTTGCATGAATTTGCATATCCCTCAAAAGTCCTTGTCACCCAGTGCTTTTACAAATTCGGCGGCCTTACGGGGGTTTTACAAATTCATATGGTATTTTATTGGAATTCTCCCATATTTTTACCTATTTAATTAAATTATATTTTTTAATTAATACCGGTTTGACTCGCCGTCGACCCATCGACCCTTAACCCGGTATCTCCACCGGTTCAATGACCGGTTCGGGTTTCAAAACCTTGGTATTGAGCATCCTTATTGGCAATATTTAAAATAGGGTGAAGGAGCAATATTGTCAACAAACTATTAGGCCAGGAGCGGTGGGCACAAATAACTTTTAATGGGACCAAATCTACCAACAAACAATTTAATTTGTTAAATCTTCACAAAACCGTTAAATGCAAGTAACGTCCGTTTACGTTGGATTTGACCTCTTTTCTTTTTTTGTTGAACGGGGGATAATGGTAATGAAACTGACATTCTTCCTTCTACTTGTAATTAATCGGAGTTGTTTAATTAGGATCTTTCTCTAAACAAACTGAACTCTCTCATCAATGATGATGGTAACGCGCGGACGACGGAGTATGTAACTCAGAAAAGAGGGGAAGGAGAGAGACGGAATCTGACATAATCGTAATTTTCCTTACACAACATCCTGCTAGCTAGTTACCTCTCCCGATTTCTTTAATGGTTTTGATGATGAACCGCTATGTATGGACGCTTCAAGCTGCAGCATGAGAAACTGAAGGGACCACCACACTGGGATGTCGCCTCTAATTGCTTCACCTGACCTCGTCCAGCATTGTGAGTGCCTCGTTTCGAGAGATAAAAGATCGATCGGAAAATAACGATTCAAATTCTAGAATTAGGTCTCGCAACGTCTCAAAAATGTCTAAGATTCTGAACAATCTCTCTGGAGATCGACTCCCAATCACTACGGCATATGCGAAATTGAGAAGTCGAATAGTTGATCCTCGGCAGACCTCCATGAAAGAGAGATTGGAAGGCTGGAGAAACCGAAAAAGACGCGATCATAGAGTCGCCGTTCGGCTGGGAAAAGTATCCCGAGAGCCACATTGGAAGCTTTGAGCCACCTTTCAATCTCGTCTTCGAGGTCCCGCCACCGCATCTTGTGAACGTCTTCAATGCTAAGCACGCAACCCCAACCTCGAAAAGCTCTCCTCCAAGAATTCTCATGCCATTTTGCTATACACGTGCGAGCACTCCTTCCCAAATCCAAAGCAACCACCATTATCCCTGTCTATCTTTGTAATAATCTCTAATCCATGTCTATCACCCCTGTTCAACGAAAAAAAGAGAGGTCAAATCCAACGTAAACGGACGTTACTTGCATCAGACGGTTTTGTGAAGATTTAATAAATTAAATTGTTTGTTGGTAGATTTGGTCCCATTAAAAGTTATTTGTGCCCACCGCTCCTGACCTAATAGTTGGTTGGCAATATTGCTCCTTCACCCTTTAAAATACTATCATTAACTATTTGGTTGTTTGGTTTGGAGGTGTTACATATGATTATATATGTGAACGAGTTGAAGTGGCATTTATTAAAGAGAAAATGGTAGAAAATTGTTTGAGTTTAAAAGTCGGCCTGTCTTGTTCGGGGCCTGGTCAGTCTAAAAGGCCAGACTAAGACCTTAAAATATTTCTTAACAGGCTAGACCTAAACATACTAACAAACATTTTAGACTTATTAGGCTGACCTATTAAGAATTTAAAAAATTATAAGGATAAAAATGTAATTACCTCCTCTATCCCCTTTGATAGTTTGACACAAAACCTAACCCTCCTTCAATCGTTCCGTTCGGCCGCTCCTCTCACAGTCTCACCGTCCTCTCCTCTCCTCCCTCTGTCCTCTCTTATTCGTCAGTCGCAAATCTCCTCTCTCTCCGATAGTCACCGTCCTCTCCTCTCTCTGTCGGCCGTCCTTTTTCCAAGTTCTGCTGGTTCGATTTTCTTCTGTTGGTTCCTTTCTCCGACTCACCGAGTTCTGCTTTTGGGTTCTGCAATTTGGTAGGTATATACTTAATCTGTTTGTTTAAGCTGTTAGAAAAGGTCATTTTTTTTTTTTTTTTGTCCTTTCCAATTAGCTGTTAGAAAAGGTCATTTGTGGTGGAGATGGGTTAAATCTGTTCGATTTTCTTCTGCTATTTTTTTTTTATATTAATAATCTGTTAAATACTTAAGCTGTTCGATTTTCTTCTGGTAGTTTTTTTTTAAAAAAAAAAAAAAAAAGAAAAAAAAGAAAGACGCTGGTCCTTTAATTTTTTAACATTCTAATGTCTGACTAAATCCAGATTTGTTCATTTGGTATATGAAAGAATAAGACATTACCATTGAACATTGAAGCACAAATTGAGAATACGGGGGAAGCATAGTCATTACGTGTTTTTCAGATTCATTTAGTTTCATATATTTTGATGTATTTTAGAACATTAGAATTAATTTATCTTATTTGGCTTGTTTTCGGTTTGTTTAAACTGAAGCCTTAAAAAAAATTTTAAAATAGGGGTCTCCTTACATGCCCGCTAGGCCAGGCTTAGCTTAGACAAAGGCGGAAAAAAAAAAAAAGGGTTCAAGCCACCTTATTGTAAAATAGGTCCGGCCTATTAAGGATGAAGTCGGTCTAAGCCTGGTTTGACCTGTTTCTACCTTTGCCCACGAGGACTTGGTATTTTAGCTAAGCATTAATTTTACACTTTCGTTTAAGTTAAGCAATCTAAATTGAATCTAAATAAGTGAAAAGAAATTAAAAATAAAGTTAAAATAAATAAACTATCATAATAATCAAATGAGCAATCCAAAGTCATTATTCCCTTATTAGCTTCAAAAACCTTATTTTCAATAATTAACTAATTTTAATATCAATTTTGTTTATCTAAAGCATTAATAGATGTAAATATCTCCAGATCACTTATACCCCTCTTTCAAGTTAAAATTTTATTCCTAATATAGTTACCCAAAAGGCAAAAATTATTTAATTTCACTCTAATATAATTATATGGGTTCAATATTTAATACTCCCTTATAGCTCCCAATCATTATCAGAGTTGATACACAAAGGATGTTTGGATGAAAGAGTAACTAATAAAATGCAAAAAATTTAAAACTTAACTTAGTTTTGAAATAAAACTTTATCCCCATCGGAATAATTAATTACAGTCTTTCCCAAAATTAAATTAAGCATGCACTTAAAATACATCATCCTAAATAACTTCAACATAACTATATATAAAGTAAAATGAACTCTTCCCAAGTTCCTCCTTTCTTTCCGGCTCTAACCTCACAACACCGCTTTACCTCTTTTTCTCGAAGAACTTCCTGCACCTTTATTCAAGTCTGATATTCATGAATGAATTCAGGGTAACATGTTAACCTCTATAATTGATGTATAAGCATATGTATAAATTAACTACCACCATTAGGAATTTAACTCAATATACAGACAACCTTATAACAGTAAAAAAAACAAAGTACTCAGAAGACATGCACTCAAACATGTTCATAAAACACATTTCATATATCATGGCATTTAACCATACACAAACATACACACAAACATAGAAAGTTAAAGTTACCATCTAGTGCTATATTAACCTTAGTCGTGTCCAAATAACTTACGGTGCGAGCGGGCTTGTGAGTTCCTATAAATTACATTTATATAAAGATAGGTCATTATCCAATTTAATCTTAATAACATACTTAAGATTATTTCTTTTCTAGACCCACCTCAAAATACCTGGCCTTTAGTATCCTTATGACTAGGGATGAATACCAATTGAGACTTATTTAATTATATACTATTCATTATGGAATAAACATAATCTGAGCCATTTAACCCTTCAGTATATCTAAAGAAACCTTTACCTTGAAGGTTATACATAATTAACAACTTGTGTGACTATTTTAATACTTATAAAAAATTCAACCTTAAACTTCTTTGAGAATTTAGGAAATTCATAACTTGATCAATACAAGTCCAAATAGAGTGATTCCAATTTCTACTTAAACCTTGCTAAGCCTATTTTCATAAATTGAAGTCACCAAGTTGATTTATAGCTAAGAAAATTCTCCAATTTCAAAAAACATAAACAATCTCCAAAATGTTTCAGATTTCCTGACAAATCTTTAAAAAATCATAACTCCTTCAATACTTATCGAAATTCAACAAGTTACCTATCAAATTAAATGTGTCTACTATTTATCTGGAAAATTGAGAAAATTCACCAATTTCGAAAAACATAAACAATGTTTAGAATTTTCAGATTTCTTGATCAATCTTTGAAAAATTATAACTTCTTCAATACTTATTGGAATTCGACAAATTACCTATCAAATTAAACCTCTATGTGTCTACTATTTATCTGAAAAATTTCACATTTGTTTGATTTTATTTACTTGGTTTGAAATGCCATGTCATTTTCTTACTCTAGAATCATACCAAAAATTTCTAGATTTTTAGCTGAAATTCCAAAAATCATAATTGAAATTATAGACCTCTCATTTAAACCTTAAAGAGAGTACTATATATTCACAAAATTTCATGGGCAAAAGAGGTCATTTTCCCTTTTCTTTCCTAACTCAAAAATTAGTGTTTAGATTGAAAAATTAATTTTCAGAGACACAATAACGCTGACAACTTTTTAAATATATATCCACTCACATATATATTCCTAAGTTTTCTTCAGTCCCATAAGAGAACGTCCTCCACTCTTCTAAATATAAAGACTCCATACTTCAGCAAAACAGAGGCTTCAGTTCAATTAATATGAAAGACTCAACTGAAACATCAACTATACAATCTAGAATCTCAATGCATGTAAAATACTGTCATGAACTTACTCTCTCTCTCTCTTTACAACCATGATTTTCAACCACAAAAGCTTCCCCAAAGCTTCTGCAAATCCTAGAAACAAATTAGACTTCTTTTACAACCATCATTTTCATTATTCTAGAATATTATGTCAATATATGGGCCTAATGTTGTGTGTTGAATTGTGAGGGAAAAATATGGACTTTTACATGTATGGTCAGATTAGGAGATGAGGGAAGTGTTTGATAAAGGTCGTTGAGTGGTAAATGTGGGTTGAATTTGTTAAAATGGACATGTCACTAGAATGTTATGTCAATATATGGGCCTAAATTAACCCAATGCTTGATCATTTACTAAAAATTAAGACTTTCATTTACAATTAGGTCATTGGTTTATTTAATTGCATATATTGAATAAATAGTAGAAATAAATCCTTAATTCCATTTAAGGATTTTTCTTCCTCAGATAATTTCTTTAGGCCACAGAATATTGTCTCTAAAATATTTGAGCCAAAAATTAATTCCCAACTATTTTGTCCTTAATTTTCAAGAAAATATGTCTTAATTCCAAATATTAATTTTAATATTTATCTAGGCTAAATTTCTCATAATTAATTCCATGTAATATTTTAATCTCTAATCCCAAAATTTGGGATGTCACACAATAGGTATATACTTGTCCTATTGGCAAACTAGAATAAATTCTAATCCTACATTAATCATCAATCCTATTCTCCCAAGGTTAATCTAAATTCCCCAAAATCATACTTAATGATGATCAAGCACTAAGTAGATAAAAAATAAACCAGATTAAGTAGCCAAAATTAACATTAAAAATAACTAATGAAGGAGAACAAAATATGATCCATCTACAAGTTCATAATTCCTCTAGGTTGGAAAACAATCTAACTAAATATAACTAAAAAAAATCTCAGCAAGACAATAATAAGTTCATAATCCAAAATATCAAGAAAAAGAGAAAAGAAAATGGATAGAGCATTTATTCAAAGCCTCATTTTTAAGCTCCAGCTACTCCTTTATCCAAGCGGCTACTATGATCTCTTATCCTCTCCACAGTCCTCTCATCCTCCTGTTTAGAAGAAGAAGAATGAAACTCAAACTCCTTTCTTTCTCTTTTCTTTTGATTCACACTACAAAAAACTTGTCAATTCGTAGTAGTTAATTTGTAGTAGTTGAACGAAACCGCTACAAATATCAGGATTTACTACAAATTTGCAACGGTATGACTCAAGCCAAGTGACAACTGGTTAGCGAACGACATTTGTAGCATTTTTCACAAACAAACCTCTACAAAATGTGGTGCAGCTTAGCACCAAATTTGTAGCAGTTTTGTTATATGAACTATTATCACATTTATGGTGGTCGCTTTGTAGCGGTTTATATGACAAGAACCGCTATAGAATTCAAAGGGTCGCATATTTGTGGTAGTTTCGATGTATAACAGCCACAAAATGTAGAGGGTTTGCATATTAATTTGTAGCAGTTTCATAAAACTACTACAAAATTATACGTTGCACGAGGTAGGATTTCGTGATTTGTAGCCTTTTTTTTTTTTTTTTTTTTTTTTTTTTTTTTTTTTGTTTGTAAAATCGCTATAAGCGTCAATGCTATAAAAGCGTCGTCACCCCTCATTTTACCATGTTTGGAAAATTCGTTTCTCGTGTGCCTTCTAAAAGGTTTTGCTTTAAATCTGAGGTTTCGCTCAAGCATTTACAGAGATAGGCCCTTGAAATTAGTAAAATTGACTCTTTTATTTCATTATTCCCCTATCATTATAATTGTGTTATAAATATTGATAATTTTTTTAATTATTTAATAATAATTGTAGTTAGTATGACTTCTGAGAGAGATAAGGGCAAGGGGAAGGAGGCTGAGCATCCCCCAGACCCATTCTACAGGGGAGTAGTAATAAAGGGGGCAGTGGTAGGGGCAATAGAGAGCAGCGCAGAGGTAGACATGTCCTCATGTTATCACAGGAGACGACCCCGCCACAGGTCCACAACAGCTTACCTCAGAGCAATCACAATAGGTGACCCTACAAGAGGTGACCCCACCAAAGCTTCATGTTCATCCAAAGAGGTCTGACATCAGTTTCAGCGATTACGACACAAATGAGGAGTTTTGACTTCAACGTTTCCATCTTTAGTGACATGGAGCAGTTCCTAGATGAGGAGGAGGCTAGGGACCAGAATAACCCAGAGAATGAGGAGTTTTGACTTCAACATTTCCATTTCTGTCTCATGATTAACTGCAGGGAATTCGGAAGTCATGTAGAGCGTCAACTCAAGATCTGTGCATAAACATCCTTTAAAATTGACAAAAAGGTCCACAAAGAATCCCCTAGTTAGTTTGCGTGCAGAATACTAAATGACCACAACCCACACTTACCAGATTTCATAGTTCTCGTAATTGCCCCTCTCGACCATACAAAAATGTTCACAACATACAATGTCAATGGTTTCAAGTTTTGCATAGTTTCATGAGATCAAATATTGCTAATTTAAAACTCAGGTGTTTATGGCACCTTTGAGACAAGGAGTTATGAGAGCAGTAGTGATGCCAACAAGCAATGGCTTCCCTTATTATGGAAAGCTTCTTGATGTTGTTGAACTAAATTACCAAGGCCTTTTCACTATGACACTATATATTCAAGTATTTGTGGGCAAATACAACAACTTCCTAGGGACTTACAACTGATGACTCAAGCATCACATCAGTAAATTTCTCTTGGCCAATTCACACTGGTCAATATGATGATAATGAGCCATATATTCTTGCCTCAGAGGCATACTAGGTTTATTATATCGAGGGTACATGAATTGAAATATAGTGGTTCACTTAAAGCCTTAAGACTTTTACAACATGGATGATGGTGATAACATCTCCAATGAGAGTGAATCATTCCAACCCACCAATTTTGAAAATTTCTTCCATGAAGGAATGACAATTTACCTATAGCTCAATGCGTGTTTATAAGTTACACTTTATTATTAGTTAATTTAAATTCAATTTTTGTACAAAATAATAAACTCGCCACTAACATTTTCTTCAACATTTTTTTGTAGGGATGGCAATGTAGAATGATTAAACAAATTATATTTTTCTTCTGGTAAACCTCAATTAATAAATTTTTTTTTTTAAAACCAACCAATGTTTGTAGTGATTTTCAAAACGCTACAAAATAAACAAAAACCACTACAAATGTGAAACCGCTATAAACACTGTCACCTCAATTGCTACAAATATAAACCGCTACAAAAATTGTTTCGTTAACTACTCCAAACATTATGCAGATCCCTATAAATGCTCCCACCACACCCCATTTCAAACCCTCCTTTATTTCTTTCCACCCATATTCTTTCTCGTTTCTCTCATCAGTGATGTTTTCCTCAAGAGCTGAGCAAGCTCACAAATATGGTAAAAAAATTTAAATGGTCTATTTCAACATTTTATTTTTTTTCTTCTTATAATACCTATACTAATTATTGCTTCTTATCTAGAAATTTAAGGACTTCCCCAACATTTTCAACATTTCTTCCATAATGAAATAACATCTAGTAAACAACATAATAAGTCCTTATAACGTACACATTCTCAATATTAAACCTACATAATATTTATACTTATCTAACTTAATTTTAGGGTTTAGGTCAAATATTAAGTACTATAATTTAAATTGTTACTTAACTAATACAAAATTCAACATAATATTGTAACAATTGACTCAAATTATAGTCTTGTTTTGTTTTGTTTGTTTGTTTGGCAATATTTTGTAGTGGTTTTAAAACCTCTTCAAATTTAAATTTAAATTCACATTAAATTTGTGGCCAACTTTTGAAATTTCATCCAATATTAATAATGGTTTCATAAAAGCTACAAATATATTAGTGCCAATTTTTTCAAATTCATGAATGTACTTGCATCAATTTTGGCAATATTGGCACTAAATTCTCAATTCTCATTTGTAGTGATTTTAGAATCGCTATAAAGTTCTCAAATAACATATTATCTGCATACGCATCTTGTAGCGGTGTGATGAAACTGCTACCAATACAGTAGCGGTTCTGAAAAGCCATTACAAAACCCTTTACAACAATGTGTTTTGTAGAAATTTTTGAAACCATTACTACTAGCTTTGTAGCGGTACACCATTTTAACATCTATAAAACGACAATTTTTTTTGTAGTGTCAAGATGGTGATGAGTGATGGTATGTTGATGCCTCCTCCTTCTTTTATTTCAATTGTGACTCTTAGCTTAGATTTCCCCCCTTTCCTTTTTATTTCAAAAGCATCGTCGAGTCAATCAATAGAAAAATTAAAGGAAACAATATTATTATTATAATACTAGCAAGAACAATAAAAAAACTGAAACTCTTTTTTTTTTTTTTTTTTTTTTTTTTAAAAAAAAAAAGGAAAATTTCAAATATATATTATTTTTTTTATTGTTGTTTCTTTCCTAAACTTGAAAACTTGTATTTTAAGTTGGAATCCCACAAATGATACACCCAAATTGATATATCTTAAATTTTTAAGAAAATCTCTTTGATTTAGCATTGAAAACTTCCCAAATATTTCAAAATATATCTTAAATTTGTCTAAAATGGGAAGTCATCAAAAGGTCGAGGAATATCAAAGCGAACACTCAATGAGGTTATAGAGCCAGATTTTTTGGTTAATAATCTAGGGATAAAGGTCTTAAATGCCATGTAAGTTTTCACTCAGGAGCACTGGTAAGACGGAAGTTTTTTTTTGGACCAAAAATGCCACGGAAGTTTTCGCTGAGGAGCAATTTTGCCCTGAAAGTTTTCACTAAGGAGCAATTTTACCCCGGAAGTTTTCATTAAGGAGCAATTTTGCCCTTCTGTCTCCAAATATTAAATTTGACTATTAAATCAGTCAAAGACCACACATGTTATGCCTTGAAAAAGTCAAACTTGGAGTCAGAGAAGGAGATCCTTGAGATGTTGAGCTCAAGGCAACCAAAATTTGTGAAGCCGAACTGGTCAAAGGGACTGAAAGGTTGACTGTCACAAAACCCAAAGGAAGCATTACTTATGATCTAAGCAAATGATCAGTCTATACAAACGTAAATATTATCAATATTGATTTGTTTTACTGAACCAATTTTTGGAACAATTCATTTCTCGTTTTGCATTTTATTTGCAGTTTGTGACAGACCTTTCAGTCCCTTTGACCGTTTGGCTTCACAAATTATGGCCGCCTTGATTTCAACATCCGAAGGATCTCATTCTCTGACTCCAAGTTTGACCTTTTCAAGCCATGACATGTGTTGTCTTTGACTGATTTAATAGTCAAATTTTAATATTTGGGGACAGAAGGGAAAAATTGCTACGTTTTGTAAACTTCTGAGGTAAAATTGCTCCTTAATGTAAACTTCCAGGGCAAAATTGCTCCTCAGCGAAAACTTCTGGGGAAAAATTGCTCCTCTGCGAAAACTTCCGTGGCAAAAATGATACTTAGGGGCAAAATTGCTACGTCTTGTGAACTTCTATGACATTTTTTGTCCCAAAAAAACTTCCGTCTCACCAGTGCTCTTGAGCGAAAACTTCCATAACATTTAAGACTTTTATCCCAATAATCTATCAAAATATATGATTTTTGATAGAATATAATGACTTCGTTCTATCCATGTAGGTAGGATAAGGTTTTATTGTAGTTTGTTGGTATAGTTTGATCTGCCATTATTGATATATTAAGTCAGCCCACATACGTAGCTGGTGACTGTATTATATTGTAGTTCAATTAAAGTGAATTCTGTGTCTTTGCATCCAACTTAAGATGAGTCACATTGTTTATTTTGATTATTGGTTCCTTAACGTTTTTACTGTTATTGTTTGGATACATATTTGTTTCCATAAAAACTTATATGCTCTTCACAATATAATAGGACTGTTATATTTGTACAAATTATAATTTTATACGAAAAAAAAGGATTAATAAACCTTGTATAATATATATATATATATATATATATAAAATATTAGTTTGTCATTTGTATTTTCATTTTAACAGATTTTGAAAATCATCATTAACGATCATATAATTTTTTAAATTTTACATTTCGCATTTGTTTTAGAAATTACTTTTTTCAAGCCCATAAAAACTCATTAAGTACCCGCATTTCCATATTGATATTCCCTACTTTATCTTTTCAAACTGTTAATTTCTTTTAAATTAATGGACTCTGTTGTTTTAAAGCACATTTAGGTTAGCGGTGGAAAAATGATTTATTTTTTATTTGACTTTTAGAGAAGTAAGATAAGATAAAAGTCAGATTGTAAACGTGATTTGTGTTTGAATTGACGGTGGTAGAAACGACTTTTTTTTACAAAAGTGAAGTATACTTTTAGTCCTTTAAGTTTACATAAAATATATTTTTAGTCCTTTAACTTTATAAAGTATACTTTCAGTCCTATAATTCTAACACCGTTAATTTTGCTCACGGAAAATGCAAATTCAAATGATAACGATGTAAATTTAAGTGATGACTATGTAATGAAATGCTATTAGGCTTAAATTTAAAATATAAGTAAATTGAAGAATATATAAAATTTGTGTAATTAAATGCAATTAGTCATCATTCGAGTTTACTCATGGTGTTAGAATTTTATTACCAAAAGTATACTTTATGAAGTTAATGGACTAAAAATATACTTTATGTGAAACTTAAGGACTAAAAGTATACTTTAGCCTTTTTTTCAAATAGAAACATGTTTGGATTATTCAATGTGTTTGGGTTAGCATCTGGGTAGAAAAAAAGCCCAGTTGGGAAATGTTTGGCAAAGCATTGAGCTAATTGGACTTCTCCAAAAAAGCTCGGTATCTTGAGAAGCCGCTCTGTCAAGTGTTGGCCGCTGCATGGAGAGCGTTGTGCCGTTCCTCTCTGTCAAGAATTTGTTGAGTCATACTTACAAGACTGTAATTTGCTGATGCATTTCAGTCATTCCTCTCTTTTGAGCCATACTTACAAGACTTTCAGCTCGATGTGAAGCCTAAGCTGCTATAGCTATGAATCTGCAACTGTCGGCATAAAAAAAAGGCCATGAATATGGGTTTATTGGAATGGCCGAGTTTTTTTCAATACTGTCCATGTTTTCCAAACCTGGGTTAAGAACTAGATCCGCCATTGATGGAGCTTGCACGTACCCTTCTAGCTTGCAACTGTCCGTGATTTTTCCAGTCTCCTTTTGTTACACACCTATTGACCTCGAGTGGTGGGTAGTGTGGTCCTTTAGTTTAATTTAATTTTAATTTCATTTCTCATGTTAATTACGTCATGCATCAGAGTTTACGCAGCAGGGCACACACACGTTTAGACAAGGCATACTGATAAAATAAAAATGCAGAAAAGTAATTATTTCCCCGAAAGGGATTCATATACAGTCATCCGAATAATGGTGCCCAGACAGGCCAAAATAATATACTACAGTTATCCGAAAATCAAAATAAATATCCAAAATAAAATCACCAATAACCAAACCACACTAGCCCTGCTCCGGAGCCTTACCTCTATCTCCCTACTTCGATCTAGATGAACTGCTAGAGGGCTTAAAAGGGGCTGGGAGTAACCATTAATCTCATATAAAATGTATAAATAATGAATGTAAGAAAAACTATAAATAAACAAATACCACATATCATTCAGTATCAAGGCACACAGCCAAATCTAGAACTAGCAGTCCTAATAGCACATAGCACAGACTGCAGTGGTCCAAATAGCACACAGCACAGACCACCGGCCACGGCACACAGCATGGCCCTTGATGCACACAGCATATTCTGATTCCACAACGCTTGAAAATAAATGATAACTAAATGTATGTAACATATATGGTAAAACATACATACACAAGTCACACATAATATATGAGTATTAAGGTTACTACCTGACTGTTGACTACAGATAAAAATAATTTCCCCGGCGCAAAAGATCACAATCAAACCTAAAATAATAATAAAATATAAATAGAGTTAATTCTAGCTCAATAAATATTTTATTTGATGATTTAAAATAAACCAAATTCATGTATCCATATTTACTAAATCCCTGTTCTTATTAAGGAATTTAATATGGGCTTATATTCTCTTAATTTTCGTCCAAATTCTGAAATTTCTAGAAATAAAGGTTCAATTTCAAAAATTCAGAACTAAATCTAGAAAAATCATTTTGGGTTAGTTTCAAAGCCCAATTGACCCTTATTATGTCTATTTTCAATCAAAAATACTATTTTGGGCTAGCTATGCGAACAAATGACTTGGTGGTTAGAGTAAATTGCTTTTTTCAAATCAAATTCTTCCTTGATCACTACTATTTTGGGCTAGGCCAAGTCAAAAATTCAACTGTGACCCAAAACACTACTGCTGGTCCAAAATATCTCCAGGTTTTAGGGTCAGTCTTCAAAAATTATTTTCTCTTAATCCAGAAATAATAAAAATAGAAATTATATACCAAAATAATCCTTGCGATATCTACTTTGTTTTTGTAAAATTTCATAATTTCTCAAGTCCATCTACTAGGTCAAAACCCGAGTTGAACCCAGATGACTTCAGAGAATTTTCACAAACCACTATTCCAACGTTTTTTGAGCTTTCATCTAGGGTTCCAAGATTTTGATCCAAGTTCCCCTTTATAGAAAATCTTATTTTAAACACTTTAAAACCCTCAGAATCACCAAAATAAATTCATATCCACATGAAAAACCAGCTGCACAAAAATTAATATTTAAACAAAATGTCAAACTTCCATTCTAATTTCATATCTTCCACATACTAGGTTTAATCTACCATTTTAGGCCATGAACCTTACCTTTAACTTTGTGTTCATATTTTCCTTTAACCAAAACAGACCCACTTTGTTGCATAAATGCTCATGAATCAACCATTTCCAAAACTACCATCTTAGAAGTTATAAGGAAGTTCAAGGTAACTTACTTGACCTAGGATCTTCAACAACTTTTGAGCTCTTGAGTCTAGTTTTCCTTTCTTCACCTTTGGGCCTTCCCTCCAAATATGCCAAGAGAAGATTTTCTTTAGGTCCTAACCCTTATTAGGAAGAATAGAATAAAGTAGATTGAGAGTTCAAGACCTTACCTAGCTTCTATCTTCCTTTGCTCCTTGTATTCTTTTGTGTTCTTGAGTTCCTTTGCTCCTAACCCATTTATGAATTTTTTTAATTATAATTTAACTTTTTTTCACATTTAAATTTAAATTTTTTTTATCTTCAATTATCAAAATATATACAACTAATATGTATATGTAATATTCAATAAGATTCATGCATTTTTCAGTCATTTTTCATCTCAACTTAATTTTCAAATAATAACCCAAATACTCATCAATTTGGAAGCCACTTCTACCACCGTCAATCTAAACATAAATTACATTTATAATCTGACTTTTATCTTATCTTATCTTTGCAAAAATCAGATAAAAAATAAGTCATTTCTCCCATGACTAACCCAAAAGTCAGATTCAAATAATATTATTTGAAAAGTTAGTTGAGATGAAAAATGACTGAAAATTATATAAATCTTATTGAATACTACATGTATTAATATTAGTTGTATATAATGAGATAAATGAAAAAAATTATATTTATATTTAAAATTCAAAAAAGGAAAAATAAATATATTTATTATTTAAAAATATATTTAAATTTATATTTGCATATATTAATTTAGTATAAAGAATTTACATGGAATGATTTAAATTTTGGAGGTATATCTCCAAATTATTTTTTTAGAAGAAAGAAAGAGAATAAATATACTCCATCTAGTCCTTATTATAAGGCACCAACTAACAATACTCACAAACTAATAAAAACAGTTAAAATCAATAAAGTTAGCCTACAATTTAAGTAATTTTCTTACTTCTACTAATTGCACTAAACTTTAATATAATATTAATTATTACTCTCACCCACTACCCTTATTTATTAGGGGCATACATGAAAAAGAATAATTAATGCTCCTTAGAAATAAGCAAGTGCCTCATAAAAAGAACCAAATAAATTTATTAGTTAGTGCCTTATAATAAAGACTAAAGGGAGTAAATAAATATAGATATTGTTAAAAATTAACAACAAAAAAAAAAAAAAAAAAGAGAAAAGAAAAGAAAGGAAACGAACATAAAAGAATTAAAAGAGGGGGGGGGGGGGGGGGGGGGGGGGGAAGATGAAACCATTCAATTTTTGGCTAATCACGTGGGTTATAGTGGCTTATTTGGCTGAACAAATTAATATATATAGAGTATAATAAAATCGAAGAAAGGAAAAGATGGCAGGGCCATGCTCTTTTTTAAAATCCGTGCATCACCCCTGCACTCCTCATTATTTTCTCACAGTGAGCGTGAAAGGTGCGAAATTACTCAACACGAAATAGCCTTCAACGTTTGGTCTCAAAGCTTTTGTTTCAACGGTTTTTTTTTTTTTCCCCCTCTTCCAAGAAGCTCAATAGCAAAAACGCCTACTCAAAGCTTTTGCTCCACTAAACTTCTTTTCTACTAAGCTTTTTTCTGGTGGGAACGCTTACCCAAACAGTGTTAGTCCACCCAAAAATTTATTCTGAAGAGTTTACCCTTCATTGTTATGGTAATAGTGATAAGAAGTTTGTTGCCAACAAGATCGATCCAGTGAATAAAAATACAACTCTTATGTACACGGTGCCGTACGGTAAACAATTATGGCATGGCCCCCAATTGGGTTAGCAAATAAATGATTGAGCATGTTGTCTCCTCAGTTGCTATATTGTCACTTTGTAATAAAATCTGCAGGGAAAAAATGTGTGCTCCAATAAATCAAAATGAATCATAGTGGAATTAAAAGTAAAGAGAGATAACTTTAACTAGAAACAAATTATCATTACCTCTCTTAAAATTTGAGTAATCTTATTAAGATTCTCATTTTTAAGCCCCAAAAGATCCGGATCAGCCCTGAAACGGAATAGAAGATGATAACATAATAGCTTCCAAGTCATGCAAGTTCGTTCCAAAATAATTTGAAGATAAAGGAAATAAAAAAATTATGTACTTTTCTAAGTGTAGGCAAAGTTGTTGATGTGCATATTTGGCTTCTTCGCAGTCATTTGTTAACGGTAAAAAGTTTAACCAAATTGGAACCACCTGCTTAATTATTAGTAATACCAATTAAAACAAACAATAGAGGCAGATGACCATCCGTGCAACAATAGTGCTACTCCGATCCTTAACATGTGACTCATTTTGTAGTTCAATCTTTTTATTAAAATATGTCTTATATTAAGAAACTTGAAGTAGTAGTATTTAAGACAAAAAAACAAGGGTGTTACCTCGGGGCCATTAATAGTATCATGCCTGAACTCACATATTTTCCCCAAAGCTGAAACTGCCGCATCAGATGTCATTCTTCTCTCTGATTCCATAGCACGCTCTATTACATGATATAGGTTGTTGATAGCCTCTGTAAACACATTCACCCCTTTTAGTCTTTTACAATATATATTGTTAAAAAAAAAAAAAAAAACTAGTTTATTTAGGTATGTATGCTCGTAAGAGTACTGTAATGAAGGAGCCTACCAAGGGCATCGAAGTTGGGTATAAGTTCTTTGTGTGTGGCACATAAGCCGATCCCACGCGCAGCTAGCTATATACATTACCCAAAAATAAACGTAGTAAATTAAAGCTCAGAATATAAGAACTGAAAAAACAAACAGATCGAGCGAGCTGGCTCATTTAATTTTGCAGAAAGGATAAAATACCCTTTGAAGCTGAGGGCTTTCTGATTCACAAAAATCCATGACGACCCGAGGATATGTATCATGATAGCTGGTTGAATAGCAAAGAGGAATGAGTCATGAGTATTAAAGGGTCATATTTGAATTCGGATATATAACAAGTTAAACCTTTGCAACTTATATGGGTAATCTTTCAATAGCAAATTGAAAATGGAGATTGCCACTTCTTTCACTTTATCTCGGTACTCATTATCACGTCCCTGCACAAGAGTTGAATGAAATGATGAATACATTATCACGTTTCTTATGTGTAAGTTGAGAAAAAGAACCTTAAAGGAAATTATATATATATATGTAATCATAAAAAGAAGAATAGTCAGATGAGGGGGACTGACCCACAGCGCTTCAACAGCTGGCAGAAGCTCATCCACATGAGGCAAGAACGCAGACTTCAATGTATTGATCATCGTCTCTAAGCATTTTGCAGCCTTCATCCAAAAACACAGAGACACAGTTTATTGCATAAAGTGAAAAGCGAAAGGCATCCAGAAAACAATGTTTCAATAATGAAAACTTAAAGGTCAAAATAATGAAGAATTTTAACACAGACTTGAATTATTTCCTCCTCTTGTTCCATTTCATAATCAGTCACATGTTCTAGATTGGCAAATAATGACCCCTGAGAGAGTTGATAGTGTATCAGAACAGCAATCTGCTTGATTACATCCACATTGAAAACTGATCCAGAGATCTGCACAATCACATTTTGATATATACGTCATCGAAGAATATAAGCTCAAGTACACACACACACACACACACGATTTCAGTGGACATTCCCACGTACCGCAATGCACGCATTTAGGCTTTTTAACATCTCTATATCAATAGCTCTTTTCCTTTCCTGTAGTGATTTGAAACTCAAGTAGTTCAGCCAAAGAAATTGCGCAATATTGCGTGACGTAAAGACTTTAACGAAGACTTAACTTTTAGACAATATTATGATGTTCTGAATTGAATTATTACCTTTTGTGAGGCGTTGACCAGAGCTTGCACAGTGGAGTTTATCAATCCCTGAGTCTCTTTTCTGTTTAGGCACGAGAGCAATACGCTTGGAAGGGCTAGAAACATGAATTAAGGGAAGCTTATACTTAAATGCAACCCAACATTTTAAATAATATTGTTCTTTACTAGTCCTATAAAATACGGAATACCGTTAATAGAAGAGACTTTAACCGCAGCAGTAACAATGCAGTTGTCGTCATCATCATCGTCGTCCTCGTCGTCATCAGTAGTCCTGAACAGGCTGGTCAGAAGAGGAGAGACCTAATCATTGGAAGTCGTTATCAGTCACAAGAAAATCTCTCTCTCTCTCTCTCTCTCTCTAAATATATATATATAGCTGCATACCTAAATAATTACGTACCCTGGAAGCCCATGGTGCAAATTGCTTCTGGAATCGAACGGCAAAATTTGACAGTAAATCACAGGCCAAAATTCTCTGGTCAGGGCAACTCGGAATTTGCTCCTTACCAATAGTCAACGTCGTCCTACAAAACATACATAGATATTTTGTTATTATATAAAAGGTGGTGGCCGCCAACCTTTTACATATGCCTTGCAACTTTCACAGAAACAAATTTTTTTTTTTTTTTGAAAACAAAAGAATTAAGGTAGAAATGAAGGAAAGATTTGAAGCCAAACATGGTAGGATATTTGGTATTTTTAAGAATCTGAATGAACACAGGCATGGTTTTGTTAAGGAATTCGTTAGTCTGCGGTAGTTTGCACAATTGAGACAATGCCTGCATCGTGTTAATTAACTTCAGGTGAGAATTTCATTAAACTATTAATAGCATAAGCTAAAGAAAATTAAATAATTATAATATACTAGCTATATGCTGTCCATACAGCCCTGCTCTTGGCTATATGTAATCTTGGTATTTTCTAAAATGTAATTAATAGAATATACCTTTAAGATGTGATTTTTTATTCTGTCGTCGGTATCCGTCCAATCATCTAGAATTTTAAACACAACCGTAAAAACCTTCAAAACGTCCCAAGTAATAATATATGTTAGAAGCCAAAATAAAATCATAATATATGAACATATATAATTCAACACAGATTTCCATGCTAAGTGACCATATAGTGCCGTAAAATTTTAACTGGGAAAAAATATATTTTTGTTTTCATCCTTTTGTGCCCAGAGAGTGAAATATTTATAATATATAAAGGGAGGGATGGCAGAGATTTTTTTTTTACTTCACTAATCATATCCTACATTTGTTTTTATTCAACGACAATTTTGGATGGCATAAACCATAACTATTTATACTATTGCACGCAGTTATTATAATTTTTTAATCAAATTATTTGTTATTGAAGTAGCAAGCTAAGGATTGTCCAACAGTGATTCTCTGTCGAATAAATCAACAATTTATCCATCCTCATATATTTTACGAGGGAGATAGTAATATTAAGAAATAATATATACTGAAATCAATATCATTTTTGCATATAAAATAAAAGAATTTTACTTTCAATGAAGGGCTTATTAAAAAAAAAAAAATCATCATTGCTTCAAATATTTGGAAAAGCAACTTACAACCAGGACAATGAAGGAAGAAACTTTTAAAGTATTTTTATAACTAAGAGTGAAAATGTAATATTACTTTTTTTTTTTTTTTTTTTAATATAAGATCTACTTAACTAATTTTGGCGGATCAATGAAATTAGTTAAATTAATTGTTTGTTAAAAATTTGTTTTTATTTTCTTAAAATGCCTTAGTAAATCACTTGCATTAAAACTACCTGTAGATGCAAATTAACTTCCTCAATAGGTACAATCAATTGGGATAATTTAGAAAGAAAATAACATATATAAAAGATAAAATGGATTAATGTCTTATGTATGGGACCAAATCCATCCTCTAACAAGTTCTCGTCTTAATGACTAGAGGTAGTATTGATTATTGAATTAAAAAAATAAATCAGAAATCATTTCCTTTTTTTTTTTTTTTTTTGGTCGAAAATAATCATTTCCTTTATCACTATTATTTATTGGTAATAACAGCAATTACCTCTTCGGCATTGCTGGGCCGAAAAAGAGATGGTTCACTAAGAAACCTCGAGAAAATATAACTCAAGGATTCTATGGATTTCACCCCAAACAACGACCGAGACACAAGGGGTTTCAAAGAATCCACGGTTTCCTGATAGTGCCCACGAAAAACGACCTACATCCAACAATTTCAACACACATTTTAGTTTTATTAGGATAAATAAAACCCGCATCCTCATCTCATGCTTCTAAAATTTGACTCAGAGTTATCAATTAATTAAGATATACCGGAAATGATACTGCCAGGGATCTCAGAATTTCCATAGCTCCATCCCGGGAATTCTGCAGGAGAGTGTATTTACACAAAACAGTGAATGCTAGACACACACAAATACACACACACACACATACTCTCACAGACACACACATATATCTGTGTGTGTGTGTATACATATACATACATATATGTATGTATGTATAGATACATATATATATCTACATACATACATACATACATACATACATACATACATACATACATACATACATACATACATACATACATACATATTTGCTTGTCTACTTCCCAAAAATATTCATGCCTAGTCACATGTACCTTGAGAAATTTTAGCAATTCAGGCACCAGATCTTCGGAGAACAACCTCACGTCGTCTTCATGATCGCAAAAGTTAATCAAGTGACGCACTGCTCTAGTAGCATGAAACTGCGCAGATCACACACACACACATAAAACACGTTGTTTACTATTAGGAAGACAAGCAACTTTGCTTTGAAAGATGTTAAACTCGACTTGGTGTCTGTGTATACCCGAACACGTGGATAAATTGAGGCTGATGATCTAATTATCGTGACAAGTCCAGGCAGGAACTTAATTAAATATTGGACATGCTCTTTTGGATGATCTGAAATTGAATTCAAAATTACTTGAATGGCAGCCCAACGAACGCGAGGGTGGGGATCAGCCAGTGAGACATCGACCACTCTCTCAGTTTGCTCACGTATCTTCTCCTGTGTGGCAGCCATAGGAAAATATGGAAGACGATGAGAGAGTTTATTAGAACACAAAGTAACATAGAGGAAATAGTTAAACACATATTCCTTAATCAACAGTGAGTAACTGAAATATGCATTACATAGTTCATCAGGCGCTTTAAATGTTACAACTTTTTAAAACTAAATAACTCCTCAAAGTTAAAACAAACAGGGAAAAGATCAAATTACGGGGCCACAGGCTGTGGAAATTATAGCAAAGGCAATAACTCCAGCATGACGTGTCTGCCAATCTTCTGAATTCAAATACTGTGGTATCTTCTCACTTACAAAGGAAACTAATATATCTTCTTTTGAATCCAAGCAAACCTCAAGTAGTAAGAGCTTTCCCAATTGGCAATTCCCAGAGATCCCCAAACATTCGTTCGATTTCTTGTCCATATCATACCAGGAAGGAACATCTGCAATATGAAACATCAAGCGCACGCAATTCTCCAATATTCTGCATTTAGACTCCTTAGAAAGTTCCAGAACAAAGCGTTTAAAATCCAACGATGACCGTTTTTGGAGCATAAGAATAATTTCAATCGCCGGGCACGTGAGAAAATTGTCATCTGCAGTCTCGGCAATTTCGAACATGCATGTCATCAATTCAGAACGAAGTGACTTCACAAAATCGTGAGTATAATTTCCAGCCACTTGCACCAAATCCATGATTCTTGGTTTCACGATATCGATTTGACCGCCCCTGCGAAATGCTTGTTGGAGCCACCCAACCATTTTTGATAATAGGAGGTCAAACCTCAGGTGTGGCAGCAGGCATATGAATTTAACTGAGGCATCAAATGTGAAAGCCTGGATATTGAGATCGGGAGAATCAAATAGATTCAAGACTCCAAGGCAATTTTTTCTGAAGAATCTAGCGTAAATTGATTCATAGTTATCACTCCAAAACTTGTGCGCTTGTGGCAAACACAACAGACATTCTTTCTCAGGCAAACACAATATAACCCTGAGGGCCGTTTCTTGCCTCGTTTCGGTGTTTGTATGAATGGCATTTGTGAGATTGTCCAGAAGTTCGCGCCATCTCTCGGTTTGAAACAAGCTGGCGACTATTTCAGATAAATTAAGCTTATTAGGTGTTGATTCGTGGTCGTCGGAAACTTCAACAAGCATAGATTTGAGACGGGAGAGCGCGTTTTCATCAATTCTTGACGGATTTGGGAGTGAGAAGAGCCTTCTCTTGACTTCTTTACTCGTCTCAAGAGCAGGATCATCATCATTTCTACTGGGGTACTTTTCTTTAAACAAGGCCTTCTTCTCTGCCTCTACCTCTTCCTCTTGCTCTGCTTCTCGTTTGCGTTTATACTTAGCGCGATGTGGAGGAGGCATCGTCGGCGGAGACGGTGGCCGTGAGGGACGCTTACTACTAGAAGTGGGTGCCATTGTGTAAGGAAAGTTGGGTGAGAGACGAAGACGGGAAGGTAGGTATTGAAGATTTTGAGTACCGGGCTCAAGATGCTGGAATTGGATTCTCATGCACGGCTTTTAAATTCCGTTAGGACGGTTAGCCACGTCAGCGTTTCTCTTGCGCGCGCCTTTCCCTAATTCTTTACAAATTCGTCTGAAAGCAAAGTACTCCCTCCCTTTGGCGGAATCACTTTCCCAGCTCGTCGTCAGATGGATCTATTAAAAAATTTTTTCATCTTTATTTTGTCCTACCCATTAAAATTAGGAGTTCGATCTGTCATCAGCATGTATGGATCGGACGAGCTCTCTCTACTCGTCCTTAGGACGAGCACCGAAGAGTGGTCCCCCTTTGGCTGAGTTTATTAAACATCGTGTCCTCAGGAGTTCGATCTGTCACAGCATGTATGGGTCACAAAGTTCTTTCGAGAAGTCTAGTGTGCATGGGAAGGGATTAATCACCAAGGTAAGCCCACCCAAAACAATGACCCCAATAAAAAGGTCTTTTTAACAAAAAAAATTTGGAAGGGTAATATTTCTATGAGAAAATCAATGAAAATTCCATATTTTAAAATTTTATTGAATAGAAAACTCAAATATATTTTTATACACTACAAATATCAATGATTGAATTCTGATCCTTCTGATCAATAAAATGTTTAAACCGGGAGTTGCCATCAAATTTTCATATTTTTATCATTCCCTACATGTGATTTTTCTTTTTTTTTTTTTTTTTTTGCTCGAATCTACATGTAAATTTTATTGAATAGAAGAGTCAGATATATTTGTATACATAGAAAATATCAATGTTAGAATTTCCATCCCTCTAATCGATAAAATTTTTAAAATAAGATTTTTTGTAATACCCTACCGTATATCGATATTCATTAGAGTATTTATGCGCAGTTCAGCAATCTTTATCAATTTTGTATGCAGTTGTGGGACAAAACAGAAATAACATAAAACACTGATAAATTAACAATTTGATTACATACAGGAAATTCCTGTAGGTTCTATATACATATCACAGACAATTAAATTATTACATTGTCTTCCTTCGGTTCTTTGTCGTTCCCTCTACTGGTTCATCTTCAAGCAACCTTCCCTCTAGGATCTTGTATAGCACTTCTTCCGGTGAACATCTGCTAACTGGTAGTGGAGGTGAGATTCTGGGGAATCTTAGTAGCAGACAATACCAAATAATGTATGCAAGATAAATGCTAGTGTATGAAATGCTTGCCTTGCATATATAGGCTCATGTTAACATAATGAAATTTCTGCATGCTCAATGCTTCACACAACGTACTAATGGCCATAGTAAAATTAGAAACAAAGCTTCAATCATTCAAATATGTTAATCATAAACAAATAAGCATAGTAGTTATACACATTAATACACAAGCAATAATATCAAATTTGTTTTTGATGTCAATTCACTCTACTTTGTGAAAATGCATACAAAAGTTTTGAAAAATATTCATACTTGATTGCATTCAAATAGTGTTTCAAAATTGGAAGTTAATATCTTTGAATGTCAGATATGCTTCAAGTTTGTCTAGTTGAGTTTTCCCTATTGATCTTTCGAATTCAATGTGTTGCTTGAACTCTTTAGTTTCATTCTCGATCTAGTTGGACCTCATGTCTAACAAATATGAGTTTCAAGCCTATCTTCAAGAAAAGAATTCAATTTTGTGAAAGCATAAATTCTTAGTTGATCTAGTTATTCCAATCTTTATGATGTTCATTAATGCATTGAATCTTAATGCATTAATCATTAGTAGAATAACTCACTAGGATAATATAGTGGATCTCTAGTCATTTGGATTAATGAGAATATGCTTCATCATCCGTGAATCCTAGTAGTCATTTTGTTACTGAAAGTCATCAACTTTGTCTTCATCCATCTTTGAGTAACTATATTCAAATTCTTGCCTTGAATGTTCATATATTTCAAGACTCTATTCTAAGAGGCAAGATTATATCTTGATCAATTGCAAAGTCATTTTGTATATATATATCTCTATTGTGCTAAACATGTCTTATGATCTTTGCTTTTGGGAAATTCTTCTACTTGTCAACTTCTATGTTCGACATGTTCTTCAAAATTGAAGCATTTTGATATATTCTTTCACATGTTGACATCCAATGTTTTGAGAGAGCATTGTTTTTTAAACATATTTCAAAACTGAGTTTGCATATCTTCAAAATCTCAATTTCATAATGCATTATTATGATTCGAAAGAATATTTGAGATTTGAAACTATTTGCATGTTTCATTATTATTTTTGAAAGTTCAATCTCATCCATGGTTTATGTAAGATTCATATCAATGACATACTTTCCTACATAGAGTGTATTTACAAATTGTCATTGAGAAATAACTTTCTTGGTATCATTTATTCGTTGACATGTATGTTCAATGTCATGAATCAATTGGATACCATTATTGCTGATTGTGATATTCTCTTTGCTCAAATATAATATGTTTCAATTATGTAAGAGCGTGTTTAAGAGCTGCAATGTCTAATCTTATGTGGACCCAAGAAACATAGGGTACCAAAGAGCATATATTGTTGTGTTTATAGGACTCTGTTTAGAAGATGAAAAACAGAGGCTAACAGCATAAAGAATGACTCCATTTGCTGATCCTTGTGCCTCAAGTTAATTCAACTAATATTATGTAATTTGAAGTTACAAAGTTGTAACTCCAAGTTAAGATGCCCCAAGAGCAGTTAGTTTGGGATCCTCTATCTGCCTCGAGTCCACAATGATCAAAACCAAGTCATGGGAGAATGCCTCGAGTCAACTAGTAATTTGCCTCGAGTTAAGGAGGAGTGAAAATAAAATCTCATAACTTTGTGCCTCGAGCTATCTGCGCTATGCCTTGAGTTGGAAAAAGACAAAAACCAATTGCCTCATGGCATGTTACAATTGCCTCAAGTGACTCCAGCATTTCACAGAGTAATTTGCTCCGTCCATTTTCTCCATCTGTGCCTCGGGTCGGTTCGTTCAATGCCTCGGATCAAGGCATTTCAGCAACCCCAAGAGTTTATCCCGGCATGTACAAGTTAACCACCTTCAAATCCTTTACTTGATGTCGATGTCGGCTACACGGCTGCGAACCCCGGCATTTGCAAGATAAGCTCTTGCAAATCCTTTTGATGCTAATACCGAGAGTTGATCCCGACCTTACTGATATCAATTCTGAGATATCACGTCCGTTTTGCACCTCGGCAAGCTGAGATTTCACAAGATAAATATTTGAAGCTCATCCTCCGTGATATTGATGCCGACAATCCGGTCTCTGATCCCGGCATGTATAAGATAAGCATCTACAAGTTATTTAATTTATGATGATGTCGTCTACGGACTCTGACAACCCAGTCAAGGATCCCGTAACTCAACAACCCGATTGAAGAATCAGAGAAAAGTTTTGTGGCCGACGAACACCTGGAGTTATCCCGACTCAAGTATTCTTGAAACATACTTGACGTCAGGTAAGTATCATTCACTACCTTGAATCATTCTCTGAATATATATATATTCATTATCTCTCACCTCGAGTCTAGCATTCCATTTATGTCCATCTTCCATCATCTTCCTCTGATAGCCATATCTTTGATAAACCCTCCTCCCTTTTCGCTGATGACAAAGGGGGAGAGAGCTTGTAATGTTTTTGAATGTTTAGAAAAGAGCTTGTGATGATATTTTTGAAGAGAGTTTGTGAAGAAGTTGTTTGAAGTCAAGTAGTAGTAGTTCTTATTTTTATTTACTGCTGTACTTGCTTCAGTTAGTATATTTGACTATGTATGGATATATCTCTGAATTCTGATATTTGAATGTCATATCTTTTGTATCATCTTCCCTGTGGTTTCTACAATTTCTCTGATGGTTTTTTCGAGCTATGATTATTGCCGTCATATTTTTTTTACTTCGGAAAAATCCTTGTTCAAAAACTTCAAATCACATTATAAATGTTGTCATCATCAAAAAGGGGGAGAATGTTAGTTCTCTATATTTTTGGTGTTTTGATGATAACAAATATAATGGATTCAAGGTTGTTTTATATAGTTAATTTTAATCTATAATGTGTTTGAAAGGTTTGCAATGGTTGCTTCGAGCTAAAATGTTTTGGCTTGGAGTTAATAAATTAAATATATGCAAGACTCTAGTTAAATCCGTGTATGACTCTAGTCAAATGATGGAAATGATTTAAATAAATATTGTTAACTCCAGTCAATTATTTAATTGTCTCGAGTCATGTGTTTTAATCTTGAGATTTTAAAACTATCGATTTTGACTCTTGAATATCAAGTTGATGACTCAAGTCATTGACTCTAGTTAATCTCTCATTTGGTCCATTTCTTACAGAGCATCGGATTTGACTTTTGGCATATCAAGTTAATGACTCAAGTCATTAACTTCTTATATCAAGATAAGCTTTCAATTGCCTATTCTTTGGAGAGCATTGGATTTGACTCTTGGATATCAAGTTAATGACTCAAGTCATTCACTTATTAACTCAAGTTAAGTCTACATTTGACCATTTCTTTTGAAAGCATCGGGTTTAACTTTTGCATTTCAAGTTAATGACTCAAGTCATTAACTCAAGTCATTAACTCTTCATATCAAGTTAAGCTTTCAATTCTCTAGTTTTTTGGAAAGCATTGTCTTTGACTCTTGATATCAAGTTAATGACTCAAGTCATTAACTCAAGGCAAATACTTATTGACTCAAGTTAAGTTTTTCATTCATCTATTTTTTAAAAGTATCGACTTTGACTCTTGCATATCAAGTTGATGACTCAAGTCATCAACTCAAGGCATGACTTCTAAACTTCAAGTTAAGAGATCAACTTGCAGATTTTTCAAAGCCATCGACTTTAACTTTTGCATATCAAGTTAATGACTTTAGTCATTAACTCAAGGCATGACTTTCAAGCTTCAAGTTGGAAAATTAAACTTGGGAATTTCGAAAGGAATTACACTTGACTTTTGCTTATCAAGTTAGTGCCTCTAGTCACCAACTCAAGGCAATTATTTTTTACCTCAAGTCAAGTTATAATTTCCTTCGACTTGCGTTTTTAACTTGTGGAAAACGAATTTGCCTCTAATCAAAGTTTCAAGTTAACTTCTTCTAGAATTTAATTCTCTTATAAAATATCGAGTCATTTATTTTTGCCTCAAGTCAATACCTCCATGCATCAACTCTTTAACCGAAAGTCATATCTTTCTAATTATCAAATCACCGTCCCTTAAAATCAAATTCAATTGATTGTGATTTTATTTCCTCAAATCATTACTCATTACTATTCATAAATTGCATTTAATCAATTTGTTAATGAGTTACAGATTATTAGAATGAGGATCAACACAGGATATTGACTAAAGCAATCCGGCATTTATTAAACTTGCCTATTCGAGAAACTCAATCACACATACCTATGCAACGTTCGGGCAAGAATATTTCATTTCCTTTCTTTGGATCTCAATGGTCATAATCACAATTACAGGAATAATGACGGCGATTATTCCGACCCTTCTACTTCATCTCTAACGGTCACATTTTAAAGAGCCTCAACGGACATTTCTTCAATCTTAAACTACTATAAATACTCAAAGGATTGAATCCATCAAGCACCAACACATACACAGACAAGGCATTCAAAGCGATCAATTTCTATTCTGCTTATATCTTCGGATACTATTGAGCTTCAGTGTTATTATTCATCTGCTCTGTGAGAGAGTTTTATCATGTGTTTTACATTCGTTCAAATCTCAAGGTAGTGGTATCTTGAGTGTGGGTGTACGATTACAACTTGTAAGGGGGAGTGAGTCCTATGAAGAAAGGATCATCCTGAGTTACAGAGTGCGTAATTGTATTTGTGAGATAGTGAAAATCCCAGAGTGTCTAGGTACTGAACGTAGGTCAAGAGTTGGACCGAACCAGTATAATTCATCTGTGTCATTTCTCTTTACCTTTCTTACTGCTTTCATCGTTTATCCATCGTACGTCGAAATAATTTTTAAAATCACCTATTCACCCCCCTCTAGGTGATATTCCACCTTCAATTTACTTCTAACTATGTCATTGGATTTAAGTAGTTAGCTTTACTTTAAAGGAAAAATATCAATATGAAAATTTCCGATCTAAGTGATTAAGTGATTTTGAGAAAGTGGAAAGCGCTTCAAATTTTTAGTCTACTGAAATGTAAAATTTGTCCGACTCTTTCAAGAATATTGCTTTTGACCATTTTTTCTAAATATAGTAATATAAATCGTCAGTAAATTTATTATGCATATGAGCATATCAACTCTGAAAGAATGTGATATGTTAATTTTAGACCTAAACCTAAATATAAGGTTTATAGTTTGATCTGCCATGGATGATTTGTTAAGTAAGCCCACGTAGTTGGTGAGTGTGTAGTTTAACTAAAGTGAATGCCATGTATGTTATCAGGAAAAAGTTGTTCATATAATTTTAGATATCATCATTAATGTTCACTCAATTTTTAAAATTTTAGATTTTGCATGTGTTATATAAATTCTTTTTTTAAAGGCGATAAGAACTCATAAAATTCCCGCATTCCCATATTTATTTTCCTTTCTTTGTCTTTTCAAACTCTTAATTTCTTTTAGATTGATCGCCTCTGTTGTTTTAGTCTACTCTAGCTAAAATGTGTTCTAAAGAGTTTACCCTTCATTGTTATGCCAATAGCGATAATAAGTTTGTTGCCAATAAGACTGATCGATCCATTGAATAAGAATAAAACTCTTGTAAAAATTTGAGATCAAAATCCCATTACAATATGATAACTTTTTGATAGATGATCTGAGACACATTGTAATAAGTATTTTCTTATGTATGTGGGGCTGCCTAATAAACAATTATCTCATGGCCCCCACCTGGGTTAAGAAAGAAATGATCGAGCAAATTGTTTCCTCAGTTGCTATATAGTCACTTCGTAATAAAATCTGTAAGGAAAAAATGTACTCAAATAAATGAATCAGAGTTTTTGAATCAGAGTGGAATTAAACGCAAAGAGTGCTCTAACTAGAAATTAATCATTATTACCTTATTTAAAATCTGAGTAATCAACATTTCAAGATTCTTATTGTCAAGCTCCAAAATATCCGGATCAGCCCTGAAATGAAATAGAGATGATGATGATAGTTTCCAACTCATGCATGTTTGTTCCAAAATAATATGAAGATTAAGCAAAAAAAAAATTGAAAGAAAAGGAAACAAAGAAAATCTATATACGCTTCTAACAGTCGACAGAGTTGTTGATGTGCATATTTGGCCTCTTCGAGGTCATCTTTTAATGGCAAGAAGTTTATCCAGATTGCAACCACCTGCTTAATTATCAGTAATACCAATTACAACAAGTAAAGCATGTAGAGATTATCTGTAGGCTGATGAACACCCATGCAACAACAATATTACTTTTTGTCTTAGAACCCAATTTATAGTTCAATTCTTTATCGGAAAAAGACGGGAAACGTGTTACCTGGGGGCCATTAATAATATCATGCCTGAACTCGCATATTTTCCCCAAAGCTGAAACAGCCGCATCATATGTCATTCTTCTATGTGATTCCAAAGCACACCCTATTACATGATATAGGTTGTTGATAGCCTCTGCCCCAAAAAAAAATCACCACTTTTACATTATATATTGTTCAACAAAAACAAGTTTACGTGGCTAGGTATAAGGAGCCTACTAGGGGCATCGAAGTTGGATATGAGTTGTGTGTTTGTGGCGCATAAACCAATCCCACGTGCAGCTTCCTATAGCCAAACATGAACGTAGTAAATATAACTTTAAAAGCAAACGGAGGGAGCTTGCTCATTTCGCAGAAAAGACTATATACCTGTTGAAGCTGAAGGCTTTCTGAGTGACAAAGGTCCATGACGACCTGAAGAAATGTATCATGATACCTGGTTGGATAACATAGACGAATGAGTCACGAGTATTAAAGGGCTCAAATATATATATATATATATATATATATTTGAATTCAGATATATTACAAGTTAAACCTTTGCAGCTTATATGGGCAGTCCTTCAAAAGCAAATTAAAAATGGAGATTGCCACTTCTTTCAACTTATATGGGCACCAAGTGTCATGACTCTGCAGAAGAGATGAATCAAAGGGACAAACGGTGAAGACCATAACCATGCTTCTTATTTGTTAGTTGAGAAAATTAACATAGGAAAGTTGCATTTAAGGAGGGGAAAATAGAACCTTGAAGAAAACTATAAAGATGAGAGGGACTGACCCATAGGGCTTGAACAGCTGGCAGGAGCTCGTCAACATGAGGAAAGAATGCAGACTTCAATGTATTCATCATTGTTTCTAAGCATTTCGTTGCAGCCTTCAACCGAAAACATACAGAGATACAATTTATTGCATAAAGTTATAAAAGAAAATGCATATAGAAAACAATGTTTCGATATTGAAAGATCAAAGGGCCAAATAATGAAGAATTTTAACACCGACTTCAATTATCTCCTGCTGTTGTTTCATTTCATCAACATTGTGGTGTAGATTAAAGGGCCAATATATTGTTCCCTGAGAGAGTTTTTGGTTTATTGCAACAGCAATCTGCTTGATTACATCCACATTAAAAACTGATCCAGAGATCTGCACAATCGCATTTTGATATATACGTCATCAAAGAATATGAGCTCAAATATTTATATATATGATTTCAGGGGACATTCCCACGTACCGCAATGCATGCATTGAGGCTTTTTAACATTTCTGTAGCAACCCCTATTTCAGTTTCCTGTAGTGAAGTAGTTCAGCCAAAGAAATGGTGCGTGGGGCATAAAATCTTAAACGATGACTTGGATCTGGCATAGCTTCTTTTTAATCTTTTAGACTATAATATATATGATGCTCTGAATTGAATCATTATAAAAAAAGGGGGAAAAAACTAGATACCTTTTGGGAAGCTTGGACCAGTGCTCGCACAGTGGAGTTTATCAATTCCTGATACTCTTTTCTGTGTTGGCACGAGAGCAATACGTTTGGAAGAGCTAGAAACAGAAATTAAGGGAAGCTTATACTTAAATGTAAACCAGCGTTTTAAATAATAATATTTATTAAAATAAAATCAAAAATACCTGTCACAGAAGCGACTTTAAGCGCAGCAGCTTTACTGCCATTTTCATCATTACTCATGAACAGGCTACTCATGAACAGGCTGGTCAAAATACCAGAGACCTAATCATTGCAAGTCCTAATGAGTCACAGGAAAATGTCTCTCTATATCCATATTATATAGATATATAGCTGCAAACCAAACCAATTACTTACACTGGAAGCCCATGGTGCAAATTGTTCCTGGAATCGAACAGCAAAACTTGACAGTAAATCACATGCCGAAATTCTCATCTGGACAGTGGGAATTTGCTTCTTATCAATGATCAACGTCGTCCTACAAAACATAGATATATAGTTATAAAAGGTGGTGACCGCAAACCTTTTACATCTGCCTTGAAGCTTTGACAGAAATAATGTTTTATTTTTAATTTTTTTTTTTTTTAAAAATAATTGTGGTAGAAATGAAGGGAAGATTTGAAGCCCCAAACATGGTGGAATCTTTGGTTTTTTTAAGAATCGGAATCAACACAGGGATGGTTTTGTTAAAGAGCTCGTCATTCTGCGGTAGTTTGCACAATTGAAGCAAAGCCTGCATCGTATTGATTAACTTCATGTGAGAAAGGAAGGAGTCATTAAGCTATTCATAGCATAAGGTAAAGAAAAATTAAATAATAATATATACTAGCTTTATGTTCAAAGAGCCCAGCTCTTCTTGGCTATACGTAATCTTGGTTTTTTCTAAAATATAATTAATAACCAGATGGTTAGGGGAAATAGAATATACCTTTAAGATGTAAATTTTTACTTTGTTGTTGATTCTGTCCCAATCATCTAGAATTTTAAACACAATTGTTAAAACCTTCAAAACATCCCAATTTATATATATTAGAAGCCGAACTAAATAAAACCAAAATAGACAAACATAATCTATCTTAGATTTCCATCCCTCTCATTGTTGCAACGGGTAACTTTGCTAAAGTAACATATACATGTGACCAATAAGGCAAGTAATGATCAGTCAAATGCGTACAAGATGATTGATTAATCACCTATAATTTAGCCAGAAAAAATCTAAAGTTTATTTATTTATTTATTTTTATAAAGGGAGAAATGGCATAGATTTTTTACTTCACTAATCATATCCTCCATTTTTTAATTGAACGACAATTTTAGATAACATAAATCATATATAACTGTTTATATTACGCACAGTTATCATAATTTATGAATCAAATTATTTGTTGAAGAAGAAAGTATTGTCCAACAGTACGTGATTCTCTGTCCAATAAATCAACAGTGTATCCTGAAATCAATATCCTCTTTTGCATACAAAATAAAAGAATTTTACTTTCAATGAAGGACATATGTTAAAAAATTCATCAATGCTTCAAATATTCGGTAAAGCAAGTAACAACCAAGATAATGAAGGAAGAAACTTTTAAAGTATTTTATAACTAGGAGAGAACATGCAATAAGAACAATTGGTGATTAGGCTTATAAAAAAGATAGAATGAATTATTAGCGATTACCTTTTCAGCATCACTTAATACAAAAAGAGATTGTTCCCTGAGAAACCACGAGAAAATATAACTCAAGCATTCTATAGTTTTCGCTCCAAAAACCCAATGAGACATATGAGGTGTTAAAGAGTCCACTGTTTCCTTATAGAGACTACGGAAAACGACCTACACCAATAAATTCAATATGCATTTAAATTTTATTGGAATAAATATAACCCACATCCATCATAATCTCAGGTTTCTACAGTTAACAATTAATTAAAAGATATACCGGAAATGATTCTGCCAGTGAGTCCAGAATTTCCATAGCATTATACCGGAACACCCCTTGCTGCAGGAGATAAAAAAATATATGCACATTTTATATATTTGATGGGGCCAAGTTCCCAAAGGCTTTGTTTGGGAGTTTGGAGGGGAGGGGAAGGAAGGGGATGCAAGGAGAGGGGAGGGGAGGGAAGGGACATGAAGGATATTTTCCTCCTCTTATTTGGGAGTTAAAAAAATAGTAAGGGAGGAAGATGGAGAATTAATGAATTATTTTTACTATTTTGTCTTTTTCTTTAAATTATACTTTACAAATAAATTTAAATTTAAATTTTCTAAAAAAATATTCATGTAATTTTTATATTCAAATTTTTTTTTCTCTCTCTAATAGTTATTTTTCTCTCTCTATAATGATTTATTTTTATATATATATTAGTACATAATGATTTAAGTATATAAATTAAACTACAACCTAAAATATAAAATTATACTTAATGGCGGTGGCGGTGGTGAGTGAGGATAAAAAAGTAATTAATCTATTTTCTATCTTAAAACCCCCTATATTGGGGTAATTTTATTTTTAGAAGAAAGATGGTTTTGAAGGATTTGTAGAAATCTCGATTTCCTCCCCTTTTATTTTTAAAACTTGTAAACAAGGGAAGGGACTACCAAAACCCTCCCTTCCTTTATCTTTCTCTCCAAAATGAAACTCCCAAATAGGCCCAAAAATGTCTATGCGTACAAGTCACACATATATATACCTCAAGAAATTTTAGCAATTCAGGCACCAGATCTTCCGAGAACGACCTGACGTAGCCTTCATTATCGCAAAGTTTAATCAAATGACGCACTGCTATAGTAGCTCTCAACTGCGCAGATCATATATAAAACAAATTAGTTTCTATTAAGAAGACAAACAACTTTGCTTTGAAACGTGCTGAAAGAGATGGCAAATTAAACTCCACTTGGTGTCCATGATTATATACCTGAACACGTGGATAAATTGAGGCCGATGATCTAATTATGTTGACTAGTCTAGGCAGGAACTTAATTAAATATTGTACATGCTCTTTGGATGATCTGAAATTGAATTCAAAATTACTTGAATGGCAGCCGAACGAACGCGAGGGTGGGGATCATCCAGTGAGATGTCCACCACTCTCTCAGTTTGTTCACGTATCTTCTCCTGTATGGCAGCCATAGGGAAATTATTAAACACATACTCCTTAATGAAAAGTAAGTAATTGGAATATTACGACTTTATTAAACTAAACTAACTCCTCAAAATTAAAGCGATGAGGGAAAAGATCAAATTACGGGGGCACACGCTATCACAATTGCAGCAAAGGCCATAAGTCCAGCATGACGTGTCTTCCAGTCTTCTGAATTCAAATATTGTGGAATCAGCTCAATTCCAAAGAGGAGTAACAATTCTTCATCTGAATTCGAGTAAACCGCGTGTAGTAACATATTTCCGTATTGGTAACTCCCCCCGAGGCCCATTTGTTCACTCAATTTAGCGTCCATATCATACCAGGAAGGAACATCTTCAACACGAAATATCAAGCGCACACATTTCTCCAATATTCTGCGTTTAGACTCCTTAGATAGTTCCCGAACAAAGCTTGTAAAACCGTTCAATTTCCGTTCTTGGAGTTTCATAATAATTTCAATCGCCCTGCACGTGATAAAACTGTCATCTGCACTCTCAACAATTTCGAACATGCAGGCCAACACAGAATGAAATACCTTGTCAACATGGCCAGCAAATACCACCAAATCCGTGATTGTTGTTTCCAAGATATCGATTTGACTGCCATTGCCTTTGACCCAAACAAACATTCTTAGCAATAGGAGCTCAATGTCACCGTCAAATCTCAACCGTGTTTTCATCCTTATCAATTTTGATGAGGCATCAAATGTCAATGCCTGGATATTGACATTGGGAGAATCGAATAGATACAAGAATCTAACGTAAAGTGACCTATTGTTATCTTTAAAAAATTCGCACGCTTCTTTATCGGGCAAACACCGCAACACCCTGAGTGCTGTTTCTTGCCTCGTTTCGGAGTTCGAACGAATAGCTTGTAGAAGATTCTCAAGAAGTTGGCGCCATGCCTCGGTTTGAAAGATCCTGGCGACTATTTCAGATAAATTAGGTAATGATTCGTGGTGATCGTCGGAAACTTGAAGAAGCAGATAGTTGAGACGGGAGATAGAGTGTTCATCAACTCTTGCAGCGTCTAGGCCCCTTGTCAGAGCTTTTTGACTCGTCTCAGGGGTAGGATCATCATCATCTGCTGGCACTTCTTTGCCTTTTCTACTGGGGGGCTTGTCTGCATCTACGTGTTCCTCGTGCCTAAGACGACGTGGAGGAGGCCTCGGTGGAGAGGGTGGCCCTAACGGACGCTTGCTACCGGAAGTGGATGCCATTAATGTGTAGGGAAGTTGGATGGCTGAGTGGGAGAGTAATGAGAAACCAAGAAGGGAAGGTATTGAAGATTTTGAATATAAGGCTGAAGATGCTGGGACTGGATTCTGATGCACGCGTCTTAAATTCCGTTGGGACGGTTAGCCACGTCACCGTTTCTCTTTCGCCTTTCCCTCTTTTTTTCGTTCCTATTGGTCAAGGCGGCTTGTGAATGATGCACTTGCCGTTAAACCTGTTTAACCGCTTAATTCCTTACGAATTCATCTTAAAGCCATGTGATTTTTATGCCGGTAATTGCACATTTTGTTACTAAAATCTTTTTGGACCCGATTAAAAGATTATAACAAAGTTTAATATTTCTT
Organism: Acacia acuminata; assembly: GCA_019022655.1. NCBI lineage: Eukaryota > Viridiplantae > Streptophyta > Magnoliopsida > Fabales > Fabaceae > Acacia > Acacia acuminata. The sequence continues at coordinate 8,413,301 of JAFJYI010000002.1, forward strand.
CTATTTTGCCTGTGTTACGTAAAGGAAGAGAAACCTATTAACTCCCAGACATAATTAACCATGTCAATTGATCCAATTGAGAAAGGAAAAAAGAGGGGGGGGGAGGAGTACTTTCCAGTCACATTCTCCTTCCGTAATTATTTGAATGGTAGGTGACTGTAGATGTCCAGAAATTCAGGGATGAGCCTGGGCGCATGTGAGTGGTTTTCTTTATAAATTATTTTTTATTAAAAAATTTGATTTTATTTATAAGTCCTCTTTCAATTAATAAATAAAACTGAGACAATTAATAATTTGAAAGGCAATTTAGTAATTTTAAGTTTATTCGGTCTTCCTTAATAATTACAATTTTTATAGTCCTTCTAATTAAATATTATTTTATCTAAGTCCTTTATTTTAATTTTTCCTATTTTTATATATATATATATATATACAAGCTTCCTGTAACATCCCAAATTTTGGCACAAGGAGTTTAGGAATATGATTGAGATAAGAAAACTACTAAGCTAAAAGGAGTCCAAAGTCTTAAGCTTATCATAATAATAAGCTTAAGATAATTACTAAAGTTATCTTTGGACCCTCAAAATGTAGGGAGAAAATATAAAATATTATTTTGAGGATTTAGAAATTTTATGAAAGGATTGGTTATGAAAAATTTGGGCCTTAATAGTTTTAAAACTATTATTTAGAATTTAAGGTCTATTTATTTGAAAATCTAGTAAAATGGTAATTTTACCATCCCAAGCCCATAAAGGAATTTGGGGAAAGTCAAAGTTTAATTTGAGGAGTCAAGGATATGCCAAATCGGAACTTCAGAGGAAAGAATTAATTATAGCCTAATGGTCCAACATTTGAGGAGTCAAGGATATGAAGCGATACTTATTCTCATTCTTTCCTTCCGCTTTTCACGAACTGAAACGAGAGTGAGAGATTGAGAGGGAGCTGGGGTGGAGAGCTGAGAGCGAGCGATCAAGTTAAAGAAAAAGGTCCAACCGTTGCATGCAAATTTAGAAGCCAACCAAGGTGAGTTTTCAAGCTTCATCCTATTAGTTCTACATGCGTGCTCTGTTTTTGGAGTCCCGAAACAGAGGAAGTTTGGCATATGAAATGTCCAGATTATGCACACGAACCATTAGGAAATAAAGGAAGATGCTTAATGGTGTTGCATGCACGTCAAGTTGGAGTTTTCTTTATTTTTGTGAATTTCCTGCTAATGCACCGAAACATGGGGGTTTGTTAATTAGAATATTAGCATTAGACTTCACAATAAGAAATGAAAGACAGCTTATATGCCAAAACCACGATAGTTCTAAGTTCTATCCGGTCAATAAAGGCTTACTAGTTTTTGCCTCTACATGTCCAGTAGCTATTTTAAGGGTTAAAGTTTATGATTGATGCCTCCATAGAAACTAATTAATTGTTTAAGTTTAACAATTGATTATAGTGTGCTATTTTGAATTTCTTAATTTGTTTTCTTAACCATTATAAATATATGCTTTTCCTACCCGTTCGAACTTAAACAACCTTTGAAAAACCTCGATTTTTTTTCATTTTTCACGTCCACAGGCTATTTACAACAACAAATGCTATATTTACAACATAAAAAGCATATATTTACAACAACCATTGAAAACCTGGATTTTTTTCATTTCTCACGTCCAGAGGCTATTTACAACAACAAATGCTATATTTACAACAGAAAAAGCATATATTTACAATTAAAAAACTGGATTTTTTTTTATTTCTCACGACCAGAGACTATTTACAACAACAAATGCTATATTTACAACAGAAAAAGCATATATTTACAACAACCTTTAAAAACCTCGATTTTTTCATTTCTCACGTCCAGAGGCTATTTACAACAACAAATGCTATATTTACAACAGAAAAATATATATTGACAACAATATGTTAAATTATTCTCAAGTCTAGATATTAAGTTCAATGAGTAAGTGCAAATAGTCACTTACTCATACAACTTAATATTTTGAAATGATATTTACTTCTTAAGCTAGCCTTATATAGCTGTCAAAATTCTCAGAAGATGTTGTAAATATATGCTTTTTCTGTTGTAAATATATCATTTGTTGTTGTACATAACCTCTGGACATGAGAAATAAAAAAATTCTGGTTTACAGCCGTGAGTCAAGCGAAGGTGGTGACTCGTCGAAGATTCATGGAGTGATATCAGAGCATTCTGTGGAGAAGCTTTTGGATCCACCAGAAAAGTCAGATCCCGAACCTTTGGCGGGAGATTTCGAGTTTCGGCTTGAAGATCCAATCACCATGCTCCAGTACGGACCCTTGGGACTTCTATGTAATTTCATGATTTCAAGGGACTTTATTGTGATTAATTGTCTTCCTCAGGACCTGCGCGTAATTTTCCCAAAAAAAAAAGAAGGAAAGAAGAGAAATAATGAGGCGTGTGGCCATACAATGGGCGGGTAATGAATTTGGTGAAAAACGTCGGGCGATGTGGCGGATCCTCCATGGGAATGGAAATGAATCCTTATTCGGATCATTTTTCATGTTTGAGTTTGACTACGTCTATACTATACTTATACATACCCAACCCCACCTCCCCTTCCTCACATGCCAAAACCCTATCACTACAAAAAAAAAAAAGGCCATTAGTAGCGGTTAAAATCGCACATTTGTAGCGGTTAAAATCACACACTTGTAGCGATTTTTGCCACCACTAACGACATTTGTCGCGGTTACACTAACCGCTACCAACACCACCGAAACAAAACAATTTGTAGCGGTTAAAACAACCCGCTACTACATCGACATAAACCGCTACTGTAACTGTAGCGGTTTGAACTGACCACTACTATATAAGGCTGCACTAACTACATATGTACACATTAGTTGCGGTAAAAAAAAACCGCTACAAAATGAATTAAACTTTGTCGCGGTTACATAACCATTACTAAACATTTTGAAATATTTTGTAGCGGTTAGGGAACCGATACTAATAAGTCCAAATTTCTGAAAAAAAATTTACCGCCAAAATATTTGTAGCGGTGATTAACCGCTACAAATAATTCTCGCCATTATTTTTAAAGAAAGTTTGGCCACCATTTTTTCATTTACATATTTGAAGCGGTTTATGAACCGTTACAAAATATTGACATCATTTGTTTGAAAAGTAGTTTTCGCACGTGCATTGGTATTTTGGTATTTTTAGCGGTTGCAGAACCGCTACAAATGGATGAAATTGAAAAAAAAAATAGTTTTTTTAACAATTCTTATTGTAATTAAAAAATGTTATATTATTAATCATTTATATTTTTACTGAAAGTAAATGATATTAAAATATGATATTCGATTGTATAAGGTTACTATATATGTGTAAAACAATGAGAATACATAAGTATAATAACAACAATTTATGTGTTAATTAAAACAAATTTAATTATAAAAAAGACACACAATCTTGTCATTAATGCTAGCATGAGAGACGACGAAATCTAAGAAATTTTTCAATCCCGCTAAATATACAGGAGAACTGCGCAACATCTTGATCCATGACTTATCCATCTGTAGTAAACAAAGTTAGGATAGGATATAAATGTGGAGACAATGTTTAATTACTTTCATTCTAGCACTTGAGATCTTTAAATGCAACGTGGAATACTTTGTAGTGGTTAGAAACCGCGACGACAACCGTGACCAAAATGAAGAAGAAACTTTGTAGCGGTTCACTAACCGCTACAAATTTGAATTGAAAATCTCGCAATAGACTAGTCGCGGTTCTAAAACCGCTGCATCAACCGTTACCAAATTATGACCGTTTGACCTTTGTAGCAGTTTATGGGTAAAACCGCAACAAATTTTTGGCAATGATTTATTTACTTTGAAATTCAAATTTGTAGTGGTTTCATTATATGTAACCGCTACAAATATATTTTGTAGCGGTTTTGATACTAAAACCACCACAAAATTTATTAACATATCTTTTTATTTACAAATTATAAACTCCGTTTATTATTTTACAAATGACATATAAGTATTGAAATAGTATTACAATATCAAAAACCTACTGGAAAAAAAGATAACAAATATTTAAATGTAATAAAATTGTCAATGGAGAAAATTAAGATAAGAAAGGAGAACAAACATCCAGCGGTACAAAATTAATTACTTCAGAAAATAAAAACTAACTATCAGGAGCCTGATGATCAAGTCCTGTCTCTGGGGTCTCTCTCAGGGGGGTCTCTCTAAGGGACGGCGTGGGCACAACCAAAGGCAACAACGCTCTCGTCATTAATAGTAGCACGAGCCGGATGCCGGGGGGGGAATCCTCGTAGATGAACGGAGGGGGAGGCTTGGGAGATGGAAACCGTCTGTTAGTAGCAACTTTGTCAAGGCCCCGGTAATTGAGTCCAGCTATGCCTTTGATTGACGTACCAACGGTTCAGACTCTCCTGCATGCGCCTATTCCTGGGCCTCTCTGCAGCAACTTGCTCGGCAACTTGCACGGCAACTTTCTCGGCAATCATCGCATCAACCACCTCCAGTGGTGGCCTTCTCGAGCCGGAGGTTCCGACGTTAGAGGAGGAGGTCTTGCCGTACACCATGCTAGGCTTGGCGCCTAGCCCAAAGCCGCAAACGCCGCTAGGATGCTCGACTGGGCCCACAGCAGCTTTGAATGAGGCCGTAGGATTAACAGACCCCTGGACTACGACGCTTGCAGCTCTTGCTGGCTCTGCTCAATCCGGGTCTGACGCACATATTTCATAAAATATTAATCAAACAATTTAATTAAATTAATAATTTTTTTGTAATTTACTATTATCTCCTCTGCTGCCTCAGAGATCAGCGTCCCATCACGGTGTCTATGGGTTCGTGTATACAACTCCCCATAGTCCGTCTGAAGGTTCTACTCCCGAGCCTCCTCTTGCTGAAAGAATATAAACTTTGTTATTTCTAAAACAAAACAATAATCATTTAAACATAAAATTAATTTAACTTTTAACATACCATCTCACTGTAGGTCACAGCAAACGTCTTGGATCCTACTGTGTGATTGACCCTTTGATGTGCCTTGCATTTGGCGTTCCTCTGCGATAGAGCCTGCAAAATAAATGAGATGTTTGTGTAATTTAGGTAAAATAGAGGGGTAGTCAATGTATTTTACTCTAAATTTAATTAATTTAAACCAAATCTAAACACTACATTAATTTTGTCTATATTTAAATTTTTAAACTCATTTAAACAAAATTAATTAAAACAAATTTTAAACTATACAATACCCTCATGTTAAAAAAAAACTAAACTATGATTAATTAAAAAACGTACTTGTCCCTCTGCGCTCCTCCTATATTGGACAAAAGCTGCTTGATCATTTGCCTCCACGCCGTGCGGGACGTTCTCCATCGATTCTTGCCGCAGAGGCATAGTTCCATCTCCATTCTGCTCGTTGTAGAGACGACCCCTCCGGCACTTCCATGCTTCTCTCATTTTCATCTTTACGTACCTCTGAGCGTGGGCTCGCAGTTTAAACTTTTTCTGTATCATAAAATGATTAGTAATTAAGTAATAATTAATTAAGAAATAGATAACTAAATTAACCACAATTTATACAACTTATAGCTATTAACATGTAAAATTTAATTACACAACATAACTTACCTGCATAACGTTCTCAAATGCCTTGTCCTTGTTGTCCTTCAGTTTCTTTTTCCAATCGTGGAAATAGATCAGGAACCATGCCCAATTCCCACCAAATTGTGACAGGAATCAGTTCAATAGGTGACCACCGCTGCCGATCGGCTGGTCTGTGTCCATGTTCCAGGGGACTATCACGCGGTAGTCCTCCAGCTGACTGAGCGTCGGAACATCCAGCGTCCTCCTGCTGATGTTCCCATGTGGATCTGCACAGTTATAACAAAATTATTGTATTGCATTTAAATAAATTTTCATTACACGTCAGGAATTTAAATTTTATTTTTTGCCAATAAACTACTTATACTTACCTTCGACATTCACCACAAATCTGGTGTGTTGGTTATGATTAGTTTTGATGATGTCTTATATAGATGCCATTAAGAGCAAAAAGATTGTATATTATACAATTCTTCTACTTTGACTAATTCTTATATTTAATGTAGATATGAAGTTTAATAATGAAGAATATTCAAGAAAGAAGATTGAAGAAGGAAGAACTTGCTCTATGGAATGAGAAAATCATCATACAAGTTCCTAGATTGATTCTAGAAGTCCCCAAGTTGATATGGAAGTTGGAACGGCTCAAATCGGAGTTAAAATAAGAAAATTCAATGAGATAACTCGAGCCATGTAGCTTACCTCGAGTTAGAACGTCTATCTACAGTGTTTTGGACATCTAGGATGATTAACTCGAGTTGACAAAGTCACTACCTCGAGTCTAGGTCTAGCCTCGAGCCAGACACCCTTCAGCCTCGAGTCAACAGTTTTTTCTAAGTGATTTTTCTCCTTCTGGTATGATTAACTCGAGGCGAGGCTTCATGTACCTCGAGTTAAACCAACTTACAAGAACTCGGTGCACTCGTTCCACGTTCAGCTTCTGGCGACCTTCGGTAAGTTGATGATATCTCTCAAATCAGGAATCGGATTGATGTCAAACTAGTGGCATATGAAACTAGACATCCAACACGCCATTTTGATATATAATTGAAGCCAAAATGAGTTCATATCAAGGATATATGAATTTTACAAGTTGCCACAAACATCACCGTCACAGTCAAAACCAAGCTTCAATGTTTTGAGTTTATCTCACAAGCTACAAATACAATTGAGCTAAAATTGGTGCCATTGGAACGTAGACACACAGGGCTTTCCATCAAGACTTAAATGAACCAAAATGGAGCTCACATCAGGGAGATATGGCCCTCAAAAGTTGACACACGAATTTTTGGAGTCAATTCAGCATAGCCTCGGGTTTCTTTCAATATCACACTTTGAGACAGCTTTTTACCTCGAGTCAGAGTGTTTGCCTCGAGTCAGAGAGATCTGGTACACCACGAATGAGAAGAATTCACTCAAGTCACTTCAAATACAACCTCGAGTTGATTAACTCGAGTCACAGAAGCTTATGCCTTGAGTCAAATAGCATTTTCCAATGATCAAACTGACTTCAACGATGCACAAACTCGAGTCAAGTATTCCACGCCTCCAATTTTTCCTTCACCTTGAGTCTGAGCTTTCCCACCTCGAGTCTCAGTCACTTACAATAGACTTCAACTTGTTTCCTCTTCACAGGCGCCTCGAGTTATAATATCTACCTCGAGTTAAGACTTTACCTCGAGTCAAGGATCCTTCTACCTCAAGTCAAAAAGACTTCTCAAATCAATACTTTGAATCCAATTAATTGATTAACTCGAGTCAGCTGTTTCTTCAACTCGAGTCAAGCAAACATCAACTTGGGTTCTGTGGTTTTTTTTTTTTTTCACCGTGTGCGAAATCTTGAATTCTCATCAACAACATCCAAATGAATCCCAAAAGATCTTATACTACTTCTAAACATCATTCAACATTTATTGTGATATCATTAATCATAATGTTGAGTGATTTTCAGATGATTTAGCAACGGTCAGCAATAGTTCCGTAAAACAGAGACGACCAGAGACAACGGATTGAATCCAATTAAGGCGAGATTGGCGTGAATGGTTAAATGCTAACAACGGTCATAATCAAACAAACGAATTCAAATCCTACCAACGGCTATTTCTCCAACTATTATAAATGCACGAAGGATTGAATTCATCAATGGAGAATACAGAGACACGAGCTTACAACTTCAACATGTCAATCCTCTGATATTCACTTACTCTCTGTTCTCAATGCTTACATAGTTTAGAGAGTGAGATGATAGATTATGTACTTCAGTGTTCATTCATTCACTTCTGAGAGAGAAGATTTATTTGTAAACATCTATCTGAAAGTTACTCAAGATTGGGAGATCTTGAGTGGGAAACACATTGTATTGATTACAACTTGTAAGGGGGAGTGGAGTCTGAGAGTGAGTAGACCATCCTTCGTTTACAGAGTGTGTAATCAAGCGGGTGTATCAATTACAACTTGTAAGGGGGAGTGGAGTCTGAAAGTGAGAGGATCATCCTTCGTTTACAGAGTGTGTGATTGTTCTTGAAAGATAGTGGAATCCTAGGTGTTCTGGGGACTGGACGTAGGTCAACGATTTTGGACCGAACCAGTATAAATCACAGTTTGCATATTCTCTTCCCTAAACTCTTACATTTCTAGCATATATGTTTGAATGACTAACTATTGCTTTATAAACTATTTCTGTCATTCGAACTACCTTCAGTAAGTTACGAAAAGATTTTCAAAGTTATCTAAAGTTTTATCAAACACCCAATTCACCCCCTTCTTGGGTGATAGCCAGGTCTAACATTTGGTATCAGAGCAAGGCTCTTGTTTAAAAGACTTAACCGTCTCAAGAGTTACAATGGCAAATTTTGGATGTTGTTCGCTTTCTGAAGGTTTTGATTATACTGTTCCACCGTTTTTCAAAGATGTTGATTTTTGGTTTTGGAAAGCTAGAATGACATCATTTATAAAATGTTTTGATTTTGATATGTGGAATATTTTTATAAATGTTTTTTATTTCAAATCGAGAAAGGATTGGACTGAAAAGGAAAAGAAAATGTTTTCGTTAAACATTAGAGCAATGAACATATTATACAGTGCTTTAACCGAAAATGATTTTGAGAAAATCAAGTCTTGCTCTAGTGCTAAGGAAATATGGGATACTCTTGATTCTATATATGCTTCTAACAAATATGTTGAAGTTGATAGTATTGGCGAGTTCATCGAAGTTATAAGTTGTATATCCACGATTGATGAACAATTGGAAGTTGAGGATGAAGAAGGAGAAATCTTAGAACACTTCCATGATCCAGTCAACACGAAAGAACAAGAGGAAGACAATTCCCAGGAGCCTATCATGCACGAGCATAATGAATCACCATCTGGAGATCAAAATGCACATGTGGTAAACAATTCCAATTCTTCTTGTGTAGTTAAGAAAAATGATTTAGAAAATTTGCATAAAATTATTTCTCAATCAATTATTGATTCTGTTTTGAAAAGCAAATTTTTTTTTCAATAATGATGCTGGAAAGTTTATTGGGAAGAAAGATTATTCAAATGAGATTTATTTGGATTTTCACCTTAATGACCGACACAATACTTGCATAAAATCTCATAATGCATATCATCATATAGTTTGCAATTATTGTGGTAAACTTGGTGATATATCTCACACATGTTATATTAGGAGAAATACTAACGTGAGGAATAAATTTGTTTGGGTTCCGAAAGGACAAGTAAGGTCCAATACTAACGGTCAAGGACCCAAGTATAAGTGGGTACCAAAATGTCCATCTAGTGGTCTATATTTGCAGGATGATTTGAAGATCAATGGACATAAGGGTACAATGAAGAAGCCAAGAGTTTCTCATGCACCAGTGAAAAGGAGCATAGCACCAATATCAAATATGAGAACTTTCAGGGTACCAATTGCTAGAACTACAATGTCAAAATATCAAAAGAAGCAATGGATACAAGCAAGAGGAGTATGTTTCACCTCAAGAACGAACTACTACAGAATACCATTCAACTATCTTGAGGAAAACAAGAAAAGGGGATTCTCTCAAGTGCCAAGCAGAAGACTCTTGAAGTTTATACCCTCTGAGAGAACTTTGCAAACACCCATGGAAAGACATATGAAGAAGAAGCAGTGGGTAAGCAAAAATCCTCCAAGTGCCTAAGGTATAAGGTAGACAGCTATCATCTGAAATATTCATTGAAGTTTAATATTTTGTAACCTTAGGAATCATTATTGCAAACTACTTTTAAAATTGAGTTTTCACATCTTGATTTATTCTTCAAAGAGATTGCAATGATCAATGATTTAATTCTTTATGCATGCATGATAATTTGAAAAGAAAGCATATCTTTTATGCATAAAGCCATGTTTAATTCATTGTGTTCAATTGGTCTGAAATGATTATATTCATAAGAGTATGTGAATTTTTGATTCCTACAAGCTAACAATGGTTGGATCCAAGAAAGGATGGATACCATGGGAGAAAAAGGTTTATATGTCTCTGTAGGATCAAAGAAAGCTTCTCAAGAATGCAACATAAAAAAAATCATTCAAGTCTTGAGATTCTAAAGAAGCTATGCTTGATGTTGATGGTGAAAGTCGAAAAAGGAGAGACATCTACATCAATCCATCTTAACCAAGCAAGGTACTACAAGGACAAGCGAAATTACGGTGACATCTAATCCTTACCCTATTTTGCTCTTAAATGAATTACATATGTGGGTAATGAATACTTGTCCATTATTGCATTCCTTTAGTAATCAATCATTTATGTTGTTTCAAAATGTTTTCAGATTGCTAAATGGACTATAAATGAATTTGTGCATAACTTTCTAAGTTTATATTTTTGAAAAACACAATTCTAAAATTTGCTTGAATTTCAACTCACCTTGTTTATGAAAGAGCATACACATGACTTGAAAAATATTCATACTACATTCAAATGATGTTTCAAAATTGGAAGTTAATATTGTATACTAAATGTTAGATATGCTTCAAAATTGTCCAATTGAGTTTTCCTGTCACTCACATATTGATCTTTGATATTTAATGTGATGCTTGAACTCCTTATTCTTTATTCTCTAACTGTTGGATCTCATGTCTGACAAGTTGATTATCTATGAGTTTCAAGTTTATCTCCTATAAAAGAATTCAATTTGTGAAGTGTTATACCTACTGCATAAATTCTTATTGGCCAAGTTATTCTAAGCTTTATGAATATTCGTTATTGCATTGAATCTTAATGCATGAACCATTAGTGGAATAACTTACTAGGATGATATTCTGGAACTTTAGTCATTTGGACTAATGAGTATGTGCTTCATTATCCATGAATCCTAGTACTCATTTTGTTACTCAAATACATCAACATCTGCCTTCATCCATTGTTGAGTAACTATATTCAAATTCTTGCCTTAACCATTCATATGTTTTGGACAATAGCTAAGTCATTGTGCTCATATGTTTCTATTATGCTAAGCATGTTTCAATAATGCTCTATCTTCATAACTTTTGCTTTTGAGAAAATTGTTCAACATGTTCTCTAAATTTGAAGCATACTGACATGTTCATTAAACCTATTGACTTCCACCATTTTAGAGTGTGCATTGATTTTAAACATATTTCAAAAATGATTTTTTTATACATTAAAATCTCAATTTCATAATGCATTATCACCTTGTGAAAGAACATTCAAGATTTGAAACATCTTGCATACTTTATTATCATTCTTGAAAAATCTGATTTCATTCATGAACTGTGAATTGATAAATGCTTATCTTTATAGATAAGATTTTCTAAGTACAAACTTCATGTATCTTAATCAATGACATGTTTTTTGCATACAACGTATTTAAAATTTGTCATTGAGAAATAACATTCTTGGCATCCTTTAGTTGTTACCCTTTATGATTCATTGTCTTGGATTTATTTGAATGGGTAAAATTATATTTTGGTCTTTGACTGGTCTATTATACTCTTTGCTCAAATATCATATGGTTAAATTATATAAGAGCATAAGAGTTGCTGTGTCTAATCTTGTGTGCACTCAAGAAAAATTGAGTACCAAAGAACACATATTTTTGAAGGAGTTGACCGAAATGTTCTCAGATACAAAGAACATAGGCAAAAAGAATAGACCATTTCAGTGGCTATGTTTGCAAATTCTATGACATCACTTGACTGACATCCCATCACTAGTAAGAGGCTTAGACCAAGATGATAAGAAACATGCTAGCTTGATGAGAAGTTATGGGCAGAAACTAATTTTGAGATTCTCTACAAAGCCCATTTGAGATTTCTGCTTCTAAAATGCATTAAGAGCATATGGTTACAAAGACTCATCTTCCTGAAGTTTATTCACATCCAGAGATCCTCAATGTTGATCATATCAACGAACAAAGGAATATGGCTCAAGTAATTACGATATTACTTGAGTGAGGTATTGTATTATGAAACAATATGCGTATTGTATATCATAATCATGCTAGGCTAATTTGATTTTATTCATTTAATTTTATCTCATGAATCTTAGCCGAGCAAACCCATTTCTAAAATGATCTTATGCTCTAAACTTTTCTTTTATCATCATAAAAAGCATAAGTTTTACAATTATTTGGTATCATTAAAGGGAACTTCATTCTTTAATCATGCATCCATTAAGGGGGAGCTTCACATTCACATGTGTTTGATATCTTAAAAAGCTCATCTCCTTTCTTTGAAGAAAAACTCCTTTAAACATACTCATCTGCATTCACTATGTTTTATTAGTTTTGATGATGAGTCAATATCATATATTCCTTTCATTATCTTAACTTGAAAATATCATATAGAAAGGAACATCTTGATATCTGATTGCACTAATAACTCTCTGTTGCAAGAAAATTTGACAATTATGACAGGAGAATTTAGTCTATGCAAAAACCTTCCTTAATGTGCTACAAGGAGAAATCATCAAATTGAGGAATAGTGCTTTCATGTTTCACTATTCAGCAGAGATATGCTCTATGAAGGGTTCGCAAGAAATGGAAGCTAAGTACTAATCATATTCTTTCATATGAGATACAATTCAAGAAGCCAGTACTTTTAGTCTCATTCCACAACTTAAAGGCTATTTAGAGCACATCCCAGATCTCTTTCAACAAGAAAGCTAGCAAATGGACTTCATCGATCATCCATCATCTGCAGAATCTACATGAGCATTTCTAATCTCTATCTTTTTATATTCAGTAGAAATTTTGCATATGTTTGGAATCTATGTGTCTTAATTATGAAAGATGTCTTGAAAACCTCTTCCAATTCCTTCAAAATTGTTCTCATAAAAACTTTCCAAATTGCATCATATTTTGAAAATAATAGTGGAGAGAAAATTGTTTTGACATATGGTTAAGGAGAGACAAGTCAATTTTAACTTATTTTCATATTTGTCTCTCCATCTGTATTTCTTCATTACCTCAATCTTTTTGCTAATGTCAAATAAGGGGGAGAGAATGGCAAGAAAAATATGTGATCTAATATATTTTCATATTCATACATATTTTTCTTAATGTATTTGTCATCATCAAAAAGGGGGAGAATGTTGGTTATGATTAGTTTTGATGATGTCTTATATAGATGCCATTAAGCGCAAAAATATTGTATATCTTACAATTATTCTACTTTGACTAATTCTTATATTTAATGTAGATATGAAGTTTAATAATGAAGAATATTCAAGAAAGAAGATTGAAGAAGGAAGAACTTGCTCTATGGAATGAGAAAATCATCATACAAGTTCCTAGATTGATTCTAGAAGTCCCCAAGTTGATATGGAAGTTGCAACGGCTCAAATCGGAGTTAAAATAAAAAAATTCGGTGTTAATAGCACAAGGGAAGAGCTTGGGAGAGAGATTTGGACAATCTTGGAGGCTTGGGTGCTCAACATAAGAGAGATTTTGGGATTTTCACCTTGGTTCTTCCTCTTTTCTTCTCTTTTCTTCCTAGTTTCTTCATGTATTCAGTTCCTTTACTTAGAATCTCTTTGTATTTGAATATGAGTAGCTAAACTTTTCATTCTAGGGTTCTTCTTACCCTTTGTATGGATTAAAACTTGAATATTCCTCTCTTTTGGTAGATAAATATACACATGTGTTGATTTCAACCTTGGCTTAATGCTTCTAAGTGATTGGCCTCCATTTAGATGATTTATTCACATAGGTTTTGACTCGAGAGAGCTAATCTAGGTGTAGAACTTGATTGAAATCATGCTTGTCTTGAAGTTTACTTGATAAATGGATGGTTTGTTAGTAGAATAGAGATATATTTACTAACCTTGCATTGTCACATTAGGGTTGTTGCTTAAAGATTGATTCTCATTAATTGTAGTGCGAAACTCGTACACTTGCGAGGCGAACACCAGGTAGCTTACCTCGAGTTAGAACGTCTATCTACAGTGTTTTGGACATCTAGGATGATTAACTCGAGTTGACAAAGTCACTACCTCGAGTCTGGGTCTAGCCTCGAGTCAGACACCCTTCAGCCTTGAGTCAACAGTGTTTTCTAAGTTATTTTACGCCTTGTGGTATGATTAACTCGAGGCAGGCTTCATGTACCTCGAGTTAAACCAACTTACAGTAACTCTGGTGCACTCTGTTCCACGTTCAGCTTCTGGCGACCTTCGGTAAGTTGATGATATCTCTCAAATCAGGAATCAGATTGATGTCAAACTAGTGGCATATGAAACTAGACATCCAACATGTCATTTTGATATATAATTGAAGCCAAAATGAGTTCATATCAAGGATATATGAATTTTACAAGTTTCCACAAACATCACCGTCATAGTCAGAACCAAGCTTCAATGTTTTGAGTGTATCTCACAAACTACAAATCCAATTGAGCTAAAATTGGTGCCATTGGAACGTAGACACACAGAGCTTTCCATCAAGACTTAAATGAACCAAAACGGAACTCATACCACAGAGATATGGCCCTCAAAAGTTGACATACGAATTTCTAGAGTCAATTCAGCATAGCCTCGGGTTTCTTTCAATATCACACTTTGAGACAGCTGACTTTTTACCTCGAGTCGAGTGTTTGCCTCGAGTCGAGAGATCGATACACCACAAATGAGAAGAATTCACTCGAGTCACTTCAAATACAACCTCGAGTTGATTAACTCGAGTCACGAAGCTTATGCCTCGAGTCAAATAGCATTTTCCAATTATCAAACTGACTTCAACGATGCACAAACTCGAGTCAAGTATTCCACGCCTCAAGTTTTTCCTTCACCTCGAGTCTGAACTTTCCCACCTCGAGTCTCAGTCACTTACAACAGACTTCAACTTGTTTCCTCTTCACAGGCGCCTCGAGTTATAATATCTACCTCGAGTTAAGACTTTACCTCGAGTCAAGGATCCTTCTACCTCGAGTCAAAAAGACTTCTCAAATCAATACTTTGAATCCAATTAATTGATTAACTCGAGTCAGCTGTTTCTTCAACTCGAGTCAAGCAAACATCAACTTGGGTTCTGTGGTTTTTTTTTTTCACCGTGTGCGAAATCTTGAATTCTCATCAACAACATCCAAATGAATCCCAAAAGATCTTATACTACTTCTAAACATCATTCAACATTTATTGTGATATCATTAATCATAATGTTGAGTGATTTTCGATGATTTAGCAACGGTCAGCAATAGTTCCGTAAAACAGAGACGACCAGAGACAACGGATTGAATCCAATTAAGGCGAGATTGGCGTGAATGGTTAAATGCTAACAACGGTCATAATCAAACGGACGAATTCAAATCCTACTTACGGCTATTTCTCCAACTATTATAAATGCACGAAGGATTGAATTCATCAATGGAGAATACAGAGACACGAGCTTACAACTTCAACATGTCAATCCTCGATATTCACTTACTCTGTTCTCAATGCTTACATAGTTTAGAGAGTGAGATGATAGATTATGTACTTCGGTGTTCATTCATTCACTTCGAGAGAGAAGATTTATTTGTAAACATCTATCGAAAGTTACTCAAGATTGGGAGATCTTAAGTGGGAAACACATTGTATTGATTACAACTTGTAAGGGGGAGTGGAGTCTGAGAGTGAGTAGACCATCCTTCGTTTACAGAGTGTGTAATCAAGCGGGTTTATCAATTACAACTTGTAAGGGGGAGTGGAGTCCGAAAGTGAGAGGATCATCCTTCGTTTACGAGTGTGTGATTGTTCTTGAAAGATAGTGGAATCCTGTGTGTTCGGGATTTGGACGTAGGTCAACGATTTTGGACCGAATCGGTATAAATCACGGTTTGCATATTCTCTTCCCAAACTCTTACATTTCTAGCATATATGTTTGAATGACTAACTATTGCTTTATAAACTATTTCTGTCATTCGAACTACCTTCAGTAAGTTGCAAAAAGATTTTCAAAGTTATCTAAAGTTTTATCAGACACCCAATTCACCCCCTCTTGGGTGATAGCCAAGTCTAACATAGTGGAACGAGAAGACGACGGTCGGGGGGTTCCCATGGTTCCGCTCGTTCTCCTGGTCGAGAAACCGCTCCGCTTCCGCTATGGGAATGTCAAACTGGATCTCCTCATCTTCATCATTGACGATGTTGTCAAACGACAGACTTGTGCCTCGATCTCCCCCTACGGTCTCTAGGGTCTCTAGGTTTGGGATTGGGTCATTTGCAAAGAGCTCATCAAACTCACCCGAGGGGGCTCAAGGGGGATATTTTGAGGCCCATGCCCTCTCCTAAGCCCCCTCTACTACTACTACTAACCCTGATAGGTCTTTTCTAGGGTTCAACAACTTTCTCTTTTCCCTTGTCGTGAGAAACCGTGATGTTGAAAGGTGAAAGTTGAAAGGTTAAAAGGTGAACAGTAAAAACTAGCGCTCGTGAATTTCAAAAGTGAAAGGGAAAGTATAAAAATCGCTGCACTTAGTAGCGGTTAGTCCAACTAACCGTTACAAAGTTAATAATTTTGTAGCGGTTAGGCTAAGACCGCTACCTCACAATTATGTCTCATTCTTCGTGAACATTTGTAGCAGTCACATAACCGCTACAAAATGAATGACCTTTACAATTCTGTAGCGGTTATCGAGGTGAACCGCTACAAAATAATTGTTTTGTAACGGTTTCTGATAAAACCGCTACAAATTTAATATTTATTTTAAAAAAATTCCAAACTAATTAGTTTATGAGTCAAACCAATTAGTTTGGATTTTTCTTTTATTACAATAAAAACACTTTCAATTAATTTGATTATTTTCTTTAATTTCCCTAAAAGAGTTTAGGTTGATAAATTAAGAATAATAAGTTTATTTAAAATAGTCCAACATGTCGGTGAAGATTTGGATTCATTATAGCCACCGATCTCCCAAGAAAAACTCACTAACTCATTTTGATTAGAGATATTTCCCAGAGAGATTGGTGGCTATATTGGACCCAATCTTCGGTCGCATGTTGGACAATATTCAAAAGAGGAGAAGCCTTCAAGTCAATGGAATAACTAAATCTGGATTGTCATTGAAGGAACTTCCTCGGCTTGAACAATGAGAAAGGAGGCAAATATCTGCAGCGCTCATCTCCCAAGATCAGTGCTGCAGATATATGCATGTCTTCGAGAACCAAGCAGAGAATGTTCATTCAGTGACAAACTAGATTTAGAATATTTTAGAATATTTATAATTTTTGTACGAACTTAGCTATTTATAGAATACATTTTGTAGCGGTTATAGCCCAAATCGCTACAAATCTTTAAAATTTGACACGGTCAAGGCCACGCTTTCCTCTCACTGTGACAAAACTGTGTTGTTTCGAATTTTTGTAGCTGTTATTTTGACAAAACCGCTAAGAAGGAACCTCAAAAGACTTCGCACCATAACGCGCTAAGGTGGTGCCATATATGTAGCGGTTCTTCCCTTGAAACCGCAACAAATAACACGACACGAACTTTCGCGCCAATATGGCGCCACATTTGTAGCGGTTTGGTTTTGTGCCACCGCTACAAACATCGCAGCAAAATGCTCACCATTTGACGACAATGCTCCCGCTACTAATTTGTGGCGGTTTGGCTTAAAACATCTACAAAATTATTCATTTGTAGCGGTTTTTTCTAACCGCTACAGGGTAACCGTGACAAAAGGTACTTTTTTTTTTGTAGTGTCTCGCCATCAATAAATGAAGGGAAAATCAAGTTAATGTGTCAATTAAAAAAATCTGATAAATTATCAATAACAAGTGAAAAATTATCATTAATAAATTGTGAGTTTTTCTAATATTATTTTTTTAACTGAGAGTTTATTGTCATTTTGCCATAAATAAACAACCAAGGTTCCTCACGCTACAACATTCACTTCACTCGCGTGTGTACCTCGTTCTCTCCGATGATGCATTCCTGCATCCATTCCTCTCTCTCTCTCTCTCTCTCTCTCTCTGTCTTTGCAAGCGTTTCCATTTTCTATTCTTCTTTGTGATTGCTTGTGCTCTAGCATCTCGAGATCTAGATTTCTTCTTCCCTCTCACTTTTTTCTTCTTTGCTTGTGCGGGATTGTTGTTATTTTCCACTACTTTTTTTGCTGGAATATCACATGCACAATTCATGTTGACGTAAAAACTTAACGAAGGCTTAACTTTTAGACTATGTTATGATGTTCTGAATTGAATTATTGCCCTCTCTGAAGCGTTGACTAGAGCTTGCACAGTAGATTTTATCAATCCCTGAGCCTCTTTTCTGTGTAGGCACAAGGGCAATAATATTGTTTATTATTAGTACTATAAAATCATAAATACCGTTAATAAAGAGATTTTAACAACAGCAGTACCATGGCGGTTGACTTCGTCCTCGTTGTAACACCCCTACCGGCCTCGCCTTTTTAGGTGGCGGATAGAGGGTTTCCCTTTTATAATTACCGCATATCATCTAATTACTACTTATTAGTGTGCATCAGAGTTTATAGCGGCATAGCATTTCCCGGTTGGATTTCAGACAATACTGGTATAACTAAAAGTAAATAGCAAAATATAATCCCCAAAGGGTTAGATATACAGTTATCCAATTTCAAAATAAATAACAAAATAGTCTTCCACCGCCACCAATGACACCAACTACTCCTGCACAACAGTCTTACCCTTTTCTCCAGAATCCGCCCTCAAAGAACTTCCAGAGGCTCTACAAAAATCTGGGATTCATAAATGGATCCCAGAGTAACCATTAATCTCATATGTAATGCATAAACAGTGTATGTATGTAACCATAAATAGGAAAACACCAAACAATAGCATTCAGTAACAAACGGGCAGTAACACAAATACAACATGCCAAGTATACCTTGTTAACTGCGGAAAGACTACATGTCCTAGAAACAAATGCAAGACTGCTCAACAAAGCGAGTCCCGGATCCACAGCGCTAGGAAAGACACAGTAGTCGGGCTCCGAACCCAAATCACACTGAATGCACACAAACGCATGTCCTTTTTCAGGAGATACGGGTCCACAATCATGGAATAACAAACATACAAAGCAACACAACACATGAGGGTTAATGTTACTACTTGGTAGTTGACCAAAATTATCAGTAATATTTTTCTCCGGGTGTACAAAATCAAAGTGACCCTAAAATAATCAAAATATGAATATAAGTAACTCCTCTTTAAAATATTTATTTGTTGACATAAAAATAGACCTTTTTCAACTTTAAAAAAAATCTCACAATCTTATACGAAGATCCTATTTTAAACACTTTAAAGGCATTAGAAACACCAACAAAAATTAGTTTCCCACGTCCATAAGCTTGGCAGACATAATAGATCCCCATTTTCAAGAACCATTTTTTTTCCTTCTATCATAGTAATCTTTCTTCTTAAACTCCAACCTTAAATTTAATCCTTCATTCATTCATTTTCTTCTATTATTCAATCCTATCGCATGATCAAAAACGTAGAGTGCCCCCATTATTGTCTTGGCAAATCATGAATTCATAGAGTAGTTTTTTTTTTTATTAAATAAACTATGACTTACTTGATGTTGATATTCCACTAGCTTGAACCTTGCTCCTCAATGCTCCCTTTTTCTTCTCCAATCGCCTTTTGCTCTTCTTCTTCCACACGTCCAGCGAACACAAGGAAAGGAAGTATATGGCCTCTTAAATAAATCCCCCAATAATCTAGAATAATCTAAGGAAATCTTTTTTCTCTACTAACTCCAAACAATTCGAAGTAGGACGTGAATAAGCTATGGTGATGGATCAGCTTTAAGTGTCGCCCACATTAATATTTATTTATTATTATTTTTTTCTGGGACATTGGGAGCAAAAAGAAAAAAATTTCATTTCATTTACCTTCTTTTCCTCACACATCCGGCGCTTGGGGAATTATGGGTGAAATATTGTTTATTTATAATTATTTATTTATTTATATTTTTTTCTCATCCAAGCCTCCTTCGGCGTGTCGACTTCGGGTCCGGTTTCTCTACACGGCGCCCCCTCTCCCCATCCCTCACAGTCACATCCGGGCCGTCCAAATCTTGATCCAAGGGCCCAGAATGTTTTTTGAAAAAACCGCATGCGGTGCTTGGACCGCATGCGGTTTTTTCAAAAATATTCTAGACCCTTAGATCAAGATTTGGACGGCCCAAATAAATGATCTGTGAGAGATGAGGAGAGGGAGAGCTGGGCAGAAAATCCTCTTCCTCTGACTCCCCCCTCCCCCTTTCATTAATTTGCTTTGTCCGATCTGTCTATTTATTTATTTATTTATTTTTTTTCTTCCATGCCTTAATGCCTTATTCGACGGCACAACCGCTCCTTTAATTGATTAAATCTTTTCCCATCTGCCTATCACATTTCCTCACATCTCTCATACCTCAAGTACACCTAAAGCTGAATCCTAATTACCTACTTTCTTCTTCTTCTATGGTGACGCGACCGACAAAGAGATGGTAGGGAGGAAAAATTTTAGGGAAAATTACACATAGGTCCCAAGGAACATAAATATTTACATTTAAGTCCCTTGAAATGACAAAATTACTCGAAGTCCCAAGGGACTTCGAGTAATTATTTCAAAATGTAAAATTACTTTCGCCCATAGTGCATATTTCACAAAAGCGATTAACAACACAAAAAACATAAATTAACAACACAAAATGCATGTATTAACAACAACTTTTGAAAACCCCGAATTTGTCTTCTTTCACTTCCAGGAAGCAATTAACAACACAAAAAGCATAAATTAACAACACAAAATGCATGTATTAACAACAACTTTTGAAAACCCGAATTTTGTTAATAAATAAAATTGTTGTTAATACATGCATTTTGTGTTGTTAATTTATGCATTTTTGTGTTGTTAATCGCTTCTAGAAGTGAAAGAACACAAATTCGGGGTTTTCAAAAGTTGTTGTTAATACATGCATTTTGTGTTGTTAATTTATACTTTTTGTGTTGTTAATCGCTTTTCGTGTGAAATATGCACTATGGGCGCAAAGTAATTTTACGTTCAAATAATTACACGAAGTCCCAAGGGACTTCGAGTAATTTTGTCATTTCAAGGGACCTAAATGTAAATATCTCTGTTCCTTGGGACCTATATGTAACTTTCCCAAAATTTTATTTTGATATTTATCCTATTACAAGTCTACCCTCCTTTTTATCTAATGGTTAAAGCCTTGACTTAAAGATCAGATTTTAAATTTTGTTTCTTCCTTCCCTCTCTGATTTCGAAATTTGAAGGTCATTTTAGGAAAAAAAAAAAATGCCTCCTAGTACAATTCCATCTCTTTTTAAGTCCTTATATTATACTGTAACATGTGTTATATTGCCCCTCCTTTTATTGGACGAAAATATGAAAATAATAAGGGAAAAATATATTTTCACCTTCTTGATATTACCATTTCAATTTATTTGTAACAAAATTTATTAACCATTTTTTTTTAATAATTCCACCTTATTCCCCATAATTAATTTATCCGGTCAAAATAATAAATATCATTGATTACTACTACTTGATGAAAAATTCATATATTCCATTGATTGATTTACATGAAAATTGGGGATGTTACACTCGTCATCAATACTCCTAAACAAGCTGGTCAGAAGAGAAGAGACCTAATCATTAGAAGTCGTGATCAGTCACAAGAAAATGTCTCTATATATCCTTATTATATACTCCTTTGCTCTTTATTATAAGGTACTAACTAACAATTCTCACAAACCAATAAAAACAGTTAAAGTCAATAAAGTTGCCCTATAATTTAAGTAACTTTCGATATTACCTCTACTAATTACATTAAACTCTAATATCATATTAATTATTACTTTCACCCACTACCCTTATTAATTAGGGACATATAAAAAAATAATTAATGCTCCTTGGGAAGAAGTAAGTGTCTTATAAAAGGGACCAAATACACTTGCAAGTCGATGCCTTATAATAAGGATCAGGGGGTGTGTATATATATATAGCTGCAAATCTAACTAATTTTCCTCTAACCCTTATTATAAGGCATCAACTATATATCAATTTTCACAAATCAATAAAAATAGGTAAAGTCAATAAAGTTGTGCTACAATTTAAATAACTTCCAATATTACCCTTACTAATTGCACGAAACTCTAATATTATATTAATTATTACTCACACCCACTACCCTTATTAATTATGGGAATAAAAAAAATAATTAATGCGTTTTGAAAATAAGTAAGTCTCTTATAAAAATGACTAAATATAATTATTAGTTACTGTATTATAATAAAGATAAGAGGAAGTACCAGGAAGCCCATAGTGCAAATTTTTCCTGGAATGGCCGAATCTGAAAGTAAATCACAGGCCCAAATTCTCTGCTCAGGGCAACTCGGGATTTGCTCCTTATCAATAGTCAACGTCATTCGTATCAAAAAAAAAAAAAAAATTAGTCAACGTCGTTCTACAAAACCTACATAGATATATTGTTATTATATAAAAGGTGGCGGCCGCCAACCTTTTATATATCCCTTACAACTTCACAGAAACAATTTTTTTTTTTTAAAAAAAAAAACAAAAACAAAAGAATTAAGGTAGAAATGAAGGAAAGATTTGAAGCCAAACATGGTAGGATCTTTGGTATTTGAAGTCAAGGAATTCGTCAGTCTGCCGTAGTTTGCAAAATTGAGACAATGCCTGCATCTTGTTACTTAAACAACTAGAATTTTAAACACAATTGTAAAAGCCTTCAAAACGTCCCAATTAATATACGTTAGAAGACAAACTAAAACCAAAATATATGAACATATATAATTCAACACAACTTCCCATGCTAAGTGACCATATATAGTGCAGTAAAATTGTAACTGGGAAAAAATATATTTTTGTTTTCATCCTTTTGTGCCCAAAAAGAAAAAAGATTTGTAATAAAGGGAGGGAAGTCATAGATTTCTTTTACTTCACTAATTAATTAATCATATCCTCTATTTTTTATTCAACGACAATTTTAGATAGCATAAACCATAACTGTTTATACACACTACTAAAAATGCCCAATTTGCGACGGAATTTGCGAGGGAAAAAAATTCTATCGCAAATTAGGGTAAATTTGCGAGGGAAATAAGTTTCCCTCCCAAACTGGGCAATTTTGTGCAAGGGAAAAAATATTTTCCTCGCAAAATGGTCATATTTTGCAATGGAAAATATTTTCCATCGCAAAATATGACTACTTTGTGAGGGACAATTTTTTCCTCGCAAAATTGACTATTTTTGGGTGAAATTTCCCACCGATTTTGCGAGGGAACAATGTTTCCCTCGCAAAAAGTCCCCAATTTTGCGAAGGAATCGGTTTTCCCTCGCAAAATAGTGACTTTGCGAGGGAAACTTAGTTTCCTCACAAAATAATATGTATTTTTTTAAAATATCGTGCACTTTTGCGAGGGAACAATGTTTCCCTCGCAAAAATCACTATTTTGCGAGGAATAGTATTTCCTTCGCAAAAGTCCCCAATTTTATGAGGGAAAAAAATTTTCCCTCGCAAAATGGTAACTTTTGCGAGGGAAAAAT
Organism: Acacia acuminata; assembly: GCA_019022655.1. Lineage (NCBI taxonomy): Eukaryota > Viridiplantae > Streptophyta > Magnoliopsida > Fabales > Fabaceae > Acacia > Acacia acuminata. The sequence continues at coordinate 8,436,934 of JAFJYI010000002.1, forward strand.
TGTTCCCTCGCAAAATATGCCCCTTTTTGTGAGAACATTTGGCCTTAATAGTACCACATTTTGCGAGGGAAATACGATTCCCTCACAAAAAAGGGCATATTTGCGAGGGAATATTGGTTCCCTCGCAAAAAGCCTCCCAAATACCCTAATCCATCTAAACTAAGAAGAAAAGGCAGAGACACGCGAGGGGGAAAAACGCACGGAGAGCACAGTGCCGCGAACCACGTCATGACCTTGGATCATCTTCTTCCATCTCCACTACCTCCTTCGTCCCATCAACCTGTTCGGCCACCCTCCACCGTCACCTCCGTGCACCGTCGACCACCACCGACCTTAGTTGTCGGAAAACAGAACTAGCGCCGTGGTTGAGAAGAAGAGGCGATAGCTGAGATGCGAGACTGATAGAGACCTTTGGACCTGGAATCCCGATCCTCCTCGCCATCATCCTCGTAGTTCCTCGAACCAGATCCAGATGAACAGGCAAGTGTTTATTAATTTCTCTTATTACCTATTTTCCTTGTGTGTCCCCGATTTTATGCTTTTTGGGGGTAAATTTGTAATGAGATTCTGCAATTACTTGACTGATTTGAGGCTATCTCTGATTCCCGCTCTCTCCCTCTCTTCTCCTTCCAATCTTCGTGCCTTCTTCACTTGTTCTCCACCTCGCAGGGTTTCCTCTGATAGATTTCAAACTTCTTCTCTTCCTCTTACTTCCTTCAATTTAAAGCAACTAATTCCTCCGATGGGGTTGTCGCGCCCCCAAGTAGCAGGTATTAATTATTCTATAACTCGAGAATTACTTCATGATTTCGTTTCCCATTATTGTTTGGATTTGCATATCGTTTCATTTGTTCGTTTGTTTTTTTGTCCCCCCCCCCAAATTTTCGCTTGTCGGAACTCATCAATCCGACTACGAGAGTAAAATTTTGGGATTATTTAGTTTTCTCGTGAGTAGCATGAAAAATGGAGCTGTTTGTTTTTCGAGAAATTGTAATCGTCATTACGGTGATGCAATTTTTGTGCTGATAATTGGGAATCATATGCTGGCAGACGGCATAATGAGCGTGAATGTGAAGTGCTTACAATTTCTCTTTCATATTTTCATGCAGTGGGGTAAAGTCTAAACTATGCTGGCCGTTGATGGTGGTTGTAATTGGCTGCCAGTAAAGCTGTATTTGTCTTTTGTATTTTGTATACTTATATTTAAAACTCTTTGGTGTAAATGGTCTGGGAATGTTTACATAATATTCATGCTTTCTAATAATGAATGTCCAAATCTACACTCGTGTCGCTTTCAAAGAATAAAGAAGCAATATCGGAGGTGCTAGGGTGATCCTGGTGCAACACTTGCTTGCTAAAGAAGATGACCAGAAGCTACTATTGGATCTTCAGCAGAGAATCTCATTGGGTTAGGATGTATTCTTTTATGTCTGTGGAGATCATAATTCAAACCCCTCCTCTCACTCTCTTTTGAATCGTTACAGTTGCTCATGCATATGCATTTTGTCCAAGTTAGATTACAATTCCTTTTAGTGGGAAGGGCAATCAGTCAAATGGATTTGCATATTTCTCTGTCTATAAAGTCTAGTCTTGTTGCATTTTTGCAACTGCCATAACTTGATTCTTTTAGTGTTGAATTGTAATCATACCTTGCAAATGAATAGGCATAATTTGTTGAAATTATTGAAGCTGGTGTTGGAAATTACAACCTATTCAGCATTAGTCAAGTTCATGTGCATTTGGCTAGTTCCCCCAAATATGAGGGACCATTTGGTTTGTTGATAAATGCAAAATGGCGATACTTCTATAGTGGACACTATAATTAATGGAGATTTTATCTCTGTTTCTATGGAGACCTTTCATTAGAGAATCTTCTGATATGGAAATTTCTCTTCCTTTGGTTCAGATCGTACAAAGCCTTCATAAATAACTGAACATTCTCTTTGTATAGCAATCTAAAAAGTGTGATTCCATTACATGTCCAGCATGAAATCAGTGATAGAGAGGTATAACACAAGCAAGGAGGAACACGAGCAACTGCTGAATCCAAATTCGGAAGCCAAGGTATGCGCACTTTCAATAATATTCATTAACATTTTTTCTTTGTATTTCATCACAATCATTTCATAGAAATCTGTAAGACATGTTGCAGTATTTTGAAAGGATCACAGCAACGAAAAAGAAAAATGAAAAAGAGAGAGGATATCTAGTTTGTATTTATTTTTCCTGCACATGACACCGCATAATTTTATTTGATCCTTGATAGTTTTGGAAAAGGGAGGCAGAAGCATTAAGGCATCAACACCCTACAAGGAAGCCATCGGTACAAGCCTTTTCCATTATTTATCCAGCAAAATATTTGAAACTCTTAAGCAATTAAAATACATATGATCCTGGAAACTCTATATTTCAGTGTCAGACATAGAAGTATAGTCATACTCCGTACTAAAGTAGTGTGTTGTGACATGCTATTTTCAAAATGATAAAATGTCCATTATATATTATCATTTCCATCATTATTTCCCAGTTTTAGCTGCTTTGACTTCCCACGAACTGTGTGAATTGATACAGAGGCATATCAGACAATACTATTTTTTAGGGCTGAAGAAACATTACTCTGACATATATGCTAGGGTGTGAGCCGCAAATATGATAAATTAAACTTCATTACTTTAACATTATTTTTATGATATACAAGTTTTTTTATTTTCTAATTTTTAATATTTTTTATTTAATTATTTTATTTTTTATATTTTTATATATATTTTTAAAAAAATTAATTGGAATTTGCGAGGAAAAGTGTTTCCCTCGCAAAATCCTCAATTTGCGAGGGAAAAAGGCATTTTTCCGACGGAAAAGTGCCTTTTTTGCGATGGCGATTTTTGCGACGGAACTTTTTCCGCCACAAATCGGTTTTGCAACGGAAAATGCCTTTTTGCGAGGGAATTTTTCCGCCGCAAAAAAACATTTTTTTTTTTTTTTTTGTAGTGACAATTATACTATTGGCAGTTATTATAATTTTTTAATCAAATTAGTTATTATAATTTTTTAATCAAATTATTTGTTATTCGAGTGGCATGCTAAGGATTGTCCAACAGTGATTCTCCGAAATTTAGTTTCATTGAAGGACATATTTAAAAAAAATTCATCAATGCTTCAAATATTTGGAAAAGAAACTTACAATAAGGACAATGAATTGAAGGAAGAAACTTTTAAAGTATTTTATAACTAGGAGTGAAAATGTAACGCTATCTCCTTTTTATTTTTAATATAAGATCTACTTAACTTATTTTGACAGGTAAATAAAATTATTTAAATTAATTGTTTGTTAAAAATCTATATTGATTTTCGTAAAATACCTTATTAGTAAATCACTTGCATTAAAACTATCTTAGTAAATCTCCATATATTCATTAATTCGATTTCCTGTCATCTGCAATATGAAACATCAAGCGCATGCAATTCTCCAATATTCTGCATTTAGACTCCTTAGAAAGTTCCAGAACAAAGAGTTTAAAATCCAACGATGACCGTTTTTGGAGCATAAGAATAATTTCAATCGCCGGGCACGTGAGAAAATTGTCATCTGCAGTCTCAGCAATTTCGAACATGCATGTCATCAATTCAGAACGAAGTGACTTCACAAAATCGTGAGTATAATTTCTAGCCACTTGACCAAATCCATTATTCTTGGTTTCCCGATATCGATTTGACCGTACCGCCCTGCGAAATGCTTGTTGGAGCCAACCAGCCATTTTAGATAATAGGAGGCCAAACCTCAGGTGTGGTGTAAGATCCTAAATTTTGGGATTTGAAATTTGAATATTTTATGAGAAATTAAATTGTGAAATTCGCCATAAAATAATTATGAAATTAATTATTAGAAAATTAAGGCATATTTTCCCATGAATTTAGGAAAAATATTTAGGTAATAATTTATGGCCTACATATTTTAGAAATAATATTTTATTGCTCAAAGGAATTAATTAAGAGAAAATCCTTAAATGGAATTAAAGATTAATTTTGGATTATCTAACTATTGTTTGCAATAATTAGGAAAGGACTAAATTGCAGACACAAGTCTTGTAGGAAATCAAATTGGTATTTTTTTTTTAGAAAGTAGGCCCCACACTTCTTGCATATGAGACACCACAACCACTCCAATATTCATTTGCTAATCAGACAAGCCAAAACGCCGCTGCAAGTGACAATTTAATTGGAACAACAAAATACATGTTATTTCTCTGATAATTATTCCACTGAAACACGTTAAACAGAGTTAGAGAAAGATAACAGTAGCGTCTAAATCTCACTTTCGGCCAACCAACTGTTCACGCAAGCTCAAACCCCTTCCATGCTTCTCGAGCCCCACCCAGCGTCTTATTCCCTTGTGGACTGGACCCTTGGGTCCTTCTATATATGTCTGCTTATCTTCAGTAAAACAAAAACGCAAAGAGAGAGAGAGATGAGAACAACGAGTGGGAGAGAGGCCGAGAGAAAGAGAGGAAAGGAGACAAAAACATAGCTGGGTTGCTCTGTTTTGGATAAACCAAAATAGGGGTAGAGAGAGAATGAAAGAGAAACAAAACCGAGAAGCACGATAGTTGGAAAGAAGAAGGAGTATGAACATTGCAAGTTGAGTTTCAAACAAGGTAAGCCTTCTAAGAATTTTCCCAACGTTGGTTTTTGTGTTTGAAGCTTAAGTGGTAATGTTTGCGATTGCATGTGAGGAAGTGCTATGGTACGTTTCTGCACATATATATATATATATATATATAGGAGCGAAATGAAAGTAGAGGGAGTCGAATGTCAGGAAGAAGGAAATAAGAGGCTGCACAAAAAGTCAACAAAGATGGCTAGAATTAGTGGTGGAGCCATGTTGGGGCATGGGACCGCAAGTGCAGACATGAAGTTTCAGGGCTTTTTTTTTTTTTTTTTTTTTTTTTTAGTTTCGGCATAATATGTTAGTTATGATTAGTTTTTGATGTCTTATATAAATGTCATTATTAAAAGCAAAAAGATTGACTACATTGACTAACTACTATGTTTAATGTAGATTAGTTCAAGTTGAATCATAGAGGTTATTCAAGAAGAAGAGGAGATGCGAAGAAGGTATAACTTGCAGAGAATGATGAGTCCAAGTTGAATGATGGAGAACGATCAACAAGAAAATCAATAAAGAAGTATTGAATTAGAGAAAGAAGATGTGAAGTCAAAATGTTAAAGAATGATCAAGAGAAGAGAAGAAAGAAAGAAGAACTTGTTGTATAAAGTGAAGATATCATTATTCAAGTTCTAAGATTGATGCTAGAGGTTTCCAAGGTCATATGGAAGTTGGAATGGCTCAATTTGAAGTTAAAATCAGCAAAAATCAGCTTCAGGATGAGAAAACTCGAGTTTGGAACACAAAACTCGAGTTTGGGACTCAATACTCGAGTATGCAAGTGAATACTCGAGTATGCAAGTGAAAACTCACCTCTGGCGTCTCTGGACAAGGAAAACTCGAGTATCCAAGTGAATACTCGAGTATGCAAGTGTATACTCGAGTATGCAGCGTGATCAGCTCTTCAGCAACTCTGTTTCACGTTCAGCACGGGCGAGGTCTAGTAATTCGATGATATCTCCCAAACCAGAGATCGGATTGAAGTAAAACCAGTGGCATTTGAAACTAGACATCTAAAGCGTCATTTTGATATATAAATCAAGTCCAAAGGTGTCAAGATCAAGGAGCTATGATTTTTACAAGTTTCCACAAGAATCAACGTCACAGTCCAGACCCACCTTCAATGTTTTGAGTGTATCTCACAAACTACAAATCCGATTGAGCTAAAATCAGTGGCATATGAAAATAGACTCAAAGAGCTTTCCATCAAGAGTTGAATAGACCAAAACGAAGTTCAGACCAGGGAGATATGACCCTCGAAAGTTGACAGATAATTTCAAGCTAAGTCAATACTTCCACCTTTACTGGAGTATGTAAGTGAAAGTATGCTATACTCCAGTAAGCAAGATCCATACTCAAGTATTGGACTTCCAGAAAGCAACCAAGATTTTCAAGCTAAGTCAATACTTCCACCTTTACTTGGAGTATGTAAGTGAAAGTATGCTATACTCCGATAAGCAAGATCTATACTCAAGTATTGGACTTCGAGAGAAAGCAACCAAGATTTTCAAGCTAAGTCAATACTTCCACCTTTACTGGAGTATGTAAGTGAAAGTATGCTATACTCCAGTAAGCATGAACTTACTCCAGTATACAACGGTAAAAACTGATTTTTGAATTATACGAATTTGCAAATCATTGTTGTTTGATCTTATTGCTTCCATAATTCATTCAATCATATTCCTAGCTATGTTTAACAAGTTTGTTGAGTGAATTTCATTAAGATCAGATGAAGATTAATGAAGATCAAGGCAAAAAGCAAAAAGGTACTCAGTGCATTTAATGCACCTCTGCAAATCTACCTACTTTCAGCTAATTCATCTGAGCACGCCTTCTGAACGTTAAAGAATGCTTACTACAACAGTTCCTTACCTATAAAAGAGGACATATTCAAGCAGAAAAAACGTGGAGAAACAAGCTTACACTTCCAACATGCTGATACTCTGCTCTCATATCATTTGCACTCTGTTTTTCATGTTTAGATAACTTAGAGAGTGAAGTGATTTGTATTTGATCCTCAGTGTTTATCTATTCACTTCTAAGAGAGAAGATTTATTGTAATCATTCTATTCTTCGAGAGTTACTCAAGATTGGGTGATCTTGAGAGAGAAACACATTGTAACCTTACATTGTGTAAGGGGGAGTATCTCGGTGAGAGATTTGGCTTCACAAGTGCCTGGGTGAACTTGTGAGATTGTAAAGGCTTCTCTTGTGCCCGGATTAAACAAGAGGATAGTGGATTGAAAATCTCAAGTGAAGCTTGGGGGTTGGACGTAGGTCAAGGATTGGGCCGAACCAGTATAAATCGGTTGCACATTCTCTTCCCTTATCTCTTACATTTCCAGCTTATATATCTGAATGTCTATACATGTTTGAATGATTCACTGTTGCTTTATCAATTATCATTGTCATTCAAACCACTTTCAATAAGTTGCGAAAAGATTTTCAAAGTTCCTAAGTTTTTATTAAACACCCAATTCACCCCCCCTCTTGGGTGATAGCCAGCACTTTCATAATAAACCAGAACACACTGCTATTATACTCACATAACTCAGAAGCTCGCATCCCTTAATCACCACCGTACACTTGTCGCTCATCTTCCTCCAGTAGGACTCCAACAATATTGTATCTCCCCTGGAAATTCCCATATATCATCACTCATCATCAACATGATCTCAAACAAACAGACAAATCATTTTGTGTGGTGTGTGACTTTCTTACTGGTCCAGATTGATGAGGGAGTTTGCTGGAAGAGAAGCATTATATTGGTGTTGTTCAGATTAGCTTCAGAAAGAATATTTGCCACCATTTTTCAATTGGACTGTGAGAAATATATATATATATATATATAATAAATGAAAAAATTTAGTACTATTGATTATCGGAGACATATCATGAGCAGAAATTCAAACCGAGTGACGAGACTGGAATCTATTTTGTCGCGAAAAATTACTGAAGTCAAGTTTATAGCACATATTAGCTGGTGTCTTTCATTATTTGGACAACTAATTGGTCGCATTTGTGACTTTTAAACTTTGATAGCTTTGTTGAATGAGCAAAGTTTTTTGTGCAGTTCTTTCAGTGTTTTGAATTGGTTGATAGGTATGGTGCAACATTGTTCTCCATGATATTTGTTCTGCTAGCCTATGCTATATGTGGGAATATCTTTAATTTTTATTATAAATATTTTTTCTTATTTTATAGATTTTATCGGCTTATTAGCCTTTATTCTCTTGTCTTTTTCCCTTCTTGTATATATTTGGATGTATCTTATTTTTTAGTTGAATCTTGATTATTATTTTTCTATGTTAAGTTGAAGTTTCTTTTCTTTTCTTTTTTTTCTATATTCTTTTGTTTTTTAATGCACTTGAAAATTTCCTTTAAAAAAATTCGGGCGGCGAACCCCCGACTCTCCCTACTAATTATGCGGACACAAACATAAAATCCTGGCCACTGACTAGAATAGTGTAAAAAACACTATAGAAGAAAGAAGGAATGAAGCTATGGAGGAATAGGTGATAAAAGGAGAGAAGTCAATTAAGGAGGCATAAATGAAGGATGTATATGCAACATGAAGCTACGGAATATGACAGCTATGCATGAAAGAGTTCTAAACAAGGTAAATTTCCCTCTACTGTCCTTGCACGATTGGTTCGGTGTTTGTATGAATGACATTTGTGATTCTCAAGAAGTTTGCCCATCGCTCGGTTTGAAACATGCCGGCGACTGTTACAGATAACTTAAGCTTATTAGGTGTTGATTCGTGGTCGCTGGAAACTTCAAGAAGCAGAGATTTGAGACGGGAGAGCGCGTTTTCATCAATTCTTGATGGATTTGGGAGTGAGAAGAGCGTTCTCTGGGCTTCATACTCGTCTCAAGAGTAGGATCATCATCATCTCCACTGGGGTACTTTTCTTTAAAATGATATTTTTCACCGATTTTCGGCGAAGAAAGAAAAATCCGCCATTTACGTCTAACTATGTCATTTGATTTAATTAGTTAGCTTTACTTTAAAGGAAAAACATCAATATGAAAATTTTCAACCTAAGTGAATAAGTGATTTTGAGAAAGTGGAAAGTGTTAGTATTTAGGTGTCCTAGAGACAATCTGTAAGGACAGATCAGCACCATTTCTACGTTATAGTATCTCATTATTAATAAATGAGCATATTTTATCTTTATCATATTTATATCTCGCCTTTATTTTAAAGTAAATATGTATTTGAAGATAAAAGCCCTAGGAATAGAACATGTGTTATTCTTGAGGATAAATGATAGAGATCATGATCATGAGGACTCGAGAACACTGGATATCTATTGCCTAAAACTTGTTCCTAGTCTTGAATCACCAAGAAAGGGCATTGATGATCTCAATAAGACTAGTACGACATCGTCTACTTGTATAGGGATACAAGGTAGGGACTCATGGAATACAGGCATGGAGATGTCTTAGCGATGTCGTGGGTGGATATGTTGGAGAACATATAGCATCGAACTGACCCGCCAAGAGACTCCACAAAGATTCATTGCAGAGAGTATCATTGGATATGTAAAGTCTCTCATCGTTTGGTAGTGCGGATCGTCTTGGACTTAAGGATGTCATCGAACACTATGTCCTAGGGTTATACTTTGACCGTACAACTCTATCCACCTGAAAATGGGGAGAACAGTGTACTCTTGGGTGTAACTCGAATGCATGAGTATAGATAGACATGCTCAGAGGACTCACAGTCTCCTACAAGGGATTAGTCATTCACAAGACCGGTAGAGCTTGGATAGCTTTTAATTAACTCAAGAGTCTGTGCGCACAGCAAATGATCATGAAGAGTCATGATCCCTTACAGAGTTAATATAAGAAGATTCTTGGTTCTGTGAAATAGCTACATTTAGTCAATTAAGAGAGATGATACTCTATCTTTGCTCTCGACTAAATGTGAATGACGATGTGAGGGATGATGTCTGCACGGTATCCAAATATGAAAGGTAGATCACTTGATCAACTTAATTAGTTCGGGGCCGCAAAGCATTGCTAGTGTCTTATGAGGTCATTAGATAAATTGGGCTCGTTAAAAGGGTTTTTAATTGGTCCAAGTTTATTTATGTCAGTGACTAATTGGGCCTAATGGGTCACACACAAAATGTTATTCCTGATTGTTTAAAATTAGCAAACATGGGACAATAATTGTTATTGAGCTTTATCAAGAGTAAAGGTGTATTTGGGTTGGAGTGGGACTCCAAGCCCAATGAGGAGAAAATGGCGTCATATATGGTGTCCTTAGCGGGAAATCAGTTTCTCCATAAAAGGGCCCAAATGTGTTGGAAGACCCAACGAGGTCTTAGGCCATATTGAATTTGGAATTCAAATTTTGAATTTAAATTCAAGAGGATAGGTTATGAAAGATAATTCTGAATTATCTATATATATATATATATATATATATATAAAGATCCAATAATAATTGGATGAAGATAGGAGAAATAATAAGTTTGGATTGGTTTAAAATAATTTTGAATTTTAGTTTAAGAGATGAATGTGATTCATCATCTTAAATCATTATTCAATTAAGATATGAATTTAATTCATTATGATTTGGATTTTCCAATTCAAGTTTGGATTGGGCCATTCTTGTGAGCACTTAAATTAGGGTTAGACTCTTATAAAGTGCTGATTTTTTATGTGCCCTTTTTATGGACGTTTTTTGAAGGAAAAATGAAATAAATATAATCCATCATCTTAAATGATTGATTCAATCAATCGATCAAGATATGAATGTGATTCATCATCTTAAATTCAATCAATCAATCAAGATATGAATTCAATTCATTGTGATTTGGATTTTCCAATTCAAGCTTGGATTGGGCTTTTCTTGTGAGCACTTAAATTAGGGTTAGACTCTTATAAAGTGTTGATTTTTTATGTGTCTTTTTCCTGCACGTTTTTCTAAGAGAAAAACAAGATCCTTATGCTCTCTAAATTTTGGTCTTTACCAAAGGTTTAGAGAGAAAAAGGCACCATCTATAGAAAGGCGAGGTTCCAATGATCTTGCTCCTCCTATCTTTAACCCGATCCTAAGAAACCATCATCTTCTTGAAAAGATAAAAACCCAAGGAAACCACAACTCAACCTTGTCTTCGCCTAGCAAGCATCCAAGGAGTGGGAGGTTTCAAGAGAAGGAGTTCTCATTGCAATCGGGGGATATTTGAGTGGATCAACGTTAGAGGACATCAACAACCTTGAAGTCTTCGAGTGATTTAAGGTATTCTAATCTCCAATAATCGTTTCATCAAATTATCCTAAACCCCAATAGTTGTTTTAACGAGTAATCCTAAAACTCATAAGTATTATAAATTGTTATGAATTCTCATGAGTACCGTAAAGAGTTACGGATTAATAATTATTAACTAATTAGCATAATGAGTTAAGGTTAATAATTCATGAGGACCGTAAAGTGTTATGGGTTTCCGCATCGATTAAACAAATTTTTGTTTTCAACCTCATGAAACTTTGCATGAAAGTTATGTAATAGGCAAAATTAACCAACAGAAAGTGCTTCAAATTTTTAGTCTATTGAAAAGTAAAATTTGTGCGACTCTTTCGAGAATATTGCTTTTGACCAATTTTTTTAAATATAGTAATATCAACTCTACATACACATAAGAAAGAATGTGATATGTTAATTTTAGATCTAAACCTAAATATAGCAATATAAGGTTTATAGTTTGATCTGGCATGGATCATTTGTTAAGTAAGCCCACGTAGTTGGTGATTGTTTAGTTTAACTAAAGTGAATGCCGTGTATGTTATCACTATCAGGAAAAAAAGTTCATATAATTTGAAATATCATCATTAATGTTCATTCAATTTTTAAAATTTTAAATTTTGCATGTGTTTTATAATTTTTTTAAAGGCCATAAGAACTCATAAAATACCTATAACATCTCCAATTTTTATGTAAATCAATTAATGGAATATATGAATTTTTCACCAAGTAGTGGTCAATGGTATATTATTTTTCGGGATAAGGGTCTTAAATGCCATAGAAGTTTTCACTCAGGAGCACTGGTAAGACGAAAGTTTTTTTTGGACCAAAAATGCTACGGACGTTTTCTCTGAGGAGCAATTTTGCCCCAAAAGTTTTCACTAAGGAGCAATTTTTCCCTTCTGTCCCCAAATATTAAATTTGACTATTAAATCAGTCAAAGACCACACATGTTATGCCTTGAAAAGGTCAAACTTGGAGCCGAGAAGAAGGATATCCTTGAGATGTTGAGCTCAAGGCGGCGTAACTTGTGAAACCGAACTAGTCAAAGGACCGAAAGGTCAACTGTCACAAAACCCAAAGGAAACATCACTTATGATATAAGCAAATGATTAGTCTATACAAACGTAAATATTATCACTATAGATTTGTTTTTGAACCAATTTTTGGAACAATTCATTTCTTGTTTTGCGTTTCATTTGCGTTTTGTGATGACCTTTTAGTCCCTTTGACCGTTCGGCTTCACAAATTCGGCCGCCTTGATTTCAACATCTGAAGGATCTCCTTCTTTGACTCCAAGTTCGACCTTTTCAAGGCATGACATGTGTGGTCTTTGACTGATTTAATAGTCAAATTAATATTTGGGGACATAAGGGAAAAATTGCTACGTTTTGTAAACTTCCGAGGCAAAATTGCTCCTCAGTGTAAACTTCCGGGGCAAAATTGCTTCTCAGCGAAAACTTCTGGGGCAAAATTGCTCCTCAAAGCAAAAACTTCCGTGGCAAAAATGATACTTAGGGGCAAAATTGCTACATCTTGTGAACTTCCGTGGCACTTTTTGTCCAAAAAAACTTCCGTCTTACCGGTGCTCCTGAGCGAAAACTTCCATGGCATTTAAGACCCTTATCCCTTGTTTTTCTGACAAGATAAATTAATTATTGGAAAATAATGTGGAATTATTCTAAAATGTGGTTAATAAATTTCGTTATAAATAAATTGATATGGTAATGTCAAAGAAGGTAAAAATATATTTTTCTTCATTATTTCTATAATTTTCGTCCAATAAAAAGAGGGGAGAAATTCTGATAGAAAAATTAGTGGAGTTTTAATATAAGCCTAAATTGCCTTAAAAAGGTGGATATTGGATGGGATTTGAATGGAGAAATACATGTTTTTCTCCAATATTTTCTGGGCATCAGACGTGAGGGGGAAGAATCAGATCATTATTTGCCAAATGCTAGGTTATCCCTAAGTACACCTAAACCAGTGGGAGATATGATGGATTGGACAAAGCAAATTAATGAAAGGAGGAGAGAGGGAGTATCACGTGGATGAGACATGGATCACACACAATTTTTTTAAAAATGTTTCCTAATATGCCTGACGTGAGAGAGTCTGAATGTAGGCCTTTTTTTACACTTAGGTTTGAATCTTTCTAAGGTCTGGTTAGGCCTGAAGCCTTTTTAAAGGCCTACTTTGCCTTTAAAAAGACCTCATATTACAGCCTTGAAAGCCATAAGTGGGCTTCATACACCTTAAACCTATCAAATCTATATAAATATAAGAATGAAAAAATAAATATTTTGTTATTATATGATATAAATATAAAATATATATATATTATTTATTTATTTATGTGTAAATAGGCCAGGCCTTAACAAAATAGCCTTAGCCTATTTACACATATAGGTCCTCAAATAGACCTTAGCTTGACCTTTTTAACAAACAAGTCAAGCCTGATTAGGCCTTAAACAGGCTAGGCTATAGGCCGCTTGATAGGAGTCTGGCCTATTCCCACCCCTAAATTGAGATGGAAAGGACAATTCAACATTAATTGAGAAAGGGAGTAGTGAACATGTGAATCAAGGCAAATTTAGACACAAATATTTCTTCAACAATTTCCTATGTGCTGGACTTGAGAAGGAAGCAATGGGAAAAAAAATATAATAATAAAATAATAAATCTTTCTCCAATATTTTTAAACCGCCGACATGAGAGCTCCACTACAAAAAAAAACACGGATTATCTGCGGAATTACCGACGGAAAAAATTTCGTCGAAAATTACTCACGGAATTCCGTGGGTTATTTTTACCCACAGAATTCTATGGGTAATTTCCAATGGAATTTTTTCCGGAATCAGTTTTTGGGTCTATTTAAGGAACTTGCTCCTCCCACTTTTGGCCACTGGATGCGTAGAAAGAGAATAAGGGAACTAAAAAAGAAAAAAAAAAGAAAAAAGAGGAAGGTGCAAGGAAGAGCTAAAGCAAGCATCCCAGAGGAAGGTGAAGGCTGAAAGAAAGAAGAAGAATCATTGAGGATCAAGATTTCAAGAAGGTGAAATACCAAGAACAAGTAAGTGATAGTTTACCTACCAACGGGTTGGGTTTCTCTCATTATCCCTTATTATCTCTAAATCATATCCGTTCAATCAATCACAATACTACTTTAACATCTCTCTCCTCTTCCTAATCAATGGCCTAGATGAGCTAATGAGAAAAAAAGATGAGGAGAAGATCTTCTTCCCCTACCTTATGATTTTATGGTTATGGAGTTGAAAGTAGTAGTACCCTATGTTTTTCTTCATGAAATAGGTCTGATATAGATAAAATGAATGAATAAGAGATTGAATTTAAGGCTTGAGGTTGAGGAAGAAAGATTAATATGATAGAAGAGAAATGGTTGTTGAAATGGGAATTTATAGTGTCCGCCAACCTTATGGACGTGGGAAAGCTAATAATTTTTTCTGGTGTTTCTAATGCCTTCAAAGTGTTCAAAAATAGGATCTTGGGATAAGATTAAGAGATTTTTTTTAGGTTGAAGAAGGCCTATTTTTAAGTCATCAAATAAATATTTCAAGAAGGGTTACTTATAATCATATTTTTTTTATTTTAGGGTCACTTTGATTTTGTGCACCCGAAGAAAAATTATATTGATAATTTTGGTCAACTACCAGGTAGTACCCTTAATCCTCATGTGTTCTGTGTTACTTTATATGTTTGTATTTTCCATGACTGTGGACCCGTATCTCCTGAAAAGGGACATGCGTTTGTGTGTATTCAGTGTGGTCCGGGTTTGGAGCCCGATAACTGTGTCTTTCCTATCGCTGTGGATCCGGGGCTTGCTTTGTTGAGTTGTCCTGCGTTTGTTTTTAGGACATGTAGTCCTTCCGCAATTAACACGGTATACTTGTTATGTTATATTTGTGTTACTGCGTGTTGCTTACTGATTGCCTTCTTTTATCTGGTGTTTTTCCTAATTATGGTTACATACATAAATTGTTTATGCATTACATATGAGATTAATGGTTACTTTGGGATTCATTTATGAATCCCAGATTTTTGTAAAGCTTCACGGAGTACTTCAAGGGCTGTATCTTGAGAGAAGGGTAAGAATGCAAAGCTAGAGTACACGGTGTTGTTGGTGGCGAAGGAAGATTTATTTTTTATTTTTTTTGTGCTGGGATAATTGTATATTCTTTTGGACTCGTAGGCACCGGTGAATGACTATATATTTAACCTTTCAGGGATTATATTTTGTTACTTGCTTTTAATTATACCAGTATTGTCTAAAATCCAACCGGGAAATGCTCTGCCGCGATAAACTCTAATGTATGATAATAAGTAGTAATTAGATGATATTTGGTAAATATAAAAGGGAATCCATCTATCCGCCACCCGAAAAGGTGAGGCCGGTAGGGGTGTTACAATACCCGCATTTCCATATTGATTTTCCCTTCTTTGTCTTTTCAAACTCTTAATTTCTTTTAAATTGATCGCCTCTGTTGTTTTAGTCTACTCTAGCTAAAATGTGTTCCAAAGAGTTTATCCTTCATTGTTATACCAGTAGCGATAATAAGTTTGTTGCCAATATAACATTGATCGATCGATAAACTTTTTGATAGATATTCTGAGTAACATTGCAAGCATTTTCTTATGTATTTGGTGCTGGCTAATAAACAATTATGTCATCGCCCCCACCTGGGTTAAGAAAGAAATGATCGAGCAAATTGTTTCCTCAGTTGCTATATAGTCACTTCGTAATAAAATCTGTAAGGAAAAAATGCACTCGAATAAATCAAAATGAATCAGAGTGGAATTAAACGCAAAGAGAGCTTTAACTAGAAATTAATCATTATTACCTTATTTAAAATCCGAGTAATACACATTTCAAGATTCTTATTGTCAAGATCCAAAATAACCGGATCAGCCCTGAAATGAAATAGAGATGATGATGATAGTTTCCAACTCATGCATGTTTGTTCCAAAATAAGATGAAGATTAAGTAAAAAAAAATTGAAAGAAAATTTATGTACACTTCTAACAGTCGACAGAGTTGTTCATGTGCATATTTGGCCTCTTCGAAGTCATCTTTTAATGGCAAGAAGCTTATCCAGATTTCAACCACCTGCTTAATTATCAGTAATACTAATTAGAACAAGTAAAGTTTGTAGAGATTAGTTGCAGGCTGATGACCGCCCATACAATAACAATATAATATTACCTTTTGTCTTTAATATAAAATCCGCTTTATAGTTCAATTTTTTATTAAAGTAAGTTTTATATTAAGAATCCAGGGAGAGTAGTATAATTGGAAAAGAGAGAGGAAACGTGTTACGTGGGGGCCATTAATAATATCATGCCTGAACTCGCATATTTTTCCTAATGCTGAAACCGCCGCGTCATATGTCATTCTTCTCTCTGATACCAAATCACACCCTATTACATGATATAGGTTGTTGATAGCCTCTGCCAAAAAAAAAAAAAAAAACCCACTTTTACATTATATATTTTTGAAGAAAAACAAGTTTACTTCGCTAGGTGTAAGGAGCCTACTAGGGGCATCGAAGTTGGATATGAGTTGTTTGTTTGTGGCGCATAAACCAATCCCACGTACAGCTTCCTATACCCAAACATGAACGTAGTAAATACAACTTTAAAAACAAACGGAGGGAGCTGGCTCATTTCGCAGAAAAGACTATATACCCGTTGAAGCTGAAGGCTTTCTGAGTGGCAAAGGTCCATGACGACCTGAAGAAATGTATAACGATACCTGGTTAAATAACATAGACGAATGAGTCATGAGTATTAACGGGCTCAAATATATATATATATATATATGAATTCAGATATATTACAAGTTAAACCTTTGCAACTTATATGGGCAGTCCTTCAAAAGCAAATTAAAAATGGAGATTGCCACTTCTTTCAACTTAGATGGGCAACAAGTATCATGATTCTGCGGAAGAGTTGAATCAAACGGACAAACGGTGAAGACCATAACCATGCTTCTTATTCGTTAGTTGAGAAAATTAACATAGGAAAATTGCTTTTTTTTTTTTTTTTTTTTTTTTTTTTTTTGGGGGGGGGGGGGGGGTGAACCTTGAAGAAAACTATAAAGATGAGAGGGACTGACCCATAGGGCTTGAACAGCTGGTAGAAGCTCGTCAACATGAGGTAAGAACGCAGACTTCAATGTATTTATCATTGTTTCTAAGCATTTTGTTGCAGCCTTCAACCGAAAACATACAGAGATACAATTTATTGCATAAAGTTAAAAAAAAAAAAAAAAAAAAAAAATTGCATACAGAAAACAATGTTCTGAAAGATTAAAGGGCAAAAATAATGAGAATTTTAACAGAGACTTCAATTTTCTCCTGCTGTTGTTCCATTTCATCAACATTGTGGTTTAGATTAAAGGGCCAATATATTGTTGCCTGAGAGAGTTTTTGGTTTATCGCAACAGCAATCTGATTGATTACATCCACATTAAAAACTGATCCAGAGACCTGCACAATCGCATTTTGATATATACGTCATCAAAGAAATATAAGCTCAAGTATTTATATATATGATTTCTGGGGACATTCCCACGTACCGCAATGCATGCATTGAGGCTTTTTAACATTTCTGTAGCAACCCCTATTTCAGTTTCCTGTAGTGAAGTAGTTCAGCCAAAGAAAAAGTGCGTGGGGGATAAAATCTTAAACGATGACTTGGATCTGGCATAGCTTCTTTTTCATCTTTTAGACTATAATATATATGATGCTCTGAATTGAATCATTATAAAAAAAGGGGGAAAAAAGCTAGATACCTTTTGGGAAGCTTGGACCAGTGCTCGCACAGTGGAGTTTATCAATTCCTGATACTCTTTTTTGTGTTGGCACAAGAGCAATACGATTGGAAGAGCTAGAAACAGAAATTAAGGGAAATTTATGCTTAAATGCAACCCAGCGTTTAAAATAATAATATTTATTACAATAAAATCAGAAAATACCTTTAACAGAAGCGACTTTAACCGCAGCAGGTTCAATGCCATTATCATCATTACTCATGAACAGGCTGGTCAAAACACCAGAGACCTAATCATTGCAAGTCGTAATGAGTCACAGGAAAATGTCTCTCTATATCCATATTATATAGATATATAGCTGCAAACCAAACCAATTACTTACACTGGAAGCCCATGGTGCAAATTGTTCCTGGAATCGAACAGCACAACTTGACAGTAAATCACATGAACAAATTCTCATCTGGACAGTCGGGATTTGTTTCTTATCTATGGTCAACTTCGTCCTACAAAACATAGATATATAGTTATAAAAGGTGGTGACCGCCAACCTTTTACATATGCCTTGAAGCTTTGACAGAAATAACGTTTTATTTTTATTTTTTTTTAAAAAAATAATTGTGGTAGAAATGAAGGGAAGATTTGAAGCCAAACATGGTGGAATCTTTGGTATTTTTAAGAATCTGAATCAACACAGGGATGGTTTTGTTAAGGAGCTCGTCATTCTGCGGTAGTTTGCACAATTGAAACAATGCCTGCATCGTATTGATTAACTTCATGTGAGAAAGGAAGGAGTCATTAAACTATTTATAGCATAAGTTAAAGAAAAATTAAATAATAATATATACTAGCTAGCTTTATGTTGTTCAAAGAGCCCAGCTCTTCTTGGCTATACTTAATCTTCGTTTTTTCTAAAATATAATTGATAACCACATCGTTAGGAGAAATAGAATATACCCTTAAGACGGAAATTTTTACTCTGTTCTTGATTCTGTTCCAATCATCTAGAAGTTTAAACACAATTGTATTTGTTAAA
The DNA here is from genome assembly GCA_019022655.1 of Acacia acuminata. Taxonomy (NCBI): domain Eukaryota; kingdom Viridiplantae; phylum Streptophyta; class Magnoliopsida; order Fabales; family Fabaceae; genus Acacia; species Acacia acuminata. The sequence continues at coordinate 8,455,679 of JAFJYI010000002.1, forward strand.
ACCTTCAAAACATCCAAAGTTATATATATTAGAAGCCGAACTAAAACCAAAATAGACAAACATAATCTTACTTAGATTTCCATCCCTCTCATTGTTGTAACGGGTAACTTTGCTAAAGTAACATATACATGTGACCAATAAGGCAAGTAATGATCAGTCAAATGCGTACAACGATGATTTATTAATTATTTTTTTATAAAGGGAAAAATGGCATAGATTTTTTACTTCACTAATCATATCCTCCATTTTTTTTAATTGAACGACAATTTTAGATAACATAAATCATAACTGTTTATATTACGCACAGTTATCATAATTTATGAATCAAATTATTTGTTGAAGTAGCAAGTATTGTCCAACAGTACGTGATTCCCTGTCCAATAAATCAACAATGTATCCTGAAATTAATATCCTTTTTTGAATACAAAATAAAAGAATTTTACTTTCAGTGAAGGACATATGTTAAAAAAATCATTAATGCTTCAAATATTCGGTAAAGCAAGTAACAACCAAGATAATGAAAGAAGAAACTTTTAAAGTATTTTATAACTAGGAGAGAACATGCAATAAGAACAACTCGTGATTAGGCTTATGAAAAAGATAGAATGAATTATTAGAGATTACCTTTTCAGCATCACTTAATTCAAAAAGAGATTGTTCCCTGAGAAACCACGAGAAAATATAACTCAAGCATTCTATAGTTTTCGCTCCAAACAAACACCGAGACATATGAAGTATTAAAGAGTCCACTGTTTCTTTATAGTGACTACGGAAAACGACCTACACCAATAAATTCAATACGCATTTAAATTTTATTGGGATAAATATAACCCACATCCATCATCATCTCAGGTTTCTACAGTTAACAATTAGTTAAAAGATATACCGGAAATGATTTTGCCAGTGAGTTCAGAATTTCCATAGCATTATCCCGGAACACCACTTGCTGCAGGAGATAAAAAATATATGCACATTTTATATATTTGATGGGGCCAAGTTCCCAAAAATGTCCATGCGTACAAGTCACATATATATACCTCAAGAAGTTTTAGCAATTCAGGCACCAGATCTTCCGAGAACGACCTGACGTAGCCTTCATTATCGCATTTTTTAATCAATCGACGCACTGCTATCGTAGCTCTCAACTGCGCAGATCATATATAAAACAAATTAGTTTCTATTAAGAAGACAAACAACTTTGCTTTGAAAGAGATGGCAAACTCCACTTGGTGTCCATGAATATATACCTGAACACGTGGATAAATTGAGGCCGATGATCTAATTATGTTGACTAGTCTAGGCAGGAACTTAATTAAATATTGTACATGCTCTTTTGGATGATCCGAAATTGAACACAAAATTACTTGAATGGCAGCCGAACGAACGCGAGGGTGGGGATCATCCAGTGAGATATCCACCACTCTCTCAGTTGGCTCACATATCTTCTCCTGTGTCGCAACCATTGGGAAATATGGAACACGATAAGAAGACATTATTAAACTCATACTCCTTAATGAAAAGTAAGTAACTGGAATATTACGACTTTCTTAAACTAAAGTAACTCCTCAAACTTAAAGCGATGAGGGAAAAGATCAAATTACGGGGGCACACGCTCTCCCAATTGCAGAAAAGGCAATAAGTCCAGCATGACGTGTCTTCCAATCTTCTGAATTCAAATATTGTGGAATCATCTCAATTCCAAAGGGAACTAACAATTCTTCATCCCAATTGGAGGAAAGCTCGTGTAGTAACATATTTCCGTGTTGGTAACTCCCCCCGAGGCCCATTAGTTCACTCGATTCAGCATCCATATCATACCAGGAAGGAACATCTTCAACACGAAATATCAATCGCACACATTTCTCCAATATTCTGCGTTTAGACTCCTTAGATAGTTCCCGAACAAAGCTTGTAAAACCGTTCAATTTCCGTTCTTGGAGTTTCATAATAATTTCAATCGCCCTGCACGTGATAAAACTGTCATCTGCACTCTCAACAATTTCGAACATGCAGGTCAACACAGAATGAAATAACTTGTCAACATGGCCAGCAAATACCGCCAAATCCGTGATTGTTGTTTCCAAGATATCGATTTGACTGCCATTGCCTTTGAGCCAAACAAACATTCTTAGCAATAGGAGCTCAATGTCACCGTCAAACCTCAACAATGTTTTCATCCTTATCAATTTTGATGAGGCATCAAATGTCAATGCCTGGATATTGACATTGGGAGAATCGAATAGATACAAGAATCTAACGTAAAGTGACCTATTGTTATCTTTAAAAAATTCGCACGCTTCTTTATCGGGCAAACACCGCAACACCCTGAGTGCTGTTTCTTGCCTCGTTTCGGAGTTCGTACGAATAGCTTGTAGAAGATTCTCAAGAAGTTGGCGCCATGCCTCGGTTTGAAAGATCCTGGCGACTATTTCAGATATATTAGGTAATGATTCGTGGTGGTCGTCGGAAACTTGAAGAAGCAGATAGTTGAGACGGGAGATAGAGTGTTCATCAACTCTTGCAGGGTCTAGGCCCCTTGTCAGAGCTTTTTGACTCGTCTCAGGGGTAGGATCATCATCATCTGCTGGCACTTCTTTGCCTTTTCTACTGGGGGGCTTGTCTGCATCTACGTGTTCCTCTTGCCTAAGACGACGTGGAGGAGGCCTCGGTGGAGAGGGTGGGCCTAACGGACGCTTACTACCGGAAGTGGATGCCATTAATGTGTAGGGAAGTTGGATGGCTGAGTGGGAGAGTAATGAGAAACCAAGAAGGGAAGGTATTGAAGATTTTGAATATAAGGCTGAAGATGCTGGGACTGGATTCTGATGCACGCGTCTTAAATTCCGTTAGGACGGTTAGCCACGTCACCGTTTCTCTTTCGCCTTTCCCTCTTTCTTTCGTTCCTATTGGTCAAGGCGGCTTGTGAATGATGCACTTGCCGTTAAACCTGTTTAACCGCTTAATTCCTTACGAATTCATCTTAAAGCCATGTGATTTTTATGCCGGTAATTGCACATTTCGTTACTAAAATCTTTTTGGACCCGAAAAAGATTATAACGAACGTTAATATTTCTTCTATTTTGCCTGTGTTACGTAAAGGAAGAAAGTTAACCTATTAACTCCCAGACCTATTTAACCATGTCAATAGATCCAATAGATGCAAGATGTTAGGTTTATTAATTAGTTTCCATAATACTGGTGTTACAAATAAATGTAGGATTAGAAACTAATTAATTTGAGATACTGGGTGCAAAAAAAAAATTCCAGAAAGTAGCATATAATTTCAATCTAAATAAATACAATATATAAAAAAATTAAAAAAAAATGCTCATACATATAATAGAGGTGTGAGAACATAATTGGGCACATAAGAATGTGCACCCAAATTTCAGGGGATGAGTGTGGGCGCTCATGTGAGTGAAACTACTCTGTATCATTCATATTTTATTTATAAGTCACTTTTGACTAAAAAATCTGATTTTATTTATAAATCTTTTCTCAGATAATAAATAAGATTGTGACAACTGATAATTTGAAGGGCAATTTAGTTTTTTTAAGTTTATTTGGTCCTCCTTAATAATTAAAATTTTTATGGCCCTTTATTTTAATTTTGATACAGAATTCATAACATGAAATTTGTGACATATATAATAATGAATTATATTTTTAATACTCTTGATATATATATTGTTCCACTTAGCACCTCACGAGCATATACTAGTATGTGTAACGAGTTGGATTAATGGTTACCAGCATTTTTCAGGTGATAGCTCTCATGCGGGTCCATCAGAGAAGACCTTGGATGATTGTATATTGCCACGTTAGGGCTCATTTTGCATACTCTGATTTATTTTGTATATTTTGGCAAGTGATGAAGCATTACTTAGTAATTGATCAACTCTTAATCAGTGATTATGTTAAGTAAAATGGAGGACGTTACAACAAAAATAACATATGTAAGTTCACAAAGCATGCTATACAAGCCATTGAATAAACAAATCAACATATTCGGGAACATCACAAATTCAGCAAATCAGCATATTCACAAAACAGCAATCATCACACATCATGATATCACGGCACAATACTTACTGTATTGCATAACGGGTCTCATTGCCTTTCGGACACATAGTCCGACGATCAAGTCTTACAGCCATAGGACACATAGTCCTATACACATATTGCACAACAGGTCTCACTGCCTTTAGGATGATTAGGTCTTATAGCCTTTAGAACATACAGTTCGATCATTAGGTCTTACAACCATAGGAAACTCAGTCCACAAATCATACTGAACCCTATCGGGTCTTATGGCCTTAGGACACACAGTCCAACAATTATGCTAAATGTTTATTAAGTCTTACTACCTCACTAACTCTTATTGCTTTATATATTCATGAAAAGAATATAAGCAACAATACAAACATACATGCAGAACAACACAAAATATATAAGAGTAAGAGTTACTACCTGTTGAACCATCCAACACTGTACCTTCACCAAGGTTCTTATCGATTTGCCTATCTTGCGAGCTCAGGCAATTGTCACGTCCTATAAGTAAAATTTATACTCCCTTTGGTCCTTATTATTATAGGTACTAACTAACAAGTGCATTTGGTCCTTTTTATAAGGAACTTACTTGTTTCCAAATAGCATTAATTTTTTTTCCATGTATGCCCATCATTAATAGGGGTAGTGGGTGAGAGTAATAATAATATAATATTAAAGTTTAGTGTAACTAGTAGAGGTAATACTGGAAATTATATAAATTTTAGGACAACTTTATTGACTTTAACTATTTTTATTGGTTTGTGTGAATTATTAGTTGGTGCCTTATAATTAATAAGGACCAAAGGGAGAATATAGATGGGTCATTATTCAATCTAATCTTAATAACATGATTAAGATTATATTTCCTCTAGGCCCACCCAAATACTTGTCCTTTTACATATTAATTGGTCATCTTTTGATAATATTGTATCCTTATGATAATGTATATACCTACTAAAATATATTTAATTGCATATTGTTCATTTGTGAACAGATCATCAGTTCAGCCATCTAGCCCTTCCAAACTTATCCAAAATTTCTCGCTTATTATCCAATTATGTGATTATTTTCAGACTTAACTGAAATTTAGCTTTCAATTTCTCTTGGAATTTAGAAAAATAATATCGCAGTCTACATAACTCCAAATAGAGTGATTCCAGTTCCTAATTAAAGCCTTGTAAGTCTATTTCAAAATAAAGATAATTACCAAGTTAATTTATAGCTGAAACATTCCCAGATTTTCAAAAATTGGACATAGTTTGAATCTAGAAACAAAATTCTCCAGATTTCGTAACCAAACTTTAAAAATTCATATTTAGAGTTTTAGATGTCCAAATGCGGTGATTCTAAAGCCTATGAACTTCTTATTAAGTCTAGTTTCTAAGAAAAATGGTTCCAATAGTTGATCATATGCATACCATTCCCAGTTCAACAAAAAGTGACCTCTGTCCAGATTTTCATTCTAGAATGGTAGATCATTTCAAAAATTCATAACTCCTATACTTATCCAATTAATGTGTTCTTGAACTCATAATAAAGCTTAAAAGGTGTACTAAATGCCCACAAAATTTCAGGTCAGAGGAGGTCAATTGCTCTATTTTTATTTTACTTAAAAATCAGTGCTCAAATTACAAAAATCTCAATTTCATTAAAATGACAGCACTTCTTTTATGTATAGAAAATTCTTTAGCTTTGGGATACCACTCAAGTTGTTACACCCTTACTGGCCTCGCCCTTTCGAGTGGCGGGTTAAAGGGACCCTTTTTACTTGTTACCTTTCCTTTGTTAATTATTCCTTTTACATGTATCAGAGTGTGTGTGGCAGAGCATATGCTTGGTTTGGACAAACACAATATGCTGGTAAAGGTGCGAACAATAAATATAAAATAGTTCCCCGTAAGGTTAAAGGTACAACCATCCAAAAAAAATTTGAGACAGTAAGTGTAAATCATAGAGTTATCTGAAAATAAATATACAAGACAAGATAGGGCATTCCATATTTCTTCATTCTTCCACTTCATGCCCTTACCAAGTATGCTGAACAGCTTACCATCTTTGACCTGTGTCTTTAAAATGAGCTAGAGTTCACAGTTGAACCCTAGAGTAGCTGTTAAACTCAAATACTATATGTATGCAATGCAAACCATAATCAGGAAAATCACAACAATAAGGGTAAACATAACACATATGCATTCAGAATCACAATCACATTTACATAGCGTCGAGCTGCCTTACCAAGGCAAGCCCTGGAATCCAACTAACCATTGAGCCGCCTAACAAGGCCAACCCCAGAATCCACAAAGCCATCGAGTAGTCTAACAAGGCTAGCCCCAGGAAATACTCATCGCTAGGAACGACATAGTAGCCAGGCCTTAAACCCAACTACCCTGAATGCATATCAGGCTCAGTAGTGACCTAAGGACACGTAGTTCACTAGGCCCTATAGTCCTAATCCTCAATCATGGTATATAAATATACAACAATAACATAAAATATGTGAGTAAACAGTTACTACCTGGCGCTTTACCGAAGACAGTAAGTTTTCCTCAAGTGCTTGGAAAGTCACTCCGGACGCGTGCTAATCCTTAGGTACAGAAAATATACCTTATTTAAACACTTATATAAACTTCCCTTTCTAAAATATGAAATTCACCCCTTTTCTACAAATTTCAAAAATGATGTTCCAACTTCAAAAATTTGTAACTAATCCGAGAAAAATCTGATTAACGCGATTCTAGCGATACTAAACCCTTATTATGTATAGTTTACAATAACAATAGTTTTCAAAGTCATGAGTTCATATATTCTTCTTATTCCCAAACCCTAGCCGTTGGTCGTGGAAGAAGTTTAGGTTTTTGGGTCGTTTTCAACAATTTTTTTGTCCCAGTAGGAAATTCGAAAAGTTACAAATCTTATATCAAAATGAAGCTCAGGATGTTTAATTTAAGCATGTAAAATTTCATGGCCATTAGAATTTATTTACTATTTAAAAACCATCTTGTAAACACATCTGCCCAGAAATCACTGTAGTTGGCAGATTTACTTTTGTTCTTGAGACTTAAGGTTTTTCGAGTTCGTAAATGATGACTTTAACTCATCCCTACACAGAATTTCATTTTGAACTCAATGGAGACCTTAGAAATTTCAAAGACAAACCATAAAACCATGTATAACACCACTGGACAGAAACCCAAGAGTTACAACCACTAAGTCACAAGTTTAGCACTTACTTTGAATCTTCGAACTCGTATGCTTCCTTCTTCCACTTGAATCAAGAACTTAGTTGCTCACTCTTTCCAACTCCTTGAACATGTCCAAGCAGCAAGGAAAATGAGCAGGTTGGTCCTTTAAATAAACCCCCAAGGTTTATGTGAAATATCCAGTATACGCTATTATCTACTGGTTAAAAGAGTGCATTAAGTTTTTGCATGTTTTTCCTTGCTTTTTCTCCAAGTAAATCATATTCCCTTTTTGGCTAAACATATGTGGCACCTTTTTCACCACATGGGCAGCATAATGACATTTCACATCCATTTCAGATCTGATTTGAAATGTGTGGTGTAGATTAATTCCCAATTTGTCCTTTATCTCTCCTCATGATTACTTGATTTGATCCATTGCTTTATCTCCAAGTAACTTCTCTCTCCTCCATGTCCTCATATGGCGTCATTTTTGGGCTGAAAAGGTCTAGATTTTGTCTTAATCTGCCGCATAAAGAAGCCCCTCACTGGTTCTCGTCGGTTCCCTTTCGCCAGTTAACGTTTCCCTAAGTCTTGGACCTATTATTTGGACCTTGATGTGTGTTTAAGTCAGTTTTTTTCTCCCTCTTACATGGCTGCACTTTTTTTTTCATTCTTGTGGAGCAAGTATTTGACTTTTCCATGCCCATGATTAGCTTGTATTAAGTGCACCAAAAGTCAGCCATTAATCCCCAAGTCGCCACGTGTCCTCCGAGCATCATTACCATTGACTTTTATTTCTTTCTTTTTCTTCAAAAATGCAGGGAACTCTTTTCAATCCAAGAAATGTCATGTGCATATCTATTTTAACACATTTTTGTTCAACTAATAGTCTCATACCTTAGGACATAGTTAAATGACATTTTTACCAACCGATGAACATCGTATAAGTGTTTTATGCCCTTTTGCACTGACACTTTAATTTCTATGGCCCTTGAGCTCTTTGTCAAAATACTCATACAAAAGGAAGTGCAAAATGTCTTAAAATATGTCAAGAAGGCACTTAAAAATTTCTCAAATCAAATTACCAAAGTGCCCTTACAAAATTCCCTCGTAACTTGGCTTATTTTGCAAGTTTCATGCCTTTTCTCTCTCCCTTACCTTTTTGGACGAATTTAAGGCTTATTAAAAAAGCTTTTGAGTCATCAATTCATATTAATTACATGCACATGTGTCCCTTATAGCAATTGACCAAAATTCCCTCACAATATCTCCCAAACTACTTCTTGATCAAATAATTGTTGGCTTATCCAAGAAGCCAACTTTGCTTCTTGATTAAACTTCTTCCTTCTAGATTTTTACTTGGCTTCTTCAACAAAACTTCCTATGTAAGCTTCTTTGACTTATGTATGAATCTTTTCATAACTTCCTTCACAAGCTAACTTTTCAAACAAGCTTCTTGACTTCATGAAGATTCCATACCATTTTCTCAAATTTAATATCACTCTTCCTGAACTGGGTCTAGTCGTCTGCTTAATACAGACTTACTCTCAAGCCTCTAGACCCAAAATTCAGGATATTACACAAGTCACCCAAACAACATGGTTATTGATTAATTAAACATCCCTAATTAAACATACTTTAAGCCACTTGCTTAACAGTTTGCAATCCCAAATAAATTTCCAGCGCAATGCTCATCTTGAACCATTAGGTGACATCTCACAATTATATAACTTAATTCCATATACTAATATATATAGTTATACTTATACACCTTTGGCTTTTCAATCCTTACAAAGCCTAAGGTTGTCATTAACAAAATGGAGCTCTGGTTCGATTATGACTAAAGGCAAAATCATAAATCACATGCAAATATCCAATACATGTATTTAAGGCGTGCAAATGCTTTTATGTAAGAATATTCTCCAAGAACCGAAGCTCATGCATACAACTCTCCTTATCCCCTATTTCGGTACCCCTTATCCAAAAGAAGAAATCAACTTACACCCACAAGACAAGCATTTATACAACTACCTCTAATAAATTTTTGTGCTTACTTAAGAAATTTAACTTTCCCTAAGCTTAACCTCAGAGAAGCTGAGACTCAAACACCCACAATAGTGAACATTGAGTTTGGGAATCATAAACCAAGAAGACTCATTCACATGCAATAATATATTTTCAAAGAAGCTTTAATCTTCCCTTAACCTTCATTTAATCTGTGGTTCTTACCTTCACCCCAGACTCTACTATTCCAGCAACTAGAGTCCACCCAATCCAGAGAAATAGGAGACCAAAAGGGGCTAAGGTGGCTTACCTTGATCAGATGCTAGCCTTACATGTGGATTCCGATATCTCCTTCTCCCTTTGTCCGGCAATGATCTCCGGTTCCTTGTCTTGGAGTCTCTTGTCTCGGACTCATGTCTCTCTACTCTCACTCTTTCTTTCTTTCTCTGGCCGATGGAATGGAATGGAAAATGGAAGAATAATTAAGGAGGAGGGAACTGAATTGGGGAAATGAATAAATGTGTGTGTGTGTCTGATTGGTTAATTGATTAAATGGGAGATAAAGAGGAGGTATGTGGCTGGAAGTTTAAGAAAGGAGAGGGTGAGGTGTCCAATAATGGAAGAGAGTGGGTGTTGTAGGAACTTGTTTTGGTGCCTATCTTTTGGACAGGCACCATTTGTCTATCCTATCTGGACCGTTCAGATGGAAATTTGGACGGTCCAATTTTTATTTTTTAAAACTGGTGGTTTTTAAATAAGAAAATCATTTTTTGCAAAAACATTAGTTAAGAGATTATTTTTATTTTAGATTTTCTATCCATTAAAATAAGTTTTTTTTTTTAATAATAGAAAAAAAAAAAAAAAAAAAAAAAACTGGATCATCTCAATCTTTTCTAAACGGTTCAGATGAGATGGGCAAATGGTGCCTATCCAAAGGTTAGGCACTAAAACTGAATCTGGTGTTGTAGGACCCACTCCAAAATTAATCTCATTTAATCCTCTACAAGACTTTTATTTGCAACTTGGTCATTTACTCATTAAGTTGCAAATATTGAATATGTGTCAGCAATTAATCATTAATTCTATATAAGGATTTTGCTTCCCCACTTAGCTTTTCTAGGCCATAGAATATTGCCCCTAAAATTTCAAGGCCAAAAATTATTCCTTAATTATTCTCCTTGAATTTTTGAGAAAATAGACCTTAAATTCTAAATATTAGTTTTAAAATTTATCCGGGCTAAATTTTCATAATTAATTCCATATAATATCTCTAACTCTCTAATCCCAAAATTTAGGATATTACATAAATACTTCCCTTAAATGGGGCGTCCCGAGCTTAATTTGGGATGTTATACATAAATACTCCCCTTAAATGGATGTCCCGGGCTTGTAACTCGTTAGTGCCTCCCCTCATAATAATAATAAAAAAAGGAGGTAAGAAATCAACAATTTCTTTTTTTTTTTTAAAAAAAAAAAAGAGAAATAATGGGGCGTGTAGCCATACAATGGGCAGGTAATGAATTTGGTGAAAAACAGTGGGCGATGTGGCGGATCCTCCATGGGAATGGGAATGGATCCTTATTCGGATCATTTCTCATGTTTGAGTTTGACTACGTCTATACTATACCTATACATACCCAACCCCACCTCCCCTTCCTCACATGCCAAAACCATTTCCCCATCAATAAAAGCAAGGGAAAATCAAGTAAATGTGTCAATTAAAAAAAAATCTAATAGTTTGTTAATAACAAGTAACAAAACTATTATTAATAAATTATGAGTTTTTCTAGTATTGGTATTTTTTTTCCTTTTGCCATAAATAAACAACCAGGGTTCCTCACGCTACAGCATTCACTTCACTCGCGTGTGTACCTCATTCTCTCCGATCCTGCATTCCTGCATCCATCTCTCTCTCTCTCTTAAGTGTTTCCATTTTCTATTCTTCTGTGTGATCACTTGTACGTGCTCTAGCATCTCGAGATCTAGATTTCTTCTTCCCTCTCACTTTTTTCTTCTTTTCCTGTGCGAGATTGTTGTTATTTTCCCTTACTTTTGCGCCGGAATATCACATGCACAGTTCATGTTGACATAAAACTTTAACAAAGACTTAACTTTTAGACTATAGCATAATGTTCTAAATTGAATTATTACCCTCTGTGAAGCGTTGACCAGAGCTTGCACAATGGAGTTTGTTACGCTCCTTCATCTACTGCTATTGGTTTACTTTGCTCCTTCCCCCTCGGCCAATCCTTACTCGACAACCTTGCTCGTTAGAAGCCCAACTAGTCTTCCCATTATTCAATATAGGAGTTGCCCTAGCTGGCGGGGGAGTGTGGGGGAAAATCCTTTTCAAGGCCCATACTAAAAGAATACTGAAAAAGGCCCTAACATTCTGAAAATACCCAAAAAGGCCCTAAGATTCTGAAAATTCCCAAAAAGGCCCCAAGATTCTGAAAATTCCTAAAAAGGTCCCAAGATTCTGAAAATTCCTAAAAAGGCCCAAGATGAGTTGTTAATGAGGCTGATCAAGTTGTTAGCGGGGGTGATTTAGTTGTTAAAAATAAAAAATTTTAAAAACTAAATCGGCCCCACCTAACAACTAAATCGCCCCGCTAACAACTTGATCGCCTCATTAACAACTTCGTAAATTCGAAGGGCCTTTTCCGAATTGTCAATCCTTGGGCCTTTTTGGGTATTTTCAGAATGTTAGGGCCTTTTTCGGTATTCTTTTGGTAATATGGGCCTTGAAAAGGATTTTCCGGGAGAGTGATCCTGAAGCCAACAAGCAAGAACGAATCCCTAAGTCTCTTTTCTGTGTAGGCACGAGGACAATACGTTTGGAAGGGCTAGAAACATGAATTAAGGGAAGCTTAAACTTAAATGAAACTCAACATTTAAATAATACTCCATCTAGTCCTTATTATAAGACACCAACTAGCAAGTGGATTTCGTCCTTTTTATAAGGCACTTGCTTGTTTCCAAAAAGGATTAATTATTTTTTTCATGTATACCCATAATTAATAGGATAGTGGGCGAGAGTAATAATAATATAATATTAGATATTAGTACAACTAATAGGGGTAATATTGAAAATTACTTTAATTTTAGGACAATTTTATTGACTTTAACTGTTTTTATTAGTTTGTGTGAATTGTTAGTTGGTACCTTATAATAAAGACTAGAGGCAATATTATTTATTATTAGTACTATAAAATCATAAATACTGTTAATAAAAGAGATTTTAACCGCAGCAGTAACATGGCAGTTGTCGTCGTCCTTGTCATCAATACTCCTGAATAGGCTGGTCAGAAGAGGAGACCTAATCATTGGAAGTCGTGATTAGTCACAGGAAAATGTCTCTTATATCCTTATTAGATACTCCCTCTGGTCTTTATTATAAGATACCAACTAGCAAGTTTATTTGGTTCTTTTTATAGGGCACTTGCTTGTTTCTAAGGAGCATTAATTATCTCTTTCCATATACGCCCATAATTAATAAAGGTAGTAGGTGAGAGTAATAATTAATATAATATTAGAGTTTAGTGCAGTTAGTAGGGGTAATATTGGAAGTTACTTAAATTGTAGGATAATCTTATTGACTTTAACAATTTTATTGGTTTGTGAGAATTGTTAGTTAGTGCCTTATAATAAGTACAAGAGGGAGTATATATATATATAGCTGCAAACCTAACTAATTACGTACTTCCTCTAGTCCTTATTATAAGGCACTAACTATATATCAATTCTCACAAATCAATAAAAACAGTTGAAGTCAATAAAGTTTTCCTAAAATTTAAATAACTTTCAATATTACCTCTACTAATTGTACTAAACTCTAAAATTATATTAATTATTACTCTTACCCACTACCCTTATTAATTATGGGCATACATGGAAAAAAATAATTAATGTACTATGGAAACAAGCAAGTTTCTTATAAAAAAGACCAAATATAATTGCTAGTTGTTGTCTTATAATAAGGATCAGAGAGAGTACCCCAAAAGCCCATGGTGCAAATTGCTCCTGGAATCGAACGGAAAAATCTTACAGTAAATCACAGGCCAAAATTCTCTGCTCAAGGCAACTCGGAAATTGCTCCTTATTAATGGTCAACGTCGTCATACAAAACATTCATAGATATATTGTTATTATATAGAAGGTGGTGGTCGCCAACCAGTGGCGGAGCCAAGATTTTATGATTGTGTTTGCATAATTAGTGGAGGGATTCGAGGGTTCAGGGCAGCACCTCCGAAAATTTTTTTTAAGGAAAGTTTTAAATGTATTAAAAAAAAAGGATATAGACAAGACAAGAAAAGAACTAGAAATCCACATATGGTCAAACATATGTCAAACAACAAAAAAAAAAAAAAAAAAAAGATTTACTTAACAAGAAGCCTAGAACAAAATAAACAAAAAGTAGGCCAGGAAACCATAAAACCAGAAGATTGTCAAAATAAACATGTCAAACATATTGCTGGAAGCCTGGAACAAAATTTCTTTGACAGGATTTACTTCACTATATGATCAAGCAAGAACCGAAATCCACATCGAACCAGCAAAACACAAGTAATAAAAAACCAACATAGAAATCCACATCGAACTATTAAAAACACAGCACAAAAAGTAGTATAATAAAAAAGAAGTCCACATCGAACTAGCAAAAAACCAACACAAACACAGCACAAGAAGTAGCATAATAAAAAACTAATTCCAACAAAAACAGAAAACTAGACCAAAGAACGACACTCACAGGAAGTTTTGCTACCGATGTGAGCCAGGAACGCAACAATCTCAAATTGAGCTTGGAAAACAAATTCTCGAACTGATAGGTCTAGAAGTAATCGGTAATCGTCACACAATTTCAAATTGCTCAGATGAAGAACAGCGACCGCCGACCACCGACCACCGAAGAGTGAAGACGAAGCTAAGGAGAGATGGGAAACTTGCGACCACCGAAGACCGATTTGGGGTGACGGGGGACAAGATTGATTTCATTGGCAATTTCAGAGTTTAGAGTGCAAGGCGATATCGATTTAGGTTTCGGGTTTAGGACATTTTTTTTCATTTATTTTAAAAAAAAAAAAAAAAAAAAAAAAAAAAACAGATTTTATGTTTGCACATACAGACATTTGCATTAAAGTGGCTCCGCCACTGCCGCCAACCTGTTATATATCCCTTACAACTTCATAGAAACAATTTTTATTTTATTTTTGAAAACAAAAAAATTAAGGTAGAAATGAAGGAAAGATTTGAAGTCAAACATGGTAGGATCTTTGGTATTTTCAAGAATCTTTGGTATTTGAAGTTAAGGAATTCGTCAGTCTGCCGTAGTTTGCACAATTGAGACAATGCCTGCATCGTGTTAATTAAACAACTAGAATTTTAAACACAATTGTAAAAACCTTCAAAACGTCTCAAGTAATATATGTTAGAAGCCAAACTAAAACCAAAATATATGAACATATATAATTCAACACAACTTTCCATGCTAAGTGACCATATATAGTGCAGTAAAATTGTAACTGGGAACAAATATATTTTTGTTTTCATCCTTTGGTGCCCAAGAAGTAAAAGATTTGTAATAAAGGGAGGGAAGTCATAGATTTCTTTTACTTCACTAATCAATTAATCATATCCTCTATTTTTTTATTCAACGACAATTTTAGATAGCATAAACCATAACTGTTTATACAATTATACTACCACAGTTATTATAATTTTTTAATCAAATTATTTGTTATTCAAGTCGCATGCTAAGGATTTTCCAACAGTGATTCTCCGTCCTATAAATCAACAATATCCATCATCATATATTTTACGGGGGAGATGGTATTGTTAAGAAATAATAATGAAATCAATATATTTTTTGCATATAAAATGAAAGAAATTGCTTGTCACGAAGGCTTATCTTCTGGCAGTAGTAATGAAATACAATAGCGAACAGTCAACTAGAATGGCTTCCTACATTTGTTAAGTTTTATATTGATGGACTGAATAACCTATAAAGACGATACGGACGCATGCAAGAATTAAGAAGGACAGATCAATATGTCCAACAAATCCTTACATCGTATCTCCTCTCTCCTTTGTTCATTTCCATCCTGCTTCTATGCATACATTTTTACCAAATATTACGGTTTTTAACTTTTAATACTGGATTCCCAAATGACCTCACCTTGATATTCACGGGAGGAGGGAAGAAGGCACTTTGTTATTTGTTTTCTACGTCTGGGAAGCAACTGAGAGTTTGAAGGGGGCAATTTAGTACTTTTAAGTTTATTTTGTCCTCCTTAATAATTACAATTTTTATGGTCCTTCTAATTAAATATTATTTTAACTAGGTCCTTTATTATAATTTTCCCTTTTTAAAATGAGCGCCAATTTTATCATTCCCTATATTTTCCGCGGAGAAAGAAAAATCTGCCATTTACGTCTAACTATGTCATTGGATTTAAGTAGTTAGCTTTACCTTAAAGGAAAAACATCAATATGAAAATTTCCAATCTAAGAGAATAAGTGATTTTGAGAAAGTGGAAAGCGCTTCAAATTTTTAGTCTATTGAAAAGTAAAACTCTTTCGAGAATATTGCTTTTGACCAATTTTTTTAAATATAGTAATATATATATAAATCGTCAGTAAATTTATTATGCACATGAGCATATATCAACTCTACATACAAATAAGGAAGAATGTGATATGTTAATTTAGATCTAAACCCAAATATATATAGTAGTATAAGGTTAGTTTGATCTGCCATGAATCATTTGTTAAGTAAGCCCGCGTAGTTGGTGAGTGTTTAGTTTAACTAAAGTGAATGCCGTGTATGTTATCAGGCGAAAAAAGTTCATATAATTTTAAATATCATCATTAATGTTCATTCAATTTTAAAAATTTTAGATTTTGCATGTGTTTTATAAATTCCTTTTTTAAAGGCCATAAGAATTCATAAAAGACCCGCATTTCCATATTGATTTTCCCCTCTTTGTCTTTTCAACCTCTTAATTTCTTTTAAATTGATCGTCTCTGTTGATTGAGTCTACTCTAGTTAAAATGTGTTCTAAAGAGTTTACCCTTCATTGTTATACCAATAGCGATAATAAGTTTGTTGCCAATAACATCGATCGATCGATAAACTTTTTGATAGATTCTGAGTAACATTGCAAGCATTTTCTTATGTATTTGGTGCTGCCTAATAAACAATTATGTCATGGCCCCCACCTGGGTTAAGAAAGAAATGATCGAGCAAATTGTTTCCTCAGTTGCTATATAGTCACTTCGTAATAAAATCTGTAAGGAAAAAATGTACTCGAATAAATCAAAATGAATCAGAGTGGAATTAAACGCAAAGAGAGCTTTAACTTAGAAATTAATCATTATTACCTTATTTAAAATTTGAGTAATCAACATTTCAAGATTCTCATTGTCAAGCTCCAAAATATCCGGATCAGCCCTGAAATGAAATAGAGATGATGATGATAGTTTCCAACTCATGCATGTTTGTTCCAAAATAAAATGAAGATTAAGTAAAAAAATTGAAAGAAAATGAAACAAAGAAAATGTATGTACGCTTCTAACAGTCGACAGAGTTGTTGATGTGCATGTTTGGCCTCTTCGAAGTCATCTTTTAATGGCAAGAAGTTTATCCAAATTGGAACCACCTGCTTAATTATCAAAAATACCAATTACAACAAGTAAAGTGTGTAGAGATTAGTTGCAGGCTGATGACCGCCCATCCAACAAAGAGAGGAAACTTGTTACCTGGGGGCCATTAATAATATCATGCCTGAACTCGCATATTTTCCCCAAAGCTGAAACCGCCGCATCATATGTCATTCTTCTCTTTGATTCCAAAGCACACCCTATTACATGATATAGGTTGTTGATAGCCTCTGCCAAAAAAAAAAAAAAAAAAACACCACTTTTACATTATATATTGTTCAACAAAAACAAGTTTACTTGGCTAGGTATAAGGAGCCTACTAGGGGCATCGAAGTTGGATATGAGTTGTGTGTTTGTAGCGCATAAACCAATCCCACGTGCAGCTTCCTATACCCAAACATAAACGTAGTAGATATGACTTCAAAAACAAACGGAGGGAGCTGGCTCATTTCCTAGAAAAGACTATATACCCGTTGAAGCTGAAGGCTTTCTGAGTGACAAAGGTCCATAACGACCTGAAGATATGTATCACGATACCTGCTTGAATAACATAGACAAATGAGTCATGAGTATGAAAGGGCTCAAATATATATATATTTGAATTCAGATATATTACAAGTTAAACCTTTGCAACTTATATGGGTAGTCCTTCAAAAGCAAATTAAAAATGGACATTGCCACTTCTTTCAACTTATATGGGCACCAAGTATCATGACTCTGCGGAAGAGATGAATCAAACGGTGAAGACATATCCATGCTTTTTATTTGTAAGTTGAGAAAATTAACAAAGGAAAGTTGCATTTAGGGGGGGGGGGGGAAGCACCTTAAAGAAAACTATATATGTGTGTGTGGTTAAGCATCATTTTTGTTCTAGAAGTTTTGTTTCAGAGCACTTTGGGCACCCCGAATTTTTTTTTTTTTTTTTTTTTTTTTTTTTTTTTTTTTTGGGATCATTTTGACCCCAAAAATTTAGAAAATGGAACAATTTCACCCTAACTTAACAAACTCAAACAGTCAACAATTGGTTGACCTAATTATACTGACATAGCTTTACCATATAGGATTAAATGCCACATAATAATCCACTCCTTATGCCACGTCAACACCTCATCTCTCTCTCTCCTCCCTCTCGCTTTCTCTCCTCCCCGTCCATTATTCATAATAATTGTTCGATGGACACCACAAGGGTGTTTGCTTTGGAGGCGATGGTGTTGAAATGTCTCTCGTAAAATGGATGAAAGGCGAGAATGTGCCTCCGTAGATGTAAATAATTAGAAAGGGGAGTTTGCCGACTGGGGGGCTAGACCAGTTTGTGGGTTGATGGTGACGTCTTTGGATTGAACACCGATGATAGGGTCGATGCCGATGAGGAAGAGAGAAAGCAAGAGGGAGGAGAGATAGATGAGGTTTGACGTCACATAATGAGTGGATTATCATGTAGCATTTCTAATGACCATAATTAGGTCAACTATCTGTTAACCGTTAAGGTCGTCAAATCAGGGCAAAATTGCTCTATTTTCTAAACTTCTAGGGCAAAAATGATCCAAAAAACAAAACATCTCTAGTGCTCTTGAGGCAAAACTTCTAGAGCAAAAATGATACTTAACCCACATGGTTCTCTGAGTTGGATGATAGGGTGGTGTGCCATATGGATTTAACGGTCAGACTTAACAATCATCAATGGCTAGAGTGAAATTGCTCCGTTTTCTAAACTTACGGGGCAAAAACAATACCAAAAAAAAAAAAAAAAAAAAAAAAAAAGGCTCCTGCAAAACTTCAAGCAAAAATTATAGGTGCTCCTCGATTTTATTTATAAGTCCTTTTTTACAAAACTTCGAATTTTGCCAAAAATTATACTTAACCCTATACTTTTAAAGAGACCAAAAAGGCCAAAAAACAATTGAATTTTATTTATAAGTCCTTTTTTACTGGGATTATGAAATGGGTGAAGGACCAATTTTGCCAACCAACTATTAAGCCGGGAGCGGTTTTGCCAAATAACTTTTAATGAGACCAAAAAGGCCAAAAAACAATTGAATTTCTAAAAAAAATACAACAGACCTTCACGGGGGCGCCGAGAAAAATGTGCGGAGACCTTCACGCCTTCATCGCTGGGACCTTCTCACCGAGACCTTCGACCCTTGAGAACGAGACCTTCTTCTTCTTCCTCCACGGTCGGAATAGCCCAGAATACAAACAGAATCTATTGGGGTTAAAAGGAAAATTTATTGATTTCTTCTCTCCTGGTTGTGGTGGTTGCAAAGCCCTTCATCCAGAGGTATTTTCATTCTTAATCTGTTCGATCCATAGATCATCCGTGAGATCTTTTGATTTTCCTTTTAGCCCCAATATTCATGAATTTCCTGTTTGTATTCTGGGCTATTCCGACCGTGGAGGAAGAAGAAGAAGGTCTCGCTCTCAAGGTTCGAAGGTCTCGGTGAGAAGGTCCCGGCGATGAAGGCGTGAAGGTCCGCACATTTTTTCTCGGCGCCCCGGTGAAGGTCATAAGCCGGTTTTGTCCATGCCCCGATAAAAAATTGGGATTCATTACAAAAAAATTGCAAAAAAGCCACCGGGCATTGACCAAAAAACATAAGGGACTACGGGATTTCATAATCCCACGTGGCAGACGGAAGTTAGTGGGATCTGACGATGTTGTATTTTTTTAGAAATTCAATTGTTTTTTGGCCTTTTTGGTCTCATTAAAAGTTATTTGGCAAAACCGCTCCTGGCTTAATAGTTGGTTGGCAAAATTGGTCCTTCACCCATTTCATAATCCCACGTGGCAGACGGAAGTTAGTGGGATGTGACGGTGTTGTATTTTTTTTAGAAATTCAATTGTTTTTTGGCCTTTTTGGTCTCTTTAAAAGTTATTTGGCTAGGGCGCTCCTGGACTAATAGTTGTTTGGCAAAAAAAATTTGATCCTATTTATAATTCTAGTTTCAAGATGGCAAATGAGATTGTGACAATTTTAACCATATTAATTGTACCAATGAAAAATGAAAGAGAGAAAAAAGTTGAAAAATAGCCATGGGCAAAGTTAAAATTTTACCATATAATCATTGAGTTAACAATCTCTTTTTATTATGTTTGATTTAGTTAAAAAGAATTTATAAATACAACAAGAGTATATAAGAGTATATATGACCATACAAGTAGAATAGCAAGATGGGGGGCACTGACCCATAGGGCTTGAACAGCTGGTAGAAGCTCGTCAACATGAGGTAAGAACGCAGACTTCAATGTATTTATCATTGTTTCTAAGCATTTTGTTGCAGCCTTCAACCGAAAACATACAGAGATACAATTTATTGCATAAAGTTAGAAAAAAAATTCATACAGAAAACAATGTTTCGATATTGAAAGATGAAAGGGCCAAAATAATGAAGAATTTTAACACAGACTTGAATTATCTCCTGCTGTTGTTCCATTTCAAAAACATTGTGGTGTAGATTAAAGGGCCAATATATTGTCCCCTGAGAGAGTTTTTGGTTTATCGCAACAACAATCTGCTTGATTACATCCACATTAAAAACTGATCCAGAGATCTGCACAATCGCATTTTGATATATACGTCATCAAAGAATATAAGCTCAAGTATTTGTATATATGATTTCAGGGGACATTCCCACGTACCGCAATGCATGCATTGAGGCTTTTTAACATTTCTGTATCAACCAATATTTCAGTTTCCTGTAGTGAAGTAGTTCAGCGGTTCAGCCAAAGAAATAGTGTGTGGGGCATAGCTTCTTTTTAATCTTTTAGACTGTATATATGATGCTCTGAATTGAATCAATATAAAAAAGAAGGAAAAAAAAAACTATATACCTTTTGGGAAGCTTGGACCAGTGCTCGCACAGTGGAGTTTATCAATTCCTGATACTCTTTTTTGTGTTGGCACGAGAGCAATACGTTTGGAAGAGCTAGAAACAGAAATTAAGGGAAGCTTATACTTAAATGTAAACCAGCGTTTTAAATAATAATATTTATTAAAATAAAATCAGAAATACCTTTCACAGAAGCGACTTTAAGCACAGCAGCTCCAATGCCATTATCATCATTACTCTTGAACAGGCTGGTCAAAATACCAGAGACCTAATCATTGCAAGTCGTAATGAGTCACAGGAAAATGTCTCTCTATATAGCTGCAAACCAAACCAATTACGTACCCTGGAAGCCCATAGTGCAAATTGTTCCTGGAATCGAACAGCAAAAATTGACAGTAAATTACATGCCCAAAATCTCATCTGGAGAGTCGCAATTGGCTTCTTATCAATGGTCAACCTTATCCTACAAAACGTCGATATATGGTTATAGAAGGTGGTGACTGCCAACCTTTTACATATGCCTTGAAGCTAGGGGAGGGCTAGGGGTGGCCACCAACCCCCCCTAAAATTATATAAAAAAACCTAAATGTTTAAAAAATTACATTTTAGTTTTATAAAAATTTCAATATTTTTACTTTAGTCTTCATTAAAAGTTTCATGAATGGACTAAAATGAACATCTTGAAATGTTTATATGTTTTAAATGTAATTTCATAAACACATGAGTTCTATTATGTAATTTTCACCCCCTAATTGCAATTTCTTGCTCCACCCCTACTTGAAGCTTTGACAGAAATAATGTTTTATTTTTAATTTTTTTTAAAAAAGAATTGTGGTAGAAATGAAGGGAAGATTATTGAAGCCAAACATGGTGGAATCTTTGGTATTTTTAAGAATCTGAATCAACACGGGCATGGTTTTGTTAAGGAGTTCGTCAGTCTGCGGTAGTTTGCACAATTGAGACAATGCCTGCATCGTATTGATTCACTTCATGTGAGAAAGGAAGGAGTCATTAAACTATTTATAGCATAAGGTAAAGAAAAATTAAATAATAATATATACTAGCTTTATGTTGTTCAAAGGCAGCTCTTCTTGGCTATACGTACGTAATCTTGGGTTTTTTCTAAAATATAATTCATAACCAGATGGTTAGGAGAAATAGAATATACCCTTAAGATGTAACTCTTTACTCTGTCGTTGATTATCTTCCGCTCATCTATAATTTTAAACACAACTGTCAAAACCTTCAAAACATCCCAAGTTATATACATTAGAAGCCGAACTAAAACCAAAATAGACAAACATAATCCTACTCAGATTTCCATCCCACTCATTGTTGCAACGGGTAACTTTGCTAAAGTAACATATACGTACATAGGACCAAGGCAAGTTATGATCAGTCAAATGCAAACAATGATGATTGATTAATGACCTAAAATTTAGCCAGAAAAAAATCTAGAAGTTAAATTTTTTTTATAAAGGGGGAAATGGCATAGATTTTTTACTTCACTAATCATATCCTCCATTTTTTTTTTGAACGACAATTTTAGATAACATAAATCATAACTGTTTATATTACGCACGGTTATCATAATTTATGAATAATCAAATTATTTGTTGAATAGCAAGTATTGTCCAACAGTGATTCTCTGTCCAATAAATCAACAATGTATCCTGAAATCAATATTCTTTTTGGCATACAAAATAATCAATGAAGGACATATGTTAAAAAATTCATCAATGCTTCAAATATTCGGTAAAGCATGTAACAACCAAGATAATGAAAGAAGAAACTTTTAAAGTATTTTATAACTAGGAGAAAACATGCAATAAGAACAATTGGTGATTAGGCTTATAAAAAAGATAGAATGAATTATTAGCAATTACCTTTTCAGCATCACTTAATATAAAAAGAGACGAGAAAATAAAACTCAAGCATTCTATAGATTTTGCTCCAAACAACTGCTGAGACACATAGGATTTCAAAGAATCCACTGTTTCCTTATAATGGCTACGAAAAACGACCTACACCCAACAAAATCAATACGCATTTAAATTTTATTGGGATAATATAACCCACAGCCATCGTCATCTCAAGTTTCTACAGTTAACAATTAACTAAAAGATATACCGGAAATGATACTGCCAGTGACACCAGAATTTCCATAGCATTATCCCGGAATATCACCCCTAGCTGCAGGAGAGAAAAAATATATGCACAATTTATATATTTGATGGGGCCAAGTTATGCGTACAAGTGACATAAATATACCTCAAGAAATTTTAGCAATTCAGGCACCAGATCTTCCGAGAACGACCTGACGTAGCCTTCATTATCGCAATTGTTAATCAATATACGCACTGCTATAGTAGCTCCAAACTGCGCAGGTCATTAATAAAACAAATTAGTTTCTATTAGGAAGACAAGCAACTTTGCTTTGAAAGAGATGGCAAACTCCACTTGGTGTCCATGAATATATACCTGAACAAGTGGATAAATTGAGGCCGATGATCTAATTATGTTGACTAGTTTAGGCAGGAACTTAATTAAATATTGTACATGCACTTTTGGATGATCTGAAATTGAACTCAAAATTACTTGAATGGCAGCCCAACGAACGCGAGGGTGGGGATCATCCAGTGAGATATCCACCACTCTCTCAGTTTGCTCACATATCTTCTCCTGTAGTGTGGCATCCATAGGGAAATATGGAAGACGATAAGAAGACAATATTAAACACATACTAGCTCCTTAATGAAAAGTAAGTAATTGGAATATTACGGGAGCACACGCTTTTGCAATTAATGAAAAGGCAATAACTCCTGCATGACGAGTCTTCCAATCTTCTGAATTCAAATATTGTGGAATCATCTCAATTCCAAAGGGAAGTAACAATTCTTCATCTGAACCCGAGGAAACCTCATGTAGTAAGAACTTTCCGTGTTTGTGACTCCCCAAGAGGCCCCTATCTTCTCTCGATTCAGCGTCCATATCATACCAGTAAGGAACATCTTCAACACGAAACATCAAGCGCACACATTTCTCCAATACTCTGCGTTTAGACTCCTTAGATATTTCCCGAACAAAGCTTCTAACACCGTTCAATTTCTGTCGTTGGAGTGTCATAATAATTTCAATCGCCCTGCACGTGACAAAATTGTCATCTGCACTCTCAACAATTTCGAACATGCAGGTCAGCACAGGATGAAGTGACTTGTTAACATGGTGAGCATTATGCATAGCAAATACCCCCAAATCCGTGATTCTTGTTTCCAAGATATCGATTTGACTTCCATTGCGAAATGCTAGTTGGAGCCAAACAAACATTGTTCGTAATAGGCGCTCAATGTCACCGTCAAGACTCAAAAGTGTTTTCAGGCTTATCAATTTTGATGAGGCATCAAATGTCAAAGCCTGGATATTGACATTGGGAGAATCGAATAGATCCAAGAATCTAACGTAAAGTGACCTATAGTTATCTTTAAAAAATTCGCGCGCTTGTTTCTCGGGCAAACACGGCAACACCCTGAGTGCCGTTTCTTGCCTCGTTTCGAAGTTCGTACGAATAGCTTGTAGAAGATTCTCAAGAAGTTGGCGCCATCCCTCGGTTTCAAAGATCCTGGCGACTATTTCAGATAAATTAGGTAATGATTCGTGGTGGTCGTCGGAAATTTGAAGAAGCAGATAGTTGAGACGGGAGATGGAGTTTTCATCAACTCTTGGCGGGTCTTGGCGCCTTATCAGAGCTTCTTGACTCGTCTCAGGGGGAGGATCATCATCATCAGCTGGCACTTCTTTGCCTTCTCTACTGGGGGGCTTGTCTGCATCTACTTGTTCCTCTCGCCTATGACGACGTGGTCGTGGAGGAGGTGTCGGTGGAGACGGTGGCCCTAACGGACGCTTACTACCAGAAGTGGATGTCATTAATGTGTAGGGAAGTTGGCTGAGTTGGAGAGTAATGAGAAACGAAGAAGCGAAGGTATTGAAGATTTTGAATATAAGGCAGCTGAAGATGCTGGGATTGGATTCTAATGCACGCGTCTTAAATTCCGTTAGGACGGTTAGCCACGTCAGCGTTTCTCTTTGGCCTTTCCCTCTTTCTCTCGTTCCTATTGGTCAGGGCGGCTTTTGAATATGCACTTGCTGTTAAACCAGTTTAACCGCTTAATTCCTTACGAATCGTCTTAAAGCCATGTGATTTTTATGCCGCTAATTGCACCCTTTCGTTACTAAAATCTTTTTGGACCCAAAAAAGGTTATATCTTTAACAGTGGACGGGTAATTTCTTTTTAAGGAAATTTGAAGGGTAATATTTCTTCCATTTTGCCCGTGTTGCCTAAAGGAAGAGAAACTTATTAACTTCTAAACATATTTAACCATGTCAATGGACTCAAGATGTTAAGTTTATTTTCGTGAGAAAAAATATCAAAAAATGAAGTTTTCAAAATCTTTCATAAAAACCTACTCGGAGTTTATAAAAAGATGAGTTCAATTCGACAGTGTGCTCCCACCAAAATGTCATCTCAACGTACAAGAAGTTGCTGGAAATTGGGCAACTTTGAATCGGATTGTGGCTTTTGGTTCCCATAACTATGTTGGCATTCCGTTTCGGAGAGGAAAGAAGGGAGCCAGAAACTCCAATCACCCTGTCCACGTGTAAGACGACTGTCCACATAGGTGCCAGCGTGTCATATTCTTTCAGACTACTCAACTGGCGCCTTTGACTGTCGTAGCACTAAAACAGTAAAACAGTAAAACGGCTTTCAATGACTGAGTAAAATATAATCCCCTCACCCAAAAAAAAAAAAAACATGTAAAAGGACCAGTCAAATTCTCGTTCCGTAATTATTTGAATGGTAAGTGACTGTAGATGTCCAGAAATTTCAGGGGATGAGCGTGGGCGCATGTGAGTGAAACTGCTGCATCATTTTTGTCCTATGAACCACTTTTAACTAAAAAAATCTAATTCTATTTATAAGTGTAATAAATGATATTGTAACAATTTTACTCATATTAATTGTACTAATGAAAATAAAGAGAAAAAAAGAGTTAAAAAATATCCATTCATAAATGAGGGTAAAATTATTGAGCTAACTACCTCTTTTTATTATATATGATTTAATTAAAAGAGAGTAATAAATAAGATCAGTCTAGTATTACCCAATTAGTAATTATGAGCAAGTGGCCGTGAACATTAAACAATGTGGCGTAAATGGGAAATGGGTAGAGGGACGGGAGTGGGTAGAGCTCTGAAAACCTGAGCTCATGCATATCACTTTACAAAGATGATGTAATCGCTGAATAGCTCTGGACCCACCTCCTTGTTTACTTTTGACATTCTTCAATCTTCATATATCTGTGGCTGGATTTATCAGATCTCTCCCCACCCCACCTCTCCAACTAATAATATTAAGTAACAAAAGCAGCAGAATTAAGAACACATTTAAAACGATACTATTAGTATGATAGAGTAAGCATGCACCCAAGTTAAAAATTTCACTTCTTTGCTTCCCTCATGTCTAGACTCTATGAGCAAGTTCACATTTGAAATCTGCAATTTCTTGGAAACAAAACTCAGCACATCCACATGCACGGGTCTGGTATAGAGAGGCGACTGTTCCCCAATTTGGAGGATTGTTGAAGCCAAACAATTCAACGCTCCTGTTCAGTGAAAGCTTTGAATATTTTCTCTTCTTTCTTTTCCGAGCAGCTGAGCATCAGATTCAGATCACAGCGAGAGGTTACGTTGGGGGTCCCCTCCTCAATTCCAATCACAAAAAGGATAGGACGAGCTGGGGGAGATGCATCAGCATCCAAATGTCCTGTCGTCTAGGGACTTGCTAATGAAATCAGACCATCCCATTTCACATCATTTTACAATATAAAAGGTAACATTTTTGTTAAATCATCAATTAATCTGAATGTCATCATTGGACTTAGTTTTGCATTAACAACGCAAGGCTATGAACAACTGACAACAGAAATGGTTGTTTTGCATTGTACACATTAAATGGAAAAGTCTCTACATTTCTTGCGTCAAGAGCAAAATTCTCACTATTTTTTATGTAATGTTGGAGGCTGTTCAGTTCCAAATGGAAGGTACAAGTCATGGAGCAAAGCAACTCCTCAACAATTACAATTGATATTGCAAGATCCATCCTTGCCGTGAGCTCACTCTCCTAACTAATATTATCTTTATCCCAACAACAGCTTTCAATTCTCACATCCACATGCCCCAAAACAGTGTACAGTCTCTGTATGTTCTTGATGGAGCTTATTTGAAAAGATAAAAAAGGACAACCAGCTCGCAGGAGTGAACGGAACCCCACTCCGGCAATCTTGGAGGGTGTCCAAATTATGATTCTTCTTCATTTGAATCAATTGTTGGAATAAAACCCCAATGCCATCATGTTTAGGGTTAACTTGAGTCATGCGATCTGAGAAGTGGCAGATCATTTGCTTCTCCCTCTCCTTGCAAATCCATGAATTGTTGATACAACCAGATTAATGCCCACGAACTCATTGGATGGTTCTAGTAAGCTTGCACTTGGAAATGAAGATAGTATCTGAATAATTCAAACTACACAATTTCAAAAGCTCAGCAGACTGTTGCTTCAATATAGGATTACAACCACTTTGGATGACAAGGAGTAGCTTTGCAGCAAGCCCTGCATCCAAAGCAACAGATGAGCATTCTTCAGGTGCAAGCTTGCACACAGACCATAGGATTGACAATGCATATTGGGTGCAGTTCTCTGAGATTCTCATCAAGTGATTCACCATGTTGGGTATAGTGTTAGAACACTTCTTCAACGCTACTCTGCCTTCGGGTATCAATGCCAGTGCATCTAAAATGGAAAGCGCCAACTCTGAACACTCTGGCTCCAGAGCAGATAACAATTCAACCAACTGAGCAACAGCCCCAATACTCACTAGCAAATTCCTAACTTCTTTATGCAAGCATAACTTTCCCAGGAGGCTAAGCCCAGGAAATATTCCGTTTGAGTGTCTCTTATCCTTCACAAGCCGCATCAGCCCAACCAAGAGGCTATGGCTCGAAACAATCTCAGAACGAAAATCATTCTCCTCAATCAATGATTCAATCAGACGGGTGCAATTGATTTTGGTCTCAATTGAACCCTCGTTCAAAATGTCCACCATTAAAGAAAGCTTTGCAGGTTGCATTAAATTCTTTTTCGAATCAGAATCAAGGGTCAAACATACAAGTATACCAATGACCTCGCAGCCAACAGCATGGGAAGTAAAAGGACCAAGTAAGGAAGACATTACAGTGACTCCACCTTCATCAATAACTGTCTTGCGGGCAGTGGAGTGAGCAGCCACCACATCATGGAGCTCCTTGAGGGCTTGAACTCGAGCTTGACCCTTCACTTTCTTCAGCGTCTCCACGAGTTCTGACGCCCTCCCCTGCACATCTTCCGATCTCTTCTTCATCAGCAGATACTTCTGGGAAAACCAAGCGTATATCAGACGGTAAAGAGTTGTATTCGGAGTAATGGAATCATCCCAGAGCTCTTGCATAGTGGTAGGGCAGGTTAGGTGCCCCAAATTGAACCATTTGAGAATGTTGGACCTCTCGTAGGTTTGGCCGGTGCAGAGCGTGACTGGATCTTGCATTGGCTCAAGAGAGATTGGGCAGATAAAGACCGTTGGAACTTCGGACAAGTCGAGCTCCTGAATCATTTTTCCCAGATCCAATTTCTCGCCGGCCCCAGCTCCGACAATCCCACCGTCAACGCCACCTAAAACCCCATCCTTCACAGCGGTATCCAGATCTAGAATCTGCCCGTCACCACCACCATCGAAGCCAGCAACCACATCTCGTTTAGAAGGCTGGTACATCGGCATTTTGAAAACCCTTGAGGAGAAAGACCTAGTCGGAAAATGCAAAGCGGCACACGAAACCCAGCCAAAATCTCTACAATGGCAAGCACCGGTCAAGGGGCATTACATCTAGTACACACATGAGCTGTGTGGGAAAGGGAAAGGAGGAAAAGAGGAATAAAACCGGCGAGGCAAGTTCTCATGGGCAATTTACAAGCAACAAAACTGCTTTATTGTACAAAAATAAAGCCTCTCCTGTTTCTTTTTCTCCGCTTTATCTGATCTCTTTCAATGGTCAAAAGAATCATTACCATCCTATCTCACATCAGTAACACACAATCAAGCTTCTTTCACTTGATGCTCAAGCTTCAAAAGGGTTAAATCAGTAACCCCTTTAGCAAATCAATAAAGATGCCGAGAAAACCTAAAAAGAATCTAACCCAATCAAGGACCAAACAGTGGAGTCTCACACTCCACTAAACAGAAGCAAACCGTAGAAAGACGGAGAGAACGAACAGAGACTCAGATCACAAAATCAAAGAAACATAAGCGGAATAGGGAGGACCGGAGATGAAATAACAGTGAGGTCCGTACCACAATAGGCAAGAGACAGTGGTAGGGAGGGAGCAGCACAGAAAAGCCATCCCTGGCACAGCACAGCTCTTCTTTTGGGGCAAGAGAGAAAAATTAATTTAATGACAGCAAAAAAAAAAAAAAAAAAAAAATCAAAAAAAAATATTGACCGAACCTTTTTTCCTTTTATTCAGACGGGAAAAAGAGAAAAATAATGGAGGTGACCGAGATGCACGGGTTGCAGCCGGTTGAGGAGCCCCTCGGCCCGCGCACCGCACGTGCAGTCATCACGTATTCACATACTACTCCACAGCTTTGTTTACTCATCATTTTGCCACCTTAATATGACACTCATATCACAATCCATCATTAACCCCAAAAGATAAATACTAATTACCATTATAATACAGATAATAAATATAATAATCATCCCTATCAGATAATGATATTTTCTTAATCCCCTTTTATATCATATACAAGTTGAAGTTGGTTTGTTTTGGTCGTCTTTTCATAGCAGTGAAATGTCATTTCGTTTAAACAAGAGCAGGTTTCTGTAAGTGATTGGACGATACAGATGAATCTGTTTGAAATGCATTCAAAAGGAGGTGATGCCATTTATGGTGTACAGTTTGGCGCCTCATATGAATAGAAGTTGCACCTATGATGCAATTAGGAAACATTATTTGTGGGCATTAAATACGAGTTTGGTTTAAAACTTTAAAAAAGAGATAAAGAAAGGTGGTTGATACACACAATTTATGTAAGAAAAAAGAAATGAAATTGAACTATAAAGAGATGGGAAAGTGTATAAAGAGAAAAAAAAAAAAATTTGAGGCTTTGGAGTTTGGAGGGATGAATTTAAAAGATGAAAAAGAAAGAGATTGGGGTGAGGGACACCAAGCAAGAAAGGGAAGCCCCACGAGCACGAGGGGACAACCATGCCGGGCCCACACCCAAACTATAAAAAGTGGGCCCCCAACCAAATCGATTATCTCAATCAATATATGCCTCCATTTTCCTCTTTCATTAGTTTTTGAAAATGGTTTAATCAATAATAAATAATTAATAAATCCGAAATGGCAGGGGACGAGAGGCACTTGCTCTATTTTAAATATTTGGGGAAAGAAAGGAAAATAAAAAAAGGGAGAGAGCCAGCAAAGCAATTGACCGTGACAGGTTTTGCTTTGACTGTACGTATCGGTTTTGCTTATCCGGTCGTTTGCTTTGACCAACTTTGCAAATGCCGAGTACATTGCCTTCCCTCCCACCCAATCAGACACTGACACGTGACCCTGCCGTCTCTGTCGCCAACCCCCGGTTCCTCACTCCCCCACACCCACCCTCCCCTCTCTCTATCTTACTGTTCCTTTAGCTCCCTTTATCTTTTAATAATTATTATATCGATATTATCACAAAGACCAAGTTTTGACTCAACTAATAATTCCTTTTTTTTAAAAACGGTTTAAATATCATTTTTACCACGGAAGTATTTGTAAGGGCTTTTTGCACCTAACATTCGGAAGTTTTTTTTGTATCGTTTTTGTCTTGAAAGTTTACAAAAATGAGAAAATATCTTAAGTTTTTTGGAAGCAAATTTGCTTTTTTTTTTTGGAGGAAATTTGCGCGGAAGTTTACAAAAGAAGAACGATCTAACGGCCAAGATCAACCGATCGGCAAAATTACAGGTTTTTAAACTTCTAGGGCAAAAATGATACCAAAAAAACTTCCGGGTGTTGAATGCCCCTTACCAATACTTCCATAGCAAAATTGGTATTTAACCCAAAAAAATAGGGCTACATAGCAAATTTCTCCAGTACATGTTCAAGAGTAATTTTGTTCTAAAAGTTATTTTTGGTTCAATGTAGCCCTGAAAGTTTTAAAACGTAGCAATTTTACCATTTTTCATTAAAAAAAATAATGTTAATCGTTTAATAATTGATATTGACTGTTAACTTTTCAACGAAAAATGGAAAAATTGCTACATATTAAGCCAAAAAAACTTTCAGAGTAAAATTACTTCTAGGCTTATACTTCCAAAACAAATTTACGATTCAACCCCAAAATATAATAAGAAATGGGATGGGTTTTGGTTGGATTCGTAAAGCTGCAGGATTACAGAATGGACCATATTCTTGTTTGAATAATATGAGGTGGAGTTTGAAGGTAGTGTCCAGATTGGATCTTTTTATATAGGTTGGGTTCAATTCTTTTAGTTTTAAAGGTTGGAACTTGGGACAGCCCCATTATTATTTTTTCGTGTGTGTGTTTGAAAGTGTATATTTTATTAGTGGTCTTCGATGTAGATGAAGGCGAATTGATTATTAGTAAAATGAAAAATAAAATATGGGGAGCCTGAGATCATTGAAAAGAAGGGGTGGGCCAAATCTGCCGTGGGGAGATTCAACTTTCAGACGCTTCGGGAGTCACATGACCAAAATATTATTTTAGGGAAAGGGCGTCACATGATCCGTGTACCTAGTCACTCATTCTCAGCGTTCACAACGAGGATCCCTCTATATTTTTCATTCTCATCTTAACTAAAAGATTAATAAAGTTAATTAAACTATTTTAAAATATTTTTATTTATTATTTTTCTCTAAATTAAATTGTCTAACATATAAACTTATATACTACCTAGGGTCCTAATTATAAGAGTTAGTTGATTTTTTTTTGGAGAGATTAAGAAAACTAAATAAATTATTTAATCATTTCATATATCGTGTATCCTTAGATTATATATTAGTTTATTAGTTAAACTAATTAGTTTGAAGAAAAAAATAAAAATAAAAATAATCTAAAGTAATTAATTAGCTTCTTTAATCTCTCTAGAAAAGTCAACTAGCTCTTATAATTAGAACCGGAGGGAGTATAATCTAATGATACAAAAGATATAATATGATTAAAAACTTATTTTGCTGCTTAACCTCTCAAAAAAAATCAACTATGTCTTATATTTAAGAGTGATAGAATATACTACCTCCGGTCCTAATTATAAAATCAGTTGACTTTTTTGGAGAGATTAAGAAAATTTAAATAAATTACTTAATCATTTCATATCTTGTGTATCTTTAGATTATATATTAGTTTATTAGTCAAACTAATTAGTTTTGGGAAAAAAATAAAAATAAAAACATTCTAAAATAATTTATTTAACTTCCTTAATCTCTTCAAAAAAAATCAACTAGGTCTTATAATTAGGACTGGAATGAGTAATATATTATTCTTAACACGAGGTTAGGGCTAGACTTAGACATGAACAATACTGATTCCTGTTGTTTTGCCCAGTATATTCCTTTATCCTCCTATTTGCTTCTACGTTGTTTGCTCACTGCCTTTAATTACCTTGATTTTTTAAAACAATCCCCTTTTCTCATGGGCTCTGGCATTTTTTTTTATAGAGTTTTCCTCCTCTCAATGAGTCCATCGAAGCAAGAAATAGGTTCAAACAAAAGTGGGAGTTAAATGGACATCGTTTTTAGTGCATCAAAAAATTATGGACTACATTTCGTGACCTGGCTTTTTGCCTCTGTTCTTCACTGTCCAGTGCCATCTTTTACTTAAAATTGTGCTGTTTTGACGCAAAACAGTGAAGAAATTAGTGATTCTATTTTATATATAAATATTTTAGTGTATTTAATGAAAATAGAGAGAAAAAAATATACAATAACAAATGAGGGTAAAGTTGAAAAAAAATACTTCTTATCTCAAACAATTAAGGGGATTTATAAATAGGATCGAGTGGTATTATTTTAGGATCTTGTATAAAAAATATATATAACAATATTGAAAAAACTACTTTTGTGATCTCAAAAAAATTATTTAAAAATCTTGAAAAAATATTTAGGATCTTGGTACTAAAAATATACTTCATGATATCTTTTCAAGATCCTAAATTAATTTTTTAAAATTATAAAATATTTTTCCAATATCAATCAATACTTAAAGTATTTTTTTAATATTTGTTAGATCCTAAAAAATTTATATAAGGAAAAAAAAAAAAAAAGCACCAACTTCTTCATTGTTTAGCACCGAAACGACGCAATTTTTACAAAGGGACGGCCGTGGAGGAGAGCATGGTCCTATATTTTTTACTAGCGGATCCTCTTACCACTATGTTATAACTTGTATGGGATCACTTTTGTGTGTTATAAAAGTGTTTATTTACATAAATTAAGACAAAAGTTATCTCACATATTTACCTCGTATATCGTAAATCATGATTGAAAAGTTGCTTTTGAAGACTCTAATCGTTATTCTAAACAATCACTATGTCATATTTTGAATTGAAAGATGCTTTTATATTCCATTCTACAACAATTTTTAACATGTAAGAACTACGTATTTGTTTGGATTAATGGTAAAAGCTATTTTTCCAACTTAATTTACAATATACGAAGTAAGTTTATAAAAAGAATTTTATTTTAATTTGCATGAACGTGATTTTCTACTCTATTTTCATAGTTTTGTTTAATCTGTTCCAATTTCAAATTAATGTTAACTAATAAAAAAGCTCCTCTAATATATCTTATAGGTCCCTAATTATATAAAGACTTTTATAATGTAAATTACACTATAAAAATATTGTTATAATTAGGACCGGAGGGAGGGAGTAATATATTAACTTTTCTCATGTGGAACGCATTGTTCCCCAGATATTCTATGCTTTTCCTTTCATTTTCACCTTCCTCACCCTGATATTGAAGCTGCCATGCATGTGTTAACACGGAGTGACTTTCCTTTGATATGGATTTTTTTTTTTTTTTGGAAAGTAAGTATAGTTGGACAGCGTTTTCGATCTCGGCATGTTTTAAATTTGGGCCATTGTTGACAGACGGCGACAGCCAGGCCCATTTAATGGATTTATAAGGCCCGTTGGGATAGAATGGCAACTAAGTGGGCTTATTGAAGACTGAGGATGGTCAGCGGCCAGCATTTCCCCCATTCCCCATAAACGCAATAAACAGTGTATCTCCTTAGATATGCAATAATTCCAGGAGACCCAGCCGTAAGATTTGTTAGTAGAAAAATAAAATGAATGCATGGTAACAAAAACCAAAGCGTTCACCAATAAGGGTTGGGTTTAAAGGAATGATATATCCCTCACAATGTGAGGAATCAATATTTAAATTCTCACCGGAAGGGTCTATATTTAGTATTCAACAGTGTCTCAAACATGATTGTCTTCAATAGGAAGATACTGTGCATAGTAAAAAAAAAAAAAACGGAAGCATCCCTTAGGTTAGATGCCATAAGCGCAAAACAGGAATTTATGAGTGTGTTTCTCATACATGCAAGGATCTAGCCTTTACAACTTGTGTGAGGTTGAAGTGTGTTAACTGTTGTACCCAAAGTTACTTAATCTAATAGTGGACCAACTAGATCACAAGGTGGTATTCGGTTCAATAGTAGACCAACTAGATTATAAAGTGAGCGGATTAGGGTTGGATTATCACTTTGTTAATTGAAAAAACTCTAACGAAAGGTATACTAGTTGCAAAACCTTGATATAAGTAAGTGTTTGCTTAGATATCTAGTAATAAGATAAAGGAAAAAACCAATGTATTGGGTGGCCCATAGAATTTATTAAAAAACTGGAATGAAAACTGTGTTGGGTATGGAGGGCTAGACTTGTTGAGGAGGCTAAAGTGGAGGGGAGACATATGGGGAGCAAAAAAAGTAGCCAACCTAATATGGGGTAAGGGAAAGGAACAAGGAGCAGAAAGAGAGGAAGGCAAAAGGGAAGTGATCAGTTATGGCCACATAGTTTAATTCAGTGAGTAATGATGAGATGCTACATGAAAGCAGAAAGTTGTTTTGTCTACTCATCTACGTCCCCACTTCTACTCAATCACACGCACATTCCATGTACCCATACTCACTTCGATCTCCATAATTGTACACAATTAAAGGTCTGCTCTATTATTGCACGTGTCATTGGCTAGCTAGCTAATTGAAACTTGATTTGCATCCATGGCTCCTTCTTTTGCTTTTGCCTCAGACAATGACTCTTCACCTTGTTCTCTCAACTTAATTATGGCCACTACTCCCTTTTCTTCCTCATGCATTTTTTCTCCCTAACATTATTGTGTTTGAAAATATTTTCAAAATTCATGTGGTTTGTCTTCCGCCATTCAATTGTATACTACCTCTGATCCTTAATATCAAAGCTAAACAATCAATTTTAGTAGATCAATGAACTTTAAGCTAGCTATTATATTTGTGGATTTCCTTGTAATATCATTTATAATATTGTGCATTGTAACTATTTTCGATAAAAATCCCTTACTATATACAATCAATAAGAATGATAGACAAAAAATTATAAATTTTAGAAACACGGTGATTGATGTCTTATACTTAGGATTAAAATAAACTCCTTGTCCCATACCAATGTTTAGAACTAGAAGAAGTGCTTCATAATCTGCCCTATAGAATTCTATATATAGTATACTTGGCATAAAACTTCTTGTATATCTTTTTGTTCCCTCTACTTGAGAAGATATATATATATATATATAATTGGTTCATAGGAACATGAAAGAGCTGTCACTTTATTCATTGGATGAACCACTTTACGCTATTCATTGGATGAATAACTTTACGCGTTTCGTTTTATATTCATACATACATACATATATACATATATATATATATATATATGCACGTATAAATTATTTTTAATTAGTACACGAACTAATAATATACATGGATCGATCCACTTTTTAGTCATCATTAAAATACCCATAAATTACGTTTGATGTTTCACTGGATGTATACATCTCATTGTTAAAACATACGCATCAAATAAATTATTGAACGCAACTTCTAATAAAATTATAAATTATAAAACAAATTCTTAATAAAAAATCGCATATGGCAGATATTACCCGACAAATTTGCACTTTTTTTGGCCAACAGACAAATAGAATTACTTTATCTTAATGAAGTAGATGCTTTCATGATCTATTTTTCTCATTATCTCTTTAAGTCCATCTGGACCGTTGATTGAAAAGATGAAAGAAAAGTCAAGTATTGATTGAAAGAAACGTGATTTTATTTAAAGATTATTAAATATGATAAGAAAAAGATGATAAAAGAAAGGATAGAGTTTGCTATACATTAATCCGGATAAAATATTCCCCACCCCGCCAATTTGGCAAAATTGTATTCTTGCCCCTTTGTTGTTGGTACTAGGAAACCTGTCCGTCGTAAGAAGAAGATACCGTCGGTCTTACAAACAAAGTCACATACATAGCAGTATCTCTCAAAGCCATAACCATATTAAAAGCTTTAATTGTACAATAAATAATTAAGAAACATAAAAGAAAAGAAACAGTTCATGTGACAGCGCATCGAACCTTAACTCCAAAATACCTTGTTTCATCGCCAACCATAATTTGGCCATTACGTACAAAGCAGCTACTACATATGATTTAAAGGCCACGACTTTGAGATCATTTCCTCACCCAAAAAAAAAAAAAAAGAATGAAAGAGCACACCAAGACCAAACAAGGCTGGTTCACCAGGTGTATGAAGGCCCCCATCAGACTCCTCCAAAAAGCCAAGCACTTCTACATCCACGGCATCACTGAGTGCTCCGGCCGCTTCCCTTACCTCGACACCGCCATGGGCTGCCCCACCGGCCAACTCTCTGCCGCCCTCCCCCGCAGCTTCAGCGTTGCCTCCTCCGCCAGATCAAGCTCCGCTGAAGATTATAAGGACCTCATCAAGGCTACTGCTTCAAGGACTTATGCCAGCCGAGTTGATTTTGAGGTCCCGGCGAATCAGCCACGGGCGCCGGTGACAGTTCCTCGGAGTCGCAGTGTTGTCATTGGAAGAATTGACGAAGACAAGCCTTGTGACTTTGGAAACAATCTCCCAGTCAGGCCTAACATATACCCCAGAAGCAAAAGTTATGCGGCCCGCAGAGGATCAGGGGTGCTGGTTTAACATTCAAGAAAAACTATGGTCAGCTGAAATGATAATATTTTCCTTTTTGAGAGAATTATATTCAAATTATTGGTTCTTCTTTTTTTTTTCTTTTTTTAATACAGAGGGTGGCTTGAGATCTCTCAGTGACATTTAAGGAGGTATGTGAATGTATGAGCTTGAAAGAAATATGTCTAGCTAAAATCAGAATGCTTGACGCTTTTTTCTACTGGAAGTTTTGTGAATTTGTGGACCATGAGTAAATTCTAATTAATTCGTGTCGTTTGTGTGTGTCAAGATCAAGGAGTTATTTATCACGCCGTTACTTATTACAAGTCCAGTTTATTAAGAAAACAATTATCCTAAATATCAGTTCATTACCTTAGTTGTTAATGACTTATTTTTAAATTTTATCTATATTTAAAAGGTGAGAAAGAATGTACTGATATAATCTTTTACCTAATACTGATTATTAAATGGGAGGAAAAAAAAATTCACTTGAATTTCAAAATCTCTAATCAATTATTTCTTTTTAAAATAAGTTGTCAATCATTACATAAGTGCAATTAATCCATGTACTCTTCTAAGCAACATGACTAACTTAGAATTTTGAAGTTCAAGTGGGAATAGATCATATCTCTATCAGAAGATATGACTCGACCTGCTTAAGATCTAACTTATTTGTTAAAAAGGTTAGATCAATGCATATTTAATAGTTTAAACATGCAAATAGAAGTTAGACCTATTTTGTTAAATCCAGGTAAATATAACTATATTTATATCATATAAATAATACGATATTTATTGTTTTATTCATTCTCAATTATATTCTAATTTAAATTTATAATTAGTCAGTTATGGCACTACCCTGGGTTTTTTGCGTTTTTATCTCCTTTTCATTATGAAAAATTCAACTTCTTGGACTCAAACGTTGAAACCTAGTAATCCCAAAACCCATCATGCTTTTGCTTATTGGGCATATTTAGGTTAGGGTGCTTATTTTCTATCTGAATTTTTTAAAAACTCGGTAGGAAAAAGTCAGATTATAAATATTATTTATATTTGGATTGATGGTGGTAAGTGGCGGGACCCATGTCAAAAGGCGAGAGCTTTTTGAAAAAAAATACCCTATGGAACTTTTTTTTCTTTAACTGATTTTTAGGAGCTTAAAAAAAAAAAAAAAAAAAAAAAAAAAAAAAAAAAAAAAAAAATCCAAATTGAACTTAAAACTCAACTCAAACACTACACTTCTGGCTTTTTCCCTACCGATACTTCTTTTTTTCTGATTTTAAGTTACATAAAGCTCTTTTTTTCTGATTTTAAGTTACATAAAGCTCTTTCCAAACAGGACCATTATCTCTATCCCCACCATCGCAACTTGATTTCTACTTAGTCATCGCCATTCCTTGATGCTTCAGTCATTCACACTGCATATGGAAAATTTCTTAGAACATGCAGAGCAATTTGCAGGCATGTACTCCCTTTCCCTTTGAAACTGTTTATTCAAGGACACATAACATCATAAGAATTTACTGTTGTGATCAATATAGGCATGCTTATATATACTTTACTATAGGAAAATGCTAAAAAATCTAGCAGGAAATTTTCTTTTGTATATTCTTTTAACTATTTATGGTTGTATCCTTATTGTTCTCAAAGTTGATCCAACGTCCAGAAAGGGGGAAATTACTACGAGGATATCTCGCTTCCTTGTATCCTTATTGTTCTCTTGGGAAATTACTACTGTGATAAATATTTTTAAAGATATAGGCTTTAAAGCCTACCCATGGCTTTTAAGGCCTACAACATGAGACCTTTAAAAGGGTTTTAGATTCAACTAAGCCTTGTGAACACTCAGAGTCTAAAAAAACTTGTATTCAAATTCAAATCTTTTACTCTTATTACAGGCTCAGGCCTAGATAGTCAAAATCTGATATAGCTTGTCCTATTTTCATGTCTAAATTTAAGTTGTATCTTATTGTCTCGTTTCCTATTAAAAAACGTCAAATTTGAAAAAAAATTAATCAATTTAAGATATATTAAATGTTTTAACTTTTATTATGAGATTTGGTTAACTGAACTTATAATAATAACCAAAATGATATATGTATTTGCGGCTTACAGATAAATGAAACAGGTCAACTAGAAAAGGAGATTTTTCCTTTCGTGCATGCTTTTATAGTACTCCTTCTTGAGACCAAAGTTATGAATTAATCAAACACGAGTATTAATCAAATTTCAACAGTAAAAAATGGGCGAACATTACGCTTCCCTATGGTTAAATATGAAATACAGATTTACTGACACTGCAACGTAAACTTCTTGACCATATATGATGCACGCCCAAAATAACGAAAAACCCTTAAAACAAAAATTGACGGTGGTACAGTGCGGAGGCGGAAAACAAGCAATCCTTGAGATGTGAAGTTACAAAGTTGAAAGTCGGCAACATGCCCAAAAGTAGAAGGGAGATGAGAACTAGAAGTGGGCTTTAAAGGGACTGATTTAGAAACATCACCATCAATATCCTCACTCACCCTTCTCATCATTTACCACTCATTGCTCCTTCACACTGCAACTACTAAACAACTTAAGAGGGATTTAATCATTCTACTTATGTCCTTTTCCGTTTCCAATTTTCTAACCACTAAATGCATGCTTATCATCTTCCCCTGTTTTTTTCTCCACCTCTGTTCCAACTTGCAATACTTGGTCTCTTTATTTAAGCCATTGCACAACATTTACTTTATAAAAGTAATTAACAAGGCTAGCTAATAGGCCTAGTATATTACATTGCATCTAAGTCACATTATTAATAGGTTGAATATAAAGAACAATGATTCTGGAGAATCAAACTAATTTAGAATGATATTCTTACTAGCTTCAAGCTCCCAATTTGCGGGAACCATGGTGCAAATGACTTATTCATCATCATACAAATAGAATATGACATGCGTATACAGAAAACGTACTAGAATGGCAAAGGTACAACTTTTGGAGATGCAAATGAACACCTAACATATAAACAGAACACGTATCATCTGATGAAGTAAATGCTGAGAAAATCAACAACCTCGTAGGTCACGCCACCTGAGATACACTAATCCAGCACGATAGTGACTGTATGCCCCAGCTACGACCAATACATGGAAGAGTTGGTGGCTGTGGCCAGCAATGTCGAATTTGCCAGGCATCCATCTCTCAGGAATCCTGGTGGCATAAACAAGAGCCCCAAGTCCATAAAAAAGGCCCATCAGAATTTCATACCCTGTTGTGTGAAACACCTCAGGCTCGCCCCAGAACCAATAAAGCTTATGCAGAATCGGTCCTATGCCACACAGACCCATCCCACAGAAAAGGGAAGCTCGAAAGGTTCGAAATTTGGGTTTTTGAAAGGAGGGAAGCAGAGAAACCAGGGTAGCGGCAATGCCTAACAGAGTTATAAAACCCAAGTACAGGTTGCAGAAGAAGGGATAGCACATAAAAGAGTAATACACTGGAGGGAAAAAGGAGGTACAGATAAGGGAAGCAATTCCAGCGTAATCAAGCCTGAGCATGATGTATGATAGTCTCTCTGAGTGGCAAGACACGAGATGACACACACTGCTCACTAGCAAGCAAAACATGGCTCCTCCTAAGAATACGAAAAATGGCAGCCTTGAAATAGGTTTCAGCATCAATGGAGCTATCAGGTTGGCCAAGTCCTCTTTTACGCTATGCTGCACAAATAATTAACATTGATATTATTACTTACGAGGATGAAATATGTTGGGGTTCTCCCAATAGCACTTACCAGAACACAAACATCAGTGTGGTTGCCACTGGAAAATCGCTCTGGCAAACAATTGTAAAGAAGTTCTTTTACGTGCCAACTTGAGATTGATGGAAGCATGTCCATTGTGGGCAGTGAAGTTTTGAAATCTTTCCTGAGTTTGTGAAGATCAGGCATGGAAGGGAGGCATGTCAAGAGTTCTGCTTGCAATTTGTTCATGTCGGCCTTCATAAGCATCTCAGGAAAGTGCTGTAGAGAATGAAGATCTACCACTTTTGGTACTTTCATTGCGGTGTATATAGTCAATGAAAGAAATAGGAAGAACCCAATCAAATGTCTGCAAGAGATAACAAACTATGAGAAAAAACCAGGGAATTTGCGAAAGATGCGACATTGGCCGGACATTTTTTCTAGGCAGATATTCGTTAAGGTCATTTGACTTATCTAATTCTTACGAAAGGGACAAATATGAGAGACAAAGAAACAGAAAAGATCTTTCAAGTCACAATACCGAATCCCATAGACGATTCACAAACACTTACAGAATCAAACAGCAGACATATCTATCATTTACTTACAGAGAAACAACCTATAAGCCTAATAAACAAGGTCTACCAAAGGTTGTACAGGAGTTGACATAAAGAATTAGAATCTTTATAATTGTGAAAATCTTGAAGGTTCTGTTGAAGCACAACTTTCATGACGTTTAATTGCAGGTGAGTTTAGGAAACCATGATAAGTTAACCTTTGGACACAGGTATCTTATTAATAGAAGTTCACGCCGATAGTATATAGCACTTGAGGAGCTATTACTAGGATTTACGACAGAGCCATATTGAGTCGATATATACTAGGACAAGCAGCAAGGAATACTTTGAATTGAATTGAAAATTATTCATTATAAATAAAACAAGAAGGGACAAACTTTAAAACTAAAAACAAGAAGTTGCGTATCGGAGTCTTACGTCCAAACATTTAGAGTTTCGTTATGGATGGAGAATATGCTGAGTAAGACCTGCTTCATGGGCCATTCAGATCGATAGTGACCAACAATGTACTCATTGTCTCTCAAATAACCAGGCAATGAGTGATACTCAACCAGCTGGTACTTCACCTTCTTCCACAACCTTTTCCCTTTCCC
This sequence comes from Acacia acuminata, assembly GCA_019022655.1. NCBI lineage: Eukaryota > Viridiplantae > Streptophyta > Magnoliopsida > Fabales > Fabaceae > Acacia > Acacia acuminata. Next base: position 8,497,662 of record JAFJYI010000002.1, read on the forward strand.
TTCCCTCACCGAACGAGCCCCGCAGTTTTCCATCGAACCACAAGACACTAAAGCAATCAAACAGAGTAAAATCGTCAATAAAATCCACAAGAGTGCTCTGTTCTATTACTGAGAAGACGTTGGCATCAATGCATATGGCATCTTTAGCAAATATAAAGCTCTAAATTTTAAAGATTTCACGAGAGACTGCAAACATAGGAAATAATGGGTTTATAATAAAATCCAAACCTTTTTCCTACTTCGGATACATATTATATATGGTCAGATGGAGGGCCACCTTATTAGATGCAACCCAAAATGATTAAAATTGAATCCCAAATAAATATCGGAGGAAAGAGCACAGAAAAACACCTGAAACTGAAGAACCAGCAGCTAAGAACAGAGTTAAGAGAAAGTGTACTAGCAGTAATGCATGATTATAAATAATGGGTATGGTGGCGGAGAAAATCAGAGGCTAATTAAAAGCGTGATTTTTGTGTTTTTTTGGGGGGGAGGAAGGCGAGAGACGAGAAAAAAGATGGGAGAAATTGGATCGTAAGCAGAAGGGGGAATGAGGACAAAACCGCCAGAAAGAGGAGATAGAAGATTCTTGTGGGAGATGCGAAGATGCCAAGGAAAAGGGGTGATTCTTACGATGGTTTTGTGTTTCTGAGTTTGGCACGTTTTGGAGGGTACTTCATAATCTTTTGCGGGATCCATAACTACTTGTCACAATGTCGACATACCCACCTACTCTTTCATGCCTCAAATTATTTTACTATGTTTTCTTTCTTCACTTATTTATTTCTCAAGCAAGTGTATTTTAAATTATTAGCATGACGTACTTGTGCAAATTAACAGACACGGCTTTCCTTATTGGAATAAATGTGAGTTTGATCCACATAATTGATCTACCCCTCCTTTCATATATGATACATTATCTAACTTAGAGTTAATTAATTAGCCTCGTTTAGATCATCTTATTTTTAACTTAAAAGCTAAAACTAAAAAAAAAAAAAAAAAAAGCTTTTAAAAAAAACTTAAAAGTCTTTTGGTGATTATATAAATTTTTTAACTTAAAAGTTGAAATTAAAAATAAGTTGTTTGACAAAATTTTTGTCATAGCACTTTTTCTAATAAAAATTATCATAAAATGTATATTATAATAGGGTGGTAGTGGTGGTGGTGGGGTGGTGGGGTGGCGCGGCATACGGCGGAATGGTGGTCGATCGAGATTACAGGTTCTCTTTTCAATTTTTTTTTAAAAATAAAAATATAGCCTATAAAAAAAAGAGCTTAAAAATAAGTTCCTCCTCTAAATGAGCTTATTTTTAAGCTCTTTTTTTCTTCATTATAAAAAAAATGCTCTATTATAATTTTAAGAAAGCTTATTTAAAATCTATTTGGCCAAAATTTTACTTTATAAGTTATAAGTAGAAGATAAGCTAGGCCAAATAAAAGACTAAGTTAGTTAATATAATATATATTTTTTAATATAACATAATTATATTCTTACTTATCTCATTTTCTTTCCTAATTGATTATTATTGGACAATATTAATAGAGGTAAATTAAGAAAATATTGACAATTTTAAAAAATAAGTTATATATTTAAGATCAAAATCAACTCTCTAAATATGTTTTATATTAAAAACAAGAGGGAGTAAAAAATAAAATAAAGTAGAAATTTGCTATTTTGATACCAGGTAATTTATTTATTTATTTTGATGTTCCTATAGAATATATTTCCTTAAAAAAATTATAAGGATGTCCAAGTGGTGTTGCGTCTCCCGATTCCATACTGATCGTTCTAAACGACACGGCATTGTCTTTTACCAAAAATCTTATGTCATTTCTCCTTTGCATTACACATTGGAATTGGCCCACTTTGAGGAGCTTGTTGGGCACCAATGGATGCCAACACTGAACAGAAAGGTGCCCACGTCACGTGGCACGCGCCTATGTTATGTGGTCAGCATTTGCCCCTCCAAAACAAAAAACATGGGGAAAAGTCCTTTAAGGTCCTAAGAGACTAGGAAAATATCAAAAATATCCCACAAAAAATTATGATGTTAAAAAAGTCTCAAATTCAAAAAATGAGGAAAAAATTAAAATAATTAGCAACAAAATTCAAATAATTAGCAAAAAATTAAAATAATTAGAAAAAAATTCAAAAAAATAAAATAATTAAAAAACTCACCGATTGGCCCCACCAGATGAAGTTGTTAATCACCTACAAAAAGAACTACCTTAATGATTTCACATAATCCCTCATTTATATCAATAATCTTTTAGGAAGAAATTGACAAAAATTAGAATGTTGTATTCAATGTTAACAAGTATGCTTAGCAACAGAGATCATATACATCAACATGCCATTTTTTGTCATAACCATTTTTGGTGCTATTTTAATTTTTTGAAATTATTTTATTATTTTAAATTTTTACTAATTTTTTTCTGTTATTTCATGTGTCATGTTTCAATCATTGTGTAAACACGTATATGATATTCTTCTCTCTTTGGTAATCACGTCAAACACTCTATATAATGTAATTGAATCTCTTCAGTTTAATAGATTGATTCTTCCATTGAATTATATGTCATATTGAGATATTGGCATGGTATCAAAGTCATAGTCACTCCGACGAAGCTCTGTTTTCCGGTCATTCTCAGGAGACAGAAACAAAGGCATTGACGGTGATTAGTCTCCAGTTTTGGATTGATCTATCACCAACACAATGTCCACAACAACTTTTCTACTAAGCAGTCGAGGCTTTACAAACAAGAAGATCACAATAAAGCTTGACGATTCCAACTATCTTATATGTAAGCAACAACTAAACAACATCGTATATTCTCCTATCTCGACGGTTCTATTCTTGTGCCACCTAAACTGGTTTGCAGTGATGAAACTGGTTTGGAGGTTGACAATCTAGCGTTTGAGACGTATGAGCAACTTGATTCTGCACTAGCCTCATGGCTTCTTGCACTGGTAACGTCATCTGTCCTACCTTGATTTAGTTGGTTTAGAAACATCTGCTCATATTTGGCTTAAATTGAATAGGCTATAATCTGATAAATCTGATTCCAAGATTTTGTATTATCAAAACTTGTTGACAAATCAGCGAAAAGGAGAACTAAGTATGTGTGACTACTTAGATAATCTAAAGTCTATATGTGATCACTTAGCTCTGCTAGGTGAATCGGTGTCTGATGCAACCAGGATTTCGCATATCTTGAATGGACTCACGATGGAATATGAGCCAGTGATTGCAATTATTAATGCAACTAAACAAAGATTTGATCTAAATACTGTAACAACAATGTTGCTTGATTTTGAAGCTAGACAGAAGTCATTCATTGCTAATTCTATATCACAAGCACATACAAGCACATTATGCTGTTGTGTCATCCAAGAACTTGGACTATTCTCAAGATGATCCGATGGTCTTTGCTGCTCAATCTTGTGCTGCTGGTTCAATGAATCATGATCAACCTGCATTTTCTCGTTCTCCAGCAGTAGCAAAGGACATGGTAGAGGTCAAGTTTCTTTCTATCAGAATAAACCATCATGTCAGATATGTCACAAGGTATGACATCTGGCTGATGTATGCTACTTCAGGTAGGATTCGTCTACTCATAATCGTGCCTCGGCTCAGGTTCACTTCACTGGTATGGCTAATCCTTCACATATGATATCCTATGATTCATATGATACTGATAATCAATGTAGTTGGCCTTCTCACTACACTGAGATACCTGTGCCATCGCCTCAATCAGTAGCTCCTTCATATAGTCTTAGTTCCAATGTTAAAAGTTCTCAGTTTGTTAAATCAACACCTATGACTACGCCATTTGCTCCTGTGACAAATACTCAAAAATCACCTTGTGAACATGTTGTACCTCATGCATTTGCTGCTTCACCTGAGATTATTACAGATGAAGCTTGGTACCTTGACTCTGGAGCTACTCAACACATTATTAACTTAGAAAAAACTCTCCATTCCGCTACTGCACCAAAAGGTAAAAGCACACTATGATTGTTGGTGGAGGCACCAGTATTCTAGTGACTTCTATAGGTACCACATGAAAAATGTTTCAACATCTGCATTAAATTTAAACAGAGTATTGTGTGTCCCAAGTATGCAAAAGAATTTAATATCCATTGCACAAATTACCAAAGAGAATGGAGTATCGATAATAATATTTTTTTGATATTAGAATTTTCTCTGTTTTTTTTTTAAAAAAAATATTTTTTGATTTTGGGAACTTAAAGAATCTCCCAATATAAGGAAAATCGGGTCGGCTGATTTATACTATACTGCTCAAAGCAAACAAATATCATCAACATCTCTGCTTCAAAACTTTAGCAACATACGGTCATTTTTACGTTAACAATGGTAAGTTACAAACAAATATAAATTAAAAATCTATCCAAAATTAAACAACGTTCGTTGTTTATAAAAATTAGAATGAAGGACCTAATAAAAAAGATATTTATTGATAATGACCATGAAAATTGTAATTATTTAGAAGGACCAAATACAAATATATAAAATTGAAAATACTAAAATGCCCCTAATGAAATTTTTTGCATTCTCACCTATATTCTCCCCCACATTCTATTTTTAAAACTAGTATAAAATTCTAAATTTCACTAATTTTTTTTTTTTTTTCTCAATTTTCATTTTTGACAACTTTTATATCTGCATGAAAAAAATTACACATTCTTTAATTTTGTCAAAATTATAACTTTTAAATAAAAAAAATATATATATATATATATAATTTTAATAAAACTCAAAGTCTGTTATAATTTTTTATATATGTTAAACCAAGAAAGTCTATACCTTTTATTTGTTAGAAGAAAATTCATGTGTGTTAAGAAAATTCATTTAATGTTGATAAATTTAAAAAATATATAAATAATTTATTATATCTAAATAATTAAATAATATATTGTTTAAATGAATATGGAACTTGGTGAAAAAACATTAAAAAAAATATGAATTTAATTTTGTTAATTAAATAACGTATTTATTACATGAATAGGAACCTTGTGAAAAAAAAAATACAATCATGTGACATGTGAATGATGGGTGGTTTCATTTTTGATTTAGTTATTTTCTAATTATAAATATAAGAGATAATAGGTGAAGTTTTGTTAGAGGTAATTTAGTAATTTTAAATTTATATTATGATGTTTGGTCCTTCTAAGTAATTACAATTTTTGTAGTCCTTTATAATAAATATGATTTTTTTTAAGTCCTTTATATTAATTTTCCCAAATTAGAATTACCATACAACTAAATTAAGTAATACTGCAACAAATTAGCCACGAAACAACATTTTATCTCCACAGAAGACGTTATATATTGGAATTCTTTTAGATAATTTTACAAGGCATTTAAGCATAACATGTTTTCAAAATGTGGAATTGCCATATTTGGTATTTTTTTTCCCCAATCGGTTCACTGAAACCTTTGGTATTGATTAATCCGAATTTGCCCCAAGTCGAACCCACGGTTGTGAGAGAATAGCTCTCAACACATTTTCTTCATTCTCAGGCCTTGTCAAGGATATGATTAAGAGAAAGCAAGTTCCTTATCACTTGCTCTCAACGGATATTTTCAAACTTCCAAAACATATACTCCCCTCCGGTCCTAATTATAATACCTAGTTAACTTTTTTGAAAAGATTAAAGAAGTTAATTAAATTACTTTAAAGTATTTTTATTTTTTTCTTCAAACTAATCAGTTTAACTAATAAACTAATATATAATCCAAGGATACACAACATATAAAATGGTTAAGTAACTTATCTAGCTTCTTTAATCTCTCCAAATAGGACCGGAGGTAATACTTGTTATGAAACCGATACATTATACATACATGAAACCTTGGTGGGCTCCGTCAGTGGAGACATGTGGCATTCGTTGATAAATGAGAAGTTTATATGGACCATCAGGCAAGATGGGAGTTATAAGTGGGCCTTGGTTATTAGTGACTGCACCCACTACCCGGCCCAAGCAACAGAGTTGGTCTGAAACTGAGGTCTGAACAAATTAGATAATATCGTGAAATTGTGAAAATGACAGCTCCAGTTTACGAAGAGGACAAAGCATACAAGAATTAAAGAAGTTAATTAAATTACTTTAGAGTATTTTTATTTTTTTCTTCAAATTAATCAGTTTAACTAATAAACTAATATATAATCTAAGCGATACACAACATATGAAATGGTTAAGAACTTATTTAGTTTTCTTTAATCTCTCCAAAAAAATTTAACTAGATCTTATAATTAAGAGCGGAGATAATACTTGTTATGAAACCGATACATCATACATACATGAAACCTTGGTGGGCTCCGTCAGTGGAGACATGTGGCATTCGTTGATAAATGAGAAGTTTATATGGACCATCAGGCAAGATGGGAGTTATAAGTGGGCCTTGGTTATTAGTGACTGTACCCACTACCCGGCCCAAGCAACAGAGTTGGTCTGAAACTGAGGTCTGAACAAATTAGATAATATCGTGAAATTATGAAAATGACAGCTCCAGTTTACGAAGAGGACAAAGCATACAAGAATTGTACTGTTGTCAAATTGTAATACCCAAAGACCCACGGTAATATCGCCACGATCGTCTTCTTCATGTTCTCTTCCTAGACCATAACTCAACCATTTTTGAAGTCTACTAATAAGAAATATAAGAAGTGCGTATATCTATATCACCGGTCACTCTCGGTCACATCCACCAGAAAACCCCATGATTCTTGGCGTGCGTCAGTGAACCTGGAAGACTAGCGTCAGATTTCATTCACACAGAAACTCTCTGCTTCTTTCTGCATTACTTCTCATGGCCCTCTTTCCTTTCCTAACACACACTCACCTCTCAACTCCATTTCAAACGTCATCTTCTTGAAACCCCAGGACACGTTCCCTTCACTTTCTTCAACAACTAGCCCTTTCCTATTTAACACTTCGCTCTCCGCTCCTTGATATCTTGGTGTTTGGGTGGTGTTCTGGTGAGATGGGAAATTGCCAGGCGGCGGAGGCGGCCACCGTTATAATTCAGCACCCGCAAGACTACAAGATCGAGAGGATTTACTGGTCTGTTAGCGCTCAGAAGGTGATGAACTCGAACCCGGGTCACTACGTCGCACTCATCGTTAACTCGTCCACCCTCAAGTCTCCTGACGGCACGCCTTTGAAGCATCTCAAGCTTCTGCGACCAGAAGATACTTTGCTTATGGGACATGTTTATCGCTTGATCAGTTTTGAAGGTTTTACAACTAACTTCATTTATTTTTCATGCTATTTCTCCTTGTCTCTGTTTTCCCCCCCTTTAATTAGCATTTTCTTTATGGCGGCCTCAAGATGTTTTGAAGGAATTTGCTGCCAAGAAATGTGTGAAGCTTGGGAAACTGCTGAAGCAGAGAGGAAGCATGGAGATTCAGATGAAGAATAGAGATAGCAGAGCTTCAAATCCTAGTGCCGTGAAGGTAAATAATATAGAATGCCACCTCCATGTTTCAAATTACATTGAGTCGAAGCTATTCTGATTTTTATAATCAGACCTACATCGTTAAGGTGGACTGGTGTTTAGTTGGGTTTGGGATGTAGCTATTCTGCTGTGATTTTTGTTTCTAATAGCTTTAGGTAAACATGGAGGAATGGAAAACAGAGAGATAAAAGAGAAGATTACCTCTTCTTTTCTCAATCACAATGCACAAAGGGATATTTATTACTCGCATTTCCTTTCGTTGGATTCGTCTGCTTAGAGTGGGTTAACTTATACATGATCTTGTCTTCAGCTATTGGAACAATCCGACCTTTGTTCTAATTAAATTCAAATATGTGGACTGATATTTCAGATGTGATCTGTTCTAATTGATTTGGAGTGTGTGAAGAGAATAAACGCATCTCTAATGATTAGATATTTTTGCCAACATCTTGCTTGTCATGTGAGAATTCTAGTGAGCTTTAAATCCTTTAAATTTCGGGTGAAAGGTGTTTAATTTAACCTATACGGACGGTGGTGGCTGTTGGAACCAACCTCATGTAGCTTTCATGTTAAGAGTCAATATGAATAGTAATTTTCTGTTTTCCTTTCATGGCGTGGTAGGCCATCCAAAAACCTAATTGGCCTTTATTACACTTGGTGTGAGTGTCAGGTTGAAAAGGAAGTTCACCGAGTGGCAAGCAATGGCAGAAGCAAAGCTGTGGGGAGGCATAATTGTGGTGGAGGACAGTGGAGGCCAGCCTTACATAGTATTGCAGAACTCGGAAATTGAGCTCACTGTTGCCCCCATGAATAAATCAAACACCAACGAGCAAACCTTCCATTCACTCTTGTAATATGTTTGAGACTCTAGGGTTTGTGAAAGACGTGGAGGCTTCTATATAAGGACATTTGTATATTAAACTGCTTCTTCTTGAGCCGTTCCTGTTTAATGTGAATCATTGTTTCCTCCTTGTTTTCTTTCTGATAAACTCTACCCATATCTCATTTCATTGGATTGGGTTTTGTGTCGCATTAAGATGTTGGGTGTCTGTTTTTGTGTTTTTTTCGTTAGGTCATTGTGCAAGAAACTTGCAGGGTGATTGGGTGCAGATGATGATGTGGTCCTACGTACTTTTCTTGTATTTTAACAACAGGACAGTGGTTTGCTTCCAGGTCTTGTCACTGGCATTAATGCCCGTCGGGGCCCCTGTCCTGTGGGATTTAGTTTCCCTGCCTATCAAAGGATAGGCAGGGAGAGCCTATCCCATCTGGTCCGTCCAGATGGGATTTAAACGGTCCAGATTTTTTTTTTTTAGTTTTTATTTTTTCAAAAAAAATTATTTCAATGGGTAGAGAATCTAAAATAAAGATAATTTCTCAACTAACATTTTTTCAAAAAATTATTTTTTTTATCCAAAAAGCAGATGTTTAAAAAAATAAAATCTGGACCGTCCAGATCGCATCTGGACGGTCCAGATGCTTTGGGCGCTTGGTGCCTATCCAAAGGATAGGCACCGAAACGCGGTCCTGTCCTGTGAGGCTGTGATCGTAAATCAGGATTTTGTCTTTTGATTGTAAGAATCAATGCCTTGTTTTAAAATTTTGTTGGTAGAAATGGGAGTGAGTGTGAGACAGAGAGAGAGTAAAGTTCGATCGTAACTACACGTTACCAAACCCTTTTTGTTGTTGTTGGTGAATGAGGACGACCTAACACATGTCTAACAACTCTGTCATGAAGTTAACACAAAATTCGTAGTTGTCCTGAACAAAAACAGAGACATATACGATAGTTCTTGGGTAGTTAGTGCTAGATCCACTAGCTAGGCAGCCGTTAAAATGAATTGTATGTAATCTAACCATGGCTTGCTTTTGTTTTTGGTTGAATCAAGGGTCAATGAAGCAATCACTTTACCCCCTGCTTTTCCTACATTCCTGCCTTTTCATCGATGGTTTGATTGAAGATATCTTTGTTCTGAATATTTTCGAGGATTTGTTTCACCACATGGCATAGGCACTTTGCTTCTTACAGTATGGCCTCCAGCTGTGAAGATCTTTCCCATTTTCTTTGTTGCTCATTAAATCATATACGTGTCATGAAATGGTTTGACAGTCAATTACTGTCATAGTAGTGTAAAAATTCAAATGTGAGCAGCATAGAACATAGTCCTTTGTTCTTTGTCACATGACAAAGTGTTTTCTTCAACAAGGTTTGGAGCAAAATGGAGAGTTTTGGGTCGCACACATGTTGGTCCAACCCAAACCCACAATGAAGGTTTTGTTTTCTCGCTGTTGGACTGAAATTTCCACTTTTGGCTACTCGGACAATATGTTTTTGGTATGGATCCCCGTCAGTCCCTCATCGTCCTTCACGAAATCAGGACAAATTTGAACAATATGGTCACATAACCAAGAGGTTTCTTTTTTGTTAAAAAAAAAAAAAAAAAAAAAAAAAAAAAAAAAAAAAAAAAAACAGAGAGGTTTCATCTCCTTTAAGCCACGATAGGACATTCCTTTCGTCATTTCGTTCTGATCCCTGGCCTTCAACACAATACATTGTATCCTTCAACATATTTCAGAACATGTTGAATTGATATATGCGTGTATTGAATTGAAGAGTTTGTTATATCGAAACTGATTATTCTCTAGCATTGCAGAGTAATTTTGAAGAAATTAATATGTTTAGACCTTTTTTTTTTAAATAATAAAAGGCAAATGAAATTAATAATGATAGTTAAATGTCAAATAATATCACCAGGACCGAAAGAAGTAAAAAGAGATAATAAAATGGGAAAGTGGGCCAGGCGTAAACTATAAAGCGTATTTTTCAATTGGTTTTTGGAATACCTTTCATGATTTATGAGATAAATATGTGAAAAGATTTTATTTACCCATGGAAAATGATGTTTAAAAGTCAAGTGGTTTGGGTGTTATCCAAACACTCAAGTTATGTTTGGATCAGTTTTTGGAAAATAGTTTTTATAATTTATAAAACTATATAAAATGAATTTTGTTTCAACAACCTTAAAAGGGAAAATGTGTCAAACATAAAGCTTGGGCCATGTTGTTCATTGTTTCAGTGAATGTTTAGATTTACTTTTGAAGAATAATTTTTAATTTATGAGCTACATATGAAATCTTTTAAAAACTATGGTTTTGTGGTTTGTGAATAGAAATTCAGCGGAAAAAAAAAAAAATAATGATGACTTGGATTTGAACCGTCAATAACGATTAGAAAAAGCTAGTCAGGTGCAGTAAAAAGTCAAAAAGGAAAGGCGCTTTAGGAAAAAAGAAAGCAGTAACTAAAACCGGATAGAAGAAGAGCGAACGATATTCAAAAAGGAGGGAGAGTAAAAGTAAGTAAGTGACTAATATTGAAGCAAGCTTCTATGATCATTGTTGCAGCATCAAACGCGTTGCCCACACTCGTTTCCTCACCTGCCCAAGTCACTCCACGAAACTTCCTTCCAGCTCCCAAGTTTCCCCTTCACTTGTTTTAAAAGACCCTTAAGAATCTATCAATTTCGTCATTATCATTCCAATTTCAGGTTACGCATCGATATGAGTTACTACGATCAGCACCAGCATCAGCCTCCGATAGGTGTTCCTCCTCCGCAGGGTAATATTTCTTCGCTTGATTCCTTCTGTGCCATGAAATTTCATTTTCCAGAATTCAGTTCTTGAATCAATTCGTGAGAGTGAGATCGGTTGATGAAGTGATTTTCTTGAATATTAATCTACAGGGTATCCACCAAAGGATTCTTATCCTCCACCAGGCTACCCAGTACAGGGATATCCTCCACCAGGCTACCCCCAACAAGGGTATGCCCCACAATATGCCCAAGCCCCACCTCCTAGGCAAGAAACTGGTTTTCTTGAAGGATGGTATGTGCCCTGCTCTTACCTTACTCTTGTACTTGATAGCTTTGCTGAGATTCTTGTAGATTTGCTTCTGCACACAAACACACACTGTTTTTTTTTTTTCTCCTCAAGAACTCTGTCTAGTATGTTTTGGATTGATATTTATTCACGGCAGGAACTTCACTAGCTGAATCAGTTGGGCTGCTGTTTGACTTGAACCTGATGTTGTTTGATCATTGAAGTTCTTGATTCTTTAGCTTGGATTATAAAATACAACATATATATGGATCTTTTCTTTCTTTTTTATCCGCCGGTTGTAACTTAATAGTGGCTATTGCCAGAAAGCAAGGTATGAACTGTATTTAAATAATTTCCAAAATACTCTGGGAAAAATAAATGTGGGAAGATTGTAAATCAAGATACCAGTATCGTTTCTTTGTTGTATAATGTCTTTGTTCCCCTGTTGTTGTGTTAATGTGATTGTAATTCTTGTAACAGATGAGAAAAGTCGCATGTATTTTTTTTTTTGCCAACAAAGTCACAAGTAGTACGTATCAAACTGCATCATATAAATTATCCTTCAAAGACTAAATTTACCAGTTTGTTTGTATATCTTGCAGTTTAGCGGCACTCTGCTGTTGCTGCCTGCTGGATGCTTGCTTTTGAAGAGAGGTGTATGCTCAGCTCATTCACGGTCATTCCAAGAAGCAGCATCATTATCATCTTCTTTTCAATATTATGCGATTCAATAGTAGTATTTCTTTTGCTAGCTTTTATCATGGACCACAACTTGTCCCATAAATGTATTGGTATGACTCAGATATTTTAAGACTCCATTATGGTCTGAATTTTGACATGTGAATGTCCTTCCTTCCTTTCTCTTTCCCCTTGTCTTTCGGCCAAGTTGACTAATGTTTGGTTAGTTTTTGGGTGTAAATTCTCTACCGTCAATAAAATAAACGCATCTCATGCAGCAAAGAAATTCTTGACCATGAACATAATCTGATCAAAAGAATCTTTGTTCGGTAGTAGGGAAAATTATGATTTGCCAGCGTGTGAGAATATGTATAGAGATTAAAGACAGAACCCTAGTAAATCGCAACTCAGCCATCATATCATATCTGATTTAGGAAGTAGCTTTAGACTTATTTAGAATCTTTAAAAATAGCTTTTTAATTATAGGTTAAAGTAATTTTGAAGTATTGATAAAGGGACATTAGACTTAGTCTTTTTTTAGAATCTTTAAAAATAGCTTGGGAAGTTTTTTTTTTTACTTAGGAAGATTTTTTTAGGAACAAATAAGTTTATAAAACAATGATCCAATCAAGATCAATCGATCGGCAAGATCATTATGTTTGTAACTGTGCAAAAATAATACCAAAAAATGGTTTGCCCTCTTATCAATACTTCTCAAATTTAGTATTTAACTTAATTATAATTGACAAATGTACGAGATAAGAATAGAAAATGGTGGTCTCAATTTACATAAATGTACTTATGAATGGTAATTTCAAGAAGCATTATATAGCTTTTACTGTTCTTAGTGACATCTATATTTTTAACTAATTTAAATCTATTACTATTTCTGCCATTACAGTTTCTTCTTCTTCCAACAGTTTCTTTATTTCTTTGTTGTAAAATAATTGTTGTTCCTATGGAACCTTTTAACTTATAATTCCACTAATGAATATCATTTTGAACTTTCTCAAAAAAGTATAGCAGAGTAAATGTAGCGGTTTTTTCTCTTGTGCATCATTTATAAATATTGTCGGTTTAGAAACTTAGTCCACCAGTTACCATGACTTGCTTATTAAAATTTATTTTTATTCATAATATAAGCTTCAAATTTGTAAAGGAAATAATAAAGCTTATATTTTAAAGCTCTTTTTATTAAGCTTTAAACCTCTGCTATAATGTCCACAATAAAAAAAGAATTCAAAACACTTAAATACAACATTAAATTTTTCAGTCAGCCAAATAATATCCAAAATAATAAAAACTATTAAAGCCAACATTAAATTCAACAATAAATTATGGGTTATGGTGTATCCAATATGGTGAAGTATTTTTGTGGGTGCATCCAATGCCTAAAAGTATTTTGTTGATATCGATTCATGGCAAGAACTTCACTAGTTAAATCAGTTGGTATGCAATTGAGTTGAACCTAATGTTGTTTGATCATTAAGTTCTTGATTAAGTTCATGGTTCCTTAGCTCGGATAATAAGATACAACATATATATGCTATTTTCTTTCTTTCTTTATCCCCCCATCGTAACTCATAGTGGCTATCCTCTTAGAGATTTTGTCTCTTTGTTTCTTCATGAGCTAAGGTCCTGTCTCCTGTCCCGTTTTGTTCTTGTTATCCTGTTTGTTCATAGTGGTGGAATGAGGAATTTTTTTAGTGACGGAGGATGAATATAAAAAATATTATATCATGAATAAAAGTATACTTGAAATACAATACAGACTTAAAATACAAAAACAAAAGTTGAGATTGGTTGCAATTTCTTGAGAAGCGATTTGTTCAACCAATATCTCAATATATTGAGATTAGTTCATAAGATCACTATATGAACTCACAACATTTTTATGCATTGAGATAATATTTTTTTAAACATGGCGTAGGAAAGCATAATTTTCTCTATAATTAACCATTTTCTAATTTCTAAATCCCTCAATAACAAATGTATTAAGTTCAAAACGACTATTGTCACCTGGTTTACTAAATAAATAACAAGATTTAAACAAAATGCATCATCTTCACTTGGAGAATACTCTAATCAAGATGGATACAAATCAAACCAAGAACAACAAAAATAACATTCACTATTACTAAAAGTGGATATTACTTCCTAAAAGACGTCCTTATTTTAAAAAAGGAAGTAAAAAGTATTAGTGATGGCATTTTCGTAATTATTTGGCTGAATTTTGAGATTTAGGCGTCCTAAATATAATTTTAGGACACCTAAAATTATTTTTTGGCGCATTTTGAGGTAATTTTTTGGCGCTAGGAAATTTTTTGGCGTCCCGAAAATAAAACCAGGACGCCAAAATTGAATTTTAGGAGTCCTAAAATATATTTAGGACACCTAGAATGAATTTTTTGGCGCTAGGAATTTTTTTGCACAATTTGAGGAATTTTTTGGCCCTGGGAAATTTTTTGACGTCCTAAAAATAATATCAGGACGCCAAAATTGAATTTTAGGAGTCCTAAAATATATTCAAGACGCCTAAAATGGATTTTTTGGCGCTAGAAATTTTTATTGACGCTCTAAATTAGATTCAGGACGTCAAAATCATAATTTATGTCGTCTCGAAAATTATTTCAGGACGCCAAATCATGTTTTTTTTTTTTGAATTGAAATATCTATTCAATTCATATCATTTCAGCCTTCACCCTCTCATCTCTCGTCATATTCATTTTGACTGATGGAGTCTCATCTCAGTTTTCACTCTCTCATCTGCGCTGACGTCGTCGAGTTCATCATCTCTGATCCCTAACTTCGTCGCTCGATTTCATCGCACTGGCGTAGCTCACCACTGCTCCGCTATGCTCCACCAGATCTGCTATTCTGTTCCTTCGATCTGAAAGCGGATCCCTCACCGTCGATCTGTACGAGTTTCACACAAAGGGGTGAAATTTGCCTGGGATGCGAGGAGAGATCTGGCTGGACCGAGATTTCACACAAAGAAGAAAGCTTTCAAACACACAGCAATATCAGCCATCGACGGAGATTTCGATATTCGGGTAATATGAACTCTTACATGCCCTATTATTCTCCTGCTTTTCTTTTTCGCTGACTCGTTCTTCGTTCTCTCATTTCGTTTTTTGGCAGCCGTCTCCTCAGTCTTCCTTCACAATGGAGTGAGTTTTTCCTCTAATTCACATTTTTTTCCTTTTTCAAAACATCACTCACTGTATCGCGCACTTCTTGTAGTGAGTACACCTTTGCCGATGCGGGAAATTTGGAACACTGCGCCAGGTATTTGAACCAGTCTCTTGTTACGTTTGGATTTCCAGCTTCTCTCGATTTTTTTGGTAATGATCCTGTGAGAATCGATCGTGATCTTCGTTGAGTTTATTATAATCTCGAGAAAAAAGAAGAAGAGAGGGATTGTTCCCCTTTTTTAATTTTATTATGTCTTTACTTTGGTAGGTTTCAATTGCACGAACTTGCAATTGCATACACTTCTTGCTACTGACTTCTTGATATTTAACCGGATTCTTCGGCAACATGTTCTATGCAATTGTTTTTTGGCTAATTAAAGTGAAAACAATGCTTTAAGCAGCAAGTCAAATTACACTGAGCATGATCTATCCTCAAGACTAGTTCCAAAATCTTTTTATTTGAATTCTTAGTTAATCTGGCTTTCTAATCCATAGATTTTCATGACTAATATCTTTCATACATTAGCTTGGGTAGATTTTCACTTAGCTTTTTATCTTTCATTTTTTACTGTAAGTCTTTAGAAATTATTATTACAATCTTTTTAAATTGCACAGCCTATTGAAATAAATTGTATGCAGAATTTTCAACTCAAGTCTATCATATGTTCTTGATCTAAGTGGCGGATGTGTTATTCCGCATTCAACAAGATTTCTACTTGGGAGAATATCCTGGTGTAAATGACAGGTTGGATGCAAGTTATCTCATCGCAAGGGTCCTCCGTACTATCTGTGGATCTTTCGGGTCCGATGTTACCGATTATGGGTTGACTTATCTTAAAGATTACCCAAATCTTTTAACCTTGAATCTTAATCACCGTGACAGATTTTCGACCATGGTCCGGATTATATCAATGGTAGTCTTTCCTTTTCGATTTTCTTTAGGCATTTTTTATGGATTTACAATTTATGTGTCACCATCCTTCATGAATATCCATTATTTGTTACCGAAGCATTGGTCCCTTCACATCTTTCATATATAATATAATTTATCAGAAGAAAAGAACAAAAGATCTCTCATAGATAACATAGCAGTGTATCTACTCCTTATTGCTGCCAATTTATGTATAGTTGTTTGTGGCCAAAAACTTTGTCCATTGATTGCTGATTTACTGAAGATTTACCTTGATTGTAATTGAATCTTATAGGTCTGTCAAACTTGAGAAGTTTGAGTTTTAGAAGAAACAATGTCATTTTTGCGAAGGAAAAAGTTCATTTTTTGCTCTTGTGAACTTGAGTAAGTTGGATTTGGAGAGATGTCTTGGGATTCATGGGGGCCTTGTTCATCTTCAAGGTTGGTTCTAATGTCATGTGCAAAAACAAGTATATCCACTGTTCTAGGTCTAGTGCACTTTATTAATCCTGTTGATTGTACCACGTCGGAGAAATTTATTAATTTGCTGCATATTTCAGGTTTAACCAAGCTTGAATCTCTAAATATGAAGTGGTGTAATTGCATACGTATCGACATGAAGCCTTTATCGGTCAATGACATCTTGCTTCCTTTTATTACAATGTTGACTTGGCATAAACATTCTTGCTATGTTTATTATTGTATTGCTTTAGAAATTTATTTTCATTCACTAGAGGCTGGAGCTAGAGGAGAATAAAGGCAATTGATAAACATGTTGTGTTTGACGATAGCATAATTATTAGCAGGAAAATTGTGTGTGGATTTGGTCATGGGATTTGGAAATAGTACTTCAAGATCTGTTATGTGTTCAAGGTCTAGCCTAGTAGTGTTACTATCATTGAAAAGAATTCATGGCTCAATAACTAACACTGAAATATAATTCTCTTCTAGAGCTTACAAACTTGAAGAGTCTAGAGATTTCATGCAGTAAAGTGACAGATTTTGGCGTCACTTTCTTGAAAGGTATTTTGCCTAACATTGTGTCACTGTGATGTTCCGAGTGTAAATGACATATAATTATCACGTGCCAGGTATTTTTTTCTTAGATTTTTGTAAAGGTTTGTATTAATGATATATTAAAGTTTGAAATTGATAGGTTCAACTTAGTATTGTCATTTATCTCTTTAATTTTCAGTAATGTCTTGGTTCATTTCAGGACTAAAAAAGCTTGCCCTGTTAAATTTGGAAGGATGCCTTGTCACATTTTGCATGCTTGGATTCTCTTGCAGTTGCCTTTTTTCATAGGATTTTACCCTAACATAATCAATGTTACGATATTTACTTGTTTTAACACTATGTAGAGCTATTATCTTGGTTAACCAATCTTGATTTTAGCCTAACTTTCAGCAAAGTGATTTGAGAAGAAAAAGAGTTTGTTAATTGTGAAATCTAAAGAGAAAAAATGGGGGTGGTGGGGTGAGGCTAAGGGGACTTTTTTTTAAGGGTTATATCTCGAAGATTTATTTTTGAAATTTTCTCTTGGGGCTCGAAGGGGGAAGGTCATAAATAGGTTTCAAACTATTGTGCTCTAACGCATATGAAGCGAACCTTATTGTTGTTTCCAATTTTGTCTGTAAAGTGTTTGGCCTTTGCCTTATTTAGTAGCTTTTAGGTGCTGCTATTATCATATGCTCTTTAATGAACTTTCTTTGTGGGATATAAGAAGTCTTAATTTATTGTTTCTTTGAAATATGATAAGATTGTTGCCCATTCAAGTTTTGATTTGCCATTCTCTTCTTCCAGAGCTTCTTGCCCTATCAAACTTGAATCTCAATAGATGTAATCTTTCAGATGATGGATGTGAAAAGTTTTCGCGTAAGTTGTTAAGACTTGTGTATTTACTTATTTCAAGTTGTACTTACGCTTATTGAAATATTCTTATTAATTTTCATATCTTGGCTTCATTAGAATTCTTTAAGCATCGAATTTGTAGCTTTGCTTTGTTTATGGCAAGATCGCAAAATTTGAAAGTGCTAAACTTGGGATTCAATGACATAACATACGCATGTTTAGCATACTTAAAAGGTGATTTTAAATATTTCTCCAATCCCCCCCCCCCAAAACAATAAAACACACAAAAATTCCAGTTTTACTTAATAAATATATCGATTAGTGGTGTTTGTTGTTGTAATTTAGGGTTTAGGGAGTAGTGAAAAATGTAATTTGAGTTTGTAGATCTGCACGTGTTTACTATTGTAATTTAATTTGAATGCCCAGTATAGCATATTGTAGCAGGTATATAAATAAATAAAAAAATCATATAAGACGTCCTGATTTAATATTCAGGACTAAGACGCCTTACTAAGGCGCCCTGAATATTAAATCAGGACGCCTTAGGTAAGGCGTCCCGATTTTATTTCGGGACGCCTTACATAAGGCGTCCCGATTTAATTTCGGGACGCCCGTACATAAGGCGTCCTGATTTAATTTCAGGACGTCAGAAACGTGAATTTTTTAACTTTCCCGTTTAGACGTCCTTCGAAAAATGACGTTTTTGGGCCTTATTTAGGACCTTTTTTTTGGGTTTTTTTTTGTAGTAGTGATTGATTCTTTTCTAGCCTAGAAAAAGGATAATTTTGAAGCTTGCACTAAAATGGACCAAGTTTAAGATAAGCACGACGAATTTCATCTTGTTGCTTTATAGGATAAATTTCCATATTAGAGGATGTAGTGCAAGATCTCTTTCCAATAAAGCAAGATCAACTTCTTTAACTACCTCTTCATTTTCAATTTTATGAGACTTTGAAGAAGGAGTATCAATATTTGACAATTCAACGTTAGGAATAGATGAGGGGAAAGACTCACTATTGTTTATCTAAAATAAGCATCAATTGTAGTACTCTTCCTCATAATAATCACCTATAAAGAGTATGAATTAATTCACAAAATTCCATATCACACATTTGATTTTGCAAATTCCATGTCATAAATCACAAATTTTTTCTAACTAAACCCTAACTTTATTTTCCTCAAATCAACCACTGAAGTAAAAATATAAACCATACAACCTTTACTCAAGCCTCATTAACTCCATTAAAAGCAAAATGATCATCTAGAAGCCTCAATATTTGAAAATTTAACAAATTCCTGATTTTTTCACAATACAAACTCCATCTAACTAAAAGATAAGAGACTAGAAAGATAAACTCTATCACTTACCTACACATCG
The DNA here is from genome assembly GCA_019022655.1 of Acacia acuminata. Classification (NCBI taxonomy): domain Eukaryota; kingdom Viridiplantae; phylum Streptophyta; class Magnoliopsida; order Fabales; family Fabaceae; genus Acacia; species Acacia acuminata. The sequence goes on from JAFJYI010000002.1 coordinate 8,517,033, forward strand.
AAATAAATCTTCTGTGCCGACTATGTCTTATTATGTTCTTTGCAGCGATTGCTTTTCTGTGCCTAGTGCCGACGATGCGCGAGCTGCGAGGAATGAACCATCAATCATATATGATATACGAGTGGTGGGGGCCACATGTAGTTATTTGGTCACTCACTGCAAGAGGCCCATTAAATTTCAACCAACAAGACAAGCAAGGTTCCGTTATTGCCAATCATGTGACCCCGTTTCTCATATATATATTTTTTTTAAAAAAAAACTTTAGGAGAGCAAGAGCCACCCTAACCCCCCGGTTCCGCCACTACCAAGGGACGGACCTAGGGGCTCGGGGTGGCCTCGCCTTCCTAAAATTACAGAATCGAACACAGAATTTTAGGAAATTACATTTCAGCCTTATAAAAATTTCAAAATTTTCATTTTAATCTCTACTAAAAGTTTCGTGGAGGGACTAAAATGAAAATATTGAAATAGGTTTAAAATGTACTTTCATGAAAACCTAGGTTCTACTCTATATCACCCCCTTAATTACATTTCTGATTCCACCTCTAGCCACTAACTATGTAGTACGAAGGTTCCAAAATAATATATATATATATATATATATATATATAAAACTAAGGTTGTGAACGGTATATAAATATTTCCAAAATACTCTTGGAAATATTACGAAGATTGTAAATCAAAATACCGGTGTTGTTTTCTCTGCAAGTATAATGTCTCCGTTCCCCTGTTGTTGTGTTACTCTGATTGGGCTTCTTTGTAACAGATTAGAAAAGTCACATATAATATGCATCAAAATTCAAATTGCAAGTCTTTGGGTTCAACTGGTAAAGGGGGCGGACACTCTCAATAAAGGGAGGGGTTTGATCGGAGTTGGTCAAGACGTATTTGGGAGGCATCATAGCTTTCTCGAGGTGCCTAGGTTAACGTCTGAGGATAATAGGCGCCGCCCTACGCCTAATATCGATATCACTTAGGAGGAATGGAGATTTCGCCCTGCCCTTGGATCGTGGGTGAACCCAACCCCTTTCCTAAAATTTATATATCAAAAAAAAAAAAAAATCAAATTGCACATAGATTAGCCTTCAAAACCAAAACTTACTAGTTTGTTTGTATATCTTGCAGTTTAGCAACACTCTGCCGCTGTTGCCTGCTGGATTCTTGCTTTTGAAGAGAGGTGTATGTTCGGCTTATTCATGGTCATTCCAAGAGGCAGCATCATTATCATCTTCTTCTTTTCAATATTCTGCTATTCAATAGTAGGATTTGCTTTGCTAGCTTTTATCATAGACCACAACTTGTCCCATAAACGTATTAGTATAACTCGGATATTTTAAAAGACTCCATTATGGTCCGAATTTTGACTTGTGAGTGTCTGTCCTTCCTTTCTCTTTCACCTTTGTCTCTCGACCAAGTTGACTAATGTTTGGTTGGTTTTTTGGATGCGAATTCTCCACCGTCATTAAAATAAGTTCATATCTTGCACCCAAAAAAATCCTTGACCACCAACATAATCTGATTAAAAAAATCTTGTCCGATAGTAGGGAAAATTATGATTTGCTAGCGTGTAAGAATGTGCATAAAGATTAAAAACAGGAGAAGATACTAAATATATTTTATCTAATGTAATGTAACGTCACGTTTAGATTAGCAGTGATAAAAGTGATTTTTTTTTTAAAAAAATTTGACTTTGTAAACTTAAGGTAGGGTAAAACTTAAATTATAAATGTGATTTGTGTTTGGATTGACGGTAATAGAAATAACTTTTTTTAAAACTTAAACTTGTTTAGATTATTATTTAAAAAACAATTTGAGATAGAAAATGAATAAAAATGGTATGAATTTTATTGAATACTACACACATATATATCTCCAAACTAGAAGAATTATTATATACTAGTTTAGATTATATAGATATCATCAACAGAACACCACAGTTTTTTTTTTTAATAGAATAATTCTAAATGGATGGCGAACACTTGATGAGCAAGGACAGGATCAATTAAATGAGAAAACGTTTCGGATCTATTAGTCCTTAGCAAACTCCATTTCCACTATGGATCTATCTCTAATGTACTTTCTATAGTGTCACTCAAATATTAGCAAATCTCAGACATTTAGGTCTGGGTTAAATTGAGTTGTATCAAAGATTGTCGATAGAATTATTAATATCTGTCCTTAAAACACTTGTTAGGACCAATCTTACCCAAATTTTTCTCCGTTTAATTAGGGATACGTTTTCCACGTACGATATGCACCAACTTTCCTCATCATCTAATTAACTCTCAAAATTAGAAAACACCCAAACATAAGCTAACTGCTTTCGGTCCTAAATGTAAGACATAGTTTGTACTTTGTTACAATTTACATTATAAACTATGTCCTATATTTAAGACCGGAGAAAGTATATCCGATGTAGAATGATAAATAAGAACATTAGAGGCCCCTATTCTGAAAGGAGAATTATGAGATTATAAAACTTATTAAAACAAATCTCCGTCCGTTAAAAATAACCTCGAATAGATATGTGAAGATAAAAGAGCTCTGTTTGGCCCTCACCATCAATTCACAAATCACAATATTTTTGTGAGAATTATGAGATTATAAAAATTGCAGCCGAGTTGATTGGAACAAGTGTCTTTCTCCTAGTTGGTTTCGTATGCAAGAGTTTGATCACTAATTTTGATTGATAGCTATAAACACACACGAGTTCCCTCTTGATAGCGATATAATGTACAATGCAATATTTCCATATCCATCCATCCATTAATTAATAATAACACTGAATTTTTTTTAAATTGGTTTTTGAACCGAAAGAGCCAAAAAAGCGTTGTTGTTAATTAGCAAGCCAGCATTCGAAGTGCGTTATGGAGAATGATGAATTTCATCTTCAAGCAAAAGCAGAAAAGTTCAAAAGAGCTTGAGAATCACATTATGAGCAGAACAGTTATTCTCGCAAAAGTTCTCTAAGAATGGACAAAATGGAACTATAATATTTTTTATTAGTTGGTTGATGAAACTCGGGCTCGATCAGTGCATGTTTGGTTCATGTAACCTGGCTTCAATCAAGGTTGGTGATGAACTTTATCCTCTATGTCAAATTTAAATACTAGTGATTAGGCTAAATCTAAAACGTGAGTTAATCAGATGAACAAGGACTATGAAACCTTATAATTATTGCCGTGTAGATAAACACCAAGCGGTTGCGGTCTTCGATGCCAAAGCATCGAGTTGTGGTAAGGTCAGTTGGCATCTTGCCTTCTTCTTAGCCTTTCTACTACTTCGAATATGATTCTGAAACAACTAGATTGGGATTAGCAAGTTTATCCGCTCCCGTCATCCAAGCCGAGTCTTGAACACTCACAACAAGGCAAGCATTTCTGAGTGTTCTAGATTGGATTAGGACTGTGATGTGGAATATGTGGTGGGACGATGAGCATCATTCCATGTCTCTGAATTACAATGGCAAGCACTAATTACTTAAGTTATAAGCGGGATTAAACTCACGACCTCCCACTCATAAGGGAACATCCTTAACACTAGACTATAAAGTCATTTGTTTTTGGTTTTTTTTTTCCGGTAGAAAGAGAGGCTTTCGCCTTAATATATAAAAAGCTAAGAAAGGGGATCAATTCTCATTGCTGAGAAGCACTGTCCTAATATGGTGCGGGCAGGCATACAAAATAGAAGAATTCAAAATACCATCTTTGGCCAAAGCATCAGCCAAAGCATTCTGTGTTCGGGCTATGTGTTGCAGACGAACCACCCACTTCTTGGTGAGCATTTTTTGATCCGCAGATGAACTATGCTCATACAAGGCCATTTGTTAATTTCATACATCTCTGTTGAGATTTGTGGGCTATGAAAAGCTGTTACATGACAAAGTCACTATGAAATTTTAAGGAAAGAATGAAATAACAAAAAAATTATAATGAGCAGCATGAACTTTTTGCTATTTTCTGTGTGCTAGGATTTGACACCTCATTTATTATGGAAATTTTGTTGTGATTAAATTTCTTATTCATCATTTCATTGACGAGAGATAGGGCCGGAAGGACAATAATAGAGAGCAGCTATGGCCCGAATGGCTTCTTTTAAAGATCCCCTTGCCAAGTATTAGCCAAGAGAAACGGACCTTCCTTTTAAGCTAAGGTGACTCGTCCTCGGCCCCACTTGAGTCATTCTTGTGTTGGGTGATTATCACTAATGCTACCTAGTGGTAAAATATCAACCTGAAACGGCCTCTCTCATCCTTGTCGTTTACCTGTTTTCATTTCTGACACGACTGACACATGGTCCTCCATGGCCCGATTGGCTTCTTTTAAAGATGCTCGATGGCAACACATTAGACGAAAAGGATTGCAACTTGTGAACAAGTTACGCCCTTCCTTTATACTATTGGCCCACGATTTCTTCTCAAACCTTTATACTCGTGATCCTTTTGTGAAGAACCCCAACGATTGGTGCTCTAATTTCCCCATCCTTAATGATCGGGAGTTGCAAGCGCTCTCTAGAAGAGTTACAAGAATTGAGATAAAAAATGCAATTTTTGCTATGGGTGCTTTCAAAGCCCCGGTCCCGACGGCCTCCAGCTCACTTCTTTCAAACTCAATGGAATGCCGTTGGCGATAAAATTTGTCATTTTATTGAGGATTGCTTCAATAATCCCTCCTCTATGGCCAATATTAATAAGTCCAAAATTGTTCTCATCCCTAAAGTTGATAATCCTTCTTCTTTTAAGGACTTTCGCCCAATATCCTTATGCAACGTCAGCTTCAAAATCATTACGAAGATATTGGCGAATAGATTCAAGAATGTTTTGCCCCAGCTCATTAGCCAGGAGCAATGTAGTTTCATTGCTGGGAGATCGAGCTGTGACAACATCATCATTGCTCAAGAGGTCATCCACTCCATGAGAATAAAGAGCAGGAAGAAAGGTTTTGTCGCCATAAAGGTGGACATGGAAAAAGCTTTTTGACGACTTGACTTGGTGGGGTTTATAAAGAACACTCGACACGTTGAGGTTGGATATTAATCTTATTGAGCTCATCATGGCTGTCTATCCACTTCATCTATGTCTATTCTTTGGAACGGCGATGAAAGCCCGAGCTTCACCCCCTCCAGGGGTGTTAGACAGGGAGATCCCTTAAGCCCTTATATATTTGTTCTATGCATGGAACGGCTTGGCCATCTTATAAAAAATGAATGTCATGCTCGACGCTGGAAACCGTTCACTTTCAAAAGAGGAAGCCCTAGTATCTCGCATCTATTCTTCGCTGACGATCTCATTCTCTTCACTGAAGCTTCCCCCCCAGCAGATGACCGAGGTTCGTAATGTCATGCAAAGCTTCTGTGAGGTCTCTGGCTATAGAATCAACTTAGCCAAATCACGAATGTTTTGTTCTAGCAATGTTAATTTTAATAGAGCCCTTGAGTTAAGTCAAATTCTTGGCATTAGTATCACTCCTGATCTTGGCAAGTACTTGGGGGTCCCGATTATTCATTCCAGAGTAACGAAAGCTACTTATCACCCCATTGTGCAAAAGGCTCGAAGGAAAATGTCCACATGGAAAAGTAGATTTCTTACTATAGCTGGTCGCTCTGTCTTGATTAAATCGGTGTTGTCCTCTTTACCCAGCTATTATATGCAATCGACCCTTCTTCCTATCTGCACCATTAATGAATTGGATAAAATCTCGAGAAACTTTCTTTGGTCTCAAAACGACGATGTGAAGAAAATGCACCTCATTGCTTGGGACAGAATTACTGAAGCCAAGAAGCAAGGAGGACTGGGGTTCAAAGATCTGAGGCGTCAAAACAAAGCCTTCATTATGAAGATATGTTGGGGTCTGTTAACGAAAAAGCAAACCTTATGGGCCAAATGTCTTTGGTGTAAGTACAACTGTGGCGACTCTATTATGCCTAAGGTCTCCAGGAAAAGGAGCTCCTCTTCCGTTTGGAGAGCAATTGTCGAAGTTTGGAATAAATTTCTAACTGGAGTGGGGAAGAAGGTCAACAATGGGACTGGAACTAAATTTTGGCATGATCTTTGGCTCCCTCTTGATCGACCCCTTATATCTTTTGTTCAAAACCCTTCCTGGATTAATAATGAAAAGACGGTTAGAGATTATGCTTTGACAAATGGAAGATGGGATACCAATAGTTGGCGGGGCATCTTACCTTCTACAATCATCAATTACATCATTAAAAGAGTTTCCCCCTCTAATGGCCCCCCAGACTGTTTCACTTGGAGGCCAGCCAAAGATGGATGCTTTTCTGTTAAATCTGCCTATCTCCATCTCTCCGATCGGAGCACGTCGTACGCTGAGAATTTTTGGGCCCTAATGTGGAAGTGGCAAGTCCGAAAAAGTTAAATTTTTCATGTGGCAAAGTTGGCCATGAAAGACTTATGACAAATTCCATCGTGGCCAAAAGAGGTCTCACAAATGAGAGTCATTGCCCTTTTCTCTGCAATAGTGAAGAGAGTGTGATCCACATCATCAGAGACTGCGAAAGAGCTAAGAGCATGTGGAAGCAAATATTAAAACCTAACTATTTTTCTAAGTTTTTTGCAGTAACTTGCAGGTTTGGCAAGGTGGAACACCAACCATAACCCCGGGAAGGGACGATTCCTTTAACCTTAATTGGCCAAGAGTCTTTTTTAGGGCCTTTGGATCCTTTGGACAACCAGATGTAAATTCCTCTTCCAAGGCGAAAACACGGATCTAAGGGAGTTGCTCCACACTCTAAAATATCTTCTTCTGGAAAATTCGGTGAATCATACTCTAACTCATCAAATTTTCCAACTTCACAGGAACGAGGAGAGATCCTGGACGCCGCCTCCTGCAAATGCAGTCCGTATCGACGTGGATGGTTCAGTTCGTCAACAGCATCAAGCGGCTTGTGGAGGAGTGATTAGGAACTCTCAAGGCCATTGGCTGATGGGATTCCATAAGTCTCTAGGTCTTTCTTCGTCACCGGGAGATATGTGCCATCATGTTTGGGTTAAAAACGGGCCTTGGGATGGGCTTCCAACGTGTCCTCATCTACTCGCATTCTCTCGACGTCGTTAACATCCTCATGAGAGATCCTTGCGGTGACCATCCTCTCAAAGAAGTGGTTGGGGAGACGAGAGACCTTTTATTCGGGGATCATTGGGACGTGGAGCTTCATTATACTCCGAGGCATAACATTTCTCAAGGGCCGATTATATGGCCAAACGGGGCCACGATGCTCCAAAAAACGATGACGTCACGTTGGTCAAAACAATCCCTACGGGATGTTTGGAAATGATTTTAAGAGACCAGTTGATTTGTAGTTGTTAGTTTTGTCTTGATTGATGTATCTTGGATGAATCTTCATGATCCAGTCCTTTTCCTCCTCTTCAAGCTTTGCTTGCCTGTATTTGTCAAAAAAAAAAAAAAAGTTACGCCCTTCCTCAGTCTTTACTCTCAAACACACACACACGGATCTCACACGTTTACGTACGTCTTGGTGCTGTCCACCTCACACAGAGCTATCTCCTTCACAGTTAACACCACATTATGTTAAGACATTCTTATCATTATATGGTACTCGTATTTTGTACTGTCCTGTCCCCAACATCACCGTTTCGCCGCGTAACCCATTTCTACTGTTTTCTACATTTTTCTTTATTTCTTAAGCATGTGATAATCCCACATGAAAAAGAGGTTCCCTCATAAAAACCTAAATATCTCTATCCATAGTAGCAAGAAAGGATCTTCAAATGTCTACAGCAAAGGAGTTATAATGATATATAACAATAATAATTTTGAAGAACTCTTAATCCATGTTTGGATTATCTTTTAAAGAATAGCTTTTTAGGTAAATATGTAAGTAGATTTTTGTCTCCGCTTGCGATAAAAGGTTATGAAACCACGGTTTTGTAGTTTTTCCAAAAACTTACTTAAAATACCCATTGATTATTTGATGGATCCAGTGGTTGGGGACTGATAATCTTTTAAGTTTTAACACATGTATATATTATATATAGAGAGAGAGAGAGTTAACCTTTACTGCAAACTGTCCAGCATAATATTATTTTTTCTTACCATTGATTCTTTGGAATATTCTCCAAATTATGTGGATCATTATGTTTGGGTGGGGTAATGTTTTTCTTTTTAAAAATATACATTAGGGTATTTGTATAATTTTACTTTTAATTTTAAAAGGATAAATGAGGTACTCACACATCTATAGTGATATGAATATTCGAAATATCATTTTATCTTTTACTATTTTTAAAGTTTCTTTTTTTAGGTTTTTCCATTAAAAATAATTTGTAAATAAGATTAGAGGGATAAATAGAATGAAAACAATAGAAAACTTGTTCATAATTAAAATTGATATATATAACAAGTCAAGTTGATTTTAATAACGATGAATGTTCACCACAGGGCACAGGGTACGTACATGTACATGCGCCGATATTAAATGTCATTAATATGCACATATAACATTAATATTGACCAATTTATATGAAATTAAATATTTAATTTAAAAATATCAATCATCCGGCTGTGTGAGCAAAAGAGGAAAAAATAAAATAAAATAAAAAATTCATGCCGGCTCAACCCCGCTCCTATAACCTGTCCCCCCACCCACTGGGAGCTGAGTCTGCAGGTCCAAACTCAATGGCTACCTGTAGTTCAAGCTCAAAGCCACCGGTGTGGCCGAGAAGCCAAAGAGAAAGCTGGATTTCAGGCGGCCATAAATTTCAGGCCTTCAGTGTCGGGCCCAGAGCAAGATCTTGTGGTTTTATGAGGAGGTCACAAACCAGAAAGAAAGCAGCAGGATTTCTGGTGAGAGGATGCGAGTGGGACCGGAGCAGAGGAGACGTTGACGGTTACGGTACTGCCGACGAAGAGCAAGATTTCGTCAATGTCCTGCGAGAGGCTCAGCCTTATATCTCTATTCACAGAGACGGCATATTTGTCCTCCTCATTTCTGCTGAAATTATTGCCAGCCCCCACCTGGACGACATTCTCAAGGTGCGTCTCTCTCTCTCTCTCTCTCTCTATCTCTCTCTCACACACACACGCCGGTTACTTGAGTTCAATACTTTTGTCGACGCAGTGAGTAATCATTCCGACTTCCGATTCAGTTAATGGCCGGAATGTTTTGCTTGGACGAGATTCCCGACCGTCAAAGGTTTTTGTTTTTTTTTTGTTTTTTTGGTTGGGAGCTAGCGGTGCGATGTGTCATTGTCAGTAACTCGTTGTCAAGCGCGATCGTCCCAAGAGTCGTAGGTGAGTCGGTAAGGAGGACTGACTCGGGGGCAAATCAGTAAACCACAGAAATGGCATGGTTGATAAATATGAAAATATGGGAGTAGGATGAAAACAACAGGAATTCAAATACAACATATGTCTAACACATATCGTTCATTAGTGGCATGATAGCTCACTTTGAGTTGGAGCTTACGGGTAATGTCATGCCATTATTGTCTATTATAGGCCTCCATTTGGTATTTGAATACCTCAAGAATGATGATTGGTTAAGGTATATATTTAGTCCTTATATTTTACATGCAGATCATTTTAGTATTAAGTTTGTAAATCTTTCGTTTGGTCGTTTAATGTTAACACCGTTAATCTAACTTAAAGGAAAATAATGACTCAACAATTTTAAGCGATGATTATTGTACAATTAAATGCCGACCAAACATGTTTATATGTTAGTATTTTAATAAGTTAGTATTTTAAATCATATTAATTGGAAAATCTTTAATTTTCACAGATTTTTCTATGCTTTTTCACCGTTTGTGAAGATTAAATATTTTTTTTTGTGAAAACATTAAATATTTTTTAATTAATAAGATTTAAAATACTAACTTATTAAAATACTAACATATAACATGTTTGGTCAACATTTAATTACACAATCATAGCTTAAAATATTTGAGTCAGTATTTTCCATTAAGTCAGATTGACAGTGTTAACATTAAGGGACAAACGTGTACTTTACAAATTTAAGGGACTAAAATGATACCACAGGCAAACATAAGGGACTAAATGTATACTTTAGCCATGATGATTTAAAAAGTTGGCTAATATGTGAAACGTATTTTTATAATATTGTAAATTCCTTCATTCACTCTCTTTATTAATTATTATTTAAGGAGTATTAATAAGGATAAATTTAGAAACGGCTGACAAATATTTAAAAAAAAAAGTCTTATATTTAAAATTAAGATAAACTCTTTAAATATATCTTTATATTGAATTTGAAGGGAGGGCTAGGATCCGGATTCTTTCAGTATCCCTCAATATTTTTGCATCTGAGCCGTCCAAAAATTGATCTAAGGATCCAGAATCATTAATGTCAAAAAATCGCATGCAATAAATACTACCGCATACGGTAAACATAAAAATTTTAAAAGTCTCTCTCTGAACGTTAGATCAACTTTTGAACCGCTCAAATCAAAAGATACTGAGGTAAATACTATGCATCCTATACCTATACCCTTGCATCCAAAGTCCAACAATGATCATAATTAAATTCAGTTTTTAAAATTTTAAATTCTCATCTATTTATGCCGGAAATAATTTTTTTTAAAAAATATTACAAGATTTTTAATTTTTAATTTTTTTTTACCGAAACAGGAGTTTGAATTTGATACCTAACCCACTTGGTATTCTTAGAAAAGGATAATATATATATATATATATATATATATATTTGTATTTGTGTATGTTTATATGGTGAAAGAATACATGTGCGCGCGCAGTTTATGGCAGATTGACTGGCCGGAAGCAAAAAAGGGAACGTACCCAGATTCGGGGGTCTCCCGTGAGCGGAAATAAATGCTAAAATAATCGGGAAGACTTAGTCTTGGTAACATTACATAAAATAATTTCTAACATATTTGGGTCCCATCACCGCAGCCATGGTGGCTTCTCGTCTCGTTCCCAGATATTTTTTTCGTTCGCTCATGCTCCCACCCTGCATCCTCCTGACATCTCGTGTACTCTCGATAGCTTCTCAATGGCGACTTCAATATCGAGCTCTTGCATTTCTTTTCACATTCCTCCCAAGTTTTCAGATTTCTACTTTCGTACTGGCCTGTGCTATCCTTCTCACAATTTCTACTCGCAACTGAATGTAAAACTCCGTTCCCTGAAACCCTTAGCTGCTGCCCCCGATGCCAGAGCAAAGCTTAATAAGAGAACCTCAACCAAATGCAATGTGCTCAGCGAAGAATTGGGTGAGAGCGCGGAAGATGAGAGCTATGGTACAGTGGATGACAAGCTATTTGTGCGCTTTTTTCGCGAGGCCTGGCCTTACTTATGGGCCCATAGGAGCAGCACCTTCGTCGTGATTATTTCCGGTGAAATTGTGGCCAGTCCTTCCTTAGATCCCATTCTCAAGGCAGGTCCTCCTATTATGACAAAATTTAAACTCTCTTCGGCTCTTTTAGAACTTGTCGAAATGATATATCTAAAAACTTTGCTTCATTTAAAATATTTACTATCCCCTTCAATTCAGCTGCCTACATAAACACCTTTCTGCTTGCAGGATATAGCTCTCCTTCATCAACTGGGAATTCGGTTTGTTCTTGTACCGGGGACCCATTTGCAAATAGACAAGCTTTTGACTGAGAGAGGTTGGTCATAATTGTTGCTGATGCTTTCTGCAGTGACACACACACACATATGGACCCAAGCTGATGATCTAGTATTTCCCCCACCCATTAGAAACTTAAATCAATGCTCTCACTCATCATGTTATATTTTTTGTTATTGCTTATTGAGTGATCATCGTATGAACCTGAATATGCGGACCATAATAATGATACAATTGAAGGTAAATGTAAAATAATATTTTCCCCATAATTTCATGTTTATTTGGTTAAATTATTAACTTGTTTAATGATTAATAACTCTTTAGATTTTAGTTGTGTGATAAATAAGTTTGATCATAGTAAAATCTAATAGCTGGAAAAAGCATTTGTTTTATATTTAGCAATCATTTTGTTGTTATTAGGGTTCTCATTGATCACTCTTGTTTATTATCTTTGGCTTAGCCAAACTTCCTTCCCCTCCCCCTATGGAGAGAAGAGTCCTTAATTTGTGAATGATCAGCTGCCTTGTTATTGCAGGGGGCCAACCTAAGTATGTTGGTCGGTATAGGATCACTGATGATGAAACTCTTGATGCTGCAAAGGAAGCAGCTGGTGGAATCAGGTTGACGATAGAAGCAAAACTTTCTCCTGGACCGTCCATGTGCAATATTCGTCGACATGGTGACAATAGTCGCTTGCATGAAGTTGGTGTCAGTGTTGCTAGTGGTAACTTTCTCGCAGCTAAGGTTTGAATTTTATGATTCATTGTTAAAGCATCAATTCATTTCAACTGCCATTATCTTTGGTTAAGATAATAACAACATTCTTAAGCTGCGTCTCTGTCTTTGGTTTGTATCATTGTAAGAGATTGTAAGAATTTGTAATTTTTTTATTGGCAGAGAAGAGGGGTTGTTGATGGAATCGACTATGGATCAACTGGAGAAGTTAAGAAAGTTGATGTTTACCGCATGCGTGAGAGGCTTGATGGTGGATGTATAGTTCTTTTAAGCAACATTGGCTATTCCAGCTCTGGAGAAGTATTGAATTGCAAGTATGTTTTAGGGCTTCCAACAATACCTTTCTACTACGCCAAAAAAAAAAAAAAGGCTTAGTACAACTTTATTTTATTTGATGGCATGCTAAGATATGATATGTTGTCAATTATTAATTTTTTTTTTCCTCAAATAAGTATCCCTTGTAAAGTACTAGCCTGACGTTCTGCTATTTGTGTTTGGGATATGGTCTTCTAAAATTTGTTATCTGGTATTCATGTATGAATGGGTAATGGGTATTGCATATGACATGTGAATCAACTGCTTTGGCGTCTCATATGAAATATGAATGGACACGCATGAGAGTTCCTAAGTCTCAAATTTTAGTTCTCCTTGACTCCATCTAGTGGGATAAGGCTTCTTGTTATTGTTGTCATCATCATCCCAACAGTTAGGAGTTGTAACTACATACTAATGATATTTCCACTCCTCCAGCACTTATGAAGTTGCAACTGCTTGTGCATTAGCTATTGGAGCAGACAAGCTTATTTGCATCATAGATGGTCCTTTAGTTGATGAGAATGGACACCTTATTCGTTACTTGCCTCTTGAAGAAGCAGATTTGTTAATTCGTAAAAGGGCTGAGCAAAGTGAAATAGCTGCTAACTATGTCAAAGCTGTTGATGAGGATAATTTCAGCTCTGTTGGTTATAAAAGTTCTGATGGAACAGTCCTTTCCCCACAGAATGGAGACGCTTTTAACAGAAACCATATTGCAACCTTTCATAATGGTGTTGGTTTCGATAATGGGAATGGCCTATGGTCTGGTGAACAAGGCTTTGCTATTGGAGGTCAAGAGCGGCTAAGTCGAATGAATGGTTACCTGTCAGAATTGGCTGCAGCAGCTTTTGTTTGCAGAGTAAGTACGTTATGGTCCTTTCCTGACTTTGGATCTCTGAACTTTTCCTCTTCCTTATGCTTAAGCTCGCACCCTCTGTCACCTTCTATCAATGATGGTCTATCTATTTAAATTAAGCTATGTCAATTGTCAGGGATGAAACTGCCAACAGATTACATTATATGTGAATATATTGTACAATATTCTGTGTTTCTAGGATTATAACCAAAAAGTGCAGTTAAGAGTATCAAATTCTATATGAGAAATTGCTATAGCTAATTAGCTATATGCAAGTAGTTGTGAGAATGCAAGTACTTGCCAAGTCAAGACCACTCTGAGATTACCCAGATGTTACCATGTTTTCCATGTTTCTGCTACTAAAATACATAATAAATCCTGCTGTATAATATGTAGTTTCCCTTGACATTTTAGTTTATTTAAGGAATCATTTTGTTGAAATGTGATGGTGATGCTTAAAATTCCAGTTCATATGTCTCAACTTTATTTCTAATAGTGCTATCCAACTTTTGTCAGAGAGGTGTTCAAAGAGTTCACTTATTGGATGGAACTATTAGCGGAGTTTTGCTGTTGGAATTGTTTAAGAGAGATGGGATGGGGACAATGGTGGCCAGGTATGCATTTCTAGATGACCCTTGTTGCATTAATTTTACCAGATTTTGTAAGAATATGATCTGACTCTAAGTTTTACACATTTCTTTCTCTCCTCCTTATATGAATATATAGATTGTAAATGAACTTGAGTAGTTAATTGAATATACCACTATGTGAGTGATTAACAGGGACTGGTGGGAATAAGGCAAAGAAATATATGTTGCTAGAGGTAACTAGTACCGGAATCAGAAAAACGTAAGTCTAATAACTCAAGTGTTGAAGAGCATGCACATGCTCAACACATCTGTGTCTTGAAAAGATCTTCCTCCCTCTCGTTTTTCTAAAACCCCTAAAATTAAGCAATTAACAAATCCTCCAGTGTTTATGGGATCACCTCTCCCAGATCTAATGCAAAGGATAGCTTGCCTGAAGCTAATGCAGTCTAAGGCACAGAGGTAAGGTGTTCTTCATGGCCAACAGCTCTCACTGTGCCTGGATTCAGGCACTGTAAGGCTCACTTCCTTCCTTCCTTTTTTCTGGGTTTCCAATCATGGATATTTGGTGTCTTCATGTTTATAGAGCAACAAGAATAGGATAAGCTTATATAAACCCAGCCGAAAAACATAAAATAGTAATAGGATGATTATGGAAAACACCATTGGAAATGATCTGATTCAACAGGAAAACAACTCGACAGAGTATAGCTCTAATGGATGAATATAAAGACGAAAGCAACAAAACAGAAATAGTGCATTCGAGAGGCACTCCACACTCGTCACAATCGCTCAATGATTTCCATGTCCCCCTCTAAACGAATGCCTCATACATATATCACTCATACTAACTGTCATATATAATTTCCACATATACCCCCCACTCACATGTTAAGCACCACCACACACTTATGTACATCATTAAACCTCCCTTGCGGAATCAAGAGTAGCCTTGTCCTCAAGTTGAAAGGAATGGAGCCATTTGTGAATCAGGTCATAATCTTCCCAAGTGTCCATTTAATGAGAAACACAATGTGGCCATCTGTCAATTTACAATGTTTAAGAACAGCTTGGGGAGTAACTTGCAGCTCCATGTCAGCAGTTAACATGGAAGGTAAAGGTTGAGGTTGGTCATAGGAGGATAAAGACTTTTTGAGCTGAGAAACATGAAAGACAGGATGAAGTTGTGCTTCTAGTGGTATTTATAGGCGATAAGCAACAAGGCCTACCTTTTTGAGCACTGGGAACGGGAAGCGAGGACTAAGCTTCTTGTTAGGATGCTTGGCTAGTGAACGATGGCGATATGGCAGTAGCTTCAGATAAACATGGTCCCCCACTTGAAAATGGACATCTCTATGCTCCTGTTAGCATAATGCTTCATATGCTGTTGGGAACGAAGTAAATTACACTTTAGTTCATCAAGAATCTCATTCCTAGTCTGTATTTGGACATTGACAGCCTCCACGGCAGAGAGAGGCTCTTGGAAATGATACAAGGTAGGAGGATCCTGTCCATAAAGGGCCTGAAAAGGAGTCATGCCAGTGGATCGATTAAAATTGGTGTCAAACCAATATTCAGCCCAACAAAGCCACTTGCTCCAAGTGGAAGGTTTATCTCTACAAACAATGGAGGTAGGTTTCTAAATTGCGATTAACTACCTCAGTTTCGCCATCGCTCTGAGGATGGTAACTTGAACTATAGCACAGTTGTGTACCCGTAGCTTGAAAAATCTTATCCCTTAGTTTTAAATGATTGAATGAGGACACCCATGTAGTCTGACCACTTCCTTGACAAAAATCTCAGCGAAAGAGCGGTATATGGAGGTCAAAGTGGAAAAAATGAGCAAACTTAGTGAAATGGTCCACAACCACAATAATAGTGACATATTGTTGAGATTTTGGTAATCCTGAAATGAAATCCATGGAGATATCGGTCCACACATGATCTGGTATAGGCAAAGGCTGTAGTAAATTAGCGGGGCTCAAAGCCGAATGTTTGTTTCTCTGACAAACTTCACAAGCAACAACATATTTCTGGACATTTTGACGTATCCCATCCCAATAAAAGAGTGAAGAGAGACGTCTGTATGTATGGAGGTAACCAAAATGCCCCCCGATCGGACAATCATGGAATTCCCTTAAGAGGATTGGAATTTTGGCCAAGGACTTAGACAACACCACAACACCAAACTGCCTTTGAAGAATAAGTGTCCTCCTTTCATAGTATACCTTGGTGGTACAAGTTGGCCGCTCATAATGGATTGCACTATTGATGATAAGGAAGCATCTTGCTGTATCTCAACATCCCAATTAGACAAGTCCCCAGGTTGCTGCATGGAAATAGCATGAAGTTCCATATTCTCATCACGTCTGGATAGAGCATCTGTAGCAGAATTAGCAGTTCCAGGCTTATATCGAATCTGAAAAGTATACCCCAAAAGCTTGGAGACCCAGCCTTGTTGTATCTTATCAAGGATTCGTTGCTCAAGTGAAAACTTGAGTGCTTTTTTATCGGTTTGAATAATGAAAAGGTGTCTTAGTAAATAGTATCACCATTTTTTGACAACAAAGACAAAGGCCATAAGTTCTCGTTCATAGATAGAACATTGGCTCTTCTAGTAGACAAGGGGTGGCTGAAATAAGCTATTGGGTGGCTAGATTTCATTAAGACAGCACCTAACCCAGCTCCTGAAGCATCGGTTTCCACAATAAAGGGTTGAGAAAAATCTAGAAGAGCTAAAACTGGGATTGTGGTCATTGCTGATTTCGGCTTATCAAAGGTAACCTGAGCGTCATCATTCCAATGAAAGGAATTTTTCTTTAGAAGGGCAATTAGAGGTGTTGCAATAATGCCCTAATGGCTTACAAATCGGCGATAATAGCCGGTCAAACCAAGGAACCCCCCTAATGCTTTAAGATTAGTGGGACGAGGCAAGTGACCATACTCTGAATCTTGTTTGGGTCAACATGAACACCCTTAGTAGAAATGACATGACCCATATACTCCAACTATGATTGACCAAAAACACATTTCGTAACGTTAATAACCAAAAAGTGCTGCTGCAAAATTTGGAGGGTAATCAAGAGATGTTGTAAATGGGAGTCTCAGTTGTCACTATAAACCAAAATGTTGTTAAAGAAGACGAATATATATTTCTGGAGGTGTTGTTGGAAAATGTCATTCATCAAGGAGTGGAACATTGAGGGTGCATTTTTAAGACCAAAAGGCATGACCAAAAATTCATAATGGCCATCATGCGTCCAAAATGCAGTCTTTTGCTCTTCCCCTTGCTTCATATGGTTTTGATGGTATCCTAATTAGTACTCGAGCACTTCCTAATTCATCTAGAAGTTCTTAAATCACAAGAATGGGGAACTTATCCTAAATGGTAAGCTTGTTGAGGGCCCTATAATCAATGCAAAATTGCCAACTTCCGTCTTTCTTACGGATCAAGAGCACTGAGCTAGAGAAACGACTCTTGCTAGGTTGAATGATCCCGACATCTAACATCTCCTTGACTAAGTGTTCTATTTCAGCTTTCTGGTAGTGGGGATACCGGTAGGGCTGTATATTGGGAGGAGAAACCCTTGGATGCAAATCAATAGCATGGTCAACTTCTCTGACCGGTGGCAACCTGTTGAGAGAGGAGTTTGAACTGCAGGGAACTCCCTTAAAAGCTTCTGAATGTTAGCCTTGGGAGGAACATAAATCAATTCCTTCATTTAGAGCTCAGCAAATTCCACTGAAAAGACCTCTTCATCATAAGCTATGGTTCAGCAAAAGCATTAAAAGACATGGGTGTTTTACTCAATGCCAGATTGCCTCAAGCAAATCCATTCACCCTCAATATTGATCTTCAAGGTAGAACGTTCCAAGTTGACAAGAACTTCATCGAGTGTGGCTAACCAGTCAGCTCCCAAGATTATATTAGAACCACCTGGCTCAAAAGGGTACAAACAATGAGTAATATGAAGCCCCTAAACAGTTATCGATATATCTCGACGTACCCCACGACCCTGTACATTTCTTGAATCCCCAACTTGGACAATAAAAGCAACATTGAAATCTAGTGAAAGTGAAAGGGATCGAACTAGATCGTAGTGAATAAAACTATGAGTAGCACCATAGTCAATGAGAATAAGAACATCCTCACCAAGGAGCGATCCCATGAGTTTAATAGTTTTACCTCCTTTGAAACCGGCTAAAGTGTTCAGTGATAAGGAGTGGGCGTGTCAATAGCTTGGTTAGGTTCGAACTCAGCCTCTACTTCGACAACAATACTTATGTCGTCATGGTGTCGGCGTCCTTTGACAGGATCAACACTTGTAGCTACTTCTTCTTACAACAATGGTCTGGGCGATACATTTCATCACATTTAAAACAGAGCCCCTGTTCGCTCCATCATTCAATCTCGGCTTCCATGTATTTTCAAGGAACAGTTCGGCTTGTATAAGTGAATGGTATGGTTGTACTCTTGGACTCCTTAACCTTCTTCAATTCTAGCAAAGTAATGGAGGCTAATGAATAAGCCGGATTCGACTAGATCGAATAATCCCTAGCAGGGGATGTTCGGGTTGGGGCAAACTAGTAACCCGATCCCTTGCTTTGGGCCCATAAACTTTGTGGTTCATCGCTCTTTAGGCTCATAGAATGGGATAGAACCCAATTCCTTTCCATTAAGCACAGAGCCATATCCATGAAGTTTGAAAGTGATTTGAGTTTGAGCAAATGGAGATCAACTTTGATGTCAACGCATAGGCCGTTCATGAAAGCTATGACCAATGAATCCTTGTCACAATTTCCCAAAGTAGTGGACAACAACTCAAAACACTCAATGTAATCAACCACACTCGTGGTTTGGCTTAATGCCATCTTCATCTCATACTTACTTCCATACTGTGATGGATGGAAGGGCATAATCTAGTCACGCTTGAGGTCATTCTAACTACAAACTAGTGCACGAACCTCTTTCCACTGAAACCAATTGAGAGCGCGACCTTCAAAACACAACACCACCACATCAAACTTGTCAGCTTCGGCCACACAATTGACCTTGAAGTACCGCTCGGCTCGAAAACCCTCCCCAGAGGGTCATCACCTGAAAACAGGGGAATTTCCAATTTCCGGAACTCAAGACACATCGGAAACCTCTCTGCTAGGTTTTTTGTTGACCTCAGCATCTTGAACAACAGACCCCGAAGGAGGTTTGGATTAAGATGCATCAGCTTGTTGTTTGACTATCAATGGTTGTTTGCCCGCTTGAAATTCTGCAATGAATTCCTGCATAAGCGATTTCAGGGTGGTGAGATCACAATTGACAACATACATATCGTTACTTAAATGATCAATATTCTGCTCGCAAGGCTCAATCTGGAATGGTGTCCATCTATCCCTGCGTCCATTCTCGTATTGACCATGCCCAAGATCGAGTGCTCTAATACCTT
The DNA here is from genome assembly GCA_019022655.1 of Acacia acuminata. Taxonomy (NCBI): domain Eukaryota; kingdom Viridiplantae; phylum Streptophyta; class Magnoliopsida; order Fabales; family Fabaceae; genus Acacia; species Acacia acuminata. The sequence continues at coordinate 8,536,556 of JAFJYI010000002.1, forward strand.
TGATGGAAAACACCACTGGAAATGATCTGGTTCAAAAGTAAAACAACTCCATAGAGTATAGATATAATGGATGAATACAAAGACGAAAGCAACAAAACAGAAATAGTGCATTAGAGAGGCACTCCACTCTCCTCACAATCACTCAATGCTTTCCATGCCCCCCTTTAACCAAATGCCTCATACATATATCACTCATACTAATTGTCTTATGTAATTTCCTCAAATACCCCCACTCACATGTTAAGCACCACACACTCAAATCTTGGGCTTCCTCTTATAGCAAGTGAATATCGGCCCATGTTCATCAGATAATTTGGGAAGTTACAAACCTAGTCACTTGGATGTTCATCTTTGTTTGTGCCTCTTGCCTTGGGTGTTTTAGAGGTCTAGTGCCTTAAGGCCCTCTTTGCCTTTGATTTGATTACCTTCCTTGAAGCTCCTGGCAGTAGGCTATCTAGTTCATTTGTTGATGCGGTTATACCTGATAAAGCTTTCTTTTTCTTCTGTTGGGAAGTTTTTTCTCCTGAAGTCATCGATTTTATAAGATCATTGTCAATGTAGTGATCTGTATGAAGGCACTCGAATGGCTCGGGCCGCAGATGTTACCGGAATAAAACAACTTATTCAACCTTTGGAGGCATCTGGTGTATTGATTAACAGGACCGATGAGGAGGTATTTTTTAGCTTCTAATTTATATCCTTCATAGCTATATCAGTTGTCATTGCTTATACGTCTGTAACTGTTGAATTTGTTATGTAGCCTCTAAAATTTTACCATTTTCTGTCTATAGTTGCATCAATCAATGGATTCATTCTATGTTGTTGAAAGGGAGGGTCAAATAATTGCTTGTGCTGCACTTTTTCCTTTCTTCGAGGAGAAATGTGGAGAGGTTGCTGCCATTGCAGTATCACCAGACTGTCGAAACCAAGGACAGGGTGACAAATTGCTTGGTATGTTGGTGCTCATATGGGTTTACATTCCTTCTTTTCCTTTTCCCCTAATAAGTAAATTTCTTGTCCTCAATAGTTAGTGACTATGTACAGGATGTATTGGGTTGTCATGGGTATTTGTCTGTCTTTGTTTTGACACAGATTAAGAAAATCGAACAATTTGTAATCATTTTTGTTACGAAAGATTTTGCAGAAATTAGAGTAGCGGTGTTGAGTTATGAAGACATTCCCTTTATCAAGTTCATACATCCATCGTTGTCGAACTACTGTTTATTGCTTCAAATATTCTTGCATTTTTATTTGATCATAGTGTGCATTATTGATGATCAAGACCATTTCACTTTTTCACTGCCCTGGATGATTCTAAATACATATCTTATCGTTGCCTTAGAATCTCATTTCGTGGTTCCACTATGTTGGTGATTACACACTTTAGGGTGCTTCGATCTGTGAATTCTACAATGCAAACAAGCACTTTGAATCATTCCTGCAATTGAAGCTATTTTCAAATGTTTTTCATTTTTTGTATTTTCAGCTGTTAGCAATTTGTATCTGCCACCAGTAGCTAGAGTTTAAAATCCTCTCGTGCATAAGGGCATGTATTTTATTTATGCATACATGGAGTTTTAGAAAGGAGGGTGCTTCTTTCCTAAAGGAAATTTAATCCAACAGCTGTATTATTGTAGTCTTTTGGTTTTGTTTCTCTACATAGCTGCTTGTCACATGTTTTTCCTTCAGCTTTTATTTAATCCTGTGACCTAATATATGCAGACTATGTTGAGAAGAAGGCTTCGTCACTTGGGTTGAATAAGCTTTTCCTGCTTACGACTCGAACAGCAGATTGGTAAGGAACTGTCCCAAATGGCCAAATGCATTTCATGAGTACAGTGAATGATTGCTGCTTTCTTCTGTTTGTTTTCCTTTTGGTCTTGGATTCTCCTTGTGTCATTAACCCCTTTTTTCGTTTAAAATCTCTGCATTTTTTCATCCCTCTCATTTCAAGAAATCTGGGTCTGTTACTTGGAGGATTATTTCAAAACTACCTTGGTCATTGATGATTTGATATAAGGCTATTGATCATTCTAACTCAAGTGATTGTGGCTGGTCCAAAGAAAAAAACTACAAAGATTGTGCAAAGAAAGATATTTTTCTTGGAAGCTATGGTCATCAGTTGTCAGTCTTATAGACACTAGATACAAAAATGTGCATGGGGTTGAAGTTCAAGAAGTTGATAGGTTCATATCCCTGTCATTTTCATGTTAATTGTGCACTTTCAGGTATGTTATTTGCAACACCAGAGATTGTCTCACGAAAAGGTGTTCAACTAATGCTTGACAGGTTTGTGAGCCGGGGATTTTCAGAATGTTCAATTGATCATATACCGGAGAAGAGAAGGGCCAAAATTAATCTGTCCCGTAATGCCAAGTATTACATGAAGAAGCTTCTACCCGACCGAAGTGGAATTACATTTGCTAGATAATTTTTGCAGGTCTAGCGTTTTGCCTTGTACTTGTCCAATCGGTAGCCCGACTGGCTTTTATTTTCCTCGTTCTCTCTCTCCCGTTCCCCACCTGTGTCTTTCGCGCGCGCGCGCGCATATATACAGGTTATTTTGACCGGAATATGAGGGGCGCTAATTTAAACATGCGCTTTTTGGGGTATTATTCTTTTTTTTTTTTTTTTTTCTGAGAGCGACCCGCTCATCGGCCCATGACCTTGTTTATAAAACTGGGTAAATGGCAATTGGGATCCTAAAAGAAAAATATTATGGAATTTTAATAATTTAAATTAGAGAAATATTACCTTCCCAGGATTTGTTAATGAAAAAAATATTAAAACAGATTATTGAAATGCTCTTCTCCTCTCTTGACTCCCCCTCCTTCACTTCAACAATATTTATTGGTGATGATCAATATGATTTATCTTCTTTTTTTTATAAACAGCAATATGATTTATTTTAAGGAAAAAGACAGAAAAATACCATCAAAATTGGTAAAACATAAATAAGTATGTGGAATTTCAATAATTCTAAATGGATTGATTTAGAATTTTGAAAAATTACCTAAAAACCTTCTAGTTTTTTAAATAAAAAACCCTTGACCCTTTGCCGGCAGGCTGTTAGCGGTTTAATATATATTTTTTTTAGTTTTTCAAGCAAAAATTATCAATATAGATATTTGAGTTGTCAATAGCAATATTAAAAGTTGTAAATGATGGCCTTATATTTTATTATATATATATATATATATATTTATCAGGCAAAAGTTGTTAATAGCGATACTAAAGTTGTAAACTAGATATTTTTGAATATTTCTTAATAATATTTACCATAGCTCCGGTGACTAATATTTATTATTTTATTTTTTTTTTGAATTTCTCATGCTAAAGTTGTTAAGATAGATATTTGAGTTATGAATAACGATATTAAAGTTGTAAACATGGTACTTGTTGAATATTTCCCAATAACTTTTACTGGGGTTCGGTGACTAATAATTTGTTTTTGTTTTTAAAAATTTCTAAGGCTAAAGTAGTCAATATAGATACATGAATTGTTAATAGCGATACTAAAATTATAAATGAGTATTTGTAATTGCCATTAACAAGTCAATCTATATTGACGACTTTTGCTTGAATTTTTCTAAAAAAAAAAGTATAGCTCTGGTCGCCGGCAAGGTCATTGTAGTTCGCTAGCGATCACCTCCGAAACTTTGGCAGCAGGAAGGGGATTGAGGATTTTTTTTTTTATTTAACAAAAATTAAGGGTAATTAGATAATTTTTCAAATTTTGCAACATTTTAAAAATTTAAATCAATCATTTTGGAATTAATAAAATTCAACATATTTATTTGTCTTTTACTAATTTTGATAGTAATTTTCCTCTTTATCTTATACTTCCTTTATCTTAAGTTTTAGTGGTTGAGATTTAATGCTATATAAAAATATTAATATAACATTAAATGTAAGTAACTATTGAAACTTGATCAGTAGTAGTAGAGACATTCAATAGAAAAAAAATGGAGAGAGGAATCAATGAAAAATAATAATGGTTACTTAATTGAAAAAAATCCTTTTAAGTTCTCAATGGATTAAGAAAATATTAAAAAAGTTATACAGGAAATATGATATTAAAAAAATCTTATTAACTTTTTTTTTTTTTGATATTTTTTTAGCCTCTTGAGATCTTAAAAGAATTTCTCTTGCTTAATTTCCTTTTCCTTCTATTTTTCCTGGTACGATAAAAAAATATATCAATAAACTGAATAAAACACCCATTTCCCTCGGTCCGATTAGTTTTTATTTTTATTTTTTCTTTCTCCTCCTGTTCTTTGCAAAACTTTGGATGGGTTCGATTTCCCAGCCTTAATATAACCTTTTCCGATTTTCGTCGGCTTCGCGATGCTTTGATGCGGTACTCCTAATTTCATCGATTGCTTCGTTATGTTTCGTTCTTCTCTTCTGGGAGGAAGTTGCGCATTTTGCTCTATATGAAATTGCAAACCACTATTTTTCTGCTTGTGTTATTGTAGGTGATACTAGTTTAATCATCTACATTAGGCGCTGATTTCTACAATCGTTTCGCTCAAATTTTGTTGATTGTATCTGTACGAGACTAGGAGATGAAAGAGTTTCTTTTTATCGGCGTTTTGTTTCACTTTAATGCCAATAGCAACGATTCACTGAATTCCAAACTGAGAAAATTTAGTCCTCATTTTGTATAATACTCAGATTATTCGTGGCAATTTTTTTGAATCGCGGTTAGCTTTCGAACTGTTTGTATTAGAAGCTAAAATAGGTAGTGAAACTTTTTCTGGGTGTTTTTGCTACAGTGTGTTGCAATCCGAATTGCACAGGCATTGCAATGAAGTGCTGAGATATTACTCTTACCCAGAAAGGTTGGTTGTCGACCTTTTGAAGTAGATTTTTTGACGAACATTGTGATTATTTGAGAGTAAAGGAGGAGGGAAAGAAAGTAAGGGAAACGAAATCGAGGATGTAGATAAAAAAATTTCTCCTCTTGTTTGGATGGCATATAAATGTGGGAAATGAAAATCAAAAGAAAATTTAAAATTACATATTCAGGCAGAACTAATTTTTGTGGAGATGGTATTATACGAAATTTAATTGTGTGTAGAATTTCAAAACCATATGTTGCGATCTTCTCACCTTGATTTCTGCCATATCCTCTTTTGATTCCCATATAAGCTAGTGTAACATTCACCTCTAGTTATCTCTTCTCACAAAATCATTATTTTCACTGCTGCGTTTCCTTTGCAAAGTATTATTGTATAGTGGATCAGGTTGAAGTGATTTTAGGAATTAAGTCTGCTGATGTTTCTGTGCTGGGTATTTCCAGGATGGGTTATTTTTATTTATATTTTGAATCATAAAATTCTTGAAGGGCTTACATTTGTTGACTTTCTTCATTTTGCTTTGGTTTGTAGATTATCAAAATCTTCATATTGGGTTAATCAAAAGTCTGATATCAAAATCTTCACATTGGATTAGTCAAAAGTCAGTTTATGTTTGTGGATAAACATGCAGAAGTCAGAACTCAACTTCCAAGCCTTTCTATAGAATATAAGCAAATATTAGACTGTTATAGAAGGGTTCTGGACTGCTTTTAATGGGTGCGCCAAAGCAAAAATGGACTGCTGAAGAAGAAGCGGCACTGAAAGCTGGAGTAATCAAACATGGGGCAGGAAAGTGGCGCACTATACTTACAGACCCAGAGTTCAGTGCTATTTTGCGCATGCGTTCAAATGTAGATCTAAAGGTATGTCAAGAGTTTAGCTTGCGGTGGTTAGTATGACAGCACAGAAATTATTGTGTCAGCTTAGAAATGTAAAATTAATTTTCCAAATGACCATACTTCTGTTGCAGAGTTTGCAAGGTTATTATGGATCTTGATATATATTTGGAATTTTGAGCAGGATAAATGGAGGAATATAAACGTGACTGCAATATGGGGATCCAGACAGAAGGCAAAACTTGCACTTAAAAAGAACCTACCGACCCCCAAAAATGATAACAACCATTTGGCATTGAGTACTGTTGTTCAACATGGTGAAGAAGTTCTTGATACTAAGCCTCTAGCAGTTGCTGGCAGACTGTCACAGCCTGCTACCCCAAAAGAACAAATATCTAGGTTACATTATTTCCTGTTAATATATTTGCCATTCATTATCTGAAGAAAGAGAAAGGATAATCATGGTGGTGGGCTGATTGCCATTCTGTTTTGTTAGCATATGGACCAACATTATAAAACTGTCAATAATGCTTATCTTTCAAATGGGGTTTTTGTGTTCCAATTAATCCATGATTTACTTTGCTCTAAGCATGGAAAAGATGCATGAAAAAAGATTGTTATGTAAGCTATATAGAGAAGGGGGGAGGGGGAAAATGGAAAGGGAGAAAACTTCTTCCACTTTCATGTTTGGTCACTGCCTCCAACTGGATTATATGGATTTGTACATTTTTTACTCTTTGCAATGAAGCCCTATAAGGTTTTTGTATTGCTCTATGCATTAGCAAAGATCTTTTTTTGGTGGTTGATGAAGGGAGTCTTGCCTGATGACAATGAAGCCCTAGAAGGTTTTTGTGGTAATTTTTGGTTAAATGTGGTAATTTGTACCTGTAATCCTCAAGTTGAGATGTATGAATATTGCAAAAATGTTGTGATATCAGGAAAAGCACACTCTGCGGTTGTGATTGCTTTTAGTGTTTTTGTCATCAATATTTCATCCATGTCGTAAAATACAACTACATAGAATACTTTTGAAATTTTATCCAATCTTACTTAACTCGCCATAAGAAGCTTGTTTGAAAGATAAGTGACCTAACTTCTGCTTAACATAACTGTTGATTAGGTAACAATATTGTCTTTAAATAATGTCAGGTTGGATAATTTTATATTAGAGGCTATTATCAACTTGAAGGAGCCAAAGGGTACTGACAGGGCTGCTATTGCTGCTTACATAGAGGTAGCTATACTTCACATTTTCTGCAAGTGATTTAGAATCTAAACTTCTCCAAATATAAATAAATCATGATCAAATTGTTATGTTTGTAAACTAGAAATGCAAAAAAGATTTCTTGAAATCCTGCTTAAGTAGACATCTTCATTCTGTGACAAAGTGGATGTATCTATCTAGCTGTTGGCTTTGCGACAACATCAGATATCTGTAAAACCGTTTGCACATGTTTCTCTCTTTTCGAGGTCCTTATGTTGTTCATTGATTGCCAGCATTTTCTGCTAAGCTATGACATTTAAATTCTTTCCGCAGCATGTGAAAAAAGCTTTGTTCCTCCCTTTTGTGTGGGATATTTGATTGACCAAGCCTTGAGATTTGCTTTTTTCCTCATGTATGATGAACTGGTGATCTTTTGCTGTAGCACCAATCACAAATCACGGCGTTAGTTAAACCAACATTATTTTATGCCTTATTTTGTCTATCATATCAGGTAGCATAGTTTTACTTTTAGTTTTGGTGGATATTGCAGCTGGAATCTGTTATTTTTTAGGTGCATATGCATGCATTGTCTCTTTGAAAGTAGGTTTTATCAGTTTTCATCTCTACAGGAGCATTTTTGTTCTCCACCGAACCTCAGAAAGTTGTTGTCAACGAAACTGAAGCATATGGTGGCTAGTGGCAAATTGACCAAGGTAATTTTTCTGTCAATGAATGCTATAGTTAATCATTTGGATATCATCCTTTTGAAAGTAGCCTGAGGAGTGGAAATTTTGCCGGCAAACCTGTAATGCATGAAAGTTTATCTGAATGATGGTTGAAGCCTTCAAGATCATATTGAAAAATTGTCAATCATGACTTAAATTCCTCATGACATGTTTGATGTTGCCTATTAGTACTAACCAAAAATGATTTACTACTTTATATATTCAAATGTTTGATAGGTAAAACACAAGTACAGGATCACTGCAAGTTCTGCAATCTCTGAGAAAAGAAGACACTCTAACTTGTTACTCCTGGAAGGGAGGCCCAAAGATTCTCCAAAAGCGGAGAAGACCAATGTCAACATACTTTCAAAATCTCAGATTGACGCAGAGCTATCAAGAATGAAGGGCGTGACAGCCCAAGAAGCTGCTGCAGCCGCAGCAAAGGCAGTTGCTGAAGCAGAAGCGGCAATTGCTGAGGCAGAGGCAGCAGCTAGGGAGGCAGAAGCTGCAGAAGCTGAAGCAGAGGCCGCACAAGTGTTTGCAAAAGCAGCAATGAAAGCACTAAAATGCAGAACACTGCAAATTTGGTAGCTTCCTAACTTAGAGTCCCAAGTTATTGATGCCTCAAGAAGTGTTGTTCTTAGATTTATCATGTTTCTTTTACCATTTTAGAATGCTTTATCTTGTGTTGACTACTCAAATTATGTGGTACCGGCGCTCTTCCCTCTCTGGCTAGTCACTCGGAAACTGGAAAGAATGAAGTTTTAAGTAGTAAATATTGTCGACTTTTCTAATTAATTTTTTAGTTTCACTTCACATCCATGGGAGTTTTTGACTGGTAGATGGGCAAAGATTATACTGCAAACACTTTTTTTTTTCAATACTCCCTTAGGTCCTATATATAAGACAAAATTTGTAGTGCAAATTGTACTACAAACTTTGAACTATTAACTTTGCCATATATTTAGGACCAGAGGTAGTATTTTTTATGGTTACATCACAAGGGCTTAAACACTGCAAACTAGTTTAAATTTGCCCAGCTTTTAACCTGGCTCATCTATGAAACACTGGTAAATTTGCGAACTCGTTTAAATGTCTAGTTTGCTGCTCCATTCTCTAGTCTCCCAAAGCCCAACATCTAAATTGCTCATGAATTACAGGCTGCATAAAATTTTTGTCTACTTTACTAGTTCATCTCCAATGCCATTGAACATGAATCCCATCTTTTCCAGTAGATGCCCGTGGCATTATTTGTATCGACTTTTTTTCTGCTTGAATTCCTCGTGACATCTTTAATTTGTGATGTCGTATTCCAGTTTTTTCTAATCTTGTTTAGTGGTTGAAAATACTATGCAGATGGTGTGAACTTCAGGCAGCATCGTCACCAGCTATCCTCCATTACGTCTCCAGCCTGTATTTTGTGACTGTATATCTTATTACAAAATACAGGCATGTAAATTCGCAATATGCGGGATTGATGGGTGAAACATTTTGTTAGACTTTATAGGTCGTTATAAACTTTAGTTTGCGCCCTTTTACCTATGGTTAAAGGAAGAGTTTATGGTGACGGGAAGAAAACTGTATCAGAATGGAAAATTTTTTGGGCCAGGGCATGCCTGCTTTAGTGCAGCGTGATGAGATCAATTTCTGATAAATGGACTCGTTTAATTCTACAAACGTGTAGAACAAGTTTTCCGATAATGTAATTCACAAAATGATTCACTCAGGAGGTATATTTTGGAAAGAAAACCTTTTGAGTTTCCAGACCATAGGCATTTTGAGCCAAATAATTCACACAGTAAAATAAATTTATCAAGATGCTGCACTTTCAAACATAGTTACCAAAATACTACGGAGGATTTTAGTTTTTTACAGAACTCTTCTTTGCAGTTTCCTAGGTGACAGCCGGCAAAGGGCGCACCGCCTCCTCAAATTACCCCACATTTTTCTTTCTATTTTGCACTTCCACGAGTGAAATAAATGGAGAAATTTTTGTATGAATTTGGTTTGCTGCGTAATTTATGGTCTTGTTAATTAAAATACAACATTAGTTAACATATTAATGAAATTAAAAAATTTCACAAGATTAACTTTTCATTACTTGTGAAATGTTAATTAAGAGATTCATTTTTTAAGAAAAATAAAAATATGAAATACATGAAATGACTAATCGGGATTGGGTTAGTCGAGTTGTTGTATTTTAACTTATCAGACCACAAATAACATCACAAATTAGGTTCACACAAGAATTTCTCAAATAAATGACTCCCCTCCCCTTTTTTAATTATCTATACTCCATTTTTCTCACTTTTATTATAACATCTTCACACATAAAATTACACAATATTAAAATTTAAATATTTATAATGTAGGTAGAAAACTAAGTAAATAAAAAATAAAAACATTTTTGTTATTACTTTGGAGTTCGAACACAACTATAGATATACTTCAGGGTGTTGGATGTATCTTAACATAATGAATTAATATATTATAAATTTACAAATTATTTAAAATCTTAATGTTAAAACTTTAATATATTATCAATAGGCTAAAGTATATTTGTTCTTTTTACATGAGTGTTCATTTTAGTCCCTTAATTTTATGAAGTGTACTTTTAGTCCGTAAAATTTAATATCATTAATGTTACTAATGAAAAATGGTAATTAGACAAAGTTAAGTAGTGGTTGTGCAATGTAACGTCATCCATTGTTCCATAAAATAATAACTAATTAAGGGTTTGATCAAACCATTCATCATTTAACAAAATATTCAAAATAAACTAAAGTATGCAAAATGAGCTCTAATGTAGCAATATATAATAGTTTAATATATACTAAAAAGTTGGAAGCACTATTGTTAGTAGAAGTAACTTAAGCTTTCGAAATCTTTCCCGATGAATCCGTACTAGAATTATCACTTGAAAAATAGTAACCATCAATTCATCTCATTGGACATATGAGAAATTGCCCATGGGATGTCAAGTGGGATATTTTAAAATCATAGCATTATTTAAAAATGTCACATGTCAATATATATGTATATATCGATTCACAGTATCAATATCTCATTTGTCATATTAAGCACATAAGTACACAATAATTTATTCTCGATCCTTCTTTATTTTCTCCCCGCCTTATTTCCTCTGATTGAACCCATGGGGTAATACTCATTCATATGATTGATAGTTCAACTCAACAAGCTCTCCGACCAAGTGATATGGACCGGCCAAAATCCACAAAGTACAAGACCGGACCATGGTTTCCTCCTCTAATATACTAGTGGGGTGTCAAGGCCCTATTAAACACAAATGGGCCAAAAGACTAACCAGTGTATACCTGGAAGCCCACCACCTTATTTTTTTTTTGTATAAGATTTCACCCCCTTATTTCCTCTTTGAATAATCTCCCGTCAAATCCACATCTACCATCCCTTCTCATATAAATACTCAAGAGATAAAATGATAATGGATTATCACATACCATTATTAATTCACAAGTTATCATTAGAATATTTCCAATCTTATAATTCCACACAAATTCATATAATATAATATCACTAATCATTTCTCCACGAAAATAAATCCTACAAGACAATTGCATTATCAACATAGTTTCATAGTTTTATATAATTAAAAATCACTCACAAACATCATACAAGTATTACTGCTCCTAATCCAATAGCTCAAACACATGCCAAAATCAATTTACTACACATTAATAACTCTTCAAAACTCCACATAATCAAAATCATAACTTATAATTTTATGTAATTCAAAATATACAAATTTTATTAATAATATATTATTATAATAAAAACTGAAAAAGAAAGTTTGGGGTTTAAATTTTAAAAATGACCATTTAGTCCTTCAAAGTTCATAAATAGCAAAGAGTTTAGACCTATTAATTTCATAAATGACAGTTTAATTCTATGAATTTCATAAATGACATAAATCCTAAACTTTTTAAATAGAAAATTAATTTTAAATTCCTACAACAACCAAATAACAAAACTAAACCGATTAAAATTAATTATTAATCATCATCTACATATATATAAGCATTTATTGTCAAAACTGAAGACTTTTCTAAAATCTTTACCTCAAAATTTTCACTAATCAGCATAATAACACCCTCATTAGAAAGAAAAAAATATATATTTTGAAATAACTTTCATAAAGAAAGTTTATTGAAAAGAAGTTAATTTAGTTATCTAAATAATCTTATAGGATAAATAACTTACCTCAGAACACCAAAATAACCCTTCTCTCTCTCTCTCTCTCTCTCTCTAACCGTGAGTGTGTGTGGGTGTTTATAATATCCCCTACCCCACAATATCCGTCACCCACTATCTTTATATAATATAATATAACATTATATTACATAGTATAAAAATAATATAATAAAGTTTTTTTTTTTCAACTCTTTAGCTCTTACTTTAGAAGATTTATTCCCTAATTACAAGGTGAATTTTAATTACTATAAATTAATCTCTCCTAAAATATTACTTAGTTATAGAATAAAAATTTAAGAGGTTGCATGCAAATGAAGCAAACTGACCATGTGCAACACAACACCTCATTTAATTTTGGGAAATGAGTGTCTCCTCTAATTTCTCTCTCCACTTAATGTCTCAACTATTAGATTATGTTTAAATGAGTGAGACTTATTGTTAAATAAATAATATTAAATGACAGTGAGATCGGGTCAGGCCGGTGACGTAATAATTAAAATAAAATAAAATAAATATAAAATAAAATAATCCATAATCCAATTTAATTTTTTTAATAATAAGGCAAAACGATATTAATAATAAAATAAAAACATTACAAAGTACTAGTTATAGTATAACCAAAAACAAAAAACAAATTAACCATATCATTAAGCAGGTAGGGGCCATAATCCAATTTAATAAAGAAGTTAGTAAAGTCACAAAACATATTCAACAAGATGAAGTCAAAATATTTTTTTAAAATTATATATCACTTCTTAAGAATCAGTTAAACCAAAAATACATTTTGAAATGTCAGGGCAAAAATTTATTAAGCAGAAAAATGGTAATTATGTTTTCTAGAATGTGGCTGAGGCTAAGATGAAAGAATTAGTAGTGTGTTGTGGTTTTCAGCAAACAGAAGAGTTAGAGTTGGGAAGATACCTCGACTCTCGTAATTCACATGGAAGAAGAACCAAAGGAAAATTCCAGTTTTTACTGGACAAAGTGCAAAAGAAATTAAGTAGGTGGAAAGCCAATATTCTCTCATTTGTTGGGAAATTAACTTTGGTGCAAGCGGTTACTCAACAAATCCCAGTATACAATATGCTTCATGAGGATATCGCAGTGAAAGTGTGTAATGAAAGTTAAAAGATACAAAGGAATTTTATTTGGGGTGGTGGGAATGATAGGAGGAAGTTGCACACTGTGAGTTGGGGATACAGTGTGCCAGAGGAGGCAGGGGGTTTTGGTTTGTGTTAACTAGTATAATTAGAGAGGATAATAAGGAAAAAGAATCAAAATGAAGAATCAATTGTATATTATTAATAAAGCAATAAGGTTCATACAAAGAGTGATAATGAAGACTTAATGCCCAACACTCACTAACTAATTATTTTAGCTAGGCTTGAACAACACAAAATAAGGGGTAAGGTGAATTAAATTGACCAATTTTACAATCACAAAACAATACAATAATTTCTTCAATAATTTCTTCAAGACAGTCTTCTTCTCCATATCCACACTCTGGCATGATTGCCTCACATTGTAGTTCCATTCTTTTGCCTTTAACTGACACTGCTAGGTAGGCATAGTCTGATAAGGAAGACAAGGTGATGACTAATCTCACGTCCTAACAATGTATTTTCTCATTCAACGCTGAGTTCTCTGCAATTTGCTACTCTGAATTTATGCTAAGTTCTCAAAATAGCTATGTTTTCATGGCTTTCAAGATGCTTGTAGCCCATGAAAACGTCTCTGTTGGAAATGTAGAACCAAACACCCCCGAGTATGGAACTGCTAGCAATCTCAACTTGGGCTGTAATCTCCATGCACTTGCGTCTCTTTCCAGAAACAAGCAGGTGACGCCAAATAGAATGGCCACAAAGAAAAAAAATAAAAGAATAATATAATCAACTCTGCCAGATATTTCTTTACAATTTTAGCCAATTGCTTATGAACAACAAGATGCAGCTGGCTCCCAGCCAAACAGGAACAAGACTGGATGTTGTAAGCACAGAATCAAGGGCTCCTGCTATTTCCTGAAACCTCAGAAAAATATACACCAATATTCGATTGCTTCATTAACTCAGAATAAATGGCTTGAGAACGAAATTTAGCAACAGCAGATCTGGACCGGGCAGTAACCTTCAATATGCAAATTTTATTTGTCTCGTGGGAATTGGAGCAGTGGAAGTGACGATGGTAGGAGGACCTCAATTCACGGTCCAGATCGCAGGGGCTGATGCCTTTCGTGCGTCTGGCCGACTCAGATCTTCATGGGAGAAACGTTTTCGTGAGGAGGAGGCCTATCTTTGCTCTCTACTCTACTCAGTTCTTGAATGTTCCTCCTGAATGTTATTGCGTGACCTTGAGGAGGAACTGGAGATCACAGGGGTGAAGAATCACCTTTTGTGCGTTTTGTTTATTCTTGCCGGAGATCACAGGGGCCGAGTCTGGATATTTCTCTCGCCTTTCGTGTGTCTCGCATTTGTGCGTCTGCCATTCTTGGGGTTTGCTTTGGCAAAAAACGCAGGGGTGTAGGTGAGCCTTTCGTGCGTTGCTTTCGTCCTCCCGTTCTTGGTGTGTCCCTGGGCAGAGTGTAGATGGCGGATCTTGATGGAAGAGCAAGAATCGTGAGGTTAATCGGCATTCTTGGGTCTCAGTTCAAAGCGTAGGGGCGAGATGAATTGAAATTACCTTTCGTGCGCTGAGAAAGGACGATGAAATGCTTCAAAGAGGTGTCCCTTCTAAGTCGTGGGGTCCATACACCAAGAGGATCTTGAGTAATGTTAGACTTTTCTCTCTCCCACGGTTGCCTTCTTGAAAAATCAACTTTGTGGATCTTGAAAATCAACCTATGCTTGGGCTGCTTCTCATTTGGCTGGATCTTGATTATTCTCCAACTCTTGAGCCAGTCTTTATTCTGGCCTTCAAAAGATTGCATGAAATTCTTTTCCCTGAGAACCTAGGCTCATGATACCATGTTAACTAGTATAATTAGAGAGGATAACAAGGAAAAAGAATTAAAATGAAGAATCAATTGTATATTATCAATAGAGCAATAAGGCTCATACAAAGAGTAATAGTGAGGGTTTAATGCCCAACACCACTAACTGATTATTTTAACTAGGCCTAAGATCCCCTTTATATAGATTAGGGCCCCTAACTAACCTTCTAACTCTCTAACTAATCATTTAATCTCACCTTATATTCTAACAGTTTGAAAAAGCTTAAAAGCTTTAATAAGGCGCTTCTGTGTAAAGTGGGTTGGGACATAATTTTGAAACCTAAAAAATCATAGTCTAATATGCTGATAAGTAAGTATGGAAGAGGTTCAGTCCAAACTGAGTATTGCGTTGTAAAACAATTTGACTCTGCAATATGGAAAAAGTTAGGAGAGTTGTGGACAAAGATTGCTAAAAACATAAGATGGGAGGTGAACAATGGAAAGAAGGCGAGATTTAGGAAAACAAGTGCTTTGGAAATTGATATGGAAGTGGAAGGGCCCTAGGCGCATTCAAACCTTTATGTGGATGGCTGCCATAGATTCGGTTAAAAACCTTTGTAAGAAGGAGTGGAGAAGGAATAGGATCAGATAGATGCAGGGAGAAGGATGAGAATGTGTTACATGTATTGAGAGATTATGGCGAATCAAAGAGAATATGGAATCAACTTGTTGCAGGTATGCATATTCCTAATTTCTTTGATTTTCTGTCTAGAGACTGGTTTGGTTTGTACGTAACTTGAAATCTGTTGGATTAGTTGATGCAAGAGTAGAATAGTGGGGTAATATTTTGGGTAACATGCATGTTGGTTTCTCTGGTATTGGAGAAATAAGATATTGTTTGGTGTTGACTTTGCGAAAGAAGATATTGAGCTTAACTTTGATAAATTTAGTTAAGTCTTCACCTGCATTCTTTGACATTCTGAATACCCTCATGCTTCATTTTCAATTCAGTGATGGCAACACATTTATTGAAACCACCACAGAATTATTCTCCGGCAAGACATGGAAATACTTTCCACAATATTTCCTCTCATTTAACTTCATTGCACATTAAGATTAACTTTAGAAGTGAGGGATAAAATCATAACAGCATTTCTGTCTCAAGCAAAACCACAAACTTCTTCAAGGCATCACCAATAAACTAATGAAACTGCCTTACAATCACGGGGATCAACTGAAGGGAATCTTTGGAATGAGCCAAAATGATTGGTGGAAGTCCAAGGGTGTTTCTCCTTTCTTTCTGCAGGGCCATCTTGGTCTTTTTGCCTCAGAAATTTATTTCATTTTGGTCTCAAAATTGTGCCGTGAAATTTCATATTTCTATAATTCTATACCATCTGAAATAAAATTGCTGCAGTGATCCTTATATGAAAATTTTCCTATATATATATATTTTTTAATCATAAAATTCTTGAAGGGTTTATATTTGTTGATTTTCTTCATTTTGCTTTGGTTTATAGATTATCAAAATCTTCATGTTGGGTTAATCAAAAGTCAGATATCGAAATCTTTGCATTGGATTAGTCAAAAGTCAGTTTTTCTTTGTGGATAAATATGCAGAAGTCAGAACTCAACTTCCAACCCTTCCTATAAAATATAAGTAGATATTTTGAATTTTACTTATATTAAAAATAAAAAAATATAAAAAATAAATTAAGTTAAATCCCCATCGGTCCAAATTGATGAACACCCTACTGTTCTCTATATTACTCCCGGTACACAGCCGAAACATTTTCCACCAGACACGTTGTATATTACTCCATTCACTTTTTAATATGCCATAGATTTATTTAATTTAATTAGATTAATTAATAATATTGGTTTAATTAGTTAACATGTTAGCATATTCTGAAATATCTTAGTCATCTTTTTTAATTCATTTATTCTCTCTCCTATTTGATTATTATTGAAGCCACATCAATGTAATTTAATTGGGAAAAAATTAACAAATATTAAAAACAAATTTAACATTTAAGATCAAAATTAATTCACCAAACATATGTCTTATTTGGTGTCAGTGTCTCTGCTATCTCTGGCCCTTAGCTATGGTATATCTCTAACACAACACGGTGATTTGGATCGATACATCCCAATAATAACGTATAAAATAATTTTATCAGAGTATATAATAGTGAAAGCAAAAAATATAATTTTATTGATGACAAAACCAATTTAGGGTCTAGAACATTGAAGACGTGGATGAATGATCCTCCTTGTAATGCATATTTGTCATAAATTTCCACTGTGGATGACGGCAGTGTAGTTTCCATCTGGGTTGGTTCGATTTGCCCTGTTTTTAATACTACTGAAATATTTTCGCCCTTAAACCCAAGTCAGATGCTAAACACTAACACTAAACAGCCACTTGTACTATCGTATACGATGAGAGAAAAACATTTAAGTCAAACAAAATTGAATTTTTTCAAAAAAAAGGTATAAATAAGTAAACAGTTGACTGTCATCCTCCTAGTATTTTCTTTCGCAGGATATATCACTAACATCTGTACAGTGCGAAAAAATAAACAAAAGAGGAAACAAGAAAGAGTGAAAGCTCAGAAGCGTAAATCTTTCTAGACCTTCAAGGCATTAGGGATTAGGGACCGAACCTCACTGGTGGACAGAAAGATTAGCTTTGGTAGCTAGTCAACGTCGTCATCCTCAGATCCAAAACCTCTCTTCTTATCTAATTAATATCCGTTTCATGATCCTCCATTCCTCCCTCTAACTTGGTTTTCCCCTGGCAAATGGGCTCAACTCAGTTGGGCGGTTTTACCGGAAGCATCACTGGCAAGAGAATTCCATGTCCGAGATAGTTTTTCTTCTCGCAGTACGGCTGATACCTGGTGATTTTTTTGTACTCTGGCAACACTTTGCTTTTTGGGTTCTCAGTTCTGGTCATTCTGTATTTTCTCCTTTTTCTTTACTGAGTGTCTGCTGATGGATTTCTGTTTGCTTCATTCGGAAGCGATGTCTTTTGGGGCTAAGCTATTTTATGGTTGTGGGGATGTCTAGACGCCTGACACTTGGGATCCAACTCTGATGCCTATGTTTTAATGGGAAAAATTGTTTTGTCCCATGTTCTTTACCGTAACAAATCAGTGGTAAGTCTGATTTTCTTTGTGCACTAATTCTTTTTCATTTGCTGAAAATTTATATGATGAATTGATGGTGGTTACTATTTGTTATCTAGATACCAGATATGGTAATGCCGTCTCACTTTGTGCTTGGGAGAATGGAAAAAAGCCATCCACCATACAAAAGAAATAAGTATAAAAATTTACAATTGAACAATGTTAATAAAATTATAACTTTTCTTTCTTTTATTGTGTGTTGGAAAGGGAATTGTTTTCCATAATTCCATGGTGATCACCAAGGGGCCTTTAGTGCTTTAACAGTTTCCTTAGCTCTGGCCAAACATGTAAGAGTAAGAGAGGATGCCAGATAATTAATTGAGTATTATGCTTCTAGTAAGTTAACTTTTCAATCAAAATGCATGTATAAATCATGTAACCACGAAAGTGACGAAGTTCAATTATGAAACCCTGAGCCACCAATTTCAGTACTTTCATTTCACTAAACTGATTTATCCCAGTGTATGGGTATTCTCTTCTCTACAATGTAGATTAGAAGCCCCTTACTTATATTGAGTTGGGTTATTGGCCATAGGTTGCAACTTGTTAAGGCCAAACATTATCTTGAAGACAACAGAAAGAGAAAATGAGGATGAGGAACAAACACAGGAAATCAGCAACTTTACGTTGTTGTGGAGGGAGCAGATGCTCAACGTCTGTTGCGATATGGAGCTTGCTAGGTTGCCTTCTGCTGCTTAATTTGTTTTCCAATGTTCGCCACAAAGCCACAGAGTATGGAGAGTTGCAATTGCTTGCAAGTCACCATCCTCTATTTCGTGAACTTCAACAAGTGGATGAGGAGAACATTCAAATTCCCCCACCCAGAGGAAAGAGGTCTCCTCGGGCAGAAAAACGTAGACCTAAGCGGGCAACCACACTGGTAGATGAATTCCTGAATGAAGAGTCCCAACTGAGACATATATTTTTTCCTGGGCAGGAGAGTGCTATAGATCCAATGAAGAATAATGGAAATGGTAGTTATTACTACCATCCTGGGAGAATTTGGTTGGACACTGATGGAAATCCCATTCAAGCCCATGGAGGGGGCATTCTGTTTGATAAAATATCAAGGACATACTATTGGTATGGTGAGTATAAAGATGGGCCCACCTACCAATCTCCCCAAAATGGAATTACACGGGTATGTCATTTAATTTGAAAGACAACTTATTTTTAACTATTTGATTTCCATTATAGCAATTAGTGTTTGTATAGTTAGTCTATATTGAGTATATTCTATTCTAGTAAGTTACATCAATGGTTGTTTAAGAGGCTATGCCAATGCGATGTTAAATGATAAGACGGGACACACTAGATTAGAGAAGTACTTTTGAATCTCACTCCTTCCTGAATCCTTCCTTTTCCCCAGGTGTTCACTTAGATATGAATGTAATTCATGTTAGATTGTTGTTTGAGGGGCCTTACACTTTATGTCAGTCTCAACTTTCAAATAAGGTACCCTGTTTTTTGAGTTCAGGATCATCGATAATTTTTTATATCATTATCAATACTCCAAATCTTTAGCAGTAATATGGTATTTTAAGAATATTCAATTCTTCAAATGTTTATATGATCATAGCTGCATAAGAATACGGTATTGTCATCAGTCTACAAAAGGGGATTTATTATGATCTGTTAATGTGACGGAGGATACGGTATTGTATCAGTCTACAAAAGGGGATATATTATGATCTGTTAATGTGACGGAGGATACGGTATTGTCATCAGTCTACAAAAGGGGATATATTATGATCTGTTAATGTGACGGAGGAGATATTGTAGTTTTAAGAGTATTCCAACGTGATGCAAATTTTTGAAGAACTTCAGAGGAATTTTTATTCTCTCATGTCTTATTGAGAAGGAATGGGTACAGTATATAGGGGCTGATGTTCAATCAGGAAGAGAGAAATCCAGCGATTACAATAATCAGAAATTAATGATAAGATGACAATCAGTAATAAGGAGATATTAAATAGGAAATGTTGACTAGGACATAATCAGGAGCTAATTAATGTTAGAATCAAGGGTTGATTTCCATCACAAATGTAAATAATACCATACTGAGAGATATAAGCTTCACAGCTTCATCAATCTACGGAAAGATAATGGCACAAGGTAGAGAAAATGGTCCAGGTTATATGACTAATGCTGAATAAACACTGTTGCTAGTTCCTTTTTTCTCTTTTATTTTCTTTCCATAATAAGTGATCTAACTTGCATATAGTTAATAATTTTAACTGAACCAGATCTACCCCCAACCAGATTACTGTAGGGGGAAAAGCAATTTATTTTTGAAAAATTACACATTTATTTTGAGGCAAATAGGATTCGTACAGTATTGTCTAATATATATAATGACTTTGCTTGATATACTTAGTTTAAGGCTCGATGACTTGTTACTATTCCATGAATAAGGGACTTTCTTGAACAACTGATATTGTTTAAATTTCTTATCTCAAATCTACGGTTCTAAGTCCACTTATTATGATTTCCTATCATAATACTAAAAGGAAGTTTATACTTCCAAGAAACCTTAGTACTTCTGGCATTTTGATAATCCCTAGAAAAATTGGTCAGTTGAACTCTTTAGACCATTCAAGCCTTTACATAAGTTGGAGAGAATCTTGAAATGCCATTGTACCAAAAAAACGATGAAAGGGAAAGATCTTTGTTAGCTTTCCACTTGGTAGTCTGTTATCTCAACCTGTGTGTAGGGCTTTAGGTGGTTGCAGAGGTCAGGGGAACTTTTTCAATAACTTGAATAAGTTGATCAAATTTATTATCTTTTATTTGACACGAGCTAAAATGGTAATGCAATAGAGTTGGCGTGCAATGTCATGATTTCATGTCTAAGTAGGTAACCTTTAGAGATATTCTAAAGCAGCAGTTTTACGTGGTTCTATCAAGGGAAATGAATGATCTAGGTGAGATTCGATAAGTATGATTAATCAGCATTAAATCACAAACCAATGATAATTGTTGATGCAAGAATCATTCTTTGAAAATTTGGAAACACATTTATGACAATTCTTAATTTTGATAATTGGTTTGTAGTCTAATGACAAGGGCGATTATTTCCTCTTCTCATCTTTTATAGAAGAACCCTCTTCTCACTTAATACACTCCCCTAATAGTATTATATTATATGTGCTTTTCCCTTTTCTCCCTCTACTTCTTGAATTTCAAGTGAACTTGTTCTTGATATAATTAAATTTTCTCAGTTACTGTTGTGAATGAAGCAACTATTTTCAAAACTGTTTAATTATAGTCCTGATATTCTTTTAATATGATGACACTATTTTGTGCTACTATAGCTTCATCTTTCTGTTGCTGTCAAGAGAACACGTTTTTCAATCAATATTGTATTTACTAAGCTGCATACCTTTGTGACAAATATCAAGCTAATCTACATCACTTTCTCCATCAGGTGGACATTATAGGAGTCGGCTGCTATTCATCCAAGGATTTGTGGACTTGGAAAAATGAGGGAATCGTCCTGGCAGCCCAGGAAACAAATGAAACCCATGATCTTCACAAGTCCAATGTACTTGAAAGGCCAAAAGTGATTTACAATGAGAAGACCGGAAAATATGTGATGTGGATGCATATTGATGATGCCAACTATACCAAGGCAGCTGTTGGTGTAGCAATCAGTGATACTCCTGATGGTCCTTTTGATTATCTTGGTTGTCAAAGACCTCATGGGTGTGAAAGCAGGGATATGACCATTTTCAAGGATGATGATGGAGTGGCATATCTAATATATTCCTCTGAGGACAATAGTGAACTGCACATAGGACCCCTTACTGAAGATTATCTCAATGTGACATCTGTTATGAGAAGGATTTTTGTTGGACAACGCAGGGAAGCACCAGCCTTGTTCAAGCACCGTGGTACATATTACATGATTACATCAGGCTGCACTGGATGGGCCCCAAATGAGGCACTCGCTCATGCAGCTGAGTCAATCCTGGGGCCTTGGGAGACATTGGGAAATCCATGCATTGGAGGAAACAAAGTGTTCCAACAAACAACCTTCTTTTCTCAGAGCACTTTTATTTTTCCTCTACCTGGACTCCCAGGTTCATTCATTTTCATGGCTGATCGATGGAATTCAGCTGACTTAAGGGACTCGAGATATGTGTGGTTGCCTTTGATTGTGGCAGGACCTGCTGATAGGCCTCTGGAGTTCAATTTTGAATTCCCATTGTGGTCAAGAGTTTCTATCTATTGGCATAGAAAATGGAGACTGTCTCGGGTGGGTTGGGTTTAAATAATTTTTTCCCCCTCTTTGTATATCTTTGATCGTATATGAAGTCTCAGTGAATCTATCAGCTGAGTTTCATTGGCATTCACTGCTTAAAGCCTCACTCACAGCAGGTGTTGGGATATAGGAAGAACCTGCTGTGGGCTGACAGTTTCCTTTTGGGAAGTTGGCAGTGTTAGTCTGAGATATATTCATATGGAGTTGTCTGCTGGGGAGAGTTTTGCTAATAAGCCAGCATTGTGTATCAGCTATATCAGGATGTCTTGCGTATACGTATAAATGATTCATTCACGTGAGTATTGGCGTTTTTCCCATTACTTTTATGAGCTGCACTATCTGGAATTGTTCCACATGCCCCTTTTGAAATGCTACCACTCTGCTCATTTTTATAAATTCTTTTTCACCATATTTATAAGTTTAGTTTAAGGTAATAAATGAGATTGTGATAATTTTGTCCATATTAATTGTACCGATGAAAATAGAGAGAGAAGAACGAGTTAAAAGATATTCATTCATAGATGAGGTAAAGTTGAAAATTTACCCCATAATTATTGAATTAATTATATCTCTTTTTTGATATGTGTGATTTAATTAAAAGGGATTTAAAAATAAACCAAAAGTCATTGAAACTTTCAAAGTTTTGTCGTCTTGTTCCCTTTTTCACAAAGTAAATCTTCCCAGAATCTCAAAAGTAGCTGACTTGGAATCCCACTTCAAACCAATGATTCCATTACTGGTGCTCTTCTGGTCGGTGAAGTGGGGAAGGAAACTGCGACCTATCGAGCATTCTGGACAACATGAAAGGACAAATGATCCCAAAAGTGACCGACATGGAGAAATTAAGCTGTTTTGCATGAGAATTGATATAAACACATCATTAAGCCCATAGACTTCTGCTCACGATCATAAAAATGTACTATCCTGCAGTAGCAAATTACAGACAATGATGAGAAGAGTAAAATTTACACGTATTCCATACGTGTCAACAACTTCATTCTTTTATGGTTGTTACTTGTTACTTGTTGGTCTCTTCAATTGTGTTTCCTTAATTTGTTTTTAACTGCAACAGACGAAACAATCAGTTATCTAGTTTCACTACAAAAAAAAACAGTTTTTTGTGGCGGAATTTTTCCCTTGCAAAAGAACAAATTTATGTCGCAAAACCGATTTGTGGTGGAAAAAATTCCGTCGCAAAAATCGCCCACGTAAACCAATTTTCCGTCACAAAAATGCATATTTCTATCGCAAAATTTGGATTTAGCGGCGGAACACTTTTCCCTCGCAAATCTTGAAATTTGCGAGGGAAAACTCAATCCCTCGCAAATTTTGGGAGGGAACAAGATCCCTCGCAAATTTGAAATTTTGCGAGGGAACATCCAACATTTTGCGAGGGATATTGTTCCTGCAAAATGTTGGATTTTGCGAGGAATATGTTCCCTCGCAAAACATTTTCGAGGGAATATTTTTGCAAAATGTGGGGTTTTGCGAGGGAAATATGTTTCCCTCGCAAATCCCCAATTAATTTTTTAAAAAAATCAAATGATTTTAAAAATTCAATTAATTTCATAAAAAATTAGAAAATAAAAAGATTTATATATGATAAAAATATATTGTAACAATCATAAGAGTTTGCATAGAAATAACAAAATATTATAAAGTATAATGTTTCAACCAAAATAAACTAAAAAAAAGTCTAAACTGCAGCAGTCTGGTCAGGATCACCACCGGTATCGCCATCATCAGGAGGCGGCCCCATACCCTTGTCCTTCAAAAAGGAGTGGAGAAGTTCCCGCAACTCAATAATCATCTTTCTTTGCTCCTTCACCTGTGCTTCTTGCTCCTTCACCTTTGCTTCTAACGTCTTCACCCTCTTATCTTCTACAAAACCAACATTACGAAGTCAGTTTATTTTTTGTACTTCATTTAAATGAACGAGGGAATAATGGTTTGCGATTGGTAGCAAAAGTATTACGTCTACCGGAGAAACACCTCCAATACTTCCCGATGAGCGCTCGTAGAAGACTTCGGTTACGCGAGGCACCCATCCCGAAGACTCTCCCCTTCTTGTCAAATCCTCCTGCACTGAATGAAGAGACTCTCGTTATCGGAATAAGAGGACGCGGTCGTTCTCAATCTGCGAGTCTCTCTTGCGTCACCGCCGATAGGTCTCCTATAAACACACAATAATACATCACAAATAAGACATGTAAAATGAAATAAATGTTACTTGTTTTAAACAACTAATAAATCTAGTTAATATCTTACCGCGCATTGTTGGGACTTGGTGTTAATCCAACGCCTCCCACCTTCAATCTCCTTGGAGTGGGTCCGCTCAAAGGCAACCCAATGAATCTAATCCGCAGGAATTTCCCCGATTAACCGCCCCGCAAACACAAATTGATAAGCGTTAATTAAAAGAGAAATAATAAAAATTGATAACCGTCAATTAATTACTTCAAAGTATAAAATATTGAAAGCTAAAATAGAAAATAACGTATACTTACACTTTTTCGCTTATGCTCACTAAATGGAATGCAACAAAGATATGACGGTCCATCCATTTGGGCCCTATTTAACTTATTTTGTTCACTTTGCTTTATAAATTTTCGTCGGTGGCCCATCTTTCAAATAACGTGCTACGACCTCAACTTGAATCCAATTTTTCTTTTCCCTTTCCTCTCTCAATTTATAAAATCTATCGACATCCACTTGCCGGCCTTGAAGTTATAAGCTCTTTTTAAATCTACCGAATCAATCGGTAACCGCCTAAACTCTCCCGAAAAACAATATGCTACAATTAGTTCTCCAAAGTATAAAAGTAGTTAATCAATTTGTATTTTGATGAGAAGAAATTAATAACCATAAATCACACAACTTACTAAGAATTCCCGAACCAAGTGTCCCGGTCAACCTAAGGAATCTCTCGTCCACTTGGCCCAAGGTGAGTGAAATTACGGAACATTTGATCCTTTATGAATTTCTTCACCGGCTTATCGCCGAAACCCGAAAACAAAGAAAATGTTACAAATATTAGCATATAAGCTAAAGGTAAAAAATCATAACATTACTAGTAACTTTACATTACTTACCTGGTGCCACCGACAGACGAATCCACATCTTCCCCGTACTCGGATCAAATGTTCCCCAATTTGGTGTCTTTGGAGGAACTAGCATCCCCGACAGCTCGAGGCGACTCGGTGTGCTAAAGGAAGAAGTATTGAAAATGTTATAACATAGATGCTTATAAAAAACAAAATATATGTAAATTAGTCGAAATCGTAAACTCAACCCGCTTCCGCCCTTCGTGGATCAATCGAAGAGACAAGCACACCTCTACCTCTACCGCCCAAAACAGTCGGTAGTAGACGGTGAAGATGAAAAAGTAAATGACGGCATCTCGGGGAAGAGCCAAGCCCCTCTCGCCTATGGAAGAGGTAGATGGTATCGCCCTACCCCCTAATAGGACGGGGCCGAGAGCTACCACTACTACGTCCGTGCACGAACGCCTTCCTCGATGCTCCATCTCGAACACTTATAAACATTATATCGGTATATATAAAAATATAAGAAATTTACTCAATATGATACTCGCGAAGTAATAAAGTATCTAGTATAAACAAAAAAAACTAACTTAAATCAATCAGACGAATCCTGTTCTTCGACCTCTACCTGCACACCTTCCTCCGGTGTCTCATAGTCGTTGAATTCAGATTCACTAGTTGAGTATATCTCTTGTGCCTCATCATCATCGATTCCTTATCGTCAATATTGATAGGAATCAACTCTAACTCCGCGAGTGGAATCAAAGAGATTGGTTGGTAGATCATCCTCGGCAATACTTACGGCAAGTACACGTTCCACATCGCCTTGGAACGGTTCGGTCATATCGTCATTTGTTTTCGACTTTTCGACTTAGGTATAATGTTTCGTGCTTTGGTTTTGATAACTCCCATCCACCCTTGGCGGGATGTAGGGTATGATGTATAATAAACCTGTTTGCTTTGTTGAGCAAAAATGAATGGGTCATAACTAACCGTATATCTCCTTGACCAGTGGATCTCAACATTCCCATATTTGTCAACTTTTGTCCCACGCGGGTGTTATCAAACCACTCACATTTAAATAGAGTCGCCAAATTGTCCCGCTTGTAATCCAGCTGAATTATGTCAATTAATATCCCGTAGTAGTCGCCCTCGACTCCGTCAGCTTGGCCACCTCGACAACATACACTGTAATTGCAACATTCTGTATCCTTGTTCGCTTCAAAGTTGCCAACCGATACCAATTGATTACATATTTTTTTATCCGGGTAACAGCTGTTGTAGACCCGTAAGATAAACTCCACACAACATCTTGGGGAGCATCGGGGTTGTGCACGAAGAAGGATCGTAACCATTTAAAAAATTAACGTTCATGAATTGATAAACATCGAATCCAACATCTCGGATTTGTCGATCGGACCAAATTAGAGAAGTGACTGTAACAAAAAAGAAATGAAATTAATACTTTAATTTTTACCGTAACAGTAACAAAAGAGGAAATCTTACTTTAAGTATTCGGTGGCCTCGTCATAGTTGTTTAAAATGTACCACTCCGCTATTTTTTTATCTATTCCTTCTAGAGTTGACCTACAATGTTTTCGCACGACTCGGCCAGGATAATTAAATATTGATATATGACCACTCGGTTCACCGCCATCATCATTACGAGGTACCACTCTCCATCTTGATATAACTTCAGGGGGATAATAGTATGAGGCAAATTTAGTGGCCTCTTCGACTAGAAAAGCTTAGCGATACATCCTTCAACGTACCTTGGATTTTTTATCTTCTTCTTAAGTGTGTGCAAAAACCTACAATGGACAATCAGAGGGTATTTATTATCTTCTTCGTAATGTGTGTGTTTCAATTAATCACAGAAATTTTTTTCTATATATATATTACCTTTCAAACGGATACATCCACCTATATTGTTGTGGACCTCCTACCCTTGCTTCGTATGCCAAGTGAACAGGCAAATGTTCCATTGAGTCAAAGAAGCTAGGAGGAAACACCATCTCTAACTTACATAGCATTATTGGCACGCTCTCCTCCGGTTGCCGTAACTTATCAACATTAAGCTCGAAGCACAAATTGTTCTAAAGAACAAGGAAAATTCTGTCGAGAATACTCAATATATGCTTCGGTAGTGCTTTGAAAGCCCACGGCAACAATCTCGAAAGAAAACATGACAATCATGACTCTTCATCCCGACTAACTTCACCTCGTTCATGTCGACACATCTCTTAAAGTTTGATGCATAACCGTCCGGTAGTCTCACACCTTTAACCCATTGCAACAATTGTAAATTCTGCTCTTTGTTCAATGTGTAAGGCGCTTTAGGTTTGGAAATTCGGTTGGCGGCATTCTTGATCAAATGCAAACCAGGCCTTTTGCAAATATGTTCTATGTCAAGTCTTGCGTTGATTTGTATCCTTCGTCTTACCCTTGGTGTCCATTACGGTGTGCAGAATATTACAAAACACATTCCTCTCAATATGCATAACATCGAGGTTGTGTCTTAACAATTGATCGTTCCAATATGGTAGCTCCCAAAAGATGTTGCGTTTGTTCCAATGATGCTGAACGCCATATCCTCTCGGTGAGCCGGAAGCGGCTCCTCTTCAACACTTTGAATGTACTTGACCCGTCCTCATATTTCGGGCCACTTAAACGACGAGGTCGATCTGCGTGTTCGACCACATTCCGCTTGAAGTCTTTTCTATTATTCCTAAACGGATGATCAATAGGCAAGAATTGCCGGTTCCTGTCAAACCAACACACTTTGTGACTATATTTCAAGCTATAACCCACGTTCTGTTCGAGACATACCGGACATGCAAGCTTCCCCGAAGTTTGCCATCTACTCAACATCCCATATGCAGGGAAATCATTTATCATCCACATTAAGGCAGCCCGCATGGTGAAATTCTGGCTCAATGATACATCATACATAAGAACCCCTTCACTCCACAACATCTTCAACTCGTCTATCAAAGGCCTGAGATATACATCTATTTTCTTTTTTGGGTTGGATGGCCCAGGGATTAACTCGTTGAGGAACAAAAATTCTCTTCTCATGCACATGGAAGGTGGGAGGTTGTACGTAGTCACAATTACAGGCCAACAGGAATAATTATTGTCCGTCTGGTTGAAAGGAGCGAACCCATCCGAACATAAACCAAGACGGACATTACGGGGATCGCCTGCAAACGAAGGATTTGCCTCATCAAATTTCAACCAAGCTTCGGCATCGGAGATGCGTCACAAATTTTTCATCCCTGCAATGCTCCTGGTGCCATCTCATGTGAGCAGCTGTTTTTTGTGATGAATACAATCTCTGAAGTCTTAGCACGAGAGGAAAGTACCACATCTTGCTTAATGCTTTAAAGGTCGTTTTTCTTCCATTCCTCACAACTTTGTACCTCTCATGTGCATGAAATTTACATGTAGTTCGCTCAAAGCATCATCCTTGTAATAGAGCATACATCATCTAGGGCAAAGCAATGGATTTTTTCACATCCGAGCCCAAGCTCTTTTACCTTTTTCTTTGCTTGGTAAAAATCTTTCGGCAAATTATTGTCATTGGGAACAATCTTACTCATGATCTGCATCATTTTATTGTAATTCCTCTCACTCATATGGTGATCAGTCTTCAAGCTTAGTGTTGCTAGGGTAGCCGATAGTGATAAATATTCACTATTTTCAATGTGTTCACAACCTTCCCATAAAGGACGTTGCGCATCTTGAAGCATTTTATGGAACCTCTTGGCTTCCGGATTAGGATCCTCTCCCATGTTTCTTTGGTTGAGTATGTGCACCGGTCTCCTCTCCCATATATGACGGTTCAAAGCATGAGTAACAGGATCAAAGTATTGGCCGATCGACGGTCCCGCGGCATCCATAACCAACTGCTCATATTGATTAAGGTTGTATCGATGAGTACTATCTCCATAATAACCACTCGTTGTTTGTCCGACTTCCCCATGAAATTGCCAACATTCATAATTTGGCATGAATCCTTTTTGACACAAATGAATTTTGACCGTGCTCGGATCATGAAATTGCATACACCTACATTTCACACACGGACAACTGATCAAGGTACTTGAATTAGCTGCGTGCGCCAGAGCAAATTTGATGAACTCTTCTAAATCCTCCAGGAATACTTGAGTAAGTCATTTTTTCGGAGTTAGACGATTGTACATCCAACTCCTATCACAATCGCCTTCCATACTTCCTCAACCCAACCCTACACAAAGACTTTTGGGGTAAACACAATAATACTAACTAATTCAGCTACTAACCTAAGTGGGTAATACAACTAGTCAGCTTCTACCACCCAATTGTCACTTAATCAAGAAAGTGGGAAACAAACACATGCAGTGAACAAAAAACAAATCCCAGTAAGCAACCAGAGAATGAGGATAGTACACTAGAAGATGAGGACATGCATGTCGACGGGGCATGAAGTCTCAAAGATGAAGAATACCAAATAATAACATTTAAGATGCATATACAATATCATTCAGTGATTCAAGAAAGATCATCATGTTACACTAAGGTTATAGATATAAATAAACAGATAATAAAAGTGAAAATTAAAAAGAAAGTAAGCATCACTTATAGTTCTTTCAATTGAGTAAGATCACCAAATTCACTTGGTATAACTCCCGATGATTAAGACCCTTCTTCACTGGATGTCATTAAGAAATTGTAAATCAAATTTCTTTGCAAACTATAATGTATTTAAGCCTAGCAGTTCAGTGAGAGTAATGCAGTAGTTGATTCAGCTAGTAACAAATGTAAATTCAACAACTTCAATGACAAAGGTTAATGACAACAACAAATTCCAAACCACACCAATCAAAAGTACAGGATTTCATATTTCACCTAGGTCAGAAATAATAGCAACCTCCTGATTAGAGATTTGTAGAACCTTAAAGAAAATGAAGGAGTAAATAATTGATCGAATTAATGAAAAAAGTTATTACCTCTTGCGCTTATAACCATTTTTTTTCCTAAACGGGGTATTGAAATGTGGGGGGAGGTTTTCCGCCTTGAATTGAGCCATGTAGACATTCCAATATTTAAAGAATTGTAAGTATAATTTGCTCTTTTTATGACAAATGCATATGAGTTATTAAATTTGAGAGAAAGTATTGAAATAGAATATGCATACTATTACATTTGAGAATGAAAATACAATAAATAATGAATGTCCAATCTTTAATCCACATATAGAGTACAGAGGTTTATTGAAATTAAATCCCCTAATTATAAAAGATAATCAAAGATCAAAATGCAAAAACTCCCCCAACTTAAAAAACGTACAATCTAATTTCCTCAAGTTTACAATTTGATTGCAAACCGTGTAATTTTTTAAAACACGACTCTCTAAGCACTCCAAACTTGAACCCTTATTGAGATTTATTAATGTTAGAGTGGGAGATTTATTTGTTTACAAAGCATTTGATGCCTCAAACACACTACAGATTTTGTCACTTTTTCCTTGAAATTTAAAAATTAGAAAAAGGTTAACCACTGACTACTGAGAGCAGAACAAGAGAATTTTGGGTGGGGCTCGACGTGCTAGTGGACCAGTAGGTGCTTCTCAATGCAGCTAGTCAAGCTAGTTACAACTAATTACAAATTAACTCCTAAGCTACAAAGATAAGTCCTATGCCAATTAATTAATGGTAACCAATTCCAAAGTTTTTTTAATTGTCTTGTAGCAGCAATAATCAAGCAAATAGTTGATTTTCTTGTTAATGTGTTGCTGATTGCACTACACCTTAGAAAATTTGAAGAACTTCTCCCACGACTCATTTTGAAGTTTTACCAACATGGTCTAATAGCTTAAAACACCTATAAATCAGAATCGGAAGCTTTAAACACAAAAACATCAATTTAAAACACCTATAAATCAGAATCAGGACAAGCTTTAATCAGGACAAGCTTAAAACACCTATAAATCCATATTCGAAGACACATCATCAGAGTTCGAACAGATCTTGCCTGATGTTAAAGCACAAAAACATCAATTTAAAATTATTTTTCTAGTTGAAGACAAGCTTTAGTAATGTTGAAGATTCATTTGGCATTTGGAAATCAGAATCAAAACCCCTAAAATCAACGCCAAATAGCCTGAATCATCTACCACAGTTTCCGCCATAAAAAACAGAGCCAATCAAACACACGCAACCCCAATTTCATTTTTTTTTCATATTTATTTTTAAATAAACAAATAAAAAAAAATCCTAAAATGACCTACCGTGGCTCCGCCACTGAGGAAGGCCGCCGGACGTTGCGAGGAGAGGAGGGGAGGAATGGAGCTGCGAAACCCGTGGAGCAAGGATGAGGGGAGGACCGGTAGTGCGCGGAAAGGAGGAGGAAACGACCGGTGGTTACCACGCCGGAGTAGCGGACAATCCGAAGGAAGATAGTGGACTAAGGAGGACGACTAGAGGAGGTCGCGGCGGTTGTTCACGAGCCCGAGGGAGAAGACGCGGCGGATCGTGGCCGACGAGGGAGAGAGACGCGAACTTGGAGGAAAAATAACGGATGAAGAGAAGGGAGGTGAGAAGGCATAGAAGAATGATTATAATTTGAGGTTGAATTATCGGTGTTAATAAATTGGGAGCATTGAAGTGTTGGTAAAAATAAGCTTGGAATTGAGGTAACCCTGGTTATTCTTTTATATACTTGTCAACTATATATATATATGTATTTATATTAACTGTTTTGGGATTATTTACACTTATGTAATTTTTTATGTGAGATTGTGTATTTTTGTATTGATGAGATTGGTTGTTCGTAAGGGTTGGTGGATGGAATTTGTACCACGGGCTCGAGTTTTTAGGCGATAGTGGTGCCTTAGACTCGAGTTTGTGGGCTGAACCGTGTCCTCGACTCTAATAAGGATGATCTATGCATCAATATTGTCTAGAAAATGTGTGAGATCTCTATTTTGTGAAGTGTTTGGGAAAACAAATTATGTTGTTTTGGAACCCTTTTTGGGTGGGTGTTTTGGTAACCGAGTCGAGAACTATTTTGTGAAATATTTGTATATAAATGTTTATATTTTAATTATTATGAATTTATAACTGTATGTTCTCGATCTTGGTTTGCATGTATATTTCGAATAACCAATGGTTACGGGATCTTTGAATCTTACGGTTATCATGTTTGTTTATTTTTTTTACAGGTGATTAACTTTTAGGCAACAAGGGAAGGCACACATGGAAACTTTTTGTTATGTCATTTGTATTTGCCACAACCTTAAGACTTCCGCATTTTTATAAACTCGATGTATTATTTTTGGACCTAATTTGGCCCGTATAAATGGATTTTTACCTTTTGGACCTATTGTAAATACGTATTTTTGTGTTGAAAAAGAGGGTGTTTCGAGACTCAACCATATTATTTGAAAATTAAAATTTGATTAATTCATTAAATTAGTTTGAAAATGAAACAATAAATTATATCTTGAAAGGTAAAAAATAAAAATTGCATCAAAATTTAAGTAAAAGAACTTTTGAAAAGTATCATTAATACCCAATGGATAACTTAAAATAAGAGCCACGATTTCCTTCTAAAAAATGCCTCATAATTTTGTAGGAATATTTAAAAAAGTATTTGATGTCAATTATTTAATTTTTTTCAAGATTTTTTCTCATAGTCAAACTATTAAAACTTATTGATAGTTTAATTGTGACCAAATACTAATTCCTAAACGGATATTCATGCTAATTTGATTAGTGGAATTAAAACTTATTGATAGTTGAATTGTGACCAAATACAAGTAAGTTGTGTCTTCAATCATAAATATAGGATCTAATTGAAGAATTGATATTGATCTTATATATATTATTATCTCCGATTTTAAATATAAGATAAAGTTTACAAGTATGATTTATACTAAAAGCTTTGTCTTATCTTTGAAACCGGAGGGAGTACTTTTTTTTTCATGTTGGTCAATTATTTTTCTTTATCCCTATTGATACACAATCAACTGTTACCAGGTATGAGAGGGAATAAGAAATAAAGAAAGATGTATGAGTGTTTTAGAAAAAAAAAAAAAATATATATATAGCATCATGTTAACTAATTTAACTAAAATTTTGTAATATAATCAAATTAAATAAATGGGTTTAATAGAAAAAAAGAAACGAGTAATAAAAAAGGAAGAGTGGTTGGTAAGATCAAAATGGATAGAGTGCATTGAAAAAGGTAACGTGGCGGGCTCCAAATACTTATGTCGCAGTGTGATGAGTTAGGCTCACATACATGTTAAAGGTAACTAAACCATGGGCCAAAATGATAGAAGCTGCTAATAAGTACAATTTATGCCAAACTTCTAACCAAATGCCTTCTTGATTAATCAAGAAAACGTTTCAAATAATCTTTTCTTCTTTTTTGAATTTCACAAGTGTGTGCTAACTTAACGGTTCAAATAATCCTCATTTCCAACCTTTGCCTTTTGCATTTATCAATAAAACTTCATCATCCTCGATCACGTTTTACCTCCATCGACAGTAGCAACATATATAATTCATGTATAAGCGACATTTGTCTATAAATTCAAACCTTTTACCATTTAACCCTAAGCGACATTTATATATAATTCATGACAACATCGCAAGTTGAGATAACTATAAATTAGAGATAAGATTACAATGGTCATATAGTTCATGATTTCAATGGCTTTTATTCTACCATTTAGTAGCAATAATTATTCGCTTATTTAAACATTTTTAATCATGTCATTTATAATTTTTTGATATATTTCTTATGAAGGTTTTTATTAATTTACATTTTAAAAAATATGTCATATGTTCTGTTATATTTATTTGATTAAATGGTAAAAAGGAATATATATAGAAATAATATATATATTAATTATAAGATAAATGTTTATCAATATATTTCAAAATACTATTCTTTAAAAAAAATTGTCTTGATTTTAATCAATATGCTACTTAGTCGAATAGAGGCATAAATGAGTGAGAGACTTGAATTTTTTTGTTTTAATTGCCCTTGGGTTTACTTTATTTCTCTATTATTTATTTGCTTTTGCTATGCCACCTGTTTCGTCTTGGTGAATTTTTCTATGAAGTAAAGAGTTTTCGGAACCAAAAGAAACCGAGACATTGACAAGAATCCTGAGGTACTGTGGCTGGAAATTATACACTCGAACCTGGTCCCATTAAAACAAAGGGATCAGCTGGTCGTTGTCAGTGTAATAGAAAATAATTTCAGAGCTTAAACGTGCAGACGAAGGCATGGGCCACCATCAAAGTCCCTTGAATAATACTCAAGGAAAGCAACTAGCATTATTTTATAATCCGAATGGAAAAGTGAAAAAGAAAAATATATGCAGAGGGGTGAAGAGTGGGTATGTAATCGTGGAGCAGTTCAAGAAATGCAAAAAAGAGATGAACCGACTGTTTACAATATTTCCTTTTCATTTTTCATTGTTTAGTTACTTAAAAATATTGTTTCCCCCCTTGATAGCTTTTATTTTAATAGGAATGAATTATTGGTTTTCAAGGGCAAAAGTTAGGGAGAATTACTAAGTCCTAAGGAAGAGGATTTAATAACCAAAAAGGTTTAAGGTGCAATTTTGTCTTCGAAGTGACTGCTCATTTAGGCTAAATATATAGCAGTTTTTTTTTTAGGACCAATTTTATTCCGAAAATAATAAAAATGTAACAATTTTGCCCATTGTCATTAAAAATATTAACTGTCAATATCAATTATTAACGGTCAACATTAGTTTTTTAACGGTTAAGATGAATTTAGTCATTTTTTATAACTTTTAGATTGGAATTGCTCATGAAAAGATGTTTAGATACTTAATGCTCTTGAATGGTTATTTCGAGAGCAAAATCACACTTTAACACAACTAGAAAATTCTAGCAACAAGTAAGCAGCATAAACATATCATTTCTCGTAATTATATTTGTCATGCAAGACATGCTCCTGAGTTAATATCAAACTTTTTGAGTGATTTAGGGCTTGTTTGATTCTATTCCCTGTTTATTGTTCTCAGAAACATATTTATAAAAAGGGTAAAGGATTTTTCTAGTCACTGGGAATAAGTTATCTCCAATGACCTTCAAAACTATGTCGTTTTTTATAAATGAAGGGTGTTTACGTAATTTTGCACCCTTCATTAATTCACCTAAAATTACAAATACATCCTTTATTAATTCAAAACGACGTAGTTTTAGAGGCCACCTGGAGATAACTTATATCCTGGAGAAATACTTTTCCCTTTATTAAATAGTTCTTTGAAACAAGTTTTAAAAATAAAACAAACAAAAAACAAAAATCTATTTAAATAGTTATTTTAAAAATATTCTTTTGAAGTGACAGAATAATAGTCGTTACTAATAATGTAGTAACGATAGTGAATAACTAGTGGCCTCAAAAAATAAAATATAGGAAAACAAAAATAAGAAAATAACTAAAAACTGTTTTTGTTTTTTTATTTTTGAAAACAGTTCACCAAACAGATTTTATTGTTTTATAAAACAAACAAAAACAGTTTTAAAAAAACAAAATCAAACTGCCCCTAAGTCTCCTCCTTGTAACCTTTCAGTAATTCTTCCAAAACTTACTCATGATGATTGATGATCCCTCCATGAAAGAAAGAGTTCAGGGTTTGTAGGGCCATAAAAGAGCATAAAGCTGTTATCTCTGTCAAATATGAAGATGAAAGACTTGGGAGGAACGATAGATAACAATAAAAAAAACAGAGACTTATATTTCAAAACAGCGTGTCCGTGTACGTGGAGGCCACTAAATTCCTTTAGCCACTATGATTGTTGCCCCTTTTCATGAGATTCCCCAAAACACAACTCATTTTACCACCTTGGCCGCCCTATGATTCCATATGGTCCAGAAACAACATGATGATGACCTTTGTTTAATTGAAATTTATGTTTTAATATTCATATGCAATGACCAAGTAGTTTCTTATTCATAATTAAATCTTAATCTGCTTTTAGCTGATATCATCCTTACACACCAAATACCAAACCCAATTTCTCTTTTGATCCATTTGTCAAGAGAAACTAAGAACAGATATGGTCGACCAAGTCCAACAACTAAACCAACACCTTAAATATTGTGAAAAATGCAAGGCTATCACATAAATTATGATTATGATGATTCGTCTCAGCGATTGGTTATTATTTAATGCAAACTCTTCTCGGGTCAAATTTGAACCAGCACCATACTATATTAGTATATTTTAACTACCATCAGTTAGCACAAAAAAGAGAATTGTTTTCTTCAGCTAAGCTACTCCATTTTAAAAATAATTGAATGTTATGTGCATAAGGATGGAGGAATCAGACAATTAGTTATGCTAATCATAATATGAATGAACCCATATAAAACCGTATTGATTCAATACTTGGCATGTCTCAGTAACAACATGGTAACGAGAAATGAATCAATCAGTAGAGCATAACTTCCAAGAATAAAAAGTTTAGTTTTTCAATCCGTTTATAATTATAAGAACATTTTTAACTACCAGTGATTTCAATAGGGCATCGAACTATTTTTTTCAGGTATAAGAACATAAAGTATTTCACCCTGAAGTATTTTTTTGGTACACTTAGTACCCTCAAGTATTTTTAACATCTAATGCCATAAATTGCTTTTTTATGTATCGAACATCTCGTATATTTTCAGTTTATCCGACACCCTAAATCATCCAAACTAAGGGGTGTTTAAAACCCAGGATGGAACGGGGGTTATGCAAATTGCATCCCGGTCCCAGTAGTCCCCAAGATGAGACCGAAAAATCCCCTCTTTTTTAAAAAACATTAAAATATCATTATATTAGTTGAATTTTCCATACTCTATTATTTAAAGTCATCATTTAACAATTAACAAGGTCATAATAATTACACAAATTGATTTAGAATTAAAGAATATGATTTTATCACCATCATCATCTTCGTTATTATCTTTATAAATTATATAGTTAGATTAATATTATGATGTATACGGTTTAACTCCAACTAAAGATGTCATACACATCTTATCAAATGATAACTTAATTTATGGGGGTAAAAAAAAAAAAAGATAACTTAATTTATAAGGTTAGAAAAAAAAAAAAAAGGATCGGGATCTCAAGGGTAATCCTGGTCCCTATCCTAGTCTTGGTCTCAATATATCTTAATCCCGTTTGTCTTGGTCTCGCTTTATTTTTACCTTGTAAATTAAGTTATCTTTTCATTTTTGTCCGAACCAGCCGGGATGATGGGATGACCGAAACCAAAATACTTTGAACATCCTTAGCTTAATCTAAACTGTCAAGTGCAAAATTGTAAAAAAAGAAAATACTTTAGGGACGTCTTGAAAAAAATACTTTATGGTTTTAAGTGCACCATAAAATACTTCAAGGCACCGAATACATACTGTAGGGTGCCTGACAAATTTTAACTATTTGCTTAAAAGCAAAATTAGGGTTGGAGGAAGTGACTAATTAGTAATTACAATTAATTTTCACCCATATTCAATCCATACTAATCCAAAAGAACACAAGAAAATTCATCAACAAGAATAAAGAAAATCAATGTGCTTCATTCCTTTCCAATTTCCATATTTTAATACAAGCGTGTTCCTCCCCCATACCTCCTCAATCCCTATGTCTTTCCTACCCTAAGAAGTTCAAAAAAAAAAAAAAAAAAAAAAGAAAGAAAACACATATTGCTGAGAGACTCTCATTTAGCCCCCCACGCACGTGCCAAAAAAACGGAGATCACGTGCGAACACATCATGCTCATGGCATCATGTCGTCAAGGCCTCCAGGTACTGGCCCACACCACCGGCTGCTCCTTCCACGACAAGAATATTCCGGCGTGTGAGGAACACTGTGTCATTGACCACCCCTCCCTGTATCTTCTCAGCAGCGCCCTCACATCATCACATACCTCGTCACTAAACGACGCCGCATTGAACCCAACCCCATGCATACGCTGCGACCACCGTCCCGCCCTCTCCCGCCGCTCCACCGACACCGACGGATCACACGCCACCAAGTCAACCACCGATCGTCCGGCCTCCCTCTCAAGAATAAGCCTTTCGTTACTCGTCTTCGGAAAACTCTCCTCCAACGCCTCAAAATAAACCCTAAACCACCTCAAGCATTCTTCAAATCCATTCACAAATTCAAAACCATCATACCCAACATCAAGATCAGCTTCTTCTTCCACTATCGTAACTATCCTAGGCTGTAACCTCCTAAACGACGATATCAACGCGTCACGATGATTATTACCGTTATTACCAACGACCGAGACGGAATGCAAAGTGTTCACACAGTTTACAGCTAAAGCCTCGTCATCTTTGATATCTAATTCCGCAAATTTCAACTCTGAAAGATCACCGTTATGATGGATGACGTTGAATTTGAATGGCACACCCATGAGACGCGCGAATTTCTCCATCCTAGCACCTATTTCCTTCATGACTTTTTGAACCGCCGCGTCGGAAGCGCCGGGTCGGGTGGTGAGGACGGTAGTTAAACGGAGGTGAGGGGCGTCGTCAGTGCGAGTGGCTAGGGACTCTAAAAAGGTAGGCCATTGGGTGCAATATGTGTTGCTGAAATCGAGTATGTGTAATTTAGGCTCTGATTCGAGGGCTTCTAATATGGCTCCATTGGAAGCGACGTGACCGAAGGTAGTCCAAGGGCTTACCTCTTGGAACTTCAATACGGTTTTTCTGGTTGATTCAAAAGAGCAGGTTTTGTCAGAGGCGGTGGTTAAGGTACGGTAGGTACGGAGTCCAGAGTCAGTCATGCGAGCGAACAAGGCCTGGAGGAAGTAAAAGGCGAGTTTTTGATGGGTGTCACCATAAGGGGAAGCGAGTTCATTGAGCATCCACATGAGTTGTTGGATACGTGGGCTGTTTTTGTCGGCGATGGCGCGAGCTGTTTCGAGGAGGAGATCGGAGGCCCACTTGTCGTTGCCGGAGAGTTCCAAGTTGAAGTCAGCAGTGGTGGGGGAGAAGGAGAAATCGGCAGTGGGGGTGGGGGTGGTGGTGGAGGAAGGAGGGTGGTGATGGGGGTGACAGGGATTATAGTAGTGCTTGGAAGAAGACGAGGACAAGTCTTCTTCATTATCCATGAAAAGGTTGAAGCATTCTTGGTGTTGTTGTTGATGTTGTGATGGGGAGTAGAAGTTTTGGGGTGTGGAAGATTTGGAGCCGCTAGAAGTGAGGCTGGTGGTGGAGTTGAGGGATTGATCAGGTTGTTGAAAATTGACTAGCCTAAACAATGTATCCATCATCTAATCCACCAAAAACAGAGACCCACATTCAAATAAACTAACAACAGCTTAGATTATTGCTTGCGTCTCTCCACAGAAGCAAACGGCCTTTAGTATTGTTTTTAACACTGGGAATTGGGTGGGGAATGATTACTACAGGGAATTGGGTCCATCTTGGAATGTAGTTAGAACAATAAAGGGTCAATCTTTCAATAAGTGTGGACATGGTTCCAAGTCTATTTGGGTTACATCTATAGCTATATTCCTTTTTGTGGAACCGATGAGGAAGGAGAAAAAGTGGGGCCGGGGTTGTTGCTTTT
Source organism: Acacia acuminata (assembly GCA_019022655.1). Classification (NCBI taxonomy): domain Eukaryota; kingdom Viridiplantae; phylum Streptophyta; class Magnoliopsida; order Fabales; family Fabaceae; genus Acacia; species Acacia acuminata. The sequence goes on from JAFJYI010000002.1 coordinate 8,576,443, forward strand.
CTGGGATATTCTTTTGTGGAGAGACATTGACTGAGAATGGGATGAAAGAGAAACAAAAAAGTAAAAAAAAACTTTGGGTTCTTGGCCTTGTAGGATTGTGCTTGTGCCTGACCTGACAAGATGAAAAATATGAAAGAAAAAGTGAGGAAGGTAGAGAGAGAGAGAGAGAGAGACCAAATTTGTGAGTGGATTAGCTTTGGGGGGAGAGAAATAGTAGTATAAAAGAAGGGAAAGTGAATCAGTGAGTGGGCGCAGGCGTGCGAGACTGCGAAATGAGTCTCGAGAGAGTAAAGGCATTGGCGTGGAATGATAACAATGATGATCAAACCCACTACATATTTATCTACAGAATCTATCACATACCCCCTCAAACGCATCACAAAAGAAGCAACTTTTTGCCTTTTCTATACTACTACCACTATATATATATAATTATCTGCCATACCATAATGTTCACTTGCTTTACCAATGTGTACTCTTTTCCAGCTTCTAGGGCATGCCTTCTCTTCTCTTTATTCCCACCCTCGTTTCATGGTTTCATAAGACCCACTTTAATCCTAACCCAACTCTACCTTCCATTCGATATATCCTTTCTCATTCAAGCATGCATAATTGCATATAATATTTATATATAGTAGGCATCTATATGCACTTGCTGCTTCATATATTTTTCATCCGTCTACTACTGTCTACCTTAGTCTACGTGCTTTGTCGCAAATTGCAATTTGTTAAATACTTATCCACGTTCTCCTCACTTATTATTGTTTGGTCGGAGGGGCCTTCGGTATGTCCCTGGCTGCTTTTTTTTTTTTTATTAATATTATTTGGGATCTCTTGCTTGGAAACCTTCAAGATTTAATTTCTCATTTTTTATTTCTCTTCATGCAGCTTCAGATATAGGAACAATTCAGATGCTTGACCTTCTGGTCTTGTACTTCTTGAGGTTTTTATGCCTTCAAGGTATTTCATTCTCCTGTTAGCCAATAATCTCAAGCAAAATGACACAAGTTTATCGTCTATATCTGGATCCATGATGCTTATCTTCCAGAAAGGTTCAGTGCTTTTTTTATCTTTCAAATTGTATTTGATTGTGACGTGCAGGTTTGAATGAAGCCTGAAAGGATATCCATTATCATAGGTTCATGATTTAAACTACAAATATAAAAAGTTTAATACCTTTTTCTCTTATGTCAATTAAATAAAGAAGGCATGTGGGACATGTGACGTTCACGGCTGGATTTCTATAAAATTGATATTCCCTTCTTTTTTTGCTTCGATCAGGCGAGTGGTACATACTTTTATTTTAATTTATATTTGTATTGAAAGCCATAAGAAAATGGGATATTAGTTGAAATGTCACCGCCCTCAATTGTAAATTATGTTTCCTTTTGGAGTTTGGAGATCGGCCCCAAAGATTGACCACGACTTGAGAGTTTAGTTTCAGCAACCATCATTATTATTAAGTCCTGCTTATTTCAAAAACTCTTAAAATATCACTCGCCATTTGATCAATTTTGCTCTTCAATCAACGAAAGAAAACGACCATGTCTTCTTATGTTAAAGCTGGGCCTACAACACACCAGAGTCGTCCCTGTGTTTGTTACAAGTATTTTTATTGTCGCCAATACAATCTTTTGGTGGTTGGGAAAAAAAAAAAAAACTTTGGTCTATCAAGTTGGTCCGTGTGTCGTTGGTTTTGGCCTTTTAAGTTTTATTCCGTTTAAAAATATTAATCCTTATAATTTAATAAGAACTGACCATGTGTTCTTATGTTAAAGCTGGGCCTACGACACACCAGAGCCATCCCTTTGTTTATTACAAGTATGGTTACAGTGGTTAATAAAATCTTTTGGTAGTTGGAAAAAAAATCTTTAATCTGTCAAATTGGTTCTCGTGTTGTGTTGGTTTTCACTTTTAAGTTTTATTCCATTTAAAATATTAATCTTTATAATTTAATAAGAACCGGAATCGTTTTACCCCTTAATGAACTAAGGGTAAAGGAAAAAAATACACATAACCTTTTTAAAAGAGTATCACAAGACTACGACCTTTTCAACTGAAAGAAAAATACACACGACGTTACGTTTTGGAAAGGCGCCAAAGACCATTGGTTAGTTAAGTCAGTTGTTAGTTGATCGTCAGATTGGATGGAATGCGACGTGGCCAGCCGACGCAGATCGACATGGCACGTGACGTGGACGACGACGTGGAATGTGGAATAAAATAATTCAAAAAATTAGGATAAAATAAAATAAAAAATAATTTAAAATAATTCGAAAAAAATATTTAGAAAATTAGAAAAATAATTCAAAAATGAGGAAAAAATTAAAATAATTAGGAAAAAAATTCAAATAATTAGCAAAAAAATTAAAATAATTACAAAAAAATTCAAAAAATGAGGAAAAAATTCAAAATAATTAGCAAAAAATTCAAATAATTAGCAAAAAAAAAAATAAAAAAAATTAGAAAAAAATTAAAATAATTAAAAAAGAAAAAAATTAAAATTTTAAATTTTTTTTCAAATAATTAGCAAAATAATTAATTTTTTTGCTAATTATTTGAATTTTTTTTTCTAATTATTTGAATGTTTTTGCTAATTATTTTAATTTTTTTCTAATTATTTTAATTTTTTTTTTTTTATCATTATTTTAATTTTTTTGCTAATTATTTTAATTATTTCCTCATTTTTGAATTTTTTTTTCTAATTTTCTAAAATTTTTTTAAATTTTTTTCGAATTATTTTAATTTTTTTAATTTTTTTTTTAATTATTTTATTTTTTCCTAATTTTTTGAATTTTTTTTTATTCCACGTCGTCTATGTCGATGTCGGTCTGTCAAGTCTGCGCACGTCGGCGCTTACGTCGCATTGTTCCATCCAATCTCGATGGTCAACTAACAGTTGACTAACGGCCGTGATCTTGGGGACGCTCAAAAACGTAACGTCTTGTCGTGTCATTTTTTTCAAGTTGAAAGGTCGTGATCTTTGGCTGGCATTTCTCGGGGAAAAGATTATGTGTATTTTTGCTCCCATGAACTAAAACATTCGAAATTTAATAGATCAAAACCAACCACAATGAAGGTAACCTTAAGATAAATTATTATTTTTAAGGAACATCAAATAGGGAACATCATGCGGATGCCTGATTGCCTGGTGTTCTATCTGATATTTCATCTCTTTAAAGAAAAGAACTGAGCGGACCAGGAATCTAATTCATTGAACTCGTCGGATCTGAAGCTGAGTGTGTGTTGCAGAAAAGGGGCAAGATTTAGGAAGTTAGCCCGACCAATATTCTCCTTACCTTCCCTCTCTGTCTCTTCCTCCGTTTAGCCATAAAATCAATCATTGCAACTGCAAGACCTATGAGCTCACATTCCTATCCTAACTCATGAAATCTTAACCCTTATTCCGATGCCTAATTTATGTTTTTCTTGACTTGTCGCCAAAAACAAAAGTCGAAATTAAATAGTAAAGGAGAGAAGCATTCAGCCAAATGCAAACAAATCAAATCCGTTTAGGAGGCTCGTAGTCAAAGGCAACTTTTGCTGCTCCAGCATTCATGTCAGACAATTCAACAGATATAGAAGAGCGAATTCTATCCTCAGAAAGTGAAGATTGTATTACTGTTTGTTAGGACAAACAAATTACACCCAGAAGCACGTTATATAATTCTGACATAGCAGCAACAGGACATGACTGAACTTGTCATTTCCAGTTCAGAGGAAAGGAGAAGGTGCTCGGGACAAAATGCTTGTTTTTGCAAGTTGTAACCAATATACTGTCACTGAATACACTTATTATGGTACAGATCCTATCAGAAAAACGAGGAGTGCAAAAATGCTCCCACTGTTATGTGTTTTCTCCCTTAAATAAATGCTACAAAAAACCTACAATAATTTTTAACATCTGGTAATGGTACAAGATTGGGAATCTCACCATGCTGAAAAGTCTTTAAATTCACCACTGGCAACTCCCACTTTTCTTTTCTTTCCTACAACTGATGTGCTATTGTTAGCAGTAGCAGAATCTTGACCATTCCTGGCTTTCAAGTACTTGCCAACACCACCACCACCTCCTCCTCCTCCAGATTCAGATGTTCCAGCACCAGGATTACTATACCATGACCCAACCTTATCCTGAACAATAAACCAAAAGAATGGAACAAAAATAATCAATAAAAAACTGCAGGAGTAAAAATATCCAATAAGAAATGCACTAAAGAGTATGAAACAAACCTTATCTTCATCCTCCACATTCTTCTCATCAGCCTTCTCCTGGTCTTCCTCATCCGGTTCTGTGTAGGGATTGACAAAAACTGTGACACTAGTTATCTTGATTTCCTCCTACAAGACAAAAGATAAATAAAATGTAACAAGGTGAAAGGCGTAGCATAGTAAAATAATGGAAATTTTTTTTAGCTGCCAATTGTCTCAGCATGAATAAATATATGAACTCTTCAAATCAAGAAAACCTTGCCACCATTCAATGGGCAGCAAGCTCCTGTTGCACAGCAGGACCTAAAAAAAGCTCAATATATCCTAAATCTCAACATTGCAAATGGAAGCCTAATCTCCTGCAATAACTCAAGTGATGCATGATATGCAGAACTCAGAATAAAAATTTCATGAACACAAATAGCAGAAGAATCTTCTCATAAAGCAGAATCACATTGTGTTTGTGTGATGGTCTATTTTTCATTACTCAATTTGAAAACGCATTTGAGAACAATGAAACAGAGAAAAGGGGAAAAGTCTATTGACACCAACACAACAGTGAAAATGAATATAAATCTTGACTTACCAGAGGTCGGTCATCGTCATCAACAGGAACCTTTTCCATGACCGCCAATGCTGTCAAGCCTCCAACCACTCCGCCAAAAACTGTGTGTTTATAGTTTAAATGATTTGCAGATTTGTACAGGATGAAAAACTGGGAGCCATTGGTGTGTGGACCACTATTTGCCATGCTAACGACACCCCTACCAGAATGAAGTAATTTGGAGTTAACTTCATCTTTAAATGGTTTTCCCCATATTGATTCACCTCCTCTCCCAGTCCCAGTAGGATCACCGCCTTGTATCATGAAATTCCTGAAGAAATATGCATTAGGATCTACGAATGTGAATCATGATTAGATTTTTTTTTTTTTTTTTTTTTTTTTTTTTTTTTTGGGGGGGGGGGGAGGATTAAGTTCACAGGAAAGGGGTCACGATACCTTATATTCCTATGAAATGCAACCCCATTATAATATCCATGCTCACAAAGTGTGATAAAGTTCTCACATGTCCTGGGTGCTATATCACAGTGCAGCTCAATGTTCAAATCACCATGAGTCGTATGCAGTTGTACGTATCCTTTCTTCTTCGGATTTTTCTCCACCTTTACATATTCATATTCATTTTTTGTTACTGGATCAAAAGATGTCGAAGTAAAGGATCGTGAAGCAGCGCCAGTCGTAAATCGGCTTTTTACCTGAAATGTAGAAAATTCGTTAAAACTTTGAAGTTGTTGAATGCATCCATATGAACAACCCAGGTCAAGTGTACCAGAAAACATGGATATGGAATTCAATTGACATGGATGGAAAAACTACTAACAAAACAAGTACGACAAAGAAAAGTGGTCACTGGAACTCTTCATATTTATGCAAAAGAATTCAAATCAATCCCTCAATGCACAAAAGCTCAAAATACAAATTATACTAAACCAAGCAAGATGAAGATGAAATATGTGAAACTCACCAGCTTCCCATTTAATGGAGCCCTCTCACCAGCCAAGTGCATAGCTATCCGGGCAGCAGTTTTATCACTTGATGAGGCTTTAGCAGCAGCTGCGCTTCTTCCATGCACTGAAGCAGAAGCAGCATCTACTATACTAAATCCCTGAGGAGCTTCAGCATCACCATTTGACTTGGAATCCTCCTTCAGACGTGACCTTGCAGCTAATATGGCAGTTAGTGCAGCAGCCCTTTCCTTTTGTGCCTTGCTCCCACCTCCCCCAAGGATGGCAGTTTCCTTTGCTCTCTCAGTCCCAAGCTCCTGAAGCATTTGTTTGATATCTCCAGACACATTTATATTATAGGTTGGATCTGAACCCATTTTGTTTAGTTCTGAGAAAAGAAGACCAGAGATATCATAGACGATACAAGCATGAATAGAATCAACAATATCAAGAAGACATCAACATAAAAAAAATAAATAAATAAAAGGACAGAATTATAGCTGACAAAAGATGAAGCTGCAAGACATTGCATACCTTCATCATCAACTTTCAAATTATTTTTAACATGATCAAAATCCAGAAGAACCTTGCTGTCAAGTGCATTAGGATTCTGCATAGGGTATACACATGAATATCAGCATGATATTGATGCCAGCCCAACAAAAAATAAGAGAAACCATTTTCATCCAAAGGTAACACTTGCCTGAATAGTTATGAGGTCATCCTTAGTGAATGGCTCGTCAGTCAGGAGCTCCTTCCAGTTTTTGGTCTTAATATTCAATTCTTTAATGGCCTGTTTTCGAGAATTCAAATATCACATATCACATATACACACCATAGAGACAAATAAAATTGGAATATTTAACACTACTAATCCTGGATAACACAAACCTCATAGCAGAAAACATTTCCTGTGGTCTTTACCACTACAATATGTGTGAATTCAGTGAAAACTTTGTTTAGCACAGGGCACTGATATTCCCCTGCAAAATAAAGGAGAAGGGTTAGAGGAAGCAATTTCAGGAAAACCATACCAACCCTCAGTCCCTACCCTTCAATCCCCAGGGCTGGAGGGAAAATCTTATAACATACAAAAATAACAATGTCACAGTTCTCCATAGAGATACTCTCCAGTCTCCACACAATTCAAAACTACGTGCGAATATTCTGTTCTTTTAGTCTCATTATAGGTTTCAACAGTTTGAAGCTTTCAATACATTCTATTCACCAGAGTACCAGACCAATATCCCGTAGGTGTTAACGTGTAAAAAACAACAAGAAATAGAAAATAAGTTATCCAGCCTTGCAATAATAATCACCAAGATTTCTGATAGTTACCAACAACAAATCTCAGCTGTTCCAGATAAGCCATTCAAAAACATGCAGTGGAGATAAATGCTGGTTAGAGGAGAAGCAGAGTAGATTAAAGTCCTAAATTAGTGTAATCAAAATCAGTTATTACCATCTGAATTCTTGTGGAAAGTTAGTGGAATGAGGTCGTCCTGCTTAAGCGGAGCGCCGGTGACGGGATGCTTTCCATATTTGATCATATACGGGGTAATATTCCTACAGTCGAATTGCGAAAGCAAGTTAATTGAATAAAAAAATCAAACAGCACTTGAGCATAAATCGACTGGGAAAACTCAAAATTGTGACGCGATGGAATGTAAAGTTACCCACATAACATCAAAAACGCTCCCATCAGCAGTGCACACCGGATACTCAAACGGCGTAAATGTAAGCCTGAACCCAAGAAGAGTACATATTATAAATTTCAAATCCAACAATAACATACAGCCAATTTCAAATATCGGAATGTGAATAGAGAAAGTACGTACGCGCAGCAATAGAAAGGAAGTCGTTTAAAAGGGGTACGATTTTCTTTGGATTTGGCTCCTCCCCATTCCGTCGCCCACTCTGTTTTAGTGATAAACATCCGATCCTTGCTATGCTGCTTCTTCCCCATCGTGCCGCCTCCAGGATAGCTTCAGAGTAGGGTTTGATTCACTGCTCTGATAGAATTACTTCCTTTGCAGAAAAACAAGTAAAGGTATATCTAGCGAATTCGGGTTCTCTTGTTTATGTGACCTTCAGAGCGAAGCAGTTCGATATTTCTTAAGGTCTGGGCTCTCACAGCCGCCTCAGAAATTGCCCAAGATTCGCCCTTCACCGCCGTGCTTGTGCAGCGGTTGATAATGGCAATTCCCGTTTTCTTTCCAATCCCGATTTTCTTTTTCTTTTTTAGACAATTATTTGTTAATTTTAATAAAAATAATCAATATTTTAAAAAAAAAATACAAAAAATAAGATTTAGTAAAAGACAAGAGATATGATCCACTTTCATATCTAGAGATATGATGTAGTTTAGATGTTATGGACAAAAAATGGATGAGGTATGATTAGAGATGTCTATGGATCAGAATAGAGTCAACTGGTCCAAGAGAGACCTTGAGCTAGACAAACTAGCCCGAGGTCTAGTCCGGTCTAGCACCAGCCCGAGCTTGAGTTGGACCAGACCGGTCCACTGGATTGCCTAGACTGGTCCAGGTAGTCCAGGACCTTTTTTTTTTTAGTTTTTTCCCATTTCTTTGGGCCAATAATTAAATATACAAACATGCAAACATCTTAAATCCAATCATACACATAAGAATCTCCTAACAACATTGAACAAAAATACAAAATAACAACATTCTATCGGGTAGTGATGAAGAAGAGAAGACCGAAAAGGAAAAAGACTCGAATATTTTTTTGGCCGAAGAAGAAGACTAATGAGTGATGAAGAATCGTAAAGAAGATAAATAAAGAAAAGACAAAGGGTTAGGTTAAGTTATGTTTTTAAGAAAAAAAAAAAATATATATATATATATATATATAATATATCTCGGGCTGGACCGGACCTGACCAAGGAATCTTAGTCCTTGGGCCCAAGTCTAGTTTGACCCGAACAGACCGGTCCGGTCTGCCTCATATGATCCTAGACCAAAAAAAAAAAAAAAAAATTCCAGACCGAGTCAGGTCACACCGGACCACCTAGACTACCGAATTTTTTGGACATCCCAATACAATCCCTTTTCATTATTAGATATTGGATAAATTGTAAAAAAGTAGTGAAAAGATCGTAAATTGCTGCATGAAATAATTTTTTTAGAGTACAAGGTCAAGAAAAAAAAACCTTTCTGGACCTTTGACCAAAAACAGTTTCTGGACCCAAAATGGGCTCCATGTAAGCTTGTGGCCCAATCAAGCTAGGCCTACATTGCCCAATGCACGTGCCCATATTCCAAATATCGGGCCTTGCTTTTGTTGAGGTAGATAACAAAACCCGGTCCAATCTCAAAAGGCAAACATGCGAAGTTAGCCCTTACTTCACTTACGCCATCGATGTATAAATTCACAAACCCTAAAAGGTTTTCTTGCTGAACCTAGCAGAAGCCAGAAGGAAGCCGCAGGTAGAGACCCTTCGTGGAGAGCCAAAATGAAGTATAACCCACGGGTCTCCAGCTCTCGTCGCAAGAACAGGAAGGCGCACTTCACGGCGCCGTCCAGCGTTCGCCGTATTCTGATGAGCGCGCCTCTTTCGACCGACCTTCGATCCAAATACAACGTGCGGTCCATGCCAGTTCGCAAGGACGACGAGGTTCAAGTTGTTCGTGGTACCTACAAAGGTCGTGAGGGAAAGGTGGTTCAGGTCTACCGCCGCAAATGGGTTATTCACATCGAGCGGATTACTCGTGAGAAGGTAAATGGTTCAACCGTGAATGTTGGGGTTCACCCTTCGAAAGTTGTCATCTCAAAGCTGAGGTTGGATAAGGACCGCAAGTCCTTGCTTGATCGCAAGGCCAAGGGACGTGCGGCCGCCGATAAGGTCAAGGGCACCAAGTTTACGGCTGAGGACATTATGCAAAATGTTGATTAGTCGGTGAAAATTTTTATTAGATCTGTTTTTTCTATTTTATCTATTAGGTTGTTTCGATTATAAGTGAAAACTGGATAATATATCATGCGGGCCTTGTTTTCATTATGAGCGATTCGAGTATTTGGATGGCTCGAGTTTTTCTTGCTTCGAAGAAATGTTTTGATGTTACTTCTAAAATTATTGTGTACCTGGTTATTCATTTGACTACTGCTCTTGAGTTCGCATATGATTGTGTTGAGGCATAGAAATCGGTGCTTCTTTTATAACGGGAGTTTTTTTTTTTTTTTTTTTGTCTTCGATATAGATGGTCGAGATTTCATTCAACAGTGTGATAATTTATTGAGTAATTAATTTCCTTCGTTGACCTTGTGCTCCGTTCAATGTTTCTTAAACGTGTTGGGTATCTATTTGTATAATCTAGTGCGATGCCAGTAACATCCGATTTGGTCAACTGTGATCAATGATGCGTGGTTTTGCATGTCATTCCATTTGTTCCTCCTAGTTTGCGATTCACTTAGTAGGGGTTATAGTCATATTTGCATTGTCTGGATGCCATTCATAAGTAGATTACTAAGTCCTCAATGTGTCTCATCGATTAGCTGTTCCTATTCTTGGTTGTTGGCGCCAATTTTAACGTGTCAAGTTCTGATATATTTGAACGAGTGTGATTGAATTCCGTGTTTTGTCATCCCAAATTTAATTCATAAAAGAATACGATGTCATAGTGAGTATTAAAAGAGTCCTTTTAGTTAAAGAATTATGTGTCCTTTCGATTGTTGTATGCTTCTAAGACTGGATTGGAGGCCAATTTCGCCAACTTTGTCATATGGTGTGTGTGGATGTTAGTTATTCACAATCTTATAGATGAAGCGAGATTTCGAAAGAAGGGATGTTGTTGAGGATCTGCTGGTGCATAGAAAGACGTTATGTTTTTGTACTTTGTAGTCAATGGTATGTTGTTTTTTATTTATTATTATTTATTAAAGGCGTAGCCTCCACATTGTTAGACTGCAAAGCTATTGGCAGCAGTTTTTAGGTTTTAGTAGAAAATTAATCCAGCAAGGTGTTGATGCTATTGCTATACATATATTAAGTTAAAACGCGGCTTTCCTAACGAGAGTAGAGCGTCCCCATTAGCAGATGGGTATCGGAATGTTGCCATTTTATTGATTTTTTGTATTGAATTATAATAATGTTTATTTGATTTTTACTTTTTAAACAAGTTTGATTAGTTTCTGATGAGATGTTAAAGGAAAATAAATAAAGTAATAATGTCATGTTAAATTTGGTGTTTAATTACAATATAAACATGATGTGCTTGATAGTAACCAATGTTGTGAAATTGTCATTGGATTGGTCCAAATGGTGGTTCTAGTTCACAAACTGAAGTTGGGTTGGGGTAACTCATACCAGAATGAGACATAATGGGCAGAAAGTAAACTTTCTGTTGAAAATTATAGACATTTTTAACTACCTTTTAATTGTCAAGATTTTTTTTATTTGAAATTCATTATAGATTCACCAATCATTTTCCTATTCGACATAAACTCGCCCCGGCAAAAACCGTTTTTTGTATTCACTTGGGATAACATCCAGTCTATTCTTGTTTCCATGTCTTCTGCGACCCGCGATCGAATAACAGGACCTTGATTTTGCCATCTGCCATGAGCCCGAGACCAAATGAAAGAAAAGCAACCATGATATTAGAATTTGACAAAAAAACGCGCGACGAACAAGCATAAAATTAAAACTTCAGACTGCCACATCTCAGAAAAGAAGACTACAACAATGTAAATAAGGAGTAACGATGAAAATTATAGGGAAAATGAGGGGGAAGAGAAGAGGTCGTAGCTGATTCCAGGATACCTGAACATTTAATTCCCAGTCACGAACCTAGAAATCTTTGAAACTACTTATTCTGCCCTACCATGTCGGGCCACCCAAAAATATTGAATTCAAGTCCTAAATTCCAATAATGTAAATTTCAAAATTAGAAAACCTTCAAGGTTTGAGGGCAATTGCCAACCCAAGCTTGGGGTTTCTTTCTAAGGCCTTTGTGTCAACCTCTCCAGAAATGGTTAACACTGACTTTGGAATGATCTCATGCTGGAGGATAGCCCCAAGCTTCCCATGATTGTTGAGCCTTGCTTTGATCTGTGTCAGATGGTCCACAGCAAATGACCCTCCAACCGTGAAAGTGTTCTCATTTGTGGAAAACTTTCTACTGATTTCTCCTACAGCAGAACTTTTCTTAGACTGGTCTAGATGATGTACATATGATGCTCTAATGCTGTCTCCCTTGTCGCCACTGAAACATTTTAGAAGACTGAATATGATTGCAAATTACTAAAGATTTGGAACAATTATCATGATGCCAAATGCCAAAAACTTACAGAATTATTGAAGCATATGAATCGGGTCTGGTCATACCAATCCCAGCTGTATATTTGTTGAAACCACCAGATGTGGTATCATAGCCTGCCTCGGCACCAAACGCAATGGTTGGAGTACCAATGGTGGCAGAAAAATCGATAATAGGTGATTGTTTCAAAGCGATGACAGTTGTTACAGTAGCATGGTCATGGAAGTATTGAACCTCCAACTGCGAAAGCTCAGGTGAACATATTTTCAGAATTAATATTGTGAGGGAAAATTTTCCAGCCAGTAGATAGAAACTTCTATACCTTGCCAGAATTATTATCAGGCAGCTTAAATGAAGCGATGGTTTTTGTGGATGGCACAATGTCGGTAAACGTAAACGTTGTAGAGATCTGCCAAAAGCAAATGAAGTGATTTTCCAAAGTAGAGTATACACTGTAACAACCTAACAAACAAAGCAACCCACATTTGATTCGGTGTCAACTTTGATATCAATGATACTGTTATTTTGCTTGTACTGTGCTGCTACATCCCCAGTGGAGAGTCCTCCTTTCTTCACAGCCGTCGAAGTAAGGGCCTGAATGGATAAAGAAAAGGGAGGAAAAACAAATCAGACCCATACCAACTTTTGGAATTCTCTCCTACTCGAAAATGATCTCAAACTCAGTTGTCCATTCTCAGCCTATCACTGATGTTCTGAGTCAAGTTTCCAAATAGCTTGATAGTGAATGCACATTACTTTCTTGTATACAATCACCCAACTTGAACAGTGCTTTCAGTGATTATGATTTGTGAGTGACTACAAATGGAAAATCTCACTACACACTTCACACGTCACACTTCGTTAGAATGAATGTGGACGATATCCCTTTAGTTAATTTATATTTCTACATATTAAAGAATTGCAAGTATCGATTTAACCTCTGGATCTACATTTCTTTTATAGCAGAACCTCAACACCTTACCAAGGCACCAAGAACATCAACCAAAAGTCATGTCCTACCACCAAAATTGTTCACATTTTCAAGACAGCGAAGAATAAGCGATGTGGTTCCTTCTATTAGGATTATAAATTCGATGAAACGTTTGTTCAAAATGTTTACATGCTATACTTTTATTCAAAAAATGATAGCAAACACCCAGAATAAATTAACCACGTTTCAAAAGCATGCATGTCCACAGAAGATAGACAGGGATAATAAGATTTATTCGTACACAAGATGAGAAAAAATGGAAGTGACATCATGAAAATTTACTAAGACAGAAATCTTAGCCTAGCACATTCCCATAAAGCACTCAGCATTTCCTCTTTTTATAGTATACGAATCAAATTAAGCAGCTCTAGAAACCTCATACTTTGTTAACATGTAAGAGAGGGGGAAAAAATATATATATATATGTCTTGCTTCTGGAGGCAACTTCATCATGCATTTAAACAACAAAGCAAAACTGGACACTGACCAGTTATCTTTTCAATATTTTTACCTGAACTGACACATAATAACCGAATTTTCACGCAAGTACAGTAGCGGCAATTATGAAATGAATCATAGGTTGGATGTTGACCATAAAAACGAATAGACATATATACATAAGGGTCGAATTTAGGCCTCTGCATAATCATTTTTAGAAAAGGTACAAAAACAAAGGACTAACTTGTTCAAAGAACATAGGAGAATATCTGAGAAAGGGAATAACGCCTTCAACAGAGAAATAGGAACGAGGAAATAAGCCAAATACAAGTTTTAAAATCAAAATAAAAATGGAAAGCTATTAAAATTTCGAAGGCTTTACCACTCCAGCGCCACTGTAGGTAGAAACGGTGAACTTCTGATCGGAGCTGTAGTCCTTGGTTAGAAGATCTAAGAGCAAGAAAAAAAGGATTAAGTTCTCTCCGACCAGTATTACGAAATCATCATACAATCGCGAGACATTCAACAGAGGAATAATTCATATTTGGGAAGCGATACCTTTAGCTTTCTTGCCGATGTCGTAGAAAAGGCCTGGTCCTTTGCTCATCTTCGCAGGACTTGCAAGCTCGCGCAGCCACGAAAGAGAGGGAGGGACGGGAAACAGGGATCTGCCAGTGCAAGATGCCCCGAGGTTGATGAAAGGAAGACCGAACCAAGCTGTGGTGAGAAAAATGTTTCTTTTTTTTAAAAAAATATATATTAATTATTACATTATAAAGTTATAATTATTAGAAATGAATATGTCAAACAAGCAATTTCCCCATTAAATTAAAATACTTTATTTTCTATTCATTATTTATATTAGGAATACGATATCTTCACTACCATTTTTTGTCACTATCAATAACACTACCACTTTTTCATCGTTAGATTAATCTAAAAATCAATAAACCACTTTTTTCATCGTTAGAAAAATGATAAAGATAAATAAGATTATGATCTAAACGATGAAAAAGTGGTAGTGGATATCGATAAGAACAACATCACATCCCTTTGTATTATAACTATTTATAACTAATTTTTTGTTTGTTTTGATTTAATTAAAAATAGGTGCATTAGGAATATAAATTTAAGTTTCAAGCTCAAAATTGAGTATTTTTTAAGTAAAAAAAGTATACAAGTTTAGTTTATAAACTTTCGATGGAATTACCAGCTTGTGCTTAAGTTTGATAACGACTGTGAGGAATCCACTGTGACATTGATCATTTCCAGCTTAAAACGTAGTTAATTAGTTATTATGCGTGTGAAGACATGCTGGTGACACCTGGTCGTTACTCCATGGAGACAAATAAGTTGTCTCGTTGTACCCAGAGGGGAAAAAAAAAAGGAACAAGAAGAGGTGTGTGATAGCGAATGATCCATCATTTTGATTCAATATTGTTACGGACCGCTAATAAGGCCCAACGCCACAAGGGCCCAATGGTAGGAGTAACCAGTATAACCGTGTGCCTAGTATTCAGGAAGACTGGGTGATCCGGATTTACCGCTTAGTGGGCGCACTCAAATTTGTTACTATATGTGCGCCCCACCAAGTCGGCACGACGATCGTGATCCACATCACGGTGGCCACTATAAATACGAGAGATAAGCTAATCGGGTCTACGTTCTAACTCGACCTATTACCTTCGGTTACACCGTGCACACACCTCACCCCCAATATTGTGTACGGTGATCCCAACCTCCTCCTGGATATCTCCACATTAGATATCCGGGAGAGACCTTTGATCCCAACATCAAAGTACCGCCCGAGATCGGACACGTACGTTCTATACCGAACATTGGCGCCGACCGTGGGGATCTATAAATTACGATTCCCGTGACTACCGATGGCTCACACCGTAAGCAACGGAACATTCGGAACATTCGCCTAATCAACCACAGCCGAGGCAAGCAACCCAAATGACCGAAGTATCTCCCACCCGGGGAGCTCCTGAGGGTCACATGTCAGATACGGCCTCCTCTCCCCCCGAGGCCAACAAAGCGCAGACGAGACGGCCACGGACGCTCGGCTCCAAACCCGGATGTCCGAATTCTACAAAAAGCTCAGGAATCCATCCTTAGAAAATTTGAGACTAAGGAGAGGCGGGACGAGCTCCAACGCGAAGAGGATTTTAGAGTAATCCAACAGATGATGGACAATCAGCTCGAAAGATTCCAGGACTGGATGCACCAAGGAGGCCGAGGACGATCCCGCCGAAAAAAGAGACCGCACAGGATGGTAGCAGCTCATCCACTCGGACTTCGGTGTCGCAGAAGAAGAAGCCGGGGCCGAAAGCGTAAGACGAGAAGGTGCGCTTTAACAAAAAAAAGGAAGATGAAAGCCGAGGCGGGAGAGAAGATCCGGTCTCGGACGTCTAAGAAGGAGACAAAGAACTAGCCAGGATACCACGGCCTCGACGATCTCCCGGGTATATAGGATGAAGTACCTAACGTGGCCGACGCGAGCCCATTCTCTCGAGAGGCCGCTACGGCACCCTATCCAAAGCACTTCGATCTTACCCATCCGCCGAAATATGACGGAACACGGGATCCGCGAAGTCACCTCGAAACATTCGAGTTACTCATGTGGGTCCGTTTGATCAAAGGGGAGGTCATCCTACGCTTGTTCGCGGCGACTTTAACCGGTCCCAAGACGAAGTGGCTCCATTCTTTGCCAAATAATTCCGTACGCGACTTCGAAGACCGGGCGCGGAAATTCGAGCCGAATTTCGCAACCAAAAAAAGCACCAAGTCACAAGACACACCGAGCCGAATAAAGCAAAAGAAGGGAGAGACATTGCAAAAATACCTTAACCGTTTCAAGGAGGTGGCTTTGCAAGTGCGCTCGCTTCCGCACGAAGTACACGTCCATTGCCTCGTGGATGGCCCGGATCCAACATCGCGACTCGCCAAGAACATATGCAAGAACCGGGTTTACACTCTCACCGAGTTTTACACCCGGCGCAAAGAATATCTCGGACGTCGAGCAAATGGAGCCGGCCAACACCGTGGAGCCGTAAAGGATAAGAAAGACATCTCCCGACCTAAGTAAACGAAGAGAGGAGTCCGTAAAACGCAACCGAGACGGTCGGACCAGGGGGAAAGGCCGGAAGGCAAATCAAAATACGACAATTACACCCCGCTGAACGTCCCTCGGGCGCAGCTCTGGAAGGAGGTGGCTCAGAACGAGATGAGAAGAGTCGGGAAGCCGAAGCCGCTCCGAAACCGACCCACTACGGACCAGTCAAAGTATTGTTCGTTTCACGACGGACGGACACACGACGGAGCAATGCTATGAGCTCCGAGATGCAATTGAGAAGTTTATCAGGGAAGGCAAATTGCGCCAATATGTGATTAAAACTCAGGGCAAGAGAAGCGGCACACGCAATCAGGGGGGCCGGAGTAGGAGCCCGGCAGCGGAACCGAAGAAGGAGGAAAAAAGAAGAAGGTCGAACTCCCGTGACGCCTACCCAGAAGCCGATTTCCGTTGTAATGGGATCAGCGGAGGATTCGGAGGTGGCGGAGACACAATGAGCCGCCACAGAAATACTTGAGAGAAGTCCAGACGCCGAGACCTCCCAAAGGTCAATGACGAACGAAGGAGGCCGGCACCGCCGCCTTTAACCTTTACCATTGACGAATTGAAGGATGTTGTACCAAGGCATCAAGACGGACTAGTAATCACCGAACCCCGCTAACCGCCGGTCAAAAGGATATTCGTGGATGCAGGTAGCTCGGCCCGATATTATCACCGGGATGCATATAAAAGGATGCGGATGGACGCTGAAGACTTAAAGCCGTGCAAGACGACCCTTATAGGGTTCAACGGAGAGCGCTCGCTTCCCAAGGGTTACATAGACCTCAGGCTGACGCTTGGAACGAGGGAGGCATTCAAGTCGGAGTGTGTCAGGTTTATAGTGGCCGACTTCCCGTCATCCTACAATATCATATTAGGCAAAGCCGACCATTCACGATCGGGATATGATGATATCCACTAAGCATCAAAAACTTAAGATGCTTAACAAGAAAGAACAGTGGTCGTGGTCACAGGAGATCGAAGGAATCCCTAAGAATACTACTTCGAAACACTCCGAATCGGGGAAGGAGGGCCCTCGTCTCCACCTCGGCTCGGAAAAGGGAAAACTCACCCGAACCCGAAAGACGCAACGGGCCCGACGCTCGGTGAACATGGTCGAGCTTGACCTCGTGGACAAGCCCGAGATACCACGGCCCGAACGGAAGGAGAGTTGGAGGAGCCGGTGCTTGGGGCGGATCCGTCAAAAACTACCAAGATGGAGGGGCGCTCGGACGACGACCTAAGAGCCCGCCGATTCAATTCCTAAGAGACAACCAGACGTGTTCGCTTGGACCTCGTCCGAGGTACCCGGATCGACCAAGGTTCGTTGCCACGTACAGCCGTGCAACCGGGTCTACCCCGTATCCCAAAAGAAAAGAAACATCGGGGCGGAAAGACAAAAGGCCCCGGATGTGCACGTGACCGAACCACGGAGGCCGGATTCATCGAGAGAGATACAGTACACCACTTGGCTTTCCAATGTAGTGATGGTGTTAAAGCCAAATGGCAAGTGGAGGGTGTGTACAGATTACACCAACTTGAATAAGGCTTGCCCGAAGGACTCCTACCCCATGCCAAACATTGATAAATTGGTTGACTCGGCGGGTTTTCGCCTACTATCATTCATGGACGCCTACTCGGGTATAATCGATAGCCATGCATCCCGACGATCGGAGAGAGGACGCCTTCATGATCGATAGGCCAATTATCGCTATAAGGTCATGCCCTTCGGATTGAAGAACGCCGGAGCTACTTACCGAGAATGATGAACGAGTCTTCGAAGATCGATCGGGCAAAACATGAGGTATACATTGACGACATGATCGTAAAGTCGAAGCGCCAGACGATCACATCCGAGACCCGGAACAAACATTCGAGAAGTTAAGAAGGCATCGGATCAGGTTGAACCCGCCAAGTGTGCGTTCGGGGTCCCTAGGAAAATTTTTAGGATTTATGCTAACCAACCGTGGAATAGAGGCGAATCCCGACAAATGCAAGGTCGTGTTGGACATGCAAGCCCCGAAGACGAAGAAGGAAGTTCGAAGTTGATCGGCCGACTTGCCGCCCGACGATTCTTACCGAGGTCGCCGAGAAAGCCCTTCCTTTCTTCAGCTCTTAAAAAAGAAAACCCAAGGGGGTTGGAGCACCTGAGTGCGAAATAGCGTTCGAGAAGATCAAGCAATGCTTGGCAACGCCTCCGGTCCTGACAAAACCCGAGCCGGGGGAGACCTTATTCCTCTACCTGTCAGTTGGAGAAGAGGCAGTAAGCGCCGCTTTAGTAAAGGAAGCCGAGTCCGGGCAGTGCACCGATCTACTTTGTGAGTAAAGCCCCGCAGAGCTCGGAACTCCGATATCGAAGTTGGAGAAAATGGCTTTCGCCTTATTGACAACGGCAAGAAGATTGAGGCCGTATTTTCAAGGACATCGATAGTGGTCCGAACTAGTCAACCGATCCGCCAAGTATTACACAAACCGGACCTCGCCGGAAGAATGACTGGATGGGCGATCGAGTTGTCCGAGTTTGATATCTCGTACGAAGCTCGACGCGCGATTAAGTCGCAAGCACTGGCGGACTTCATCATGGAACTCACCCCGGCAGAGACGACCGAGGGAGATCACGGAGGGATATGGAAGGTGTACGTTGACGGATCCTCCAACGCGGGGGAGCGGAGCAGAATCATAGTCGAGAGCCCGAGGGTGTTGCGGTGGAGCAAGTCCCTCCAATTAAAATTCCCGACCTCAAACAACCAAGCCGAGTATGAGGCTCTCCTTGCAGGATCGCTTCAGCCAAAGAAAATGGAGCGCAGAGGTCAAGGTTTTCACCGACTCACGCTCGTAGCCGCGCAAATCGAAGGAACCTACCGACGAAAGGTCCACTCTTGGCCAAGTACCTCAATAAAGCTAAAGAGATGATCTCGAGTTTCAAGAAGTAATCGTCACCCATATCCCACGGAAGAAAACCTGTGGCGGATATCCCGTCAAAACCGGCAAGCACGAAAGAAGCCGGTAATCATAGAACGGTGATACAAAGCAAAACTTGACCGAGCCGAGTTGTATTATGACCATCTCGCACTACGTTGGAGGAAACCCATAGAAGATTACCTAGAGAGAGGTATTATTCCGACCGACTCAACCGACGCCAAGAAGCTAATGCGGGAGGCCGCCATCTATACAATGGTCGACGACCACCGTATCGAAAAGGTTTACATTCTCCGATGATGAGATGCCCGGGCGAAGCGGAAGCAAAATATGTACTTGCGGAAATACATGAAGGCATCAATGGCCACCACATGGGGGCAAGGCACTCGCAAGGAAAGCACGCGCGCAGGTATTATTGGCCGACCATGACGGAGGACGCAAAGGAGGCCGTGAGAAGATGCGATAGTTGTCAGAAGCACGCCAAACTCATTTGGCCACCTCCAGCGGAACTGAAAACTATCTCGGCCTCTTGGCCTTTCTTTAAATGGGGCATGGACATCCTCGGACCGTTCAAAGCCGCCGGGACGGTTCGGATGGCTCATCGTGGCGGTCGATTATTTCACCAAGTGGATCGAAGCCGAACCATTGACGACGATTACTTCGGCACGCATACAAAGATTCTTCGACACAACATCGTATCCCGCTTTGGGGTGCCGCCCGAGGTGATCACGGACAACCAGACGCAGGTTCTGCAGACCAAAGGTTCAAGACGTTGATGTCGACCTCGACGTCGGATTGCATTATGCCTCGGTTGAACATCCGCAATCGAACGGACAGCCGAGTCGGCCAACAAAATAATCCTTGACGGGTTGAAAAAGCGAATGCAAGACGCGGAATCCAACCGGGTCGAGAGCAACTGACAACGTCTTATGGGGATATAGGACAACCGCCGCCCGGTCCTCTACCCAAGAGACCCCTTTTCGGATGACGTACGGATGCGAAGCCATGATCCCAGCTTGAAATAGGACAACCATCATGGAGAAGGATTAGAGCCCGCCAGAGGGGAGAGGCGTCAAATGACGACGCGCCGATGACGGACTTGGAGCCGATCGACGAGGTCGAGTAGTGGCGCATCGCCGAGAGCTCGCCGCTAAGCAACTTCTAGCCGCCAAGTATAATCGGAAGGTTCGACCCCGGTCCTTCAACCGAGGTAACCTTGTTCTCCGACGGCCGACATAGGCAACAAGAACGCCGAGATGGCAAGTTGGCGGCAAATTGGGAAGGTCCCTACCGGGTTAAAGACAAATTGGACAATGGAGCCTATATACTTGAAACCTTGGCTAGGAAACCCATCAAAAGAACTTGGAACGCAGACAAGTTGAAGATCTACCACAGCTTAGACATCGGCCTCGGATGATGGAGACGCCGAACACGTCCACTTGGAGATCGGTTATCATTTGCTTTCGCATTTTATCTTTTCGTTTTAAGTTTTCACCGAATTATGTGTTAGCTCTTTGGAGCATTTTCATGTTAGCTCTTTGGAGCGTTTTCATTTTAATGAAGGATTCCTCAGTGGATTTTCGCCAACGTGCACAGTTGATCGCTTAAGCATTACACCGAGGTACATATAAACCCGGTCACAAATACGACACATCTAGATGATTTAACACCGGGCGTACTAGCCCAGTCGAGAGCTCGGCGAAATGGCCTTTTATTGGCCTTCGTGAAATTGACATGTCAACGCTCGCCCGATTTAAGCATTCGAGTTGTCATTCCGACTCCCGATCAGGTCAAAATGTTTAAGTTGTGCGTTACGGACACCTCGTTTAAACAAGTGACAATTCGCCCTTACCTCGGTTAAATCCCGGCCAACGGCTCCGAACACTGTGTAGCGGTTAGGTTAATACCACATACGGTTAAAACGGACAACCCTACCATTCATTCCTGCATTTCACATCTCCTAGAATGCATAGCTCGGCCCCATGCGCCGACGAATCTCTAACTACGTTTAGAATTCACACAACAAGATACGAAAAATTTACTTAGTCATTAAAATTGTTATAACGGCACGTACGTACGCCGGAAAATTCATGATTACAAAGGCAAAACGCCTCAAGGAAAAAGACTAGGCAACGGTGTTGCTCGAGGGTCCCGGCTCGGAAGATCGAGTCACTTCACTAGGTCTTGAGTCGGCCTCGGGGTTTGACTTTGCGCCTTCAACTTGTTCCTCACCTACCCGATCTCCACAGTCCTCGTCTTCAATGGATATGGATTCATTCGGGGAGGGAGGAGCCGGATAAAACATGCCGTCCCTCACATAAGCTCGGTAGTGATAACCGTCGACGTTGAAGGATAATTTTGGGTTCAAGACTTGGAGTTGATCCGGGGCCATTTTGAAGCATTCTCTTGCCGACTCGTGGAGGGTCTCAATAGACTCCGTGTTAGCTTGTCGCTAACAAAGCAAGCTCCTCTTTTACCGAGCCGAGTTCGCGGCGAGATCACCTCGTTGCCTCCGGGACGGTCTTCACGGCATCCAGGCTTTCGTCCGTGGCCTTCAAGACGGAGACATTCCGAGGTCCGTTTATCCAACGCCTCTTTCGTCATCGAAGTTCCTCTGGCCGCTTTTCCACACGGCTTTGGCAATGCCCGGCTCGTCCTCCAAAGCCGTCACTCGATCCGCCTTAGCATTGGCGGCGGCTACCTCCTCCTCCAAAGTTTTCAATTGTCCGACGGGGCTTGCGCATTAGCCGCTTCCTCTTCCGCAGCTTTGGCTCTCGACAAGGCCTCTTCCTCGGCACGTTTCAACCGCCGAATGTCTACCTCGGGCTGTCACGTGCTTCTTTTTCAAAGATAAGTAGCGCTTGGTGAAGACCGATGGACTTGAGAGAGGAACCTTTGAGCCTCACTAATAACGGATTCATCCACGGCGGACAAAGGGACTCCATTCATAAATTTGGTCGGCGGAAGAAAAGCGACACTAAGCTCCTCGTCACCCTCTCTCCCACGAAAGTCCTCGGGAATCACCGGCACCGATGAGCAACCGCGGACTTTCGGAAGGGAGGAGCGCGCCTCCGGAGAAGTAGACGTAACGGGTCCCTTAGCCTTCGCGGAAGCTAAACCGGAGCCGGAGAAGATCCAGAGGGGGGGCAGTGGTGCCGGCCAAGGATGGAACAGAACCTTCGGAGTCGAAGGCGTCCGGATCCGGAAGGCTCGGTCCCCTCGGGGGCGTGGTCTCGGCGCGGTTGTTTCGGGCCGGGGCACATCCGGAGGAGGTGCGAACGCCTAGAGCTGGGAGTGTCCGAGGCCTTGGTTTTCCCGCTCCTTGAAGACCCGGATGCCGCACGAGACTTAGTTCCTTCCGAACCCGAGGAAGGACGTTTACGAGTCGCGGCCCGCGGCTACCGTCGGATTCACAAGCGCCAGATAGCGGGGAAGCTCCGACATATCTTGAGCTGCGAAACAAAGAACAAGGGGGTAAGATACATGCGATGAAAGTTTAGTACAACGGAAAATCAAAAAGCATGATAGCTAGCAATCCATGGAACCATACAATCAACAAAGTCCGGCCTAGCCCTGCAACCCGTTAATAAAGAAGGCGGCACTTCGGATCCCGTATCTCTCAACATATGCGGTTAACCGAGGTATACAGCGGCTTCTTCAGCGAAAGGTCCTCAATTTGGATCCGGTATGACGAAGGGTTCGGGTCATAATGGGTTTCGTTCCAAAGAAAGAGGAAACTCCCACTCTACATCCTCTCCTTCGGGACCCTTCAAAACCAGGGCTGTCCAGGGCTTAGCCTCGACTTTGAAGAAACCCGTTTTGAAGTGTTTAAAGGAATCGGAGAAGGCACTCATTATCTTTCTATCCGAATCCACACGTAGAGACACCAGTCCCTTCAATCTCTCGTCCTCCTTAGAAGTCCGGGAAGTGAAAGGGCTGAAATAATGGAAGAACAACGGGGTGGTGCAAGGAACGGGGACCGGAAAGGAGGAGCACAGACGCTCGAAGGCCACTAAGTAGGCCCATCCGTTGGGGTGGAGCTGAGAAGGTGCCAGCCGTAGAGCCATCAACGCCGACATTTGAAATTGGCTAAACGGAATTGAACCTTGACCCGGTCGATAATCTCGGTAGAAGAAGAAGAAGTTGGGGCGCCGACCGGCCGAGTAGAGCAGATAGGCTCACCCTCATCCGGAGGAATCACAACATGCCTTCCATTTCGGGAAGGTTAAGACGTGCAATGTCGGCCGTGGACATCGGGACCGAGTCTTTAGGATATCGTGGGATACCCAGAATCGCCTACACGAGCGCCTCGGGAGGACTCGAAGAGTTCGACTCCGGCGTCTGGATCGAATGTGTGGAGAAGACCGTGAAGCCATTTACCTATAAGCAAAGTAAAAAATGCTAGTATCAAAGAAAAAGAAAAAAGATAAATACCCGAATGAATTCTATCGTCAAAGGCGGGGAAACAAGCGGACCGGGGACGGGAGATTGCCGTAAGAAGGATTGGAAGGGGTCGATGACGACAAGACCCTAAAATCGAGAAGCCCGGGAATCTTCGCCCGACCGATGAGGAAGGAGCTCTCGGCGAGACAATCCCCCAGGGCCGAGATACCCTCGGCGGATGGACGTTCGAATCCGGAGCTAAGGATGAACGATAGAAATTAAGGGGTTGGGCGGAGCACGTCGTCCTAAGACGAGCCATATTACTCGGCCCAACAAGTTCCACTGACGCCCGAAGATCGGGACCCGGATCCGCCCGTTGACCGGATCCTCCTCGTAGCACGACGCCAATTTTCGTCTTCGGAAAGTTCGAACCGAGAAGCCAAAAGGAGGTACGGGGGTAACGGATACGTAAGGCTTCTTCTTCTTCGGGGTTAATGGTGGGTTAGAAGGGGGTAAGCGATTACTCCCAACCATCGCCAAAGAACGAAAACCTATAAAGGCACAAAAGGATACGTAAAGAAGGGAAATAAGGGGAAGGTTCGCTAAAGAAATGTCTTTGTGGTTATAAGATAGTTTGAAGGGGGATTTCGACGGTAGAACTAGAGACGTAAACTACCAAGGAAGTCTACCGAGATAATCGCCACCGCGACGGAAAATTAGGTCAAATTAAACGACAGTCATCAAGTTACACCAGTGACAAAAACAGGAGAAATAATATACCTCAAGTACTGCAGGATGAGTGAATCGCGAACGAGGATGAAAAGAACGCGGGAGCAGGCGATTGCAGGAAAAATGGCGAAGAGAGCATTAAGCGGATGACGACGATGTAAAATAGAGAAATGAAGCAAATAGAGGGAAAGATGATTCATATAAGTTCAAGGGGAATCAAGCGACGGGGCGAGCGTCTTTTCGCCCGATAAAGGAGATGGCGTATCGCGTGTAGAGAACATTAAATACGCACGAAGATCAATACGCGAGATGACGCGGCGGTTGCAGACACCCGCCAACGCAGAGTCGCCAGGTGTCAGGAGGCAATGATGGCGAATGCGGAAAGTCCCTCCCATCAAAATAGCATGAATTCATAGTAACCCGGCAAGAAAGCCGAGAGCACCTCGGCAACCCTCATATGAGCCGGCTCGAGATATTCGATGCGCGAAACCTCGAATAAATGTCCCACCTCGGCTTCGGAGGATTCACCTCGGAGTTACGAAAATTCATGAAGGCTCGGCCAATGAGGCCAAAGACGGATATAGGACATCTCGGCGGCCGGAACTCACGACCTACCGAGGGGGGCAAGCGTTACGGACCGCTAATAAGGCCCAACGCCACAAGGGCCCAATGGTAGGAGTAACCCGGTATAACCGTGTGCCTAGTATTCGGGAAGACCGGGTGATCCGGATTTACCGCTTAGTGGGCGCACTCATAAGGCCGTTACTATATGTGCGCCCCCCACCAAGTCGGCACGACGATCGTGATCCACATCACAGTGGCCACTATAAATACAGAGATAAGCTAATCAGGTTCTACGTTCTAACTCAGACCTATTACCTTCAGTTACACTGTGCACACACCTCACCCCCAATATTGTGTACAAGTGATCCCAACCTCCTCTGGATATCTCCACATTAGATATCTGGAGAGAGACCTTTGATCCCAACATCAAAGTACCAGTCTGAGACTGGACACAGACGTTCTATACCAGAACAAATATGTATAGATGCATATTAACGTCAATGTATAAGATAGCTATGTCTGTCTGTATATATATGCACTTATGTATATGTGTGCGTATATATGGACAAATTAATGTTAATTTATTGATAAGTAAATTAAAATCCAATAATTTAAAAGTTTCACTGAGTGGAAGAGCCTACGCACCTCCATAAATATACTTACACAAAATTAAATACACTCAAGAGAATAAAATAGGAGTGTTTTAGGAAGAAATTAATAAAAATTAAAACTTTATCCTGTAATTAGGACCAGGACCAAAACCAACTTTCAAATATTGTCCTATACGAAATAATATTACTTAGTATGGGTGTAATATTAAATGAAATATGTTAGCGTTTCTAACTCCAACTCTTGTTTAATTTCCAATCTTGCTATTTTCCCAAACTACGCCGCTAACTCCCCGTTGATGGAATAATATACAATTATACATAGCTCCCTGTTCATTTATAAAAAGGTTTAATGTTCCTGCATTAACTGTAGAATTTTTTTTTATAATACTTATATATAAAATGAGTGGGTCTCATTGTAAAAAGATGAGAGAGAAAATATTAATAGGACCCACTCTATAAATGTTGCAGAAAAAAATTTCTACAGTAAATGTAGAAACATTAAACCATTTATAAAATATATAAAATTCCCTCAAAATCGACATTATAACAAAAAGGTAAAATAGTTTATCCTAGACTTTTGTGATCTAAAAAGATATTAGGATTAAGTCAATTTTGTCCTAAAATTTTGTCGCTTAAAGTATGTCTTTAAAGTAATTTTACCGTTAATAAATTTTTTAACGTTGACCGCTTAGTTGATTGTTAGGATTTTTAACGGAGGGGCAACATTCTTTAAAAACCCTAACGATCAATGTTGAAAACTTCAAAGATTTTTAACATAAGGACAATATTACTACATTTTTAAACTTCAAGATATTAAGACGCTTAGTTATGACTTATGAGCGATTGAGGTGGGCTCCACGCAGAGTTATCGTATGCTATGACGTAAACGATGGCCCCCACACCCATAATTGCTCTACAATTTACCATTCTTTCACATAAGAAACGTTAATTAACTTATTAGATACTCCTCTCCTCCAATTCTAATTATAAAATTTAGCTGATTTTTTTAGAGATTAAGGAAATTAATTAAATTATTTTAGAGTATTTTTATTTTTATTTTTTTCTTCAAACTAATTAGTTTAACTAATAAACTAATATATAATTTAAGGATATACAATATATGAAATAATTAAATAACTTATTTAACTTCCTTAATCTTTCAAAAGAAAGTCAACTAGGTCCTATAATTAGCAACGAAAATAGTATGTCATTGATACAGGCTTTTCAATTTTACCATCGTTTATAAATGGCATTCTCAATATTCTTTCATTTGTCTTTCTTCTCAATATGAATTATTTTATTTTATTTTATCTAATAGAAAAAAGTTGTAACACTGTCATTAATTAGTAATTACTGTCAACATGGCTTACAATAAGATCAATTTTTTCAAGATTCTAAAATAATTTTTTAAGATCATGAAGTATTTTTTTTAAGATCTTAGTCAATATCCTAAAATATCTTGTTAGTGATAATTAGTATCCTAAAATATATTTTTTCAAGATTCTAAAATAATTTTTTAATATTATTAAGTATTTTTTTAAATACTAGTCAGTATCCTAAACTATCTTTATAGTATTAGTTAGTATCTTAAAATATATATTTTAAAAAAAAAAAAAAAAACAACAACAGTACAGTATTTTACATCAAAACCGCAAAGCAAAGGGGGCAACAAACACTACAGCAAAGGACCCACTACTATAAATATAAATATAGTGCAGTCATTGATTTTAGTCGCAGAAGTTGGACCCGGCCAAGCAGTTCACCTCGTTTTAGCAAAATACTCCCGTTAAATTACTCTCTCCATCCCTGTACAAAAATCTTTTATGAGATTTTAAAAAACAGTTAAAATAATTTAATATAATAATTATATAAAATTTATTTTTTTAAAAAAAATACCCCTATTTATAAATGAGTGAGAGAGAATAACAATGGAAGAAGGGTGAAAGAAAATATATATAGTGTCATGACTAACTGAAGACAAAATAAAATAAAATAAATTGTATTTATTATTAAAACAAACTTTAAAAAAACCTGACAAACTGATTTAAAAAAGATAGCCAAGTAATAAACAGACGAGGAGGAGGAGGAGACCACGTTCATTCAATTCAGAAGAACATCACCATGCCCTGTTACTACTTCACCCCCCTTACAGAGATGGTATCATGTTCTTTTTTCTTTCTCTTTTATTACTCTGAATCAAGTACTCGCGGCTTTAGCAGCTACTAAGAAAGGCACATTTGGACTCCCCTGAGGTCCCCACTGATTACGAGTGTTCTTACTTGCAGATTTGTCTGACGATTCTTCGTGGAAATGGTCCTATACTTTCCCGACTCAGCATTGATATATAAAGCCGACGAAGAAGGGTATATAAGGATGCAATACGAGAAGGAAAAATTAGAACGCAAAGAAGATAAGAGCAAAGCAAAGGATACTGTTACGCGATGGAGAAATTTTTTATAGATGAACGCTTTACAAGAGTGAGATCTAAGAACTCGTCAAGAGAAGCTCTTGAACAATGGAGGAACCTGTGCGGCATAGTGAAGAACCCCAAACGACGCTTTCGTTTCACAGCCAATCTCTCCAAGCGAGACGAAGCGGATGCGATGCGTCGTAACAATCAGGTATTTCTGTCTTGTATGAATTGTTCATGTATGTATGGTCCACTGTTGGAGACTACTGGACAGATTCAAGATGCTTCTGCTTATTTCAATTAGCCTATGGTTCAAAACGATACGAACAATTAATTAATGAAAGCAATGGGACTTATGAAAAGCCGTCTCATCAGAAATTTTGATTCCATCAAAGCCAAACATTCTGTTCTTTACTGTTCTGTTCTTTGGCTTGTCTTCTACCTGCACTTCAACTCTATTCCGTAAAACTGGGAGAGATGAATCAGACTAGCTAACTCTTCGTGCCTGGCACAGCAACATACTAAAAACGTCCATAAATGATGTTTTCACAATAGAAATATTTCGAGTTTTAATACTTAAATTTTCCTAATATAACATTAAATTTATTTACTTATTAATTGCTTACTGATTTACGCATCTCTGTGACTCTTTTTTTTTTCTCACTTGTTTTTGCTGCTGTATCTGCTTCATAGATCATAAACCCTAAACCCTATAGTATTTTATCAGGCTCATCTTTTTCTTTTGGGTGGGGGAGGGGGTGATTGCAATTCAATAATGCTGTGATTTCAAAATATTTTAAATTTATGCTCCAGCAGAATTTTTTTTTTTTTTTTCTTTATGGTGGAAAAAATAAATTTTTTATTTAGCCAAAATTTCAAGGCAGTGGAGCATTGCCTCTCCTCCATTGGTTATGCAAAAGAATATTTTTATAATTTATGGTCGAAGATACTTGCTGAAAGGAAGAATGTTCCAACATGCAGCTAAACTAGCAGATTTCTACTTGTTCTTTTTTCTGAAAAAAAAAAAAAAAAAAAAAAAAAAAAAAACATAATCCTTTGACGCTTCTCTTGATGTGACCTACTGTAGAACACACACATATATAATAAATTTATAAGAAGTCGTATTGTTCACACGCAATAAACTTTATGGCTTACTATATGAGATTTCGTGCAATACAAAGGCCCTACCATCAAGTGTTATGTGATTATACTAATATTGTTAATGAGTTAAACCGTGAAGGCAGCAGAGTGGCTCCGGCCTCATGAAAGGTTAGATTGCTTTGTTGATATGCATGTTTAATGCAAA
This sequence comes from Acacia acuminata, assembly GCA_019022655.1. Taxonomy (NCBI): domain Eukaryota; kingdom Viridiplantae; phylum Streptophyta; class Magnoliopsida; order Fabales; family Fabaceae; genus Acacia; species Acacia acuminata. The sequence continues at coordinate 8,605,905 of JAFJYI010000002.1, forward strand.
TCCAGAGAATTGGTACTAGTCTGATACTTTTGCCCCATCAACGATTAAAGGCACTATCAATCAACTACTACTTGGCCATAAATTTGAAGCTGATGGGGGTTGGAAATGCCTTCCCTACACAGTTATTCTCTTGATTTTCCATGCCCCTTGCGATTTTTTCTTCTTCTAGTTCTTGTTTGAGGCAAGTGATTGCATTGTTTTTAGTTAGTTCTTCATCCAGCTTCAAATTCTCTCTTTCTTCAAATTTTTTATTATTGTCTGACAGTATGTACGGATTATATGTTTTCTAGCAAATGAACTTGAAAAATGATTTCAAAAGAGCATATTCCTCTACCTTCTCCTTTGTAATGCCACATTCGATGTTAATATTTCTGTCATATTCATTGTCTTTTTGATGCAGGAGAAGCCGAGGGTTGCTATCCTGGTTTCCAAAGCGGCAATTCATTTGACTCAAGGTGTGTCACAAAGTGCTTATGTTGTACCCGAGGATGTTAAAGCTGAAGGTTTTCAGATCTGCGCAGAAGAATTGGGGTCTATTGTTGAAGGTCGTGATATAAAGAAGCTGCAATATCATGGCGGGGTTAATGGTCTTGCAGGCAAGATTTCAGCATCAATCACTGATGGGCGTAGCAATGACACTAATCTTCTAAACAAGAGACAAAAGATTTATGGAATCAACAAATTTACCGAGAGTGAGGCTCGGAGTTTCTGGGGTTTTGTTTGGGAAGCCCTTCAAGACATGACTCCCATGATCCATGGAGTATGTGCTCTGGTGTCTGTCATGGTTGGCATAGCGATGGAAGGATGGCCCCATGGGGCCCATGATGGACTTGGAATTGTTGCAAGTATCTTACTGGTTGTCTTTGTGACAGCAACAAGTGATTACCGCCAATCATTACAATTCAAGGACTTGGACAAAGAGGAGAAGAAGATCACTATTCAGGTCACAAGAAATGGTTACACGCAGAAAGTGTCAATCTATGATTTACTTCCCGGCGACATTGTGCATCTTGCTATAGGAGACCAAGTCCCAGCAGATGGCCTGTTTCTTTCAGGATTCTCTTTGATGATCGATGAGTCAAGTTTAACTGGAGAGAGTGTGCCAGTGATGGTGAGTTCTGAAAATCCATTTCTTCTTTCAGGTTCTAAGGTCCAAGATGGTTCTTGCAAAATGATGGTTACCAAAGTTGGGATGAGGACTCAATGGGGTAAGTTGATGGCAACTCTCAGTGAAGGAGATGATGAAACCCCATTGCAGGTGAAGTTAAATGGAGTGGCAACCATCATCGGGACGATTTCGCGCCTGTTCTTTGCTGTAGTTGCTTTTTCATTTTCAGTGCAAGGCCTTTTGACCCGTAAGTTCCAAGAAGGCCTGACGCCAGTAGCTGTCACATTGAGATATGTTTGTCATGATGTCCAGCGTTCAAACATGTTTGTCAAAGTATGGAGACTCATGGGATTTGGAACAAGTATAACTGGATTCATCTGCTTTGCTCTGGGGCCTTCTTTCCAAAAACTGTTTGGACGCTGGAATTTGTTGAAGATAGTCGTCTACTGCATTTTGAGCTCCATGTTCTCTCTTTTCATTCTCTTTGCAAACCGCTTCCGGCTGCGATTGCCCAGCGTTTTCTTGCTGAAAGTTCTAGTGAGCTTTCTAGTTCTGCTATTCACATCCCTCTACTCATATTATGACGACTTAGCAGGTAATAAAGACGGAGAAACGGAGGGAAAAGGACACTGGAATATATTAAGTCTGATATCTTTTGGGTCATTTGCAGTGATGTCCATGAGCTTGTCCATTCAGCTGCAACCAGGATTCGAGGTAGGCATGTCCAACTTCTTCCTAGGATGTCTGGTGCTTGGGTTCATGAAAAAGAACCTTCTGGAAGGTCTGGGTGTGGCACTTCTATGCTTTATAGTTATGAGTATCCGCGCCTACTCAGATTTTAGACAGCAACAGGCGTCGAATTAGAGGATACTGTGGTTGTCGGTGACGGCTTACTTGGGGAGAAACCGCAGATTTAGTATACAAATTGTTAGAAGTGAGTGATTAATTGATTAGTTAGTGAGGAAGTTAGGGCCTAATCTATATAAAGAGGGTCTTAACTATTAAGATTAGAGTGTTGAATGTAGAGTCCTCATCATATTTAAAAAGGAGTTAACTTAATCTCCCTCCAAGAGAAAGTAAACTTGGTCTTTTTCCAACATCTTAGAGTTAGGATTAGTTTGGTAATCTCTCTCATGTTAGGGTAAATTAAAGATAACCCATGTGGGTTTATGATTTATATGACCATGTTACTTTTTGTGGTTAACATATATGATTCTTCTTCTTCTTTCTCTATATTATTCCTTCTATTACATTTGTTAACACAAATCAATTCAAGCAGCTCTAGAAATCTCATACTTTGTTAACATGTAAAAGAGGGGGGAAAATGTCCTGCTTCTTGAGGCAACTTCATCATGCATTTAAACAACAAAGCAAAACTGGACACTAACCAGTTATCTTTTCAAGCTCATCTTCACAGGACTTGCAAGCTCGCGCAGCCATGAAAGCGAGGGAGAGGACGAGAAACAGGGATCTGGTGGTACTAGATGCCTCGAGCTTGATGAAAGAAAGACCGAACTAAGGACCCGGTTTTGGTGCTCGTCGTGGTGAGAAAAATGAGATTTTTTTTTATTTTTCTATTTTTTATCAAAAATAATTTTAATAGGTAGAGGATCTAAAATTTTTAGACTTTTTGAAAAAATGAAAAAATAATAATAAGTTTTTTTCTTTTTTTAAAAAAAAATTAATTATTACATTATAAAGTTATAATTATTAGAAATGAATAGGAAATATCAAACAAGCAACGTGCTAAATTTTTCCTCGTGAAATTAGAATAAGTAATTTTCTATTCATTATTTATAACTAATTATTTGTTTGTTTTGATTTAATTAGAAGTATGTGCATTAGGAATATAAATTTAAGTTTCAAGCTCAAAATTGAGTAGCTTTTAAGTACAAAAAGGATACAAGTTTAGTTTATAAACTTTCGAGGGAATTACCAGCGTGTGCTTAGTTTTGATAACGGCTGTGATGAATCCACGGTGATCTTGGTCGTTTCCAGCTTAAAACGTAGTTAATTAGGTATTATGCTTGTGAATACGTACTAGTGACACCTGGTTGTGGTTCCATGGAGACAAATAAGTTGTCTCGTTGTACCCAGAAACAAAAAACAAAAAACAAAAAAAGGAAAGAAAGAAAGAGGTGCGTGATAGCCTTTGGTACATCATTTTGATTAAATATGATAAATACTTACTATGGGTGCAGTATTAAAAGAAATGGGCGAGCTTTTCTAACTCCAACTCTTGTTTAATTTCCAATCTTGCTATTTTCCCAAACTGCGCCTGCTCCTACCCAAGTTCTTTTACGCACAGGACAGTTTCGCCGTTAGCAGTGTTTTTCATGAGTCTTCAAATTCCGATGCAAATATTTTAGCTGCCTCACATCTTTTTTTTTTTTTTTTTTTTTTTTTTTTAATAAGAAAGTTTAGGTGGGGTAGGCACGGGTTAGCTGGGTCAAGACACGCCTCCAGCCTTAAAGAACATTTACAAAGGTACTTATAAATCGCTCATCAACAAAGCTATCACATCGACCGGTGGTTATTGAACCTCCTTCTTTTTAGGATAAAAGCTGAAGCCTTAGCAAACCACGTCGCAGTTGGTTGCTTCACATCGATTTGATTCTATGCTCACTGTGTTTCCAAAACTTGGATATTCTCATCATTTGACTTGTCACCATTGGTTAGTTTTCTTGTGTTTCACTCTTTTTTTATATATAAAAATTTAGGAAAGGGGGTTGGCTACACATCCACAATCCAAGCGACAAGTGGCGCTTGGAGCGTCAATCCAGAAGATATCTTGGTCGGAGAGTACACATGTCTTCATCTCCACCCAGCGTTTCGTTTCCACCGCTTCATAAACCCCAGGATCTTCCCCAAATGCTTTGACCAACTCATAATTGAATCCTCCTTTTAGGTGAGAAAGTTCGACCCCTTCGTCAATTAAACCCAAGGACGAGGGGTTGTGTTTCACTCTTGGAAGAAGTTGTTTTATATCTCCGAACATTTCTTTTGGGTTAAATATGGGCCTAGGCCCATACCTTGTAGCAGATCATCTGGGGGAATGTGTCCCAATACCTCCCTGCGTTATGTGGTGTGTTCTCTATCTGCTTTACAGTTTTTAATCGTCAGATTGTGTGCGCGTGTTCAATTATATATTAAAAAAATGACATCAAAAAAAAAAAAAAATATATATATATATATATATATATAAATTCAAGTATTTATCAGTGTTAAAAAAACTGAGCCGGACCAGACGATCCGTTCGGCTGGATCATTGGCCGGAATTTGAGACGGTCCACATGGAGCCACAAAGCCGTTTTCTAGATCAAGCCGCTTTGAGCTGGAGAATAGCCACATTTAGGCCGGAATCTGATACCGCGAATTTAAAAGATTGGATGGCTCTCAAATAATATCCATTTCAACTTAGGATGATGGACTTTTAAAAAAAAAATGTTTTTTTTTTAAGTGCATATTTTTTAAGCTAAACTTTTAAAAAAAGCAGAACTTTAGCTTTTTTTTTTGTGATTTTTGATTTTTTTTTTTAAAAAAAAAATCATCTAAACACATAAATTAATTAAAAAACATTTTTTTGCATTAAAAAGTGCTTTTTTCTCAAAAAAAATCCATCCAAATGGGCCCTATAATCATTGGAAACGAAGGTATTTATACTGATGTAAGCTTATATAAACTTTAGAGGCTAATCGAAGATGGATGGGTGCTTGTAGATTAACAATATGCATGTCATCTGCAAATTGAGAAGTGAGGAAAACTAAAGAAGAATACAACATCTGGTTATTAATATAAGATATATTTTAAAATTCAATTTTTTATTAAATTAAATATTATATTAATCTAGAGGTAATATAATGAAGATATAAATCACAGTACTAAATAAAATTTCATGGTTGGACGAAAAAACTGTGTGTCTATATATATTCTTTTTGATCCATATTATAAAACCCTTCTAGAAGGTTTTCACGTTGCAAAATATAAGTTGCTATGCAAAAAGTTAATAATATTAAATTCTTCTTTTTCACAAATGCCCTTCTTAATTGTGATGTAAAGAAGAATCAATACAAGAGAGAAAATTGTTTTTACATTACCTTATTTTCTTAAGTTGTCTAGTTTTCACAGTGGTGTTCTTTTTTTGGTCAAAGATAGTGGTATTCTAGCTATAGCTACTTTATAAAACTTGTTTTTACTGAGGGGTTAAAAATATACATGTTTTTTTTTTTAAAAGAAGCATCCAATATTAATTTTTTTTTTTTTTATGTGTAAAAGTGACTACATGATTATAAATTAGATGTAAAAATACCATTTGACCATTAAGTTTGACTCTTTTGCAAGATTGGATGTAACATCCTCCATTTTTAATCACAATTATAAATTAATAAGTTAATTAAATCATTCATCAATGTGTTTTACGCAAACAGATGAGTCTTGGATTTTACCAACTCCGCACTTTTTTTAACTGAGTCTTTACTTCAATATTTATTAAAATAACATAAATATACTATAGTATGCCAAGTGAGTTATAATGTATGCCAAGTGAGTTATAATGTGGCAATATATAATAATTTAATATGTATCCAAAAAGGTGGGAGCACTACATGTTAACAAAAGTAGGTTAAGCTTCCAAAACGTTCATAGACCAACGCGAGAGCTATCACCTAAAAAATGTTGGTAACCAGCAATTCAGCTCATTATAAATGCTAATATATGCCTGTGAGGTGCCAAATGGAACATTTTATATAACAAAATACTATATACATATAATTTACAAATTTATCAGATCACAAATTCTACAATACAATTTTCTATATCAAATTTCATATCATGAATCATATATATAACATATCAAGCAACAAATTGATACCCTAACAATCCTTATCTCCCCCCATCTTTATTCGCTAACAGAACCTATGGGTTGTAACATAATAGGTTTAGTCTCTTTGACAAGACTGCGCCAAGCTCTCCAATAATGAGGTATAGTCTGGCCAAAGGCTATAGAACTCATATCGGACCATTGTTTCCCTTTCCTTCAAATATAGAAAGGTGTCAGTGTGTCACCATCCCAAGGGCTGACTCTTAACCCAATTAAAGGAAAATAGTGATACCAAGGGCTCTGAAAATATTAAAGTCATCCACTGTGCACCGAGTGGTGGCATACCACGTGGTATTTATCCATAATAACTCTCATCTCCGCTCCATATCCATCACCACTCCATATCCGTCCATATAAACAATCATAATCTTAGCATGTATGTACAAGTTCCAAATGAGATTTATAAAAATAATGCATCGTTTTAATAATCATCAAGATAATACTATTATTTCAACTCGTGAAATCATAACAAAAGTATATTTTTCAAAATATATAATATCATAATTTTCTCGTCTCAATGACCATTTCAAAAATACTCATAAACAACATATTAACACGTATAACAAGTATAAAGTGGTTACCTCAAGTTCTTGACACGAGAACTAGGTATAAGAAAAATCAAGTCCGCCCTAAAAATAAATATATAATTTACATATGATTAACCAAAATTATCCAATTTCCTATAATAAAAGTTTCACAAAAAAAAAAAAATCAAATATTTATATTCCTTTATAAACCTCAAATCCAATCTATATAATTCTCAATATAACCTCCAATAAATTAAAAATGAATTATAAACTCGAATATAAAAGACCTATTATCACAGTTCTCAATTTCTCAACTTAATACTAACCTATATAAGCATAACCCAATTTATTAAACAAATCTTTAAACCTCCGTATAATTAAAATCATATCAAATTCTAATTTAAATTCTAAATCTCAACCCATAATTTAATATAGTTTGAGATTTAGCAAAACTAACCCAGTTTAACCTACAATAATACTTCTAGTAATCCAAATAATTTCCTTAAATCTTATTTAATCGGTAAAAATATCCTATAAAACATAAATCCTATATTTTTAAATAGAAAATTAAATTTAAATTCTTACAACAACCAACTAATAAATTCATCCCGATTAAAATTATCTATGAATCATTTTTTTACTTATATTCAGTCATCTATTATTAAAATTCAAAACTTTACCAGAAGTCTAACCCCAAAATCTTTACTAATCAATACTATATTGCCTCCATAAGAAAGATAAAAATATGAAGAATAAATTTGATGTAGAAATTTTGTTGAAAAGAAATTAATTTAACTACTTAAATAATTTTATAAGATAAATAACTTACCTTAAAAACTCAATTAATTTCCTCTCTTTTTTCTCTCTCCCTCTCCGTCGTAACCTCACTCTCATTCCAGCTCTCTCTCGTCCTCACCCTACTAACCACACACGCACACCATACTCCCCTCACGACACGCACACGACACGCCCCTCACTGACACACATAGAGGCAGGGAAAGGCAAGGGCGGTGGATAGGGATACTTTTTTTTTATATAATAAAGGCAAGCCGAAGCTTGAGGAGTACAAACACGAGCTAGATTACAGAAATCTAGCCCACAATACAACAAAATAAAAGACTAAAGATGACAGGACCGCTGGTCCTTCAGGGCCATATGGAGGCATCCTTGAGGAATGTTTGGAATCATAATCACCCCATCTTCAATGTTGACATTGTGGCCCTGCTTGGCCAAATAATCCGCACATGAGATGTTGTCCCTTGGCGTGTGGTGGAGCTCAACGTTCCAGTCAAGGAAGAGAAGATCTCTAGTCTCCCCAATAATATTCCTTAGCGGATGATCAATAGGACAGTCACGCATAAGGATATTAATGGCATCAAGAGAATCGGAATAGAGAAGAATTCTCTGCAGACCCATCTGGTGGGCGACCTTAAGTCCAAGCATGATGGCGTAGATTTCCGCTTCGATAACAGTGTGGAGACCGAGGGATTTACAAAAACCCATCAACCAGTCACCCTGTGCATTTCTTATCACTCCGCCACAAGCTGCTTGGTGTTGGAGTGAGCAGGAGGAGGCGTCCAGGATTGCTCCGCCATCATATCCAGCTGGAAGATTTGGTGGTTTAGGCGTTGGTTTGTGATTGACTCCATTAGAAGGTAGTTGCATAGGTGTAGCATCTCCCTGATCTCTGTTCCTGTTCCTTGAAAAAGAAATTTACATCTGGTTGTCCAAAGGATCCAGTGAGCCCAGGCCGAAAACTGTGGCCCGAGAAATTTTGAAACCTTCCTTTCCCGGTTTATGATTAGTGTTCCAATTAAGCCAAGCCTGCAATTATCTGCAAAAAACTGAGAGAAATAGTTAGGTTGTAAAATTTGCTTCCACAAGTTTTTAGCTCGCTCACAGTCTCTGATTATATGGATCACGCTCTCCTCATGATTACACTGGAAAGGACAAGTGCTTTGATGAGTAAGACCACGATTGGCTCTGAGGGAGTTAGTAGCAAGTCTTTCATGACCCACTTGCCACATGAAAAATTTGACCTTCTCGGGAGTTTGTCATTTCCACGGTTGAGCCCGGAAGGTGTTGTTATTTGCTTCCTCCACTTTCGAGAAAGATATTGTAAGCGATTTATGAAAAGCGGCCATCTTTTGCTACTCTCCAAGTAAAGCAATCAGGGGATCTAGTATTGGGAGGGTGCATTTTAACGATCATATTTATAATACCAGGTGGCACAATTCCATGCCATCTACACACGTCCCAACCTCCACCGGGCAAAACCTGGTCCCAAACCGTTTCATCAATGTTGACAAAAGATGGGTTCTGAATGTAGGCTATGATAGGTTGGTCCAGGGGAAGCCAGCGATCAGACCAGAACTTAGTTCCCACTCCATTGTTGACTTTTTTCCCGACGCCAGCAATAAATTTTTCCCAGATGTTGGCAATTGCGTTCCAAGCGGAGGAGGAGACTTTCTTCTTCACAACCTTAGGCACTTGATGAAGGCCACAATTATATTTAGCCCATAGACATCTAACCCAAAGAGCGTCCTGATTGGTTAGGAGATTCCAGCAGAGTTTCATAATGAAGGCCTTGTTCTGACGGCGAAGGTTCTTGAAGCCCAGACCTCCATGCTTCTTAGGTTGCGTGATTTTGTCCCAAGCAATGAGATGCATTTTCCTCCCATCATCATCTTGGGACCAAAGGAAATTTCTGGAAATCTTCTCGACTTCATTAATTGTGCAAATTGGAAGAAGGGAAGACTGCATGCAGTAGGAAGGCAATGAGGATAGCACAGATTTGATAAGAACCGACCGACCTGCAACAGTCAAGTATTTACTTTTCCAAGTAGACAATTTTTTCCGAGCACGTTGGACAATAGGGTAATACGTGGCTTTAGTTACTCTCTTATGGATTATAGGAACACCCAAATATTTCCCAAGGTCAGGAGTAAGGCCAATCCCAAGGAGTTGGCTCAGTTCAAGAGCTCTGTTAATATTCACGTTTTTGGAGCAAAACATACGGGATTTGTCCAAGTTGATTCTATGGCCAGAAACCTCACAGAAACTATGCATCACTCTTTTAACTTCTTCCATTTGGGATAAAGAGGCTTCAGTGAAGAGGATGAGATCATCAGCAAAGAAAAGGTGGGAAATATGAGGGCTTCCACGTTTGAAGGTGAAAGGTTTCCATCGACGACCTTCGCATTCAGCTTTAATAAGTTGTCCCAATCGTTCCATACAGAGAACAAAAATATACGGGCTCAAGGGATCCCCTTGTCTAATGCCTCTGGAAGGGGAAAAAGCAGGGCTTTCGTCACCATTCCAGAGGATGGACATAGAGGTGGTTAACATGCAAGCCATAATGAGATCAATAAGGTTAGCCTCCAGATTCAAGCAAGTAAGAGTATTTTTTATAAATCCCCAGTCCAATCTGTCAAAGGCTTTCTCCATATCGATTTTGATCGCCACGAAGCCTTTCTTTCTTCCATTCATTCTCATGGAGTGGATGATTTCTTGAGCAATTAGAATATTATCACAGGTAGATCTGTTAGCAATAAAACTACATCGCTTGCTCGACTAATGGTGAGGCATGACCTCCTTAAATCTACATTCGCTAGGAGTTTGGTGATAATTTTGAAGCTCACATTACATAAAGAAATAGGACGAAAATCCCTTAATGTAGAAGGATTGTCGACCTTAGGGATAAGGATCACCCTGGACTGATTTATGTGAGACATTAGTGAAGGGTTTCTGAAGCATTCTTCAATAAAATCGCAGACTTTATCCCCCACAACATTCCATTGTGTTTGGAAAAAATGAGCTTGAAGACCATCGGGGCCGGAGCTTTAAAAGCTCCCATAGCAAAGGTAGCATTTTTTATCTCAAGTCTGGTTACTCTACTCGATAGAGAGCTCAATTGACTAGCACTTAAAGTGGGGAAATTTGAGAACCACCCGACAGGATTTTTAACATTGGCGTCCCGGGTATAGAGATTGTGGAAGAAGTCATGTGCCATCATTTTTGCAGAATCATGATCATCAATCCACTCTCCCATGTCATTCAAAATGCCCTCAATATCTTTGCTTTTTCCTTTTAATTATGGCCGAGGTATGGAAGAATCTTGTATTCCTATCTCCTCCAAGAAGCCATTTTACTGGACTTTTGGAACCAAGTGGTTTCCTCTGGGCAGCCACTTTGTGAAATTCATCCCATAATTTTTTCTCAGTACGAAATAAGCCGGATCGCACATTCATTCTCCCGATTCTATCAATTCCTTCCAAACGGCGGATAAGCTTCTTTTTCCTACTGGTGAAATTGCCAACTCGATTCTCATTCCATTCTGAAGCAGAATTACGAAAGGTTTGGAGGCCATCCACCCAATTTTTTCCATGCCAAGAGTCAGACGTGAGCTGATTGAAATCATTCTCCAAGGTCCACGCAATCTGATAGGAGAAGGTTTTGGGAAAAAAATTCCTAGAATAAGAGGGATTGGAGTTCACAACCACGATCCTATGATCAGATTTGAATTTAAGACCATGACGGATAGTAGAATTAGGAAAACAATTAAACCAACTGAGGTTGTAGAAGACCCAATCCAGTCTCTCTTTTAACCCTTCTTTTTCCCAAGTAAACCTGTCTCCATAGGTTTGAGGCTCCAAGAGCCCAGTATCATCAATACGAGTCTCTGAAGTGCTGCATAGGGGCCCATAAAGGCTCGACCCCTCCAAGTTTATCATTGGGAGACATGAAGATATTAAAATCTCCCAAGACTAACCAGGGAAGGGTAGAGTTGGTCGCAAGAAGATGGAGAGAATTCCATAGCGAACTTCTACCAATAGTGTTAGTTTCGCCATAGGCAGCGATCCACAAGGCTAAGAGAGTTATCGGCACGATCGAGAACCTGGCAATGGAGCATTTGGGTGGAGGAGGCCAGATAGGAAACATCATAGGTGTCATTGTTCCAAAGGATCCAGATGCCCCCAGAGAAGCCACTAGCTTCCACCCGAATCCAATGGGTGAAACCAAGCCTACGGCACACTCTATCAGCTCTATCCCCACTAATACGAGGCTCCAAAATACGAGGATATTAATGCAGTATTTATTAATAATATCTTTAATATTTAAAGGGAAGGTCCGGCTCCCGGCCCCCCTACAATTCCAAGCTGCAATAATCATTAGAATAATAATAAAAAAAGAAAAAAATATAATCATGGTAGAGATAGACATACTTACCTGGAGCAATCGGAGTCTTTCCCAGGTTCCAACTCAAGCTAAGTTTCCAGCACAACATGTCCCTCCATAGATTCAGATTTGGCATGCCCTTCATATAAAATTAACTGATGGGATGCACTTGGGATATTTAAATCTGGTGGCTCAGAATTTGGCTCTTTGGGAGATGGCGCCGTATGAGGATCATTGAGAGTCACCACTGGATCCTTTTTTTTATTTTGTTGCAAGGTAGCATTATTCCCCTGGATCACACAGTGAACACGATGTCCCTTGGTCCTCATTGTAATGGCTTTTATTTTACCCATAAGTGAATCAGGTGCGGGTTCAATTTGAGGGTGGAATTGATCCACAGCTGGGCCATCAGCATACTCCACCTGCTCATCCACCAAGCCCAAAGCCATGGGGGCCTTTACTTCATTCACAGGCCCATCTGCCAAGTTAGTTTGATGGACCATAGAATTCGCTGGAGGGAGATTACAAGGCCCGATTAAGAGAGGTTTATTCCCTTGGTCCTTGGGTTTGTATTGGGCTTTTGTTTTTTGCCCATTATTAGGTCCATAAGGTCTCTTTTGACCATGGGAATTGCCAACTGGAGATTTTTTCCTATCTTGCGATTTATCGATCCGGCCCGCGGATTTCTTGGGTACTTTCACCAACCCTTCAATCGACGGCGGGTCTGCTCCTTCCTCGACATCCGCGATCACCTCAAATCGTGAACTTTGCCCGAGGTTAGCCGTTTTAGCCCCTCTGCTCCCAGAACCCGATGCTTTGGTCCCAGATCCCGACGGTCGATGCTGGCTCTCAGGCCGCCGTTGTACTCGAGGTTTGTTCCTTCGGACGATCATCCAGGACCCAAAAGCTTCATCATCTGCGGTGGGTCTCGCTGGAGTATTAGCCGGCGCCTGAGGTCGAGTGATCGGCTGTGACGTGGACACAAGTTCCTGAGGCTCAGCGGCATGGCTCCTATGCGGGCATTGCTCTTTACGGTGGCCAAATCGCCCACATGAAAAACAGATGAGGTGGAGGCCCTCATACTCGACATTGAAGATGGCCCCAGCGGTAATTACCTTCGGAACTAACTTCCTCTGGAGATTTATTTCCACGCATAGCCTTACAAATTTTGCCCTTTCAATTTTTGGTGTTGTGGATTGAAAATCGTGGAGAGTGTTCATGTCCACCTTCAAAGTTCTTCCAATTCTGTCTCCTAACCTGGATATACAATGCTTGTTATAACAGTGAATAGGCACATCCGGAATCCGAACCCAGGTTGCCACTCTGGCAAGGGGATTTTGATATGGGTTAAAATAAAGGGTCCATCGTTGGATAAGAACACAGTGCTGCTTGATCACCCAGGGCCCATCATACAACACTTTCCGGTAATGAGATCTCCAGAGTTCTTGGTCTTGGAAACGGACGACAAAATAATTGTTTGGGAGGTCGATCAGTTCAAAGCTAGAGAGGCCCCAGATGTTTTTCAACAGATCCCTCAACACATAAAGATTAAATTTCATACCAAGCACCGTCAGAATCAGGGCATAGTTCCATGGTTCACACCACTCATTGTACTCTTCTTGTGTACATGGCGCAACTGGATATAGTTCCATGAGTTTTTTCATCTCATCCGTCTCTTCAGGTATTTTCCAAGAAATTTCCCTGTCATCGGAAAAGAGATCATCTTCCTCCATTATGTGATTGCTGTGTGCTACTCCATTGAAGCCCATTAAGGAGGCACGATACGATGAGAATTTTGGTGTGGTTCCTTCTTTTATCTCTGTTGCACTTTCACTTGCAGAATTCTTGTTCTTCTCAGTAGATTCCTCTGTATCATTATCTGACATATTGTCATCCATAATAGCAAGAGGTGTTTCTTCAGTTTTTTTCTTCTTCTTCCGGTCATCTTGCCCCTCTGCCGGCGGACGGTCCGGCGGGAGCTTGCGTTGTCCAGAGTCAGTCATCAGAGCGTAATTCACGTTTTTCAAGAGAGAGCTCCTCAATGGATAGGATACTTTTACTCCCTAAGTACTGCCATCGTTTTATAGCTTTAAAATATATATATATATATTATTATTTTATTCATCATCATTATTGTAATATTATTTTTCTTCTTTTGCACGTTTTTACCCTTTTTTTTTTTACATCAACTATTTATTATTTTCAAAGCTTTATTCTATTAATTTCATTTACTATCATAGGTGATATTTTATATACAAATCTTTATTTTGATAATTACACAATAAATTCATTTATTATAATTAATTAATTTTTTATTTGTAATTAAATCCTAATATAAAAATTAGGATGTTACACGGACGATGACGTAACTTTCAATGTGTAAAAATATAAATGTGATTTGATTAAAAGAGCGCCAAAGACTAAGTATTTTTTTTAGGTGTAAAAATACCTTTTGATTGTTACTTTGACTCTTTTTAATCTTTTTAATATCAGTTAGTATATTGAATTATTTTTTAGTATCATTCAATGCTATGCAATATTTTTTTAGGATCCTAGAATAATTTTTCAAGATCATGAAATATTTTTGTAGTACAGTTAGTACCCTTAAGTATTTTTTAGTACCATTTAATATTCTAAAATATTTTTTCAAGATCTGAAGTATTTTTTTAATACCAAGTCAATATCCGAAGTACTTTTTTACGGTCAATTATCTTAAAGTATTTTTTAGTACTAGTGGCAGTCAATACCTTAAAATATCTTTTCAAGATCCTAGAATAATATTTCAAAATCATAAAATATTTTTTCAGTACTAGTCAGTATCCTGAAGTACCGTTTTAGTACCTATCAGTATCTTGAAGTATTTTTTTTTTAATACCAATCTACCCTGAAATAATTTTTCAAGATCCTAAAATAATTTTTCAAGATTATGAAGTATTTTTAATACCAGTCAACATCATGAAGTATTTTTTTAGTGTCAATCAACATCTTGAAATATTTGTTAAGATCTTATATTTCAAGGTACTGACTGATAATATTTTTTCCACACAAAAAGTCAAACTTAACGGCCAGAAGATATTTTTGCACATAAAAAAAACACTTGGTGTTGGACGCTTTTTGAACAAACCACATGTGTATTTTTGCATCTTAAAAGCCACATCATTATCTAGTCGGTAAAAAAAAGTCAAACGGTATTTTTGCATCTAATTTGTAACCACGTAGTCACTTTTACAACTAAAAAAAGCACTTAATATTGGGCGCTCCTCAGAAAAAACACATGTTATTAACCCTTTACTTAATATATTTTGTCTAGGATCAAAAAAAAGTATGAGAAAGAAAATTCATATAGCTTGATTTTTACTGGGGGGATAATAAGAAAAAGTAGTAATGATTTTTTTTTGCGAACTACTTTTTAACTAATTTTGTCACTCCTTGAAAAGTAGTAAGAAGGCTCGTATTAGCATGTTTGGTTGAGTGATTGAGAGGTTTATAAATGTTTATGTACATAAGTTGAAACAACACTCCTCTTATATACTTATCTCATACTTTATAAATGGGTTAAGATGCGATTTGGCCAATAAACTATTGGCTCAGGAGCGTCCAACACAATTAACTATTAGTTGAACCTAAAATACCAACAAACTATTTAAAATGTCAAATCACCACAAAAACGTTAGTCTCTCCGTTATCTCTTTTTATCTCTCTCCGTTATCTCTTTTTAACTGCTTCTGCTTCTCTCCCTCTGAATCTCTCTTACACATCCATCCCTCCCGCCGCATTCCTTCCCTTTCTGATCATGTAAAAGTAAAATAAAAACGCCCAACCAAAATAATTAGTTAAAGTTTGGTCAGTTCATTTTGGCCCTAATTTTTTCATTCATATTCCGGGAGATCGACCAAAATAATAAAAAAAAATAAAAAAAATTATCAAATTAATGCAGATTGGAAACATTTTACCAAAGTAATGCAGTTGGTGGCGTATATCGGACTCACGCGCGATCACGTAAAAGAGGCTCACGCCCGACACATCTTGACAAATTTCGTGTCGTGGCGTGACACATCATCACGCCACCTAGTGGCGTGATCGTTATCACGCCACTAGGTGGCGTGGGATTTTTAAAAAATCGAGACCCACTCAATTGAGTGGGTCGATTCCTTATAATTTTAAAAAAAAAAAAGTTTCTTGTTAAATATAATAATAATAATAAATGATAAAAAAAGTTGAATAATTTAAAACTCTACTTCATTTAATTTGAAGTCAAAAGAAAGAAAATATGGAACTGAAATAACTCATTAAGAACGCATTTTAAAAAATTACGCGGTACAATTTGGTTATAACAATATATCCCAATACAGGGGGATACAAATATGTGTTATACACCAAATATTTGTAAACAACTTGATATTGATTTTGGGATCTGTATAAAAAAGTGTACCACGTAAAAGTGTTTCGGGATCCGTAAACTTATTAGAAATACTTTTACGCGGTACACTTTTTATACAGATCCCAAAATCAATACTGTTGTTATACAAATATTTGGTGTATAACAAATATTTGTATCCCCCTGTATTGGGATATATTGTTATAACCAAATTGTATCGCGTAATTTTTTAAAATGCGTTCTTAATGAGTTATTTCGGGTTCCATATTTTCTTTCTTTTGACTTCAAATTAAATGAAGTAGAGTTTTAAATTATTCAACTTTTTTTATCATTTATTATTATATATTATTATTATTATATTTAACAAGTAATTTTTTTTTTAATTATAAGGAATCGACCCACTCAATTGAGTGGGTCGATTTTTTAAAAATCCCACACCACCTAGTGGCGTGGATAATCCACGCCACTAGGTGGCGTGATGATGTGTCACGCCACTGACACGAAATTTGTCAGTATGTGTTAGTGGCGTGAGCCTCTTTTACGTGATCAGTCG
Organism: Acacia acuminata; assembly: GCA_019022655.1. Lineage (NCBI taxonomy): Eukaryota > Viridiplantae > Streptophyta > Magnoliopsida > Fabales > Fabaceae > Acacia > Acacia acuminata. The sequence goes on from JAFJYI010000002.1 coordinate 8,622,528, forward strand.
CGCGAGTCTGACATGCGCCACCAACTGCATTACTTTGGTAAAATGTTTCCAATCTGCATTAATTTGGTAATTTTTTTATTTTTTATTATTATTTTGGTCGATCTCCCTTCATATTCCTCATAATGCCTTCCTCCGCTGCCCTGTTCCTGTGTCTCATCAACATTTGCTTGCTTGTGAGCTTACGTTCTACGGTGGAATTCGGCTGTTTTAAATGCTTGAAGCGTGGAATAATACCTGGCAAAAGAAAAACGCAAGAATAATAGATTTTAAAAAAAAAAATTGATGGCTGGGAGGTATTGCGAGAATGCTGCTAGCTCAGAGGAAAGAGTAAAAATTAGGGCAAGATTAGGGAGAGAGAACCTATAGATATGTTTTGTGTCTCCGTCCGATCACCGAATGAAGGATATTCCCCATTTCCTTCCACCTCAAATAATCTAATTTCGAGATTTGGAAATTGTACCCCACTTTCCAGTGCCATTTCTCTCTCCGATTTTTTCAAAGGGCAAATGAAAGCATATCATCATTTTAATTCCTAACCCTTGTCGTTTCACCGGAATAATGAAGTTTTGGAAGATACTCAGCAACCTGATCAAGCAAACTTTGCCCAATTGGCGAGATAAGTTCTTGTCCTACAAAGATTTGAAGAAACAGCTGAAGCTTATTTGCCCAAAAGACGCTGACGTTCCATCATCCACCAAACGCCCAAAATTGGACGGCAAGGTCAAGCTCACTAAAGAGGTCAATGACTTCCTCAAGCTTCTGGAGGTCGAGATAGACAAGTTTAACTCTTTCTTTGTCGAGAAGGAAGAAGAATATGTCATCAAATTGAAGGTAACGATTTTTTTACTACTAGAATTTTCTGTCTTAGATTTTTCGGACAACCCTGGTTCCAATACCAACATATCTCTAGGATGGATGTCTAAGAGAGATTCAGAGGGAGAGAAGCAGAAACAGTTAAAAAGAGATAATGGAGAGAGATAAAAAGAGATAACGGAGAGACTAACGTTTTTGTGGTAATTTGACATTTTAAATAGTTTGTTGGTATTTTAGGTTCAACTAATAGTTAATTGTGCTGGACGCTCCTGAGCCAATAGTTTATTGGCCAAATTGCACCTTAACCCTTTATAAATTATGATTAAAAAAATGTTTTATAACAAGATGGAGTATAGAAAAGGAGGAGTAACTTTCCACACATGTGAACAAGGCAGAGAAATCATTGTTCATTAAGGAAGATCAAGCGCATGTATGAACTTGGTTTCATTGTTGGTTCAAAGTTTTGCAGAGCACATGGAGTAATTAGATTGGACGGTCGTATTGAAAGTGAGGGTAAAATTCTTCCAAAATTCAGTAGAAGGTTATACTACTATAAAAAGAAGATATTACTTTCCTAAAGAATATCCTTAATTTCTTTTTGAAGTAAAAAGTGAATGTGGTGGCATTCTCGTAATTATTTGCTTGAAAGTTGAACCTGAGGCATCCTAAATTATATTTTGAAACGCCTAAAATTAATTTAGGAGTCCCAAAAACATTTCTGAACGCCTAAAATGAATTTTTGACTTCCTAAAATGTTTTAAAGATGTCTAAAATAAATTATTTGGCTCATTTTGGGAAATTTTTGGGAATTCGACATTCTAAAATAATTTTGGGATGCCTGAAATTAATTATTGGCGTCAAAAAAATTTTTGGAATGTCTAAAATTAATTATTTGATGCATTTTGAATTTTTTTTTTTTTTTGGCGTCGGGGAATTTTTTTGTGTCTTAAAAAATATTCGGGACACCTAAAGTGTCATTTTTATCATACTTCAGCGTCTAAAGTGTCCCTCACTCATTTCATTTATTCCCTACAAAAAACACTTTTCCTCATCACATAATGCTCCAGTGCCTTTGGTTTCTCTTTGCCGTGACTTTCACGACTTCGACTCGTATGGGTAGGCAACAGCCGCGGCCTCCCTTTCCATCCCTTATGACGACAGTGACCCACTAGGAACAGTGTAGGACGGTGAGGCAAATGTAAAGATATGGGCTACAAATCTACAGATCTGGTTAGATTTGTCTGATTATCCAAGTTCTGCCGCTCCTCTATCTGTGATCTGTCTTGTTCTCTATGATTTTTCTTATTTTTCTGCCATTTCAGGTCTCCTATCTTGTTTTAGATCTCCGGCGAAGGACGAAGGCCAAGTACAACACTTCAATTTCAGATCTCCGATCTGTTTTGTTCTTCTTGCACTTTGATTTGGTTTGATTTTGATTTCTGGTTATTTCATGGTTATCATCTTCCTCTTACTAGCAATTTCAAATCTTCAATGTGGTTTCGGGTTATAAAGTAAATAATGTTTGCAACTCATTAATGTTATATACATCTCAATTATACTTTTTTTTATAAAATAATTTTTAGCAATTTTTGTCATATTTTTCCCATATCACCCCTACTAATATTAAGTGTAGCCCCTCAACATGGGCCCACTTCAAGACTCCACCTTGTGCTCTTCGACCATGCATGTATCTAAAATCTTATCTCATCTGTCTAATATACTTGTAATTATTGTCGGTACTCAAGCCTTTTTTTTTTTTTTCAAAAAAAATAAAATGTAATTAATTTTTTATTTTTATATCATTAAGGGAAAATAATTTTGTCCGAGTATAGATGAGTATACCCCTACTCTACATTAACTAATTATGTCGGATAAGATATTACTCAGCACGGGTACATTAACAACTTCGCCCGGACTAATTTTGAGCAATTATAAAGTAACTAATTTTGCCTTGATGTAATGTTTAATTTTCAGTAGGAGTATTTTTTGAAAATAATTATAATTAACTAATTTAACTTCTCTCCTTAATCTCTCTAAATTCTGGTAAATAGTTCCTATAATTAGGACCAGAAAGGAGTAATAATTATGTAAAAAATTTATTTTTTAAAAAATACACATATTTATAAATGAGTGAGAGAGAATAATAAGAGAGAATGGTGAAAGAAAATACATACATATAGTGTCATAATTATAACTGAAGACAAAATAAAAAATATATATATTTATTATTAAAACAAACTTAAAAAAATCTGACAAACTCATTAAAAAAAGATAGCTAAGTGTCACTCTAGTTTTATTTATAAGTCCATTTTGACCAAAAAAAAATCGGTTCTATTTATAAGTCTATTTTGACCAAATAAATGAGATTGTGACAATTTTACCTATATTATTATACTAATAAAAATAGAGCGAGAATAAAGAATTAAAAGATATCCATTCATAAATGAAGATAAAATTAAAAATTCACCCCATAATCATTTAACAACCTATCCTTTTTTAATATGTGTGATTTAATCAGAGGTACTTATAAATATACACAGGACCAGAGTGTAATAAAGAGACGAGGAGGAGAAGGAGACCGTTCGTTCAACTCAGAAGAACATCACAACACCCGGTTACTACTTCACCCCTCTACAGAGATGGTATCGTGTTCTTACTACTCTGAATCAAGTCCTCGCGGCTTTAGCAGCTGCTAAGAAAGTCACATTCGCCCTCCTCGAGGTCCCCACCGATTACCAGTGTTCTTCCTTGTTCTGGGAGGCTTGTCTGACGATTCTTCGTGGAAATGGTCCTATACTACTCGCCGAGGCTTCTATTTCCCCTCGCCGTGATAGGAGTCCCGACTCAGCATTGATATATAAAGCTGACGAAGAAGGGTATATAAGGATGCAATACGATAAGGAAAAATTAGAACGCAAAGAAGATAAGAGCAAAGCAAAGGATACTGTTACGCGATGGAGAAATTTTTTATAGATGAACGCTTTACAAGAGTGAGATCTAAGAACTCGTCAAGAGAAGCTCGTGAACAATGGAGGAACCTGTGCGGCATAGTGAAGAACCCCAAACGACGCTTTCGTTTCACAGCCAATCTCTCCAAGCGAGACGAAGCGGATGCGATGCGTCGTAACTATCAGGTATTTCTGTCTTGTATGAATCGTTCATGTATGTATGCTCCACTGTTGGAGACTATTGGGACAGATTCAAGATGCTTCTTCTTATTTGAATTAGCCTATGGTTCAAAACCATATGAACAATTAATTAATGAAAGCAAAGTAATGGGACTTATGAAAAGCCGTCTCATCAGAAATTTTGATTCCATCGAAGCCAAACATTATGGGAGAGATTAATCAGGTTAACTCTTCGCGCCTGGCATAGCAGGATACTAAAAACGTCCATAAATGATGTTTTCACAAAAGAAATATTTCAAGTTTTAATACTTAAATTTTCCTAATTTATTTACTTATTAATTGCTCACTGATTTACGCATCTCTGTGACTCATTTTTTTCTCACTTGTTTTTGCTGTTGTATCTGCTTCATAGGTCATAGTATTTTACCAGGCTCATCTTTTTCTTTTGGGTGCGGGAGGGGGTGATTGCAATGCGATAATGCGGTGATTTCAAAATATTTTGAATTTATATGCGCCAGCAGGTTTTTCTTTTTTCTTTTTCTTGTGGTGGAAAAAAGAAATTTTTTTATTTAGCCAAAATGTCAAGACTCAAGACAGTGGAGCATTGCCTCTCCTCCATTGGTTATGCAAAAGAATATTTTTATAATTTATGGTCGAAGATACTTACTGAAAGGAAGAATGTTCCAAAATGCAGCTAAACTAGCAGATTTCTACTTAATTTTTTTTTTTTTTTTTTTTTTTTTTTTTTTTAAAAAAAAAACCCCCCAATCCTTTGAAGATTCTCTTGATGTGACCTACTGTAGAACACGCACACACATATAATAAATTTATAAGAAGTCGTATTGTTCGAACGCAATAAACTTTATGGCTTACTATATGAGATTTCGTGCAATACAAAGGCCCTACCATCAAGTGTTATGTGATTATGCTAATATTGTTAGGGTTAAACCGTGAACGAAGCAGAGTGGCTTGGGCCTCATGAAAGGTTAGATTGCTTGTTGATATGCATGTTTAATGCAAATCCAGAGAATTGGTACTAGTCTGATACTTTTGCCCATCAACGATTTCAAAATAAAGGCACTATCAATCAACTACTACACAGTTATTCTCTGGATTTTGCATGCCCTTGCGATTTTTTTTTTCCCCTAGTTCTTGTTTCAGGTAAGTGATTGCCTGTGTCTTTAGTTAGTATCCAGCTTCAAATTCTCTCCTCCTTCAATTTTTTTATTATTGTCTGACAGTATGTACGGATTATAATTTTTTCTAGCAAATGAACTTGAAAATTGATTTTAAATAGCATATTCCTCTACCTTCTCCTTGGTAATGCCACATTCGATGTTAATATTTCTCTAATATTCATTGTCTTTTTGATGCAGGAGAAGCTGAGGGTTGCTTATCTGGTTTCCACAGCGGCAATTCAATTTACACAAGAAGTGTCACAAGGTGATTATGTTGTACCCGAGGATGTTAAAGCTGAAAGTTTTCAGATCTGCGCAAAAGAATTGGGGTCTATTGTTGAAGGTCATGATATAAAGAAGCTGCAACATCATGGCGGGGTTAATGGTCTTGCAGGCAAGCTTTCGGCATCAATCACTGATGGGCTTAGCAATGACACTAATCTTCTTAACAAGAGACAAAAGATTTATGGAATCAACAAATTTACCGAGAGTGAGGCTCGGAGTTTCTGGGTTTTTGTTTGGTAAGCCCTTCAAGACATGACTCCCATGATCCTTGGAGTATGTGCTCTTGTGTCTCTCATAGTTGGCATAGCAATGGAAGGATGGCCCCATTGGGCCCATGATAGTCTTGGAATTGTTGCAAGTATCTTACTGGTTGTCTTTGTGACTGCAACAAGTGATTACCGCCAATCATTACAATTCAAGGACTGACAAAGAGAAGAAGAAGATCACTGTTCAGGTCACAAGAAATGGTTACAGGCAGAAAGTGTCAATCTATGATTTACTTCCCGGAGACATTGTGCATCTTGCTATAGGAGATCAAGTCCCAGCAGATGGCCTGTTTCTTTCAGGATTCTCTTTGATAATCGATGCGTCAAGTTTAACTGGAGAGAGTGAGCCAGTGATGGTGAGTTCTGAAAATCCATTTCTTCTTTCAGGTACTAAGGTCAGAGATGGCTCTTGCAAAATGATCGTTACCACAGTTGGGATGAGGACTGAATGGGGTAAGTCGATGGCAACTCTCAGTGAAGGAGGAGCTGATGAAACCCCATTGCAGGTAAAGTTAAATGGAGTGGCAACCATCATCGGGAAGATAGGCCTGTTCTTTGCTGTAGTTACTTTTGCAGTTTTAGTGAAAGGCCTTTTGACCCGTAAGTTCCAAGAAGGAAGCCTCTTGACCTGGTCTGGAGATGAGGCGTTGCAAACTTTGGAATTCTTTGCTGTTGCAGTTACAATCGTTGTTGTTGCTGTTCCAGGGAGGCTGCCATTAGCTGTCACATTGAGCCTTGCTTTTGCTACGAAGAAGATGATGAATGACAAAGCCCTTGTCCGAAACTTGGCAGCTTGTGAAACCATGGGATCAGCCACAACAATATGCAGTGACAAGACTGGAGCATTAACTACCAACCGCATGAAAGTTGTGAAAACATGCATTTGCATGGAAAAGATGGAAGCGACGAGCTATGGTGTTTTTACGGAACTGCTGGTACCGGGAAGATTTCACGACACTGTGAAACTGCTGCTACAGTCAATATTTCTTAACACTGGAGGAGATGTCTTGTTCAATGAAAATGGAAAACGTGAGGTTTTGGGGTCACCTACAGATACTGCAATATTGGAGTTTGGGTTATCTCTAAGTGGGAACTTTCAGGCAGAGAGAAATGCATGTAGGTTTGTTGAAGTTGAGCGATTTAACTCTGTAACGAAAAGGATGGGTGTAGTTGTGGAGCTTCCTGAGGGAGGAGGCTTGAGAGCCCACACTAAAGGAGCTTCTGAAATAATTCTGGCTGCCTGTGACAAGGTTATCAATTCCAAAGGTGAGGTTGTTCCACTTAATGAAGAATCTAGGAACAGTCTTACGGTTACAATAAACCAATTTGCAAGTGAGGCACTTAGAACTCTATGCATTGCCTACATGGACATGGGAAAGGGATTCTCACCTGAAGACCCGATTCCAGTCTCTGGGTATACTTGTATTGGAATTGTTGCATTAAGGATCCTGTTCGTCCCGGTGTTAAAGAATCCTTTGCAGTGTGTCGTTCAGCTAGTATAACAGTAAGGATGGTTACAGGTGACAACATTGATACTGCAAAGGCTATAGCTAGAGAATGTGGGATTTTAACAGATGATGGTATAGCCATTGAAGATTCAGAATTTAGAGAGAAGAGTCAAGAGGAATTGTTCAAACTGATCCCAAAAATTCAGGTACTTTGTTCTTAACATGTTGATTTCCTTACTACACAACCAAGAATATGGTTGTCAATCCTTTCAGTATTACAACGTTCAATTTCCTGTATAGGTTATGGCTCGTTCTTCACCCATGGACAAGCATACACTGGTGAAACACCTGTTGCATTACTAGTGAACTTCACTTCAGCTTGCTGGACAGGTCACAAATCAATCTTGACTGTCTGACAGGCTTTCCCCTTGCGACTTTGCCCATTTTGCTTTGCATCTCATCATCGGAGAGTGTAAAACTGTACCTGGTCGTCGACCATTGTATGAGCACTCTCCCGCATTAGCTTCGCGTTTCTGGCATGAGTTGCTAATACTTGTGTAATCTTCTGGTTTCTCCATATGGTCATTACAATGCCAAGTTTTGTCAAATATGATTATGGACATTTGTAGGTTCCTTCGAATATGCTCCACTTTTTGAACGGAAAATGATGCACCAGCCCTTCATCCGTCAACGGTGACACCTTCCATATCCCTCCTGACATCGGGGGCGGTTCCATGATTGCAATGATGCTGGAACTTTTTTGTGATCAGCTCGGGACAATACGGCACAAATATTTATAAATTCAAAGATTGCTGTGAAGACCATGGACTAGAGAGGAATTTTGTGATTATGACTCCATTCATAAATTTGTCGGCGGAAGAAAAGCGTAGTGCTATCGAGAATCATTATGGATGATAATTTTTCCACAATGGTGACAGTGGCAAAATGGGGACGTTCAGTCATTACATAAACATCCAGCTCAAAGAAAGAGGAAACTCCCATCCACAAACTTTTGTATCCGGATCCACACGTAGAGACACCAACTTTTCAAAAGTCCGTACGACATTTGGGGAAGTCGTAGCTGTGAAACTGAATTGTGATGGAACAATGACATTGGACTTGCAATGGGCATTGCGAATGAATTGTATCGGTGATGGAACAAATGATGCACCAGCCCTTCATGAAGCTGACATTGGACTTGCAATGGGCATTGCTGGAACTGAGGTGAGCTCAATACAGTTGCCGTGTATATTTAAATGAAACAAATATTTATGGGGAAAACGGGGAAAAAGACAATATTTTGCTCCATACTAATTTTGTGATTTGTGTGTAGGTTGCTAAAGAAAGTGCAGACGTCATCATTATGGATGATAATTTTTCCACAATGGTGACAGTGGCAAAATGGGGACGTTCAGTTTACATAAACATCCAGAAATTTGTACAATTCCAGCTAACTGTTAATGTGGTTGCATTACTAGTGAACTTCACTTCAGCTTGCTGGACAGGTCACAAATCAATCTTGACTAGATTGATTATGAGCTTATCTTACTGTGTCTCTCAATATTTTGTTATTTCTTATTATTATTGAGGTTTCAGGAAATTGTCTTCTACTTTGTCTTACGATTTTGCATTCATGTGCTCTGCAGGAAGTACGCCCCTAACAGCTGTTCAACTACTGTGGGTGAACATGATAATGGACACACTTGGAGCCCTGGCACTTGCAACTGAACCTCCTAACGATGAATTGATGAAGCGATCACCAGTAGGAAGGACGGGTAATTTCATTAGCAACATCATGTGGAGGAACATCTTAGGCCAATCATTGTATCAGATTATGGTGATATGGTTTCTTCAGACCAGTGGAAAATGTATTTTAACCTCAATGGCCCTGATGCTGATCTGATCCAAAACACACTAATTTTCAACGCATTTGTCTTCTGTCAGGTAAACAAGCCTCTTAATACTGAAGAATGTTTACAGAACCAATCTGCTTAGATACGTTGAGCTTCTCCCTGCATTTTGCCTTCTCTGATGTGGACTTTGATTTTGCAGGTTTTTAATGAAATAAGCTCACGTGAGATGGAGAAGATAAATGTTTTCAAAGGCATATTGAATAATTATGTTTTCGTAGGGGTCATCAGTTGCACTGTTATCTTCCAAATCATAATCGTGGAGTTCCTGGGAACCTTTGCAAACACCACACCTCTCACTCTGCAGCAGTGGATCTCAACCATATCTATCGGGCTTATGGGCATGCCAATTGCAGCTGTCATAAAGGTGCTCTCTGTCTGAAGCCCTTTGATAGATTAATCCTTCTTTCAAACAATTGTTTAAGGTTTATTGTGGTGGCACTGCTTTCATGTACCCATTTATTGTAAATGTGTGTGCACATAGTTGTTTGGCATTGCTTGAGCTTTTCTTGGGATAGATGTGTAATTTGAACTGCAACTGAGCGGCACTGTCCCTGACTTGTAATTTTTTATTTTTTGGCCAAAGAACTGACGTAATTAGCAGCTATAATTCCCTGTTATGAGTATTTTTTTAAAAGATTCCATGTGATGATTTTATTTATTGAAACTGTGCCCTCAGGAATTAATAAGCCTTATAATATAAACAAGCCTTCGGGCGAGATCGAGTTGATTATCATCAATAGTTCAATTCGGTGCTCAGTCTTTATCCAAGAAAGTATAATTATCTGCATCTAAAATAGATTTTTTGGAAAGTAGCATTAAGATTAAAAGGTTTACCGAATAAAAAGGTAAATTCACATGAGGCCCTTTTTTACAGGAAAAAAAATCCAAAAAAGGCCCTAAGAGTCTGAAAATCCTAGTGTAATACCCCGAGCAATAATAGAAATAGTAATGATAATAATATATTGAAATAATACTAATAAAATAATAATGATTAATAATAGAAATAAATAAATAAATTAATAATGTTGTCTTTTTCTGTAGTAATCATATTATTTTGTAAATAGTATTATTAGATTAGTCAATATTAGATCCAAGAATCTAGGAGTTAGTTAGATTATATTATATTTTAAATTTTTGAATTCATCATCGGAATCAAATATATCTAATAATAAAACTCTACAATTTCCTTTAATTCATTTTATCGGAATAAGTAAGTAGCCCAACCCAATAGCTAAAACCCTAGTTTTAATTATAAAAGTTAGGTCTAGCCGCTTAAACCTAGAGAGGCTTGATATTTTATTCGCCGCTAAACTTTTCTCGGCTACTACACCCTCGTTCCGTATCTCGTCAATTGTTCTCCTTGGAGGTTAGCAACACGGAGACCAGGGTAATCCTAATCCCCATGATCCTAATTTCCATGAGCTTTAGGCTAATTTTATACCTTGATAGATAATTTTGATTCCTAGGTTATAGAAACTAATCGTTTTCCTATACGTTTTTTTTCATTTGATTGAATAGTTTCTCGCTTGCGTGCTTGATATATGTTAGGAAATATATACATGTGCCTGTGCGTTTTCCTTACGAATTAAATGTAATTGATTCACCTCGGTCAGCGTGCTTCAAATTCATATACATGTTTGAATCCAATTTGTGAATGATTGAATCTTCCTGTGCGTTTTTCTTGGGTTGAAACATATACAATTACATATTGAACAATAATATATATATATATATATATATACAATTACATTGTTTCAGCCAGCGTGCTTTGATTAACATATAGATGCACCTGTGCATCATCTTTTTGAAGATTAAACACAATTGCTTCGTGGGGTCCATGTCCCTTTATTTATTATTTGATTTTCTTTTCTTTATATAATAAATTCAGCATAATGAAATAAGATATGAACAGATTTTAGGTCAAAATATCTTTACATTTATATTTAATTAAAATAAAAATAAAAATACAAAGATATATATATATAAGATAATTAAATAATAAAGATAATTTAGGATTTTATTTTGTGTGTGTTTTAAAACAATTTAATTTAACGGTGGGAGGATAGCTTTGGGATGGTACCTCCCAAGGTGATGAACACAACTTTTGGGCTTTATGCCACCGATGTGAAAAGATAGTATCCGTTCTTCCCAAAGTGGTGTCTAGCGGGTTTAGGGACACTAGTAGCAACTTTGGGAAGAGGTGTGCACACTAGGAAGATATGTTTATGGCCAATTGATGATTGTGGCGGGTTTTTCGGGTCACGGGGGTAGAATTTGGCGAGGTTTCGGGTCTACCATGGTTCTCTTCCCACTAAACTAAATAGGCGGTTTCGGTGTCTATACGAATTTAATAAAGATAATGAATGATATTTGATTTAGTGTGAATATATGTATATATGTGGTGAATATTGGATTTGTTATTTGATTAAATCACTATGTGATTACGTATTTGATTTTATTAATATATTTGAGCCATATAAATTGTGTTTATTAGGATTACCAGCTTTTGCTGATGTGTGTGTTCATGGTGCGATGATCCTTCGGGAGAGCGGGATTTGGTGAAACAGTGTCAAGAGTTGGGGCTAGCGGTGAAGTGGGAAAGATCATTCGGGATTCTAGCTAGTTTTCTTGTTTTTATTTTCTTTATTTTGAATAAAATACACCTATTTAAGTTCGATTTATGATTAATGTAATAAGTAGCCTTGCACTTGTCCCGATTACAAGTGCGGCGGTAACACTCTCCATGGTTGTTTATTTGAATTTCAATAAAATTTTAGATTATTATAAGCGTTAGAAATTGGGGTGTTACACCTAGAAAAGGCCCTGGGTCTTTTCTGGGATTTTTAGAAATCTACGTGAGTTGTTAATGAGGCTGATATAGTTGTTAACGGGTAAGTCATTAACAACAATTTGTTAACAACTAAATCAGTCCTGTTACCAACTATATCAGTATCACATTAACAACTACATTAGTCCCGTTAACAACTCATGTAGATTTTCAAGGATTTTCAGAATCTTTGGGCCTTTTTATGGTTTTTTTTCTGTAAAAAGGACCCTGATGTGAATTTTCCCAAAATAAAATATGAGGATCAAAAGTCACCATTTTTAAATCATGAAAAAAGAAAAATAGATATGCGTTATTTTATTTAATATGACAAAGTCGACAAAATCAACCCAATATATTAGGTAATATCAGGCCTACCAAGCTACCAAATTAGTGGAACACTTCTAACCAAACCATACTTAGGTATGAAATATAAGAAGAGAGTGAATTTCAACTTCAAACAAGTAGTTCTTTATTGAATGGTGTACTTACTGAGGGTAATTTTTTTTTAGTTTATAAAAAATAAAAATTATAGGTAAAAGTAAGCCTTTATACTAGGAGGATCAAGAAATAGATTCCTATCAGGTTTGTAGGAAAAATAGCATGGTAATGGCATTGGCCAACCATATCTTACAAAACCTTAATGACAATATTAAGGCATAAGTAAGCAAATTATTTGCAGCAGTCATTTAAAGGCCCTCGAATAATATTCTCAAATTTCTCCAACAGATTCACAAAAAAAAAAAAAAAAAATGGAGATAGTAATGTCTATGCTTCAGTCATGGAGACCCTACCTGTTTCATATAAATGATACATCCAAAGCGGTTCAAGCAACTTCTTTCACTTGTTTAATTTCTCCTGATCATCTTCATGACTTCGTTCTGCAATTTCTCTCTCTATCTTAGGGTAGATCTATTGCAGAAAAGAGAGCTTTTCATTCAAAACGTTATACAGGGCCTTAATTTCTTGGATAAAGGATCGAAATCAAATATACAGGAGATGTGAAAGTTATAATTACTCCTATCATATACGGTGTACTCTCAATAAGTAATTTTATTATCAAAATAAACTCATAATTCTATGATTAATTTATAATACGTCCTAAATACAAAATCTGTGATTATAAAAAAATAAAAAATAAAGTAGAATTTCTCACTTGATAGAAAATAAATATGTTGTTAAATTAATTATTGTGGAGGACGTATTAGTAGAGGTGATATGGAAAAAAATGATAAAAATTGCTCAAAATTATTTTATTAAAAAAACAGTATAATTGAGGTGTATATAAAATTAATGAGTTCCAAGCGTTACTTATTTTATAAAATATATAACTGTATTATTAAATTATTATTGAAAAAGTATCGATAAGAGTATTTTAGGAAGAAATTGACAAAAGTTAAAACTTGATCCTATAATTAAGACCAAAACTAAATCCAAAGAGGGAATAGTATCAAACACCAGTCCAGTTTTGTTCTAAGAGTGTTTGGATTAGCTTTTGTAGAATTATTTCTAGAAAAAAAAAAGTGGTAAAAGTGTTTTTTGAAGAGATTCCAAATAGAATAGATTCTATGAAAAAAAAACATGATTTAGATAAAATGTATCGGAATAGCTTTTTCATGTTCAAATTACTAAAAATGACATTAATTTTTAAATATTTTTAACATTAATTTCAAAATAAATATAAAAAATTAAATAAATTTGTCTATAAAATCTTTTGACCTTTTATAGAGCGTCTGACAAATTTTTTCAAAATCAGGCTTTGGGTCCATAAGCATTTTTTTTTTTTTTTATTAGCCAAACACTCACAGGTGGGTCCCGTTTTGCCAACATCTACATGGGTGAGCTTGTCTCATCTGGGTCGTCTAGATGAGATCAAAGATCTGTCCATTTAATATTTTTTATTTAAAAAATTTTAAATTAAAAAATTATTTTTTGAAAAATCATTTTAGATTTTCTACCCATTAAAATAAATTTTTTTTAAAAAAATAAAGCTGGACCGTCCGGATAAAAAATACTCCCCTATCAATCCAAAAAAAAAAAAAAAAAACACACGAAACCGATTCCCACCTGACCTGACTCTCTTCGTCCTCTCCTAAAATCTCTCTTTCGCAGATGCTTTGAACTGCATCTCCCCGACTAAACCAGGAGTTCCCTCTTATTGCTCAAACCAGATATGAGCATTTTTCTTTTAACATATTATATTTATCGGTTTAATATTTTTGTTTTTATTGTAGAAATTTTTTTTTTTGCCAACTCACATAAAAAAAGTAGATCCCATTATAAAAAAAAGAGAAAAAAATATTAATGGGACACATTTACTTTTATTTGAATACAGAAAAGCAGAAACATTAAATCTTATATTTATTTATATTTAAATTATATATTGTTTACTGAAATGTTTTTTTTTTTACATCCAATATTTTAAATTAATTTATTTTCATGATACTGATGTTATAGTTAGTGTTTTGACAAAAAAAAAATGTTATAGTTAGTGAATGCAGAATTGTAAATTAATTAATTTGAGATAATCGATTACAAAAAAATATTTTAAAAGGCAGAATATAATTTAAACCTAAATAAATCCAATATATAAAAAAATAAAAATAAAAATATGCTCATCCATGACCCCCTAGACTCCTAAACCAGAAGCTAAAAGCAGAAGGGTTTCTTGCTTTTGGTTCCATGAAACTTAACGCCACAAGTGGTGGTTGAGCCGGAGGCACTCCTTTCTCCATATCGTCGTCGTTGGTGACGGAAATCAGGGCGTCGAGTTCTGCGGTGGGGAGATTGTACTTAAAGGTGACATCGGCACCATAGCAGAGGTCGGCGAGAGAGAGAGGGCCCAACAAAATCACAGCCACACCCACACAGCTGAGCAACCAAACTCACCTCCAACAACGCCGAGCCGACGGAAATCGAGTGCCAAAACACCTAGGCAAGACACCGGTCGTGCGTTTGGAATCGCCGACAACGAAGAACAGAAGCTGGACTGGGGCGAGAAGACGAGACAATGCGAGGATCGGACATGGCGGAGGAGTCAGATTGTTGAGAAATAAATTTAACGGATAAATGGACACCAACCCGTCATTCATAAGCACTTAAGCTCGCATATAAGCTCCGAAAATCAGCTTCTGAGATAAACTACTTTTATGAGTTTATCACAAAAGCACAATTCTCTCAATTTTACACCAAACATGTAAAAAAATGTAAAAGCCCCAGAAGCCCAATCAGAAGCTTCAATCGTGGGATTTGGACTCAGAAAACTATGCCAAACATGCATTATACATAAGGATCGAATTCAGGCCTCTGTATAATCATTTTTCAAAAAAGGTACAAAAAGAAAGGACTCAAACTTGTTCAGAGAACATAGGAGAATATCTGAGAAAGGTAATACGCCTTCAACAGAGAAATAGGAACGAGGAAATAAGCCAGATACAAGTCGTAAAATCAAAATCAAAATGGAAAGCTATTAAAATTTCGAAGGCTTTACCGCTCCAGCACCACTGTAGCTAGAAACGGTGAACTTCTGATCGGAGCTGTAGTCCTTGGTTAGAAGATCTAAGAGCAAGAAAAAAACGATTAAGTTCCTTTTTTTTTTTTTTTGCCTCCGACCAGTATTACGAAATCATCATACAAGCTGGCGCACCTTTAGGAAGCGATCACCTTTAGCTTTCTTGCCGATGTCGGAGAAAAGGCATTGTCGTTTGCTCATCTTCGCTGGACTTGCAAGCTGGCGCAGCCACGAAAGAGAGGGAGAGGACGGGAAACAGGGATCTGGTAGTGGTAGATGCCCCGAGGTTGACGAAAGAAAGACCGAACCGAGCCGAGGTTGACGAACGAAACATGGATCTGCTGTGGAGAGAAAAATTTTTTTTTTTTTTTTTTAATAATAATTATGACATTATGGAGTTATAATTGTTAGAAATGAATAAGAAATATCAAACAACCAACAGGCTTACGTGCTAGATTTTTCCCCATGAAATTAAAATAAGTAATTTTTTATTCATTATTTATATTATAACTATTTATAACATTTTTTTTGTTTTGATTTAATTAAAAATAGTTGCATTAGGAATATAAATTTAAGTTTAAAGCTCAAAATTGAGTATTTTTAGTAAGAAAAGTACACAATTTTAGTTTATAAACTTTCGATGAAAAAAGTTTTAAATCGTCAGATTGTGTGTGCGTGTTCAATTATATATAAAACAAAATAAATTCAAGTATTTATCAATGTTATTAAAACGGAGCTGGCATGAAGACACAAAGCCATTTTCTAGATTAGGCCGGTTTGAGCCGGAGAATAGCCGCCTTTAGGCCAAAATTTGATGCCAAGTTTACAAAACCGGACAGCTCTCAAATTAATATCCCAATCAACTTTCTAATCGTTGAAAACGAGGTATTTATAGTGATGCAAGCATATATGAACTTGGTCTCTTTGTTGGACCAAAGTTCTGCAGCGCGTATGGAGTAGTAATTAAGATTGGAGGACCATATTGAAAGTGAGGGGAAAATTCTTGCAAAATTCTCAGATTCATAATTAAAATTCAGCAGAAGGTCAGCAAACAAGTCTGGCCGAGGAGGCTGCTCTGGAGACTTTTGGAATAATATGGCGTTGTTATTACTCTAACAAGGAAAATACACACCAACCGGAATAAGGGAATCCGTGTACAGAAGAGGATGAAACATGAAACATGCATGTAAAGTGTCCACAAGGAAAAGAATAGGAAATCATACAAGAGTTTTCTATAAGGCGGCAAAAAAAAAAAAAAAAATCAAAGCTTTTAATAACCCTCGAATATTAGACATGACAATTAGTTAGTTAATTAATTCATATAAATTAACTTATATATTAGTTATTCATAACACACACACATTGCAGTTCTCTAAAAACACCTCTCATTTTAACCATCTTTTTGTGTTTTTAAGCAAATGAAGCTAAGTTGGGATATAACTTAGACACTATGTAAAGAATTTAACTATAAAAGTAGTTAGGGTTAATATAATATTTGACCATTCAAGTTTACTCTTATTTTAATTTTAGTCCCTCAAGTTTTAAATCATAGGTTTTCGTTCTTCAAGTTTCATATTATTTAGAATATTGGTCCCCATATAGACTAGACCCCTATCAGATCTATACCTACTTAACTAAAGCCTAGCTACCACAACCTATTTCCATCGTACCTCTACTGTCCTCAATAAAAATTTGAATCATTTTATCTCTAAAAGGAATAAAACCAATAGTTTGAAAACTTAAGAGGCCAAAACTAAAAAACGGGTAAACTAATGAGACAAAATATGAAAGTAACCCTAAAAATTAATGATAAAGAAGATTGAAATATCGCCTTTAAATTCAAAATATGCACCGAGCTATTTCTATGCAAACATAAGATGCGTTTTTTTTGGGTCAGACATAAGATGCTTTTCGACTCCACATAGGAAATTATGGGAAAATGACAGCACACGAAGATAAAAGAGTACTTCGATTGCTCCCCACCACCATCCTACAAATTTTTCCTTCATCAACAAGTCATTTCTTTTTTCATGCCTCATTTTAGCCGTGTAATAAAATTTAGACAACATGCATCTATACCTTTTTTGACTTTTGGCTAAGTTTAAGTCTAAAATTTAGATTATATAAATCTAACTTATATAGATTTAAATAGGATTACTCAAAAATGAAGAGGACAGTAATATAAAAAAAAAAGTGAAAAGATAAGGGATTGAGTAATAAATAAATTAAAAGTTTAAAGACTGAGTGGAGTCGTGTAATATAGGTGAGGGACATGGTTGTAATTAAGCTAATAATTAAAATAATAAAGGACAAATTTTCCCTAAAGAAAATATGAGTGAGAAAAAATATATTTACTTTAATTAAAGGATATTGTAAAAGGCAAGCTAGTTGTTGAAGGAGAACGAAGTAACCAAACTAATTCAAGATAGCACCTTTATAAAGTAAATAACTTTAAAACAAACTTAGTGCGCCCCATGGCCACTCCACACCCATCTCTTGCTGACGTGTTTTAATGCTATTTTGTGTAATATAAAAACCCCAATCTATAAAAGAAAATAGACGCCTCAACATTGTTCTTCGTTTTGGCTTCATTTCTACTCTACAACGCAACTTTCATGTTAAGCACCATGCAACTTACATTTACATAACTATAATAACGAAAACTTCATCCGAAAAGTTGTGGGGACTGGACCCACAAACGAATTAGTCTATCGATAATTCGATATAAACAAAGAAAATTAATTAAAATATCTATATTGTCAGAACTCATATGGATTAATCATGCTCAACGCGTTCTGAGATCCTATAATAATCAATAGAGTACTGTTTTTTAAAGTTTGGTGACTTTTCAGACAAAAGCTACGTCTGAAACCGCGTGATCATCATAAATAAAAGTACACGCACATAACGCGTTTTGTGACCGTTAAGGCATTAAAAAAAGAGAGCCGTGTCGCGCACTCAGAAAGATCACATGATAAGAAATACTATATATCATATAGGGTTAAGGAGCGCCTAACATCATGAAGTTTTTTGAAGGGCCTTGTAAAGTGTAAGCTTTTTGGAGAAAAGTACTTTCACAAAGTTACATTTTTGGAGTAAAAGTGACACTGGGAGTTAGTTGACCAGACAGTCAACGTCACTTTGGATGGAGTGAGGATGTGGCCCGAATAGGACTGAGAAAAAGCCAACTAAGAAGATAAAATGCTGACTGGATCAGTGCAAAGTAAATAATAAATAATTAAAAAAAAAACATAAACACCAAAAACACCCACACTCATTATCGGCTTCATTCACACACGCTTGGGAAAAGAAATCAAATTGGGGAAATATGGAACCCTAAGTTCTCCCATCGTGTTCATCATCTCCGACATTGACTCTGCTGCGTCTTCATCGGAAAATCAAAGACTCCGAAAAAACGCGGCAACGTTGTAATTATTGAATCCATGCTATTCAACTTGATTTTACTCAGATCGTCTTTGTGTTTGCTTATCCATGCTATTCGATTGGATTTTGCGGAATTATTTCTAGGATCTTGTTTTGTTATTGTTTCGTTGTGAAAATCGCCGACGCCGCCAAACAAGGAACCTGAAAGTTCTTGATTTAATACTCGTTTCGATTATTATGTTTCCATAAGAAATTATTGCCCAGGTTATGTTTGCCCTGTTTTCCGAGTTCATTGGCATAAAAAACGTCGCATTTTGGAGCTCGGGTTATTTAGGAGAAGCTACCGGAATCGGGGGCGGCGGATTCATTCAGTCCTTTCCGGGTTGCGAGTCAGGTTCTAGGGGATCGGAATCATGGGGAAGGAGAGTGAAATTCCAGATTTATCAGCAAGTAATTGGGTTTCTTTTAATTTTTTTAATTTCAGGAATCAAGCCAGATGGCACTACGGCGCGTCGATTGAGGACTTGCGACAAATTGTTATGAAGTTCACGATTATATCATATAAGACATGAGTTGATTCTATTTTGCAAAGAGATTAAAGAATGGTCTTTGTGCGTTTTCTAATTTTTTTTTTTTTTTTATAGAAAAAATCCCTGTCAGCATTTAAATAAGTTTTACTTAATTATCTTATATATTATATATTAGTTTATAAACAAACTAATTACTTTGAAGAAAAAATAAAAATAAAAAAACTTTAAAATAATTTAATAAATTTTATTAATTTTTCCAAAAAAATCAATTATGTCTTATAATTAGGTCTAGAAGTAGTACTAACTCCCTGTTGATAAATAAAAATATAAGATTCCCTCAAAATTGACGTCATAACAAAAAAGTAAAATATATTACTGCACCCCTAATTCTAATTATAAAACTAAATTGACTTTTTTTTTAGAGATTAATGAAGTTAAATAAGTTATTTAATCATATCATATATTATGCATTTTAAATTATATATTATTAGTTTAATTAACCAGTTTGAAAGGTAAAAAAATCTAAAATAATTTAATTAATTTTCTTAATTTCTCAAAAAAAAAAAAAACGGAGGGAGTATCATGGGCCTTTTTTAATCTCAAAAGATACAAGACGTTTAGTTATGAGCGATTGGGGTTGGCTCCACGCAATGCACATGATACATAGTACTAGTATCCACCAAACATCATTATGAATTCCGCCCAAAATGCAGATTATGACATAAACAGTGGCCCCGGACTCATAATTGCTTTGCAACTTACCATTCTTTCATATGCAAAGAAAAATTAATTACTTCCTTTTTCTTTATTATAAGACATCAGCTGATAATTTTATTTAATTCTTTTTATAAGGTTTGCTTGTTTCAAAAGCATATTAGTTATTATTTTTTTCTTATATGTCTATAATTAATAAGGATAGTGAGTGGGAATAATAATTGATAAAATATTAGAATTTAGTACAATTAATAAAGATAATATTAGAAGTTATTTAAATTATAGGGTAACTTTATTGACTTTAACTGTTTTTATTGATTTATGAGAATTATTAGTTGGTTCCTTATAATAAAGACCAAAATGAATAACTTATTAAATATGTTATAAATTGATAAAAATTTTTTTAATTTTACTAATGTTTATGGATGGTATTTTCAACGTTCTCTCATTCTTTTCAATATGAATCAATTCATTTTTGGGAATCCTCATATAAAGACGATTGAATTATCCAAATTCTAATTTGGGTTACTAAATTTAACAAATTATAAATTAAGTTATGTGACACAATTATGGATTTAAAAATTTAACCAAATTACCTTTATATCCCTTAATTATTGAAAGAAGAAAAAAGAAAAATTGGAACTAAACAATATTGTTTAGGCACTAGGTAAGAACCCTAACAGCAAAAAATTCATTGGAGGCCTTTATACGAAAGTTTTCTTCTACTATTTTGCAAGTCGGGTGTGCTCCTATGCTTTTTCTATTTCTAATTTTTCTTTGATTACTTTTCCTGCTTGGTTTTCTATTGGCTTTTTCGGGTTTAATTTGTTCCTCATAGAAGTGATTCACACCTGTAGGTTTAATTTTGAGATCGAGAAACTTGAAATTGCTTTTGTTCATAGACCTACACCTTAACCGTAATTCCCTCCTTCACCGATTATATATTCATGTAGGTGTTCTGTAGATTCTAGTAGGTTAATAATTCTGAAATATCCCTGATCATTTGAAAACAAAGCCTCTTACTCTTCATAATTAAAATTGACCTCCATGTTAGACCTGTATTGAAATATCCCTCATCATTTGTGATGATGAAAGTCAGTCAAGAAAGCTGCAAATATCTCTCTCTCCCCAACTCAACTTCAACTCCATTCCGGCATTGCCCTCCGCATTACTGGAAGTCAATAATTGTTACCTCTCTCTGTCACTTCATTTTATTTTCTTCCTCCAAGCGAACAGAATTAGACTAGTTTTTCATTGAGTAATTACTTTTTCTCGAAGGGAAGCCGAAGCACAAGCAGGGGATCTGTATGGCTGGGCGAGTATGACGTCAACTTCTCGCGCTCTCTGTTTTTTTTGGAGGATAATTTAAGGGTATTATTGGAAAATAATTTAAATTTGAATATTCTGAATTAGGCCATTGACCCAATTTAAGATTTGTTAAGTTTACTAACCTAATATAAGATTTTTCTATTTTAAACGTCTTTATATGGGATTTTCCCTTCATTTTTCATTATAAATAATAAAAAAATTGTAACAATGTCATTAATTAGTAATTACTCTCAAGATAGACTCATAATCAGGCCCTTTTTTCTAAGAAAAAAAAACTTATAAAAAGGACTGAAATGATATTACTTAAGTATTAAAAAAAAAAAAAAAACTCCATCTAGTTATAAAAAAAAAAAAAAACTATCCCGGGCCCACCCCCACCAAACCGCTCCATATGCATCTCTACCTACACAATTTTGAAATTACTCCCTCCACTCTTTTTCTACCTACACAATTTTGAAATTACTCCGTCCACTCCCCTCAACCAGCATGGGCACTTTCTATAAGTTGGTCTCGATTCCTTTTTTAAAAAAGATATTTTAAACTGTATTAAATATTTTTTGTATATATATATATATGCCTATATTTAAAAAAGGGATAGATATTGTTACTACCATTTTTTTAACGCCACTTTTCCAAGTTAGATATCATTTTTTAATTTCTCTCTAAATCAAAATCTCGTGGAAAATAGGAGAGTAACAAAAAAGAAAATGATAGGATAAAAGGTAGATAAGTGTTAAATCAAAATCTAATGATAAAAAGATAAGATAATAACGGTGAAAAAATAATGACAAAAAAAAATAATAGTGACAATATCCTATGAAATTTGAAAATATAGTTAATAATCTCTTAATGACTTATATTTAGAATTAAATTTTTGTCTAATGTGATTTATGCTGGCTAGGGTGATAACCTTTTTCCCCCTGACAAGTACAGTATTCTTTTTAGGCGCAGACGTTGGACCCCTCCATGCAGTTCACCTCTTTCTAGCAAATTATTAAACTACTCCCTCGGTTTATTTTAAAAAATAATTATGCAGAATTTTTTTAATAAAAAAATCCCTATTTATAAATGAGTAAGAGAGAATAATAATAAAAATAATGAAAGGGAATGTATATAGTATAATAATTAATAAAATATATATTTATTATTAAAACAAATTAAAAGAGATTTTATATTTACGATAAGCTGATTAAAAAAAAGTGGCTATTATAAGTAATAAACAGACATGGAGGAGAACCGTTCATTTTATTGAGAAGACATCACAATGCCCTGTTAATATTTCATCCCTCAACACAGATCGTATCGGGTTCTCTCTTTTTTATTACCCTGAATCAAGTTCCCGCGGCTTTAGCAGCTGCTAAGAAAGTTCATATTCGGCCTCCCCCGAGGTCCCCACCCATCGAGTCTTCTTCCTTTTTGGTAGGCTTGTCTGACGATTCTTCGTGGAAATGGTCTTATACTTCTCGCCGAGGCTTCTATGTCCCCCTCGCCGTGTTAATGGAGTCCCGACTCAGCATTATATAAAGCTGACGAAGAAGGGTATATAAGGAATTAAGGATACAATACGAGAAGGAAAAATTAGAACGCAAAGAAGATAAGAGCAAAGCAAAGGATACCGTTACGCGATGGATAATTTTTTTATAGATGAACGCTTTTCAAGAGTGAAATCTAAGAACTCGTCAAGAGAAGCTCTTGAAAAATGGAGGAACCTGTGCGGCATAGTGAAGAACCCCAAACGACGCTTTCGTTTCACAGCCAATCTCTCCAAGCGAGACGAAGCGGATGCGATGCGTCATACCAATCAGGTATTTCTTTCTTGTATGAATCGTTCATCTATGTGTGGTCCTCTGTTGGAGACTATTGGGACAGATTCAAGATGCTTCTTATTTGAATCAGCCTATGGTTCAAACAATACGAACAATTAATTAATGAAAGCTAAGTAAAGGGACTTATGAAAAGCCCTCTCACAAGAAATTTTGATTCCATCAAAGCCAAACATTCTGTTCTTCACTGTTCTGTTCTTTGGCTTGTCTTCTACCTGCGCTTCAACTCCATTCCGTAAAACTGGAAGAGATGAATCAGACTAACTCTTCATGCCTGGCACAGCAACATACTAAAAACGTCCATAAATAATGTTTTCACAAGAGAGATATTTCAAGTCTTAATATTAAATTTTCCTAATTTATTGTTAAACATATCTTAAAGTGTTAAATTTATTTATTTATTAATTGTTCACTGATTTATGCATCTCTGTGACTCATTTTTTTCTCACTTGTTTTTGCTCCTGTATCTGCTTCACAGATCATAGTATTTTATCAGGCTCATCTTTTTCTTTTGGGTGGGGGAGGGGGTGATTGCAATTCGATAATGCTGTGATTTCAAAATATTTATATTTATGCGCCACAAGATTTTTTTTTTTTTTTTTGTGTGTGTGTGGTGGAAAAAAGATATTTTTGCTGAAGCCAAAATGTCAAGACAGAGGAGCATTGCCTCTCCTCCATTGGTTATGCAAAAGAATATTTTTATAATTTATGGTTGAAGATACTTACTGAGAGGAAGAATGTTCCAAAATGCAGCTAAACTAGCAGATTTCTACTTCTTTTTTTTTTTTAAGACATAATCCTATGAAGCTTCTCTTGATGTGACCTATTGTAGAACACACACATACATCTATAATAAATTTATAGGAAGTCGTATTGTTCACACGCAATAAACTGTAGAGATTACCATATGAGATTTCGTGCCATACAAAGGCCCTAACATCAAGTGTTATGTGATTATACTAAAATAGTTAATGAGTTAAACCGTGAAGGAAACAGAGTGGCTCCGGCCTCTTGAAAGGTTAGATTGCTTTGTTGATATGAATGTTTAATGCAAATCAAGAGAATTGGTACTAGTCTGATACTTTTGCCCCATCAACGATTTCAAAATAAAGGCACTATCAATCAACTACTACTTGGCCATAAATTTCAAGTTGATATGGGTTGGAAATGCCTTCTTTACACAGTTATTCTCTTTATTTTTCATGCCTCTTGCGATTTTTTCTTCTCCTAGTTCTTGTTTCAGGTAAGTGATTGCATGTGTTTTTAGTTAGTTCTTCATCCAGCTTCAAATTCTCTCTTTCTTCAATTTTTTTATTATTGTCTGACAGTATGTACGGATTATACATTTTTTTCTAGCAAATGAACTTGAAAAATGATTTTAAAAGAGCATATTCCTCTACGTTCTCCTTTGTAATGCCACATTCGATGTTAATATTTCTGTAATATTCATTGTCTTTTTGATGCAGGAGAAGCTGAGGGTTGCTATTCTGGTTTCCAAAGCGGCAATTCATTTTACTCAAGGTGTGTCACCAAGTGATTATGTTGTACCCGAGGATGTTAAAGCTGAAGGTTTTCAGATCTGCGCAGAAGAATTGGGGTCTATTGTTGAAGGTCGTGATATAAAGAAGCTGCAATATCATGGCGGGGTTAATGGTCTTGCAGGCAAGATTTCAGCATCAATCACTGATGGGCTTAGCAATGACACTAATCTTCTTAACAAGAGACAAAAGATTTATGGAATCAACAAATTTACCGAGAGTGAGGCTCGGAGTTTCTGGGTTTTTGTTTGGGAAGCCCTTCAAGACATGACTCTCATGATCCTTGGAGTATGTGCTCTTGTGTCTCTCATAGTTGGCATAGCAATGGAAGGATGGCCCCATGGGGCCCATGATGGTCTTGGAATTGTTGCAAGTATCTTACTGGTTGTCTTTGTGACAGCAACAAGTGATTACCGACAATCATTACAATTCAAGGACTTGGACAAAGAGAAGAAGAAGATCACTATTCAGGTCACAAGAAATGGTTATAGGCAGAAAATGTCAATATATGATTTACTTCCCGGCGACATTGTGCATCTTGCTATAGGAGACCAAGTCCCAGCAGATGGCCTGTTTCTTTCAGGATTCTCTGTGATGATCGATGAGTCAAGTTTAACTGGAGAGAGTGAGCCAGTGATGGTGAGTTCTGAAAATCCATTTCTCCTTTCAGGTACTAAGGTCAGAGATGGCTCTTGCAAAATGATGGTTACCACAGTTGGGATGAGGACTCAATGGGGTAAGTTGATGGCAACTCTCAGTGAAGGAGGAGATGATGAAACCCCATTGCAGGTGAAGTTAAATGGAGTGGCAACCATCATCGGGAAGATAGGCCTGTTCTTTGCTGTAGTTACTTTTGCTGTTTTAGTGCAAGGCCTTTTGACCCGTAAGTTCCAAGAAGGAAGCCTCTTGACCTGGTCTGGAGATGAGGCGTTGCAAACTTTGGAATTCTTTGCTGTTGCAGTTACAATCGTTGTTGTTGCTGTTCCAGAGGGGCTGCCATTAGCTGTCACATTGAGCCTTGCTTTTGCTATGAAGAAGATGATGAATGACAAAGCCCTTGTCCGAAACTTAGCAGCTTGTGAAACCATGGGATCAGCCACAACAATATGCAGTGACAAGACTGGAACATTAACTACCAACCGCATGACAGTTGTGAAAACATGCATTTGCATGAATAAGAAGGAAGTGAGCAATGATGCTTCTTCTACCTTAGCTTCTGATATCCCTGATCCTGCTGTGCAACTGCTGCTGCAGTCAATATTTCTTAACACTGGAGGAGATGTTGTGGTCAATGAAAATGGAAAACGTGAGGTTTTGGGGACACCTACAGATACTGCAATATTGGAGCTTGGGTTATCTCTAGGTGGGAACTTTCAGGCAGAGAGAAATGCATGTAAGCTTGTTAAAGTTGAGCCATTTAACTCTCTAAAGAAAAGGATGGGTGTAGTTGTGGAGCTTCCTGAGGGAGGAGGCTTGAGAGCCCACACTAAAGGAGCTTCTGAAATAATTCTGGCTGCCTGTGACAAGGTTATCAATTCCAAAGGTGAGGTTGTTCCACTTGATGAAGAATCTAGGAACCGTCTTACGGTTACAATAAACCAATTTGCAAGTGAGGCACTTAGAACTCTATGCATTGCCTACATGGACATGGAAAAGGGATTCTCACCTGAAGACCCGATTCCAGTTTCTGGGTATACTTGTATTGGAATTGTTGGCATTAAGGATCCTGTTCGTCCCGGTGTTAAAGAATCAGTTGCAGTGTGTCGTTCAGCTGGTATAACAGTAAGGATGGTTACAGGTGACAACATTGATACTGCAAAGGCTATAGCTAGAGAATGTGGGATTTTAACAGATGATGGTATAGCAATTGAAGGTCCAGAATTTAGAGAGAAGAGTCAAGAGGAATTGTTCAAACTGATCCCAAAAATTCAGGTACTTTATTCTCTTTTGTTCTAAACATTTTGATTTCCTTAATACACAACCAAGAATATGGTTGTCAATCCTTTCAGTATTACAACGTTCAATTTCCTGTATAGGTTATGGCTCGTTCTTCACCCATGGACAAGCATACATTGGTGAAACACCTCCGCACCACATTTGGGGAAGTCGTAGCTGTGACTGGTGATGGAACAAATGATGCACCAGCCCTTCATGAAGCTGACATTGGACTTGCAATGGGCATTGCTGGAACTGAGGTGAGTTCAATACAGTTGCCGTCTATATTTAAATGAAACAAATATTTATGGGAAAAACGGCGAAAAAGACATTTTTTTTGCTCCATACTGATTTTGTGATTTGTGTGTAGGTTGCTAAAGAAAGTGCAGATGTCATCATTATGGATGATAATTTTTCCACAATCGTGACAGTGGCAAAATGGGGACGTTCAGTCTACATAAACATCCAGAAATTTGTACAATTCCAGCTAACTGTTAATGTGGTTGCATTACTAGTGAACTTCACTTCAGCTTGCTGGACAGGTCACAAATCAATCTTGACTACATTGCTTATGAGCTTACCTTACCGTGTCTCTCAGTATTTTGTTATTTCTTCTAATTATTGAGGTTGCAGGAAACTGTCTTCTACTTTGTCTTACGATTTTGCATTCATGTGCTCTTCAGGAAGTACGCCCCTTACAGCTGTTCAACTACTGTGGGTGAACATGATAATGGACACACTGGGAGCCCTGGCACTTGCAACTGAACCTCCTAACGATGAATTGATGAAGCGATCACCAGTAGGAAGGACGGGTAATTTCATTAGCAACATCATGTGGAGGAACATCTTAGGCCAATCATTGTATCAGATTATGTTGATATGGTTTCTTCAGACCAGTGGAAAATTGTATTTTAACCTTAGTGGCCCTGATGCTGATCTGATCCAAAACACACTAATTTTCAACGCATTTGTCTTCTGTCAGGTAAACAAGCCTCTTAAAACTGAAGAATGTTTACAGAACCAATCTGCTTAGACACGTTGAGCTTCTCCCTGCATTTTGCCTTCTCTGATGTGGACTTTGATTTTGCAGGTTTTTAATGAAATAAGCTCACGTGAGATGGAGAAGATAAATGTTTTCAAAGGCATATTGAATAATTATGTTTTCGTAGGGGTCATCAGTTGCACTATTATCTTTCAAATCATAATCGTTGAGTTCCTGGGAACCTTTGCAAACACCACACCCTCACTCTGCAGCAGTGGATCTCAAGCATATTTATCGGGCTTATGGGCATGCCAATTGCAGCTGTCATAAAGATGCTCTCTGTCTGAAGCCCTTTGATCGATTAATCCTTCTTTCAAACAATTGTTTAAGGTTTATTGTAGTGGCAGTGCTTTCAGGTACCCAAATATTGTACATTTGTGTGCATATAGTTATTGGGCATTGCTTGAGCTTTTCTTGGGGTTAGATGTGTAATTTGAACTGCAACTGGGGCACTGTCGCTGACCTGTAATTTGCAGCTAGAACTGACTCGTAGTTTTTTTTCTTTTTCTTTTTTTTGCCAAAGAACCGACTTGTAAATAGCAGTTATAATTCCCTGTTATAAGTTTTTTTTTTTTTTTCAAAAGATTTCATGTGATGATTTTATTTATTGAAACTGTGCCCTAAGGAATTAACAAGCCTTCAGGTTAGATCGAGTTGATTATCATCGATAGTTCCATTCATGCTCAGTCTTTATGCACGAGTCAAGATTTCATGTGATGATTTTATTTATTGAAACTGTGCCCTAAGGAGTTAACAAGCCTTATAATAAACAAGCCTTCAGGCTAGATCGAGTTGATTATCATCGATAGTTCCATTCGTGCTCAGTCTTTATGCGCGAGTCAAGATTGATTATCAACAAATTAATTTTATTTATTGACAAAAAAATATAATTATCTGCATCTAAAATAGATTTTCTTGGAAAGTAGCATTAAGATTAAAAGGTTTACCGAAAATAAAATATGAGGATCAAAAGTCACATTTTTTAAATTATGAAAAAAAATAATTATACGTTATTTTATTTAATACTAAGTTAATAAATCTATTTAAAATTATAAATAAAAGTAGTATGTTGAATTCTTTTAAGTTTCCATGATAATAAAAGTAATTTTTCACGATGTACTGAAAAACACAATCTCATCAAATCAATTAATGTTCATAATAATTTTAAATTATACATATATACCTCAGGCTAGGCAAGACTAGATTTGACCTCAACTTGGTGTCTAACATGACTAAGTCTACAAAATCAACCCAATATATTAGGTAATATCAGGCCTACCAAGCTACCAAATTAGTTGAACACTTCCAATCAAACCATACTTAAGTATGAAATATACGAAAAGAACGAATTCCAACTTCAAACAAGTAGTTCTTTATTGAATGGTGTACTTACTGAGGATAACCATATCTTTATACCATTACTAACAAAACCTTCATGACAATATTAAGGCATGAGTAAACAAATTATTTACAGCAGTCATTTAAAGGCCCTAGAATAATATTTTCAAATTTCTACAACAGATTTGCTAAAACAAAAATGAAGATAGTAGTGTCTATGCTTCAGTCATGGAGACCCTACCTGTTTCATATAAATGATACATCCAAAGAGGTTCAAGCAACTTCTTTGCATTGTTTAATTTCTCCTGATCATCTTCATGACTTCGTTCTGCAATTTCTTTCTCTATCTTAGGGTAGATCTCCTGCAGAAAAGAGAGCATTAATTCACCCCAATCCCGGTCATCTTGTCTAAATAACTTTAGACATACAAAGTGCAAGAGTCCTAATGCCAATTCAAAGTCTTGTCTCTCCAGCCCTACCAATGAAAAAGTCAAGAAAACAACCCCAATTGCATCCATTATGTATGGATTCCCCCTCAATTGTATAATCACCAATGCCAGAAGTCTATAGAACGCAGAAATTTTTTCTGGTTGAGAACATTTGTCATCCTCTTCATTTCCATGTGTTTTTACTCCAGAGAGTTCGGTTTTGGCTAAAATCAAGGGCCATTTAGGAAAATGAAGCTTCATTCGGTCTGATGATGCTGGATTTGTCTCACCACCCTGTGTTTGTTTTAATATGGTTCCAGATCCTAAGGCCAGAACCAAATCAGGCAGCCAGGGTTTCACTGCTGCAACAAGACCCGAAGCATATCCGGAGCCCCAATATAATTCGATCAGGATAATTAAATCCAGCAGGTCATTGGCAAGATCAAAAGCTTTAGGTGAAGTTGTGGAAGATTCACTTAAATGTCCAAGTATCAGATTGAGTAACTTCGCTGCATAGGTACAAGAGCTCTTCAGACAGAAAATTGTATCCTTCAGATGCTCTTCACTAAGATGAATTTGGTTATGATTTAGCCGGTCAATTAAAGATATGATGTGTTGTACACATCCTGAAGTGTAATTTAACAATACTCCGGGCTTGTCAGGAGCGACACCCATTGCAATGGTGTCAACCATGAACATGAGAACAGCTGTGAGCATCTTCACTTTACATAATACTCGTGGCTCATCGTATTCAGACCCTGTGAAAATAATATAAAACCATTAATCATGAAAAAAATAAAGAGACAGGCCAAATTCATGCCCCCCGTCCATCATAAGCGATCCAAATGCAATGTTTAAATGTTAATCAGTTGTCAGCCAGCAGGCAGCAGGCAGCCAAATATAATTTGACCACAACAAAAAATCTGAGCTTCAACAGAGGTTTGACATCTATTCTGCATAACAACGAGGGTCAGTTCCAAGCTAAGAAACGGTCCTCTAACATGACCTTCTCATTAATGAGCCTCAACAAATCTCTAACGATGCTTGTTTCTTATGCACATACGAACTTCGGGCCGACTACAATACAAGTCATGAGCGATAGCGAAGCCAAGCCGGATAGGCTTTTTTATGGCGAAAGCCATAGCAATGACAACGTGGCTCTAATATAATGACCGAAAATAATATCTGATATATTACTTGATGTGTTAATATACTGAGGGTTTGGGGTACAATATTGTACAAGGGGTTACATAAAATAAGATTCTCAAAAGAGGTCAAAATCAGCAATGAATGATCTTCTGACACGTATAAAAACAGTGAATACTAATACCTGCATGTTCTGAACCACTTAATCTTATAGTGTAATACAGATCAAATAATTTTTTTCAAACTGGAAACATTGACAAAGCACTGCGGTACCCGAGCAAAAGCGCTTGGCCAAGCCCGTTGTTTCTCACATAACACAGTAAAATAGAGAAAATTGTTTATTTTGCGTATTTAAGTCTTATTTATGCTCCTTGCATGAACACTCACCACCGTTATTCTGGATGGATGCATCTGTAGGAGATGACCTGCGCCTTTGAGCAGAATTTCGAGTTGTCCTTCTGGCGGACTGCAAGTTGTCCAAATCTATATTGCCATGTTTTGCGCTGTCATCTGCTCCAAATAATTTTTCCAAACAGCCGAATATATTGTCCATTGTCGTCTCTAAAACAGCCTGCAGAGAACATTTTTGGAGGTAGGTTAAAAGTTAGGCAACTCACCCAATCACTAGCAATGTTTCAGGCAGGAACAGTAATAAAGCAAGGTTCATAAACCATAATCATTCTACTTAATGCGTGATGAGTTCTACATAAAAATCTAGTAGAGGATTTCAAAAAACTAACTATCGAGGTGAATGTGATTCTATGTGATAATGGAGAATCAAGAAACCTGAAAATTTCAAAGGAGGCAATTAATACAATAAGCTGCACAGCTTAAATATTTTCTTGGAGCATGATACCATGGTGGATAGCAATTGTAATTTTTAGCAAGTAACGAAAATAAACAAAAACTAAGCCAAAGTACATAATATCAAATTCAGAACCAAACATAAATTAATCACTTAATTGGTACATTTTACATGAAATTTGTGGTAGCAGCCAAGGTCTGAATTCATCAGCATGCCTCATAAGTCTCTACCGTGACAATTAGACAAAAATTAGATCTGACAGCTGCTTTAGTCTCTACATGATGTATCTACATATGATTTTAAAGTAGGGGGCAGAAAAAAAATTTCAAATGCCATCGCCTGTTTACAAGGCAATGAAACAATCGCATAACCATTTTCCAACAATGGACTTGGAAAATAGACAGCAAATAAAGCCAAAAATACAAGAGTCAAAATTTGAGCAAGCTGCAAGAAGGAATTTCACTTGCCTCTGAAAGCAACATAGAAGAATTATTTTTATCTCTTTCCTTCCTGTTATCTTTTCTCTTTATAGTACTAGGGTCAATATTGTAAACAGACATTTCCAGAGCAAGAGCCATATATGCCAAAACAGGAGAGGTGTCCATATATTCGTAGTGCCCACAATGCACAATGCTGACCTCAGATATCACTTTAAGAGCAAAAAATGACATCTCTAAACTTTGAGATTTCAATAAAGATTTCTTTACATCTTCATGCAGAAGCATGTCTCTAATTTGCCATGCTATCCCCACAGCAACAGAATAATCATCCTCAAAAGATTGCTTTCTATTGATAACTTTCAATTTGATTGGAAATTTTCCAGAAGACTTAGACATCTTCCTTTTTGCCGATGAAGCACGGGATGATGCCATTTCTATGCCAAATTTAATATGACAACGATAGGCAGTCTTATGCAAGAGGGTTGATAAAGTTTCAAACATGTCATCAAAATTCCCTGAAGAATGTAGCAACTTATGTGCAGACCTCAATTCAGCTTCACAATCAATATCTTTAGGTAAACCATTGCAGTTTGTGACTACATGCATGCATTCTTCAAGAATTCCAGCAATGCCATCCGGACTGATAGTAGAAACAATATTGAATAAAGAAGAATGGGCTTGGCTTGTAGATGCCGCAGCAAGTAAGGCTTTCCCTTTGTCCCCAGCAATTAATTCCTTGAGGGCATTTCTATCACACGGTTCATTAGCTAAGTTATCACATACATAGCTAGAAGCAACAAGAAAGCCCTCAATCTGATGTGCATCTAGCTTACTGGGAGAAAAGACCAAACTCAAGAATATTTTGACCAGTTCCACAAGATGCCTTTTAGATAGTCCTTCTGACATGGCAAGCTTACAAAATCTTGCCCCAGCAATAGGAGACCTTTTCACAAGAGTCACACAGCGATTACATGCCTCCTCGACTGGCATTTTTAAGGGGAAGTATGAAGGTATAAGCAATTTTGTTAATTTTTGAGCTACAGGAGGTTGATCATTAGCAAGCACCGAGAGTAATGTATCAAGATCCACCACCTACAGAAAACGCAAAAGAAAAAAAAAGAAAAAGAGTGCCAACAAGCCAAACGAACCAATCATTTTAGCAATGATATAAAAGGCATGAGATACTGCATTTCTAGGGCAATTCTAAATTTACAACAAAGCTGTACCTTGTTGAACTGAAAATTTCTGATAGCATTTAAATGGAGAAGCAGATCTGCAGCAGCAACTCGTACCGTGAGAACACTGTCCAGCATTAGATGCTTCAGTCTTGGCAAGAGCACCTTAAGAATTTCATGAGAATGAGGATTGCCAAGCAGATAAACAATGCCTTTCAGTGAAGAGAGCCTAACTTCATGACAAACATCATGAGACATGTCATCAAATACTTTTCTGATAATCTTTGTTATGGTTGGTGAAGGAATGATTTCCCAATATAGATGAAGGACTCGGCATGAACCCTCAACAGCAATCCTTCTCACTTCTGGACAATCATCTGTAAGTAGTCTTTCCAATAAAAAGAACTGTTTATCAAGCAACGCATCCTTCTCCTCTTTTGTGGCGTCAGGATCTTCAAAAGGAAACATGTCCAAAAGTAGATGCAAAGCATTCTGACGAACATTTGAATTCGCTACCTATTGCAAAGCATCAAAAGGAAAAATTCTGCTTATGTAGAGGCTAGATTAATGGTTTGGGACACTTCTAAGCTCAACATAGTGTTTGAAATTATCTGGACTAAGTCAGCGGATCCTAAACGTTATCCGGTTGAGGAGAATATTACGGGAAAAAGAAAGAAAGTGAGTGAGTAAAAAAAGTTACGTTCATTGTGACACACTAAGCATTGTGTACTTGTTTTACTGCAGACTATTGCTTTAATGTGATGCAAAAATAAACTAGAGTCGGAAACGCCTTCCCATCATAAATAAAAGTATAAGCCCCGTGATTCTGATTTTCCAGTTAGTTTTATTATGGTTTAGACCCCCCAACTCTCCATATCAACAAGCAGTTTTAGTGCGGATATCTTGACAAATCAATATTTAACACGGGAGAAATGTCTGCCACAATTTTTATTATTCAGAAGTATCAACAGAGGCGTGACCAAATTCTTAAAGAAATAACGTGTAAGCAGATACAGATGCATGTATATGTGAAGTACCTGAAGAGATCTAAATATCACGGGCTCTGCAAGTCGAAAAAGTAGCTTCTCAACCCCATTGGTGGTCCTCTGACCGATAAAGGCGCCCAGAATCCTCCTAATGTACGAAGCAAGGGTTGTAGAACTCGCATGTGTAGCACCCTCAATCAAATCCTGCAAAAACCTGTTCTCAATCTCAACCCTCGAATCTGCTTCAGCGGCTTTCCAGGCCCGAAACAGAATATCCCCATAAGCCTCCAGCATGGACTTCCTTCCGAATGGTATTTGAGAATGAATCATTGCCAATAATTCTTTAACAAGTTGATTACTTAATCCAAAAATAAACGATAGGAAGCGCCGTCCATCCTCTGTTTTCAAATATACCGGTGATATAACACATCGAACCAACAAGAGTTTCAAATCCTCAATACTCTCGTCATCAAAATCAAGCAAAAGAAAAGCCTCCCGCAATACACAAACTCTATGCACATCCACCTTCTTCTTTAGGGTCATCGATCTTGCGAGTAGAAAAGGGAGAAACTGGGAAATCAACAATTCGTGGCCTGGCAGGTTCTTCTTCCACCACTCTTCACACAAACATTCAATCTCCGATGATAAAACGGAAGCCGATTCAAATACAATAAGATTATCATGCAATGCCTGAACACCCGGCAGTAAATCGGAGGGTGAGAACACAGTTTTGGGATGTGAAACGCACAACAGCGCAATGTGAGCGAGAATTTCAAGATGCCGAAGAATGTTTTGCTTCTCATCCTCAATATTGGACCCATGGAGTTCCTTTTCGGGCTCATTTGGAGTGTTGCAATGGCGCGAAGAACGTCGGAGGCGCTTAGTGGGAGGGGAGCGAGGTGACTTGGGGAGTCCGAGGTTAGGAGAATTTGGTTCCGGAAGGTTCCGGAAGGATTGTACTGACTTTGAGATGGAATCTTTGAGAGATAGAGGGAGAGAAGAACAAAGGTTAGACGAGGGCTTAATGTTATGAATGAGGGTTTTGAGGGAGGACTTGGAAGATTTCAGGCTTAGCGCCGTGGCTGATGAGAGAAAGTCCTCCGCCGAGGTCTGGAGAGATGAACGAAGTCTCTTTTCCATTTCGAAGTACTTCGGACATGAAATTGAACTTTGTAGGTAAGAACTTCACATTCCCGCGACGATTTCTGGGTTTTGACCTGAGACTGGGAGAGATCTTCGATTTTTGTTGTTTGTAATTTGGCAAGGAAGATCTTCAAAATTGTTTGTTTGGAGGGAAACGGAAACATTTTAAACCTTTCATGAGCTTCATAAGATTCTACTGAGCCCAGATTGATTGGGTGCTGATCTCTTGAATACAAGGGCGTCCCGGCCCAATAGAAATGGCTGTGATTCAAATTTTGTTTTGGGCCAGGGCACGATCTTCGTCATTTTTTCCCTCCAAAATATCATTTTTATCATTTATTTGTTGATTACTTCTCTAATGCTGGCAATGAGGATTGATACAGTTGGTTAAGGTGTCGGTCTTCATTCAGGGAGGAGGTTCGATACTGGCTAGTCAATGTGAGGGCCTCGTTGGTAGGCGATCTCTAAAAGCACTCCGTAGCATTTCTTTGAGCGTGGTCCCAATGGTGAGATATCGCCTACCCCTATCTAAACTTTCTGTAATGAAAAAAAAAAAAAAGGTACTTCTCTAATGCTAAAGGGGCTTCTCTGGTATTGCATTTAGAACCCTGCTCGCCCCTATTAGTTTTTACATTTATGTTTTGTGACTTGTTTTTGTTTAAGTGGATGTTTATTGGGTTTAGGTTTTCCCTCCAAAATCTGGGATAGAGGCTTGCTTTCATTAAAGGTATCTTTGAAATGTTACAGCAATTTTAGCAAATTAAGAGATTGTAGTAACTTTCTCCTCATAATTAATATATTTTTTTTAGAAGTTTTTATTTGATTCATGATATACAGCGTTACTCCCATGTCCAATATTTCTTTTTATAAGACATCTATGATTTTATTACCGAAATCAATGAGAGACTAAAAACTCATTGGCAGTTTAAAAGTAAAATGAGTTTTCAATGTTTTTCCTTATTTAAATTCACATGGTGTAATTTTGAGAAAATGAACCAGTATTAAATAAAAATAATAAGGAAAAACATGTCTTTGATGTCCTATCTGAGTATATTGTGCTTTTCACCGTCAAAGAGTTTTTGCCTGGAGTATGACAAATTATATGTATTTAGATTTTGATCAAAGTCATGTTAGAAGTGATTCGAGATAAAAATGAGATATTAATTAAATCAAGTAACAAAATTAAGTGTTTGGGGTCAGCTATATAAAGAGTTGGTGAAATTGATAAAGATGTTAATCATATGATTCAAGCTTGATGGTATGAACATTAAACAGAGATAACAAGGTAAGAGGAAAGTTTTATAGTGCTACTACAAGATTACCAATGCCATATGGTCATAAATGTTGGGCAATAATGGGACAACAAGAATATAAAGTAGGTATAGTTTAGACCAGGGTGATGATGTTATACAAGAAAATCCAAGATTCATGTATGAGGATGAGTTAAAACGGAAGATGATATTCTCATTATCCTCTTTCTCATTATCTTATCTCCACCCTTAGAGCATGAAATGAATGTTTTAGATTAACTTTAATTTTTATTTTTTATGGATTGCAATTTACTTATTTATGTTTATAGAAATAATTTTATAAAAGATTGAATCTAAATCATTTATTATTTTAATTAAATGGTGGGTATGAGATTATAAGAAGAAAATGAGACAATGAAAGAAACCCAATCCATACAGACAATGAGAGCAAATTAAATAACAGTATGAAGTCATTTAATAAGGTAAAAAATGAAAATCCAATGTTCAACAAAATTATGTAATCTAATCAATATGTTTAGAAATTCAATTATTGATTGAGCACAATTGATTGGTGTCGTGTAATCCATGTAATTGAATAAGATTAGGCTTGTTGTTGGCTAAAATAATTTATAATGTTTAATGGTAGACTTTAAAAAATAATAATCGGTAATTAATGTGAGAGGTCAAAATCAGTGGGAGTGAAGAAGCTAGGTCAGTCATGGCCAATGAGGTTGAGTTTGTGGTGCCCATCAGCTGTTGGTCACAAGTAGCCAGTGACTGTAAAATAAACTTTGGATAACATACACACCAATGTTACACCGACCCTTGTTCTGTGGTCTCTTGTAATTTTCATTTTCATTTTTTTAATAACTCTGTCGATGATTCGGATGTTTGCGGTCTCCTGCTCCTGCCTCCGATGAGATATTCACCACTCATTTATGTATTTTTAAAGTAAACTGCCCCTTGATATTTTAGGCAAGCCGTGACAAAACTATCCTCGTCACCGAAAGCATATTCCAGCTGGACCAGCAGCGTATCCCTTTGCTAATTTGTCATCCACTTACTTTATGTGGACTTCATTTTCATTTTGACTTGTGGTATCTACCTGCCCAAACAAAGCCCACCCTCTCACTTCTCCTGTCGTCTTTTTTATTTACACGTCTCTTCTCAGTTCTGAATACAAACAAGTCTATCTATATATTCGAAGCTCATCACATCTGTCGG
Organism: Acacia acuminata; assembly: GCA_019022655.1. Lineage (NCBI taxonomy): Eukaryota > Viridiplantae > Streptophyta > Magnoliopsida > Fabales > Fabaceae > Acacia > Acacia acuminata. The sequence continues at coordinate 8,660,124 of JAFJYI010000002.1, forward strand.
TCTGAGATCGTGGTGATATAAATGATTTTTTATTATAGAAGAAGATAGGATAAAATTATATTATACATGTGATTTGTGATATAAATGTGATAAAATGACTTTTGTTTGGAATAGCATTTGAAAAGTTAATTAAAATAAAAAAATAAATAAAAATAATATAAAAATCTATATATATATTTGAAAATTTAAATTCGATATAAAAAATATTACTCCCTCCGGTCTAATTATTGAAAATTTAAATTTAAATTTGATATAAAAATTAAAATTATTTACAAAATTAAAAACATTTTGCTATCGACACGTTTCATTGCACTGTGATTGGTGCTTTTACGCACCGTTTTGCAAAATGATGCATTACGCTTTAATTTGTCTCATTTCTTCCCACCGTCTAATGAGCTCCGGCTGTTAGTTCATATATTGAGGGAATCTGGGACAAACAAAGTGGATAGGATATTAGTTATTATTGAGAAAGTATAAATTGATATTATAGGAAAAATTTCTATCCTTAACATTTTTTTCCATAAATTGAAAAAAGTGACTTCTACTAAAATTTAAACTATAATCATCAATCCTTGAGTATTATTACAAAACTAACAAAACTCTAAAGATTAATTTTTTCCCCTAATGGATAAACTAGGCTTATATATCAATTATGATTTAAAAAATTGTTTATCTATCATTTATCCTTAAGTGATTTTTTTTATTTTTTGAAAAAATGACTTTTACCAAAAGTGAGAAGCTCATCAATCCTTGAAGCTATTCACAATAGTCTAGATTAGTTTTTTTCCCCCTTCCGCTCAGCTTATTTCACTGTTTGATGGGCTTATGGGTAGCTGCACAGCTTTGCCTAACAAACCCTTAGTGACTATTTGAGTTAGCGTTTGGAAAATATGTTCACGTAAAGCGATACAAAACTCTTACTACATACTTACCTCATCAACTGTAAATCACTTTGAAAAAACAGTTTTTACTATTAATCCAAACGTGTAGTCAACATTTGGATTAAAGGTAAAATTTGTTTTTTCAACGCGATTTATGATTTACGAGGTAAATGTATGAGAATAATTTTATCTTAACTTATGTGAATGTATTTTCTAAAACAAAGCTCAGATGGCTTTAAATCAAATAAAAAACCAGAGGAACATTGTAATTCGCGGATGATAAAAATTTGAATCATCATTGGCTCTATTCCTCAGTGAAATGAACACTCGTGTTCATAATTTGCGCTGTGCTCGGACGCCCCTAGCTAGGCTAATTGAAGCATATTGGCACAAGTCGAATATGTAAAAGTTCGGTAAGACATGCATGAATTACGAATTTGTGAATGCCAAACGGAAAATAATGCAGCTGGCCGGGTGCAGTTTTTTTTTTTTTCTTTTTTTTAAAAAATATTTTTTCCTGGTAGTCGGTCATACCGGTGCAATCTGTTTGTAATACATGAACCATAATTTCGAAGAAAAAATTAATAACTTCGAGATGTCCGTGTTTTGTTGATTTGTCTGTCTCTTTTTAGCAAAATACCTACATACAAATACAATTTAGTCACCACTCGTACCAATCTTGGCGCGATCCCATTCCCATGCATATATAGGTGCGGCAAAATTGTAAGTACAGTGGCCGTTGTGGCATTTAGGCGCGTGAATGGCTTTCGAGCAAACTGGTGAGCCTCAAATTCAATAAACAAACATTTTAGTTTTTCAAATAATTTATTCTCTGTAACAAGATTTTAGCGGTAATCTCGTTGCGGGGAACGTGATTCATAAGTAGAAGGGAAGAGGATGAGAGATTGGAGTGGCTTCTCCGATAACTTGCGGTCTCATAAACCCCCTCGCCCCGCTCTTCCTCTCTCCTGAATCACAACGTTATTTTGGATTTCTGGTTAATCAGTTGTCGGAAGAAAACCCGTCGTCGTTTTCGAGTGCGGTGGCATTGAGAGGGAACGCGATCTTGCGGATGAGTTGTGGCGACCGTGGTTTTGCTTCTTGCATCTAATCTTTCATCATCATTGCCCGCTTCTATTCTTTCCAAATACAGAGGAACGATTCAAATAAGGTACTTGATTGATTTCTCTGTGTTTCCTTCCTCGATTTGTTCAATTCGAAATCGTTACCTGCCCGGCAAGACTCATTTTGATTTGAATACGATTGTGGATACAGAATTCCTTTCGCAAATTAGATGACTCAATTGAACTCCTTTTGCCAGAATTTCATATCCAGTCCGATTAGAAAATTAGATCCTCTTTCTGGCCTCGGTAGAATTTTGAGATGGTATATTATGAATATAAATACAGATAAGAAATATTGACTTAAACATGGGCACTGTGAACGGAGCTATGCTGTTGTCTTCGTCATATCCACGAGTTGAGACATGCTGATGAAAACGAATCGTCGTTAGAAACATATTTAAATTGCATTATCTCCTTCTGGCTCTGCTACAGAAGTTAAATAATATAATTTCTTTCAAATTTGGTCCTTGGTATCAACAGGACTCAAATGATACATGAGTTTAGAGGATTTAAATTAAATTTCTTTAGTTTGAAAAGACGATGTGCGCTAGGATATATAGAGCTTCGGTTGTAATTGTCTTATTTGATCTCCGTAAATCTTATCAACTCTGACTTGTATTCGGTGGATTGGATCGTGATATTGTATGGAGTGGAGGTAGTACGTCCAATCATCGATGACTTAATCTAATTTATTTGTGCGGCTCTGCAGCTTAAATTGAAGACGTGATGGCTGATACCAAGAAAATTATTCCTCTTCCCCCTCCTTATCCCCATCCACCAGTAACCAGGTGTTCTTGCAAGGATGTACTTATGAAAAATTCACCGCCAAGTGGACGTAGTTGTGTCCCTGTAGCAACAAGAGAATTGTGGGAGCGTCTTTTTGATGAAGGTTATGAAGCAGATGTTTTCATTGATACTGATAATGGTGGCACTATTTACGCGCATTCTCATATTCTTGTAAGTTCATTCATTCCGATATGTTCTGCACTAAGATGATGTTTCATTTAATATTTGCTCCTGCCTTGTAATTTATATGATAACACAGTAACACAAACATTCCTGCGGAGGGACGTCAAACTAGTTTAATCAACTGAATATTCCCTCAATTAAATGGCCCATATTTTTGCCCCCAAAAAAAGGATCTCAGAAATAAACACAACTAAAAGATTTTCATGTCAGTATGTCATAAAGAAGCCTTTTTATGTCAAGCTGTGGATATAACTTACTTCAAACTGTACGGACAGGCCATGGCTTCTCCAGTATTGAGGGGCATGCTTCAGCGAGCAAGACGTCATCGTCATATGAAATCAATCTTGATTGCAGGGGTTCCACACAGCGCTGTTCGAGTTTTCATTCGATTTTTGTATAGTTCCTGGTATGTATTGTCCTTCTGTCAATCTCAAATTTTCAGCATAAGCTAGGATAGAAAAGTAGAAATAATCTCAACTCTGGGGTAGGGGCTCTCCTGAAACTTTTTATTTTTTGGCCATCCTCCGGACGCTATATTTGTTCTAATTAGATTCCTGATTTCTTGATTGATCCGGTTAAGTCCTTCTTCTATCCACTTCCACCTGGCAATATCATTCATCAAATACTTTATGGATAAGAGAATTAGTGGGGACTTGTCGCTAGTAAAGGGAGATGGGGGTCCGCAGAAAAACAAATGAACGAGGGCAGATCGAGCGATCAGAAAACAAGAGGAGGTAATTGAACCCATCATAATTAAGAGGGCAGGGAGCCATCATTCATTAATTACCCAAGTTAGGGAGTTATTGGGGAATGTCATTCTAGTTGCCTTGCATTTTAGTTGTTACGGTAACAGCTATTGACGAAATCACTTTCATTGACTCATTGACGTAATTTTATTTGTTCATGACTTCATGTATGCTATTGTCGTCATTCATGATTCATCATTGACATTGATAAACTTGCTGAACTTCTATGGGCTTTTCTCTTGTAGTTACGAAAAAGAAGAAATGAAGGAATTCGCGTTACATTTGTTGGTGCTGTCACATGTATTTGCGATTCCCCACTTGAAGCGTGAATGTGAACAGAAGCTGGAATCGGATTTCCTCACCTTCGACAATGTAGTGGATGTGTTTCAACTTGCATTACTATGTGATGCTCCCCGCCTTAGCCTCATTTGTCACCGTCGCATCCTAAGAAACTTTAAAGCAGTTTCGGGGTCTGAAGGGTGGAAGGCTATGAAAGAGAGCCATCCAACTCTAGAGAAGGAGCTTCTGGAGTCTCTTATCGATGAAGAAAATGTAATGCTTTCTCTTTCTGTGTTTTTCCTTTCTGAATTGTTGTTTCCCATCATTTCAACTTGCCAAATGGAAAATCGAGTTGTTAATTTTCTAAAAGCTTTTAAATGAATTGATTGATTATCAGAACACACAGGACAGGATCAGAAAAATGAATGAGAAGAAAATCTATCTTCAATTATACGAGGCAATGGAAGCTCTGGTTCACATATATAGAGATGGGTGTCGAACCATTGGCCCACACGATAAAGACTTCAAAGAAAACCAAGCACCATGCAGTTTTGCAGCCTGCAAGAGCTTAGAGTTGCTTGTCCGTCATTTTGCTGGCTGCAAGTTGAGAGTCCCCGGTGGTTGCAATCATTGCAAGAGGATGTGGCAGCTTTTGGAGCTGCACTCTCGTATATGTGCCGATCCAGATCACTGTAGAGTTCCTTTATGCAGGTACCAAACACTGTCTATCTGAACAAGAGATTTTACTTGATGATGCCGCTCAAAGATTCACCTAATTTTTCTATGAATCCTGTCATTTCAGGAACTTTAAGGAGAGAATAGCAAAACAAAGCAAGAAAGATGAAGTTAGGTGGAGAATACTGGTAGAGAAGATCTTGAGAACCAAGGGCATTGCGGTAGCACCATTTTTTCAACAGCAATGACCGCAAGTTTTGTGGAAGCGAAGACGCAGTTGGTATAGAACCTTGTTCAGGCTGTAAATTTGATGTTTGTGCCGTTCTTGGGTTAGGAGAATCCTCCGAAAAGGATTCAAGTGTTTCTCTTCTGTATCCCCAGTTCTCAATAAATTTATGGAGCAGAGAAGCACTTCGTTCCCACATGTCTATCTCTTTCATCTGTAGTCTTCGAATTCCTTTTGAGGATAAAACTTCAACTTCTGTGATTACTAATAATGTATACTTTTTTTTAATAAAAACCCAATCAGATAGTAGAAATAACCAATGTAAGTCCATACTTCAGGCGTCGTCCCAATCTAAAAAATGCCAGACTGGTCCCTTTCTGGCATTTTGCATGAAGCCTTTAGGCTTGAAAATAACCTGTCTTAAGCCTCTAGGTCTTCCATGCTCCATGGGTTACTAGCAATGACCATGACATCTCGCACTCGGAATCATAAAAATATGAGGAATATGATTCAGTTTATATCTTTCTTTATATTTTACTTTTTTTGGGAAGTTAAGATTGTGTTCGTTATCAGGGACAGAAGGAAAAAAATTATTTTCGTGTACTATAGATAATCATTAAGATTTAAGAGATATCTTGTTCCATTAAATTTACAGTGTGTGTGTTTGATCTCCGCCTTCAGGTTGAACAAACTTCAAGATCATGAATTGAAAACATTATAATTCCAGTTCCATGCCAAATGCTGGATTAGTATTTATCAATGTTATCTTAGTCATTCAGCTACAACTTGTGTATCAGAGTTTCACTATCAAACATCAGTCCTATAGCAGCTGGAAGCACTAAGGTCATTTATGACAGCAGGAATCCGAGTAAACAAGCTTCCGTCTTTCACGGTGTCTCTTCTTCTCTGGTTGAACTATCCATTGGGTTTCTGTGATGACTCAAGTATTATTAATGTGGGTCATATCTCAATTATATTTTTCTCCCCAGTGTAATGACACCCTCCAAAGTCGATCGCGTTATGGATGGCTATTTTTCTTGGGAAAATTCTTTTCAAGGCCCATATTACCAAAAGAATACCAAAAAAGCCCTAACATTCTGAAAATATCCAAAAAGGCCCAAGGATTCTGACAATTCGGGAAAAGGCCCTTCAGAATTTACGAAGTTGTTAATGGGGCTGATCAAGTTGTTAGCAGGGGGCTAAAAATATCCAAAAAGGCCCAAGGATTCTGACAATTCTGAACCCCTTTGTTAAAAATAAAAAATTTTAACAACTAAATCAGCCCATCTAACAACTAAATCAGCCCTCCGCTAACAACTTGATCGCCCCATTAACAACTCACCTTGGGCCTTTTTAGGAATTTTCAGAATCTTTGGGCCTTTTTGAGAATTTTTTAGAATCTTAGGGCCTTTTTGGGTATTTTCAGAATGTTAGGGCCTTTTTCGGTATTCTTTTGATAATATGGGTCTTGAAAAGGATTTTCCCATTTTTCTTTGCGTTTACAAAAGCTGGCGCAATAAATACTTTAAACTGACAAGTTTCAGGTCCGTATCTAATTCAACATCAGTCGCCTGTCATTTCTCTTTAAAATAATAGTAAATTTCATCTATTGGGTTATAAAGTTTAACCCAAATTTTTCTTTTTCTTTTTTATATGAAAATTTTTTAGAGGGGTTTGACATCGTCCCACTAGCAAGCGCACCCCGGGTTCTATGAAGACTTGGGGACTTACGAGATCGCTTTATCAAAGAAGTCCCAAATGACAATGAAGGGGATCGAACCCACGACCATTTAGGCCTAGTCTTGGATCCCTTACCATCTATGCCAACTCTCATTGGCAAGTTTAACCCAATATTTTTTTTTTTTTTTGATAAAAAAAAGTTTTGGAGGGGTTTGACATCAGTCCCCCACCAAGGTCGGGAAGACGACCCGGCTCTATAAGCACTTATCGGGGACTTACGAGATCGCCTACCAAAGGAGTCCCAACGACAGAGGATCGAACCCGACCATTTAGCAAAGTCCGGATCCCTTACCATCTATGCGTTGGCAAGTTTAACCCAATATTAGTTATATACAGTTGAACTCAGAAATATAACGGTCTTTATTCTCCTTTTTGGGCCACAGAAATATTGAAAACCAAAACGGGGAGGCGTTTCGTAGCCCAAATGAAAATGGTGGGTCATAGTTGATAATTGTATAACCTAACGACCCAACTGTAATAATTTTTGGGTTAAAAAAAAAAGTTACATATTGCATGATGTTTTAAATAAAAATAACGGCAACCCCTCGTCCTTGGATTCAACTAGTGTGGGGGTCGATCTTCCTCACCTAAAGGGAGGGGATTCAATCCCTGCGTTGGCCAATTGGCACGGGAGCGATCCAGGGGTCTATAAAGTCTTATTAACGCGGCAAATGAAGCTCCCAAGATTCTCGGTGGATTGGACTCCAAGCGCCCTGCCCTTGAACTGTGGGTGAGCCCAACCCCTTTCCTAAAAATTTTATATCAAAAATAAAAAAAATCGGTGGATTGGGCTCTAAGCGCCTCTACCTTTGGGTGTGGTGAACCCAACCCCTTTACTAAAAATTTTATAACAAAAAAAAAAAACGCCAAGTGCCAATGGATACAGGGGCAGCTCAGCCGTTTGAGGTCACGGTTTCGTCCTCTTCACTGTGTGAGGGAGTAGATAATAAATTTACCAGGCGGACAATGCTGGTCAGATTTGGCTTTAAGCAAACCGAAGAAGAACGCAAGATGAAATTCTGATTATTCATTGGCAATTTTGCAGTTGGGTTTCTATAAAAGCAAGCAGCCATTGCCACTTTCATACATCAGACATCATGGAAATGGCGTTCTCACATTCTTTCAGTATGTTTACGCTTCTCGAAACTAATTTTATCTATCAGCTGTGCAGTCTTTGTTTCATCTTTATATTTGAGAACTACTGCATTTGGAATAGGATGTGATACGGAACCTTTTCTTAGTGGCATTTTTACACTCAGTTTGCGGTCGTCACCTTCGGTTTCAATGTCCTATCAAACTAAACGTTTAGTTCTTTTAAATGCTTGGCATGGTCGCATTCGCATGGATATACAATAAATGCTTACAAAATTGCTATTATTGTAAACATTTGAAAAATGCATATAAGAGCCTCTTAGGTAAAGCCGAAACAGTCTACAATATGGAAAATGTGTGGGATTCTGATCTAATCAAAACCATGGCATGTTTGTGGATTGGAAGGGGGAAAAAGATGCGTCTCTTTCAATTGCTATTGGGAAATTCAATCCTGCCTCAGATGGTGTCGAGTGTACAAGTCATTATGGACCTTTGCCATCCTTTTCTGGTAACCACGGGATCCTTTGAACGGTTTGTTTTCTTCCCAGTATGCTTTGAACCGATTGATATTCAATCTCGAGGATCTATGTACCGTACATTTTTATGGATAAAGCTCTCTTTGCTCCATGCTCCTGGCAAGACTACTTAAAAAGTTTCTATACTGAATGAATGTAATCCTGGAATGGAGGCAATTATGGCTTCGAGAACATTTGTTTACTTTCAATCCTATACTGAAAAACTGCTCTGCGTTCAGAACACTAGGGTGACGAGCTTTCTTCATCCGAACTTCTATCTTGTCTCTCATTATACCTGTTTAGAACTGGTAATGATGCACTTGCAGCTATCCGGAAGGATCTGGAAGAACCAATCATGGTTCTTTCCTGTTGCATGATTCCCACTTCTTTGCATACCTGGTCCAAGATATTTAGGAAATCCCTAACAATCATAAAGATTCTGAGAGGGTGGGCTTCTTCCTTGGATGCATTCCCGTGAAAGTATTCTGTAACTTCTTTCACAAGAAATAAGGCCTTTCGTTCATCAGCCTTTATTCTAACTATTTCCTCTTCAGCTTTTTTTAGAAATAGCTTCGTGGAGTGGAAGAAATTCCCTTGCATATCTGGCTTCTCATGTTGAAAAGCCACTTTCACTTTATCAAGACCCTTTTCAAGTTTTGAGACGTAGCTACTCAAGACATCAGAATCCATTCCTGCTGCTTTTTTGACATTGCCGAGGTCCCTACTGAGCCCAGCCACAACCTGCAATCCCTGCTTCTTGAAGTCGTCCTCACTAAATTTGGTATTCACTTGGTTCTGAAAATTTCCATTTGCAGAATCACCATTTGCACCTTCAGCTCTAATGATCTCTTGGACCACAAAGTGAAGCAATGTAGTCTTTCCATCTGTTCCCTTTATGTCTACAAGTTTTAAGAGTGTATCCAGCTTAAAAGCTTTAGCATCACCTCTATTGGTGCCCACATTCATTCGGTTTCCTGTCCTGAGAACGGCTTCAAGGAGTTTAAGGAACAACCGGCTATTTTTCAACTCCTCACTTGCTACCTGAGAAAGATTAACAATTGAGTAACTAGTTTCTAGCGAGTCAGTTATAAACATATTGGACACAAGAGATGAAGATACAAGAAATTGATTTCAGCTATTAATACCTCGAGGGTTTGAAAAGACTTCCTCAGGTAATTGACTTCTGCATCAAAGTTGGCCCTGTATAGCATGGCTTCAACTCTTTTAAAAGCAAAAGGGATATCAAGCACTTGTTTAAGAAATCTTTCAGCTGACCCTAGTTTTGAGAGGTCACCATCATAGTTCTTTAGTTTTATTTCTTCCTCCTTAGTGGGAGCCATTTTTACTAAAGTTTCCAAAAGTTCTGCACCCAACGCTTCAGGATTGCCTGCATTAATAAAATCAACACCATCCATGATGTTTGCCAAGTAACCAAGTAGTTGAAAGCAAAAACAAATAATTGATGGTCAGGGAAACCAAATTTCTGGTAAACAAGAGAACAGTGCTTTATAAACATTCGGACTTTCACAGATGAGGGTGGAGGATCGACCAGCGCAGGTAGATATACTTTGTTCTACATTTCCTGTAGATGATGAATAATCAAACTAAATGATAAACATGGCATGATGCCACTTGACCATTTTCATATACACTTAAAACGTAACATAGAGCCATTTGGTTTGAGTAATTGAACAATGTATGATCATTTTTGTACATGAGATTTATTCGCTTCTGTTTTTGGACAGTTGGTAGGAACTGCTATGGGTAGCTTATGTGTCCTTGACCCCAAATTTTGCTACACACATAGCTGTAATTGTCTATTGTTTCAAATGTATTTTAGGTGTCGTCTTTTCGTTTTAGGATGTAGGAGGGATCATGTTTTTGCTTAAAATGCACATGCCAACCAATCACATATAGGCCATTAGGGTCCTAGAAAGTTAAGAAGCCGCTATTAAGGTTCTTAGCCATGGGGAGCCCCCCATCAAAATGCAATCATGAACAACTCAATTCGACAGATTTTAAGCCAACTGAAAATTTTGGCTTTTTCCTCTATCATGCAAGAGCAAAGTCTGAAGTCTGACTGCTGCTGGCTATAAATGGAAAAGAATGAATAAAATAAACTACTTACCATCTAGAAGTGCGTCAGACACCTCATCTCTTGTCACATTCAGTGCCCTTAGTAGTATAGCTATGTTTTGAGACTTCTTTGGGTCTAACACTCTGTTCTCCCGTTCTACAGGTGGAAGAACTGATCTTCGAATGGGCTCTTTAGGGACGGGGTTCTTGGAATTGCAGCCAAACAAGGTTTCCATCATGTCCTCATTTAATCTATAAAACAATAGAATGTTAGTGAAGTCCAATTCGTAGTACTCCAAAATTGTCGCAACTGATAGTTTTACGCTTTTGCTTACTGAAATGAGCTCGATTTTAGTTGGTCCCACACTGTAGCGCAGTCTGAAGTCGCCCGTACTTTATCCCAATGCAGAGCCTTCAACTTGGGTTTTGCTCCTTCCGTGTCATCGGCTTCAAGCCTCCCAGAAGAGCTGAGACTTTTGTCACCATCTTCTGAACATTTTGTTACACTAATCGCAGAACCGGCTCCATGTTGGGGAGAGCAAGATTGCTGGTTCCTTGTTGCGGAGGATGAGGAAACGCTGGTTGCTGCTGACCCTGCTTTCCGTGGCGTCAACTGCCGCGGTGGAGGTGGCGGTGGTGGTGGTGGCGGAGGAGGAGGAGGAGTAGGATGGAGGGAAGTCCTAGATATGTTTTGGGGTGTGTTGTTAGTTGACTGAAGACGGGCCAAATGAGGCGCTGGCGGAGGTGCTGAGAATTTCGGTCTTCTAGAATGACCGTTAGTCATTTCTTTGTCTAGATTCTGACACGACTGTGAAAGTGGCGGTGCCGGCGGGGGCGGAGCAGGTGCCGTCACAGGCGGCGCCTGCTTAATTGGTGGGATCATGACTTGCCTAATATCCGGCGATGAAGCCGTGAGCCGAGATTTCGGTGAAGTTCTCTTTGAATAGGGAATTGAAGTAGCAGAATAGGTCTCGCTCCTGACAGAAGCCGGCTGGCCACCATTAGCCAGAGAACTATGACGCGAAATTGGGGTGTAATAGCTATCCTCGTAACTCAATGATGACCCCTGTGGAGAATGAAACACCGTCTTGGGGCTTTCCTCGTCGTCGGAGGATGATGAAGACATCGCCGGTGGGTAATTCCCATCTGGAGGTTTACTCAGCGTCGGCAATGGCTGCAATTCAGGACTGGGACGGTATCTTTCGGATCGCTTAATAGAATTGAGCTTGTGATAAGGAGACCTGTTTGCTCCATTGGTCTCACTCGCGTCGGTCACTGACGTTCGGCTTGGTTCCACGGTCCCAATGTAGAGAAAGCTCGATGGTGGCATCCTTGGATCGTCAGCAATCCTCTGAGAATTCCCACCGACGAGCTTCTGCGTGTCGATTGGTTGCTTCACCCGATGCCTGTACAAGAAGAAGGCAAGAGCCGAGAGCATGCCAAGCGTGACAATTCCGACGGAGATAGCAATTGCGACCTTCTTTGTTGGTTTGGTTGGTTGTGTTGCTGTTGGATTCGCAATTGTGGCATGGGGAATCGAAGGTGGTGGCTGATTCTGATTTGGAAGTGGTCCCGCAGGATCTTCATGAAAGAAGGGAATGGGAGAAGGTGGACTAGTGTACGGTGGCGGTGGTGGAGGCAAGTCGGTGCCTGGCGGTGGAGCAGAAGTGGCCGGAAACAATGGCTGGTGCAGAATTCTTCTTGACTGAGTTTCACTGACAGTGACCCCTTTTGCAGCGGGGACGACGAGGTACGGTGACAATAATATGATAAAAAAGAAGCTCAAATGATGAGCTTTCATGGTGAATTATGCTGGATTTCGCTTATTCCCTTTTCTCCCACCCAATTCATCTCTAGTTTTGTATTTTTGCTTCCCCTGCTCGGAAGGGGTGGGGAGAGAGAGAGAGGGAGAGAAGAAACTTCTTTTCGGTATAAGATCTGGGTGGATGTTGAAACAGCTTTCGTCAGCAGATGTCGATTTTTTTTTTTTTTTTTTATCTTACAAAAAGTACTTTCTTTAAGGTTTGGTCTTATTATAAGACATTAAGTATCAAGTATTTTTTCTAAGCCTTATTTTTTTATATTAATGTTCTTTAAAATAAACAAATGATAAAAATGACGAAAAATACCTATCAATCAATAGTATTTTTAATAACTGACAGAGGAAGTAATTAAATTCCATATTTACGGTGGAGTAAAGCAATAGATTAATTGGGAAGGGAATGAAACGTGGCAGTGACCAGGAACTTTATTGTTTGCTTTTGGAGATGTAGAATCATTATTAAAGGGATACATTCGTTGGCAAAAAAAAGTGAAAAAAACAGGGCAGGGGTTATAGACATTTATGTCCTTGATCGTCTGTTCATTAAGACTTTCTCTTTCATGGGAACAAGGGCAAGGCACAAATTCTATCTTGATGCCGTTAAATGTGGGTTGACAGGCCCGGACCTCTTCGTTTTACTGCTTTATCACTTAAAAAATAAAAAAGTTGGTATTTTTAGCCAAAATAAATAAAGACTTTAACACAAAATCATGAGGAAGGCAAATGTGGAATGGATGGTGGAATTCGCCAGAAGACTTGTGATCCCAAGAATTAGAGGGAGCCATAAAGGTTTTTCCACGTGGCAAGTTTGTCACAAAGCGTGTCTTAAGGTTTGTACTGTTTGTGCTTGCGGAATGGGCGGTGGCTGGCTATTTTATTTAGAAGGGTTAATGACCAAATTTGCCAACAAACAATTAGCCGGGAAGCGCAAGACACAAATAAGTTTTAATGGGACCAAAAAAATCAACGAACAATTTTTTTTTTTTAAATCAGCACAATACTGTCAGAGGCAACTAAACGTCCGTCTAAAATGATTGCCATGTTGGTTTTGACTTCCACCTCAATGCCACGTTGGTTTTGTTTTGTTTTTTGTTTTTTGTTTTTTTAGCTGGAGAATCCCCAATCATCATCGTCAGCGCAGCGTCGGAATTGCGCAAATATGGGTTTCGATTTAACCAGAAAATTCATACCAACCCCGTGTCAGTATTTTCAACCAGAAAATTTGAAGACCGAGAGTCAAATGGGCAATGGCAAAATCAGATTACAGTGAGCAATCCATCAAGTACAATAAATCTTCCTTCGAACAAGCATGGAAATGAACGGTGATTAGTGTAAAGATGAAGAAACTTGACGAGAGAGAGAGTGAATAGCGAGAGCGCAAGAATGGCAACAACGAAGGTTGAAAGAAAATCTAGCCAAACATTACTATAATCAACGTAGCAACAATGTATTCAAAGTACAAGACCATCCTCAAAATCAAAGTGACAAGGGAATAGAAGTAAAGCAATGAAGGATGAAACCTATGGTTCAGTCGCCGGTGAAACTGAAGCTCCACCACGGTGAAGTCCGTCTCCCTTCTAGGCTTCGTGATTTCGGTTCCCCAAAGACAACACTAGCGTTGGCTACCTCTCGTCCGATCCGGTCCTCACTCCTCTTCAACCTCCAAACGCTCTCATCATCGGAGTTTTACTCTCTTCTCCCCGATCTGCACAGCGCAATTAGTGATAAGATGATCGCAGATGTTGAATGAAACCCGTCTCGCCCGCGCCTTTGCTTCCCTTTTTCATGTCATTTCGCACTTTTTCCGGAAGCTCCGTCCTACTCCCGTCACTAAAGAAGAAGATCGGAATGCTGAACGGAGCCTCCTTCAAATCATCCAACTCTCTTTTCCGCAACGAAGAAGACGATGAACAAGTGTTTGGTCGAAAACGATGTGCCTTTGTTTTCTCTCCTTTCGTCATCCACCCGCCGCTCGTTCAACTTTTCATTTGGGGATTCTTCAACTAAAAACAAAACAAAAAACAAAAAAAAAAACAAAAAAAAGACCGACGTGGCATTAAGGTGGAAGTGGCAATTATTTTAGACGGACGTTTAGTTGCCTCTGACGGTATTGTGCTGATTTAACAAAAAAAAATTGTTCATTGGTTGTTTTGGTCCTATTAAAACTTATTTGTGCCCAGCGCTCCTAACTTAATTGTTTGTTGGCAAATTTGGTCCTTAACCCTATTTAGAATGCTTCAGTTTTATTGCCGTCAACATAGTACGATACTACGATGTAATAAATGCCTGCTTGGTGAACCGGTTGGAGTTCAAATAAGCCTCGATGACTCACGATTTCGCTCTCACACTGTGAGGTTTCTCTCATAATCTCTTTCTTATTATCTCTCATCATCTCTAAATCATATCCATCCAATTAATTATAATACCACTCTAACCTTTCTCTCATCTTCCCAATCAATGACCCAGATGGTGCTAATGAGGGAAAATGATTAGGAGAGAATCCTCTTCCGAGAAGGTGTTTAGGAGTGAGGTTTCTTTCATTATAAATTTTTTTTATCATTTTTTATAATTTCTAAATTATATTTATTTAAAAAAAATTAATCATCAAATTATATTTTTTATTTTTCTCTCCTTTATTTCAAATAGACTTGAAAAAATGATAAAAATTTATGTGTTTGAGAAATCCCAAATAAACTTTGTACACAGATTTATCAAATTATCTTTTCCATTTTTTTTCTAATAGATTTTTCTCTCCCCATCCACTCTTTCTCGTTTTTGAAAAATCGTTCAGATAGATCTTGGAAATTACGAGAAAAATACTACATGATCTTAAAAAATTATTTTAGGATGTTGAAAAAAAATTTTAGATAGTGACTTGAAAAGATAAGAGGATCTCCTTCATGATCTTAAAAAATTATTTTAGGATAAATATATATTATAAAATAATTTTTCAAGATATGAATTATTTTTTGTTTGAGAAATCCCAAATCTTAAAAACTTTGTACACAGATTTATTTTTTTAACATCATAAAATAAATTTTTTGAAATATCCAATATTTTTTTCAGACGGCCAAGATCTAAAGATCTTTTTGCTAATTTTTATTTAAAAAAAAAAAGAGGAATCCCATTTTTTCAAAACGACGCCACATCAAAGAAGTGGATGGGAGTGGTGGGGAAGCGCAGTTTTGGGGAAGCGCAGTAGATGTAAGCCGCTTCCATATCCTCGATTCCTTGGCATACATTCATAAGTACATTTAATCAAACAAAATCCAAACATAATCACAATTATTAAATTCACTTGTGAAAAAAAAAGAATATCTAAATAGAAATCGTGATTGACCAAACAAATTTAATCAACGTCACTTATACAAATCATGATCATGGTTCTCCACCACTTAACCAAACATGCACTGAAAATTGTATATAAATCAAGATTACAACAGTCGAGCCGATTAAGGTGTGTGGGAAGGTAAATCTGAGACTTTTATTATTTTATCCGATTCAAAAGGTAATTGAGGAATTTGTTTTCACTTTAAATACTATACCTTACCTACTTTACTACTCATATTTATATTTTTTTCTTAAATTATTCCTATTAATTATATATATTAGAAGGTTTTTATTACTGGGGTAATGATTAAAAAGGTATTTTAAGAAGGAAAAAAAAAACACACATTTGTTATAAATAAATAAATAAATTATTTATATAACTCCTATATTTTTTTTATGGTAATTATGACTCCTATATTTTAGATGAAGGAGAAAATAACTTGAAAAATTCACACGAGCATACCAACCAACCCTTGGAATGTGTCTGTAAAACTGAAGACAGCATGGGGAATGAGAGGTCATAAGAGTAAATTAGGGAAAGGAAATATGGAGAGAGCTTTGCTTACTCAGCTTCTTATCATTCCTTTATTCCATTGCTCCTTTGTATGGACTCCCACTCCACCGCTATGCGAAAAGACAATACTATCCTTGGGCTCTCGCTTTTTCTTTATAATTCCACTTTTTGCATCATTAAAGTTTATGCCTTTCGTCTCAACTGGGATGCATTTTGCCACTTGCTGTCCCTCTCCTTTTGCTCCCACTGAAATTACTTCTACCACTATCAACGTCTCTTTTGGATCTATCTGTGAAAGGTAAAATGCAGGTTTGTTAAGAAATAAAATAGAAATCAATGAATTATACAGTTTATCCATGCATTCTAACTTTCGAAGTTAACCAAAATTTTCTCACTTCTTTTTCTTCATATAAATCAAGATGAACATCTTAAAAAATGAAAGAAAAAAAAAAAGCAGCATCTCTTTACCAATCCATTCAACCAATTAATTTCAGATAAAACCGAAACAGGTGATTGATATGTAAATCAATATCAAGTTAACAGGTGCATGATTTGATTGTTCAACATCTAAAATGATAAAGAAATTAGAATGGGGGTATCTGATAGGATAAGAAGTATTTTAGTGTGCTCTTATATGGTAATTGAGTCAATTTCACCTTTCAGGAGAATCACTCCCTGTCGGATTTTTCTAAATGCATGTGCACCAAGTTAGCAACGATTCAGTTACGTAATTTATTCTTTTGAATTATGGTCAATTAGATTATATATTAGTTTATTAGTTAATTTAGTTTGCTCTAAAGTAATTTAACAACTATTCCAAAAAAACAATCTTTAAGCAGTAAACTCTTCGGCAAGCAATTGGATAAATTTGTGAGGGAGCGATTAAATAAATTTTAATTACATGCATTGTGATTCCATATAAGTCTGATTTTCTGACATGGGATCAATCAAAATGAAAGATGTTGATATTTTTCCAATTAAAATTTTGGATGGGACCATTTTGATGTGTTATGAAATCAATACATATTGTTGTAATATGTATAATAAAAGTTATAGCAAGTCAGAATATTCATGCCTAATAAAATATATGATTTAGAGGCCGTTTGGTTTCTCACTGTAGGTATGCAATAGTAATTATGATTACATTATTAAAAGAAGAGTTTTTTTGTTGTTCTTTAGTATAATAATATTACCAAAAAAATTGGTACTTGTCATTCATATGTCCCCCATAAATACTCATTATTATCCTTATTGCATATTCAAAAAAGTTTAGTTTATTCGTTAGTCTTATTTATCTCTGTTTCACTTGTTTTATTTCATCCACCACACCATGCAATATGGATAATAATGAGTATTTATTTAATCGCTAATAAATAATGAACGTGCTAATAAAATAAAAGAACGTGTGCCCATATTTATTTATCATTTTTTGTGTGCCCATATTTATTTATTGTTCATTGAACGTGCTAATAAATATGACACATGAATCAACTTTTTTATAATAAAATCGTTTGCCACTAACGAAGCCTCTTCGAAAAACTATATATAGTCGATCACTCGATTTCAACACATCGGAAAATTTTGTAGGCTTTGGACACAGATTCAGCACCTTAAGTGGACTATAGTGATTAATTATTGATTAGTTATTAGAAAAAGTATTACCTCCCATCCTAATTCCTAATTATACAAATACTTTTGTAATGTAATTTACACTATAAGTATTCCTATAATTAGGACCAAAGAAAATACTAATTTTCATCAACAAAAAACACATTCTCTACAACATTACCTAACGGGGCATAGTATTCTCTCTATTGTAAATATAGGATATAATTTACAAACTATATCATATATTGTACTCCCTCCATTTCTTAATATTATAAGATATATTGTATTTATCTAATTTGATTAAATTAAAAATTTTGTCACATTAATTTATATGACATATATTGTCTAAAAATACTAGATTTTTTTTTTAATTTCCTTATTCTGTCGTCTCCTTTGTTATCATCGAGGAAACATTAAAAAAAAATTATAAATATAAAAAATACATCTTATATTTAAAATTGAGATCAACTCTCAAAACATATTTTATATTAAACACAAAGGGAGCATAGATAGCAAAAGGTGGTTGCGGGCGTTTAATTAGAGAACAAAGCAATATTGGGAACATTATTATGGTGTAGGTGAGATATCGTGAACAAGAAGCGAAATTATGAAATTGGAGGCAAAAATTACTTCATAATGAATGCCAATGAAGCGTATGGAACACCCAATATAGGTGAACGGGAAGGAATTATAATTAAGACAACCACAATTATAGCCAACGACTCTAATTTAGTTGATACATTAAAGCTTGGCTCCTACTTGCTCTTTACTTGTGTCTATTTTGACTTGAGAGTACATAAGAAAAGATCAGAAATGTTCTCATTTTTCAACTTCAAGTTTCCACAACTAATCTTCTCAATTTTGCAATATTTGTTGTTTGTTTTGCAAATTTTGCCTTTTAACTTGCATTTTCATTTTAGCAATTTACCCCCACATACATAAGTGTCTCTCTTCTTCTTTTTCTATTTGATTGAGGGTTTCTCCTTTAAGGTTTTTTCAGCCTTCCCGAAATTTGAATTTGAGTTCCATCCTTTACCATTAGACCAACATCTTACTTATTGATTGAGTGTGTCTCTCGTTATATATGTATATGCATCAACAACTATATATCAATATATATGGATATTACCAAAAGTCAAGAAAAAAACTTTGATTAAACATGGGATTAGAAATATACATGGATATTTACCCATGGTTAGATTTTATATATAGTTGTTTCACGTGTTTAGACTAAAGGATTGCCTCAAAGTTCTAATTCCGTCTATATATATAAAAAATATAAATGAAGTCGTCAAATAAGATTTTCTCTCCCTATATTTATAAATCATTGTCACATCTTCCTCTAACTAAAATTAAATAAATGTAAAATTAGAATACATTCATTAATACCCTCTTATTCTATTTATAAGTCACTCTTAATTTTTACACATAATTTAAAAAAAAACTTTAAAATTATTATTAAATCTGATTTAAAATAGAGTCATACACTCAAGTTTAAAATCAATTAATCTTGCAAATATATTTCAAACCAAACTAAATACTCATATTGATCTTCCCTCTGCAATAATCAAAGTATAAAAAATACATGTTATAATTATTAACTAGCTTCATTAATGCCCATAATCCATTGTGAGGGAATTCTCGGATGATCATGAGTATTGATTTTCAAATCAAATCAAACTTAAAAACACAATGTTTTGAAGCCCAGGACGAGACCAAACCAGTAAACCGATGAACTAGTCAAGAAACCGGTTCGGTCCAAGCATTAACACAATCCGGTACATTTTTTGGGGAAAAAATTGATTTTTTAAAATTCACTTTAGAATTTTATATTAATTACTCTAAAATCTTCAATTTCTCACCGAGTTTGGCCTCGAGATAGCTACAGTGTGACTCACTGGCCCCTTGACTTAGTACGCCAGCCGGTTTAGTGGTCGGTCTAGGTTTGAGTCTTGTAAAAAACCTTTAAAATTGCAAAATTTTAAAATATTAGTAGTTATTAGTATGTTGATTTTTTAAAATTAAAATATTAGTAAATCAATAAACATTGATTTTTACATAAAATCAAATGTTAAAAAACATAAAAATTGATTATTTGTTTTAAATCAAACTAAATAAGTAATTTAAAATATTAGTATCTCCCTTGGAAGTGGTATTTTTTTTTTCTTTTACATATTTCTTTTTTTTAGAGGGCCACATAATGGATGTAAGCCCCTAAAAAAAGACATATGTAAAAGCAAAAAAAAAAAAAACCATTGAAGAGTTTTTTAAGAGAAATAAATAATTCAAATAAAACGATTATTATAGCTCAAGAAGCGTGTTGAATCATCTTAATGCCGCATCTCTTCTAAAACCGAGACTACGATTTGAGTGGCAAAAAGTGTAGTGCTGGCAGAGGACCAAGAAATCACTTGACCTTGTACATCACTATAATAGTCATAATGCTATTGTTAAAACTAGCTTAAACATGAACAAACTCCCTTTGGTATTTTGCGCATTTCTTCATATACCAATTTTTGGTATTTTCTGGACCTAATAAGTCAGAGATATCTATTTCATGTTAGAATCGTATTAATCCTCGTAATAAAAAACTCAATGCCAACTATATACTTTAATAACTTGGAGTCGCGGGCTTTCTTTTCTTTCTGCACTATTACGGATACAAAAATTGAATTGAGTTGAATTTAGTCATGAACCCAAATTCAATTGTTTTTTTTTTTTATGTTATATCAAATCTTAATTAAATGTGAAAACATTATTTAAAATTTCAAACATGTAAAAAAAATTACTTTTTTTAATTTAAAATATTTGTAAAATAAAATTGTAAAAAAATAAGACAATTAAAAAATTAAATATAAATCAAATTGAATAAGTAATTTGAGATGTTATATAGTTCACAACTAAATCATGTTTAAAAAAAAAGTGATTTTCAAATAAAATTGAAAAAATAAGATAGCTAAATAAGTAAATTATCTTTTAAAATTACCCTAAATCGAATTAAATAAGTAATGTTCACAACCAAATCATGTTTAATAGTATTTTTTAAAAAAATCAAAAGCTAAAACAATTTAAAGTTGCAATTGAATAATTACTTTGAAATCGTAAAAAAAATAAAATAAAAAATAAAACAAATTCAAAGCAATCTCAAATTCAGAACAATTGAAAACTGCAGTTTTTCAAATCAAATTAAACGAGTACTGTAAAATAATAATAAAATATGTTAAAATTGAAAAATGTATCTTTAGATTAAGATAAATAGTCTGAATTCGCAAGTTTTGTTTTCAAATGAAAGACAGGAGCGCCAAAAAAATGCGATGAAATAATTTACCAATTTTGCAGTTGAATGCGAAAAAATGGAAATAGATTCAGAAACCTAGGTTGGATGATAACAAAAATACCATTTAAACTTTAAATCTCATATTAGTCTTGTTGCCTATAAAAGTATAACAATTGGCATTTTATTTTTATTAGAAATCACTAATTGAGATTTTGAAGTTCAAGTGGTCCTTTTTTATATTTTTCCTTTAAAATATTCAATAATGACCTTTAAGATTTTAAATCAAAGTAAAGAGAGCATGGTTGCAAATGAGTTTTTAGCTTGGAAAAGAGCTTTATGCTCATATTCACACCGGAAAGAAGAATTTGTAATTTTAGACTGTTTTAAATTTAATCAGAAGATACATTTAAAAAAAAAAACTGTTATTCGATTTAAAAATCAATTTTGAAAAAGAATAACTATAACCGTTGGAGGAATCAACAAACTAAAAAACTTTGAAAATTGCAAATTTGTTTCAAATCTAAATATTGATTTTTAAACCAAAATCTGAAAATTTAAAACTTAGAAAAGATATTATTTAGTAAAAATAATGATTTTCAAATCAAATTGAAAAAAGTGTAAACCTGAAACTCCCTATTTCAAATCAAATCAAATTTCAAGCGATAGTAGTCTTAAAATTGTAATTTTTTAAAACAAGTAAAATAATTTGAAAAATCGGGAAACTGTCAATCTTTAAATAACAAGATCCTCGAATCAAGTTTAAAATATAAGTAAGCTATTAAATATTGATATTTAAATCAAAATTTGAATAATATAGAGATCCTCCAATAAAATTTTTTTTTAAAAAAATCAAATCAGCCTAAGTCAAATTCAAAAAATATATATATATATATATATATATATATATTAGCCTAAGTAAGTAAGTACTTTCAAAATTCAAAATATTAGTTTGATTTTAAATATTGATTTTCAAATCAAATCAGTCAAATTTTTAACAATAAGATAATAAAATAGAGTGGTTATCAAATTCAAAAAAAACTTAAAATTGCAATTTTTATAAAATCTAATGTCAATAAATTTCAAATTTTAAAATCAAGTCAAAATCAAAATTTAAACCTTATTTAAATCCGAGAATTTTTCATTTTCAAATCAAATAAGAGATATATTGAAAAATAAAAATTTCCAAATCAAACTACATAGTTATTTTAAAATTAAAATAAATAAAAAAACTTTCCATCGAATTAAATAATCGAAACTGTTAGATTTGATGTCAACAAAATGCTTTTCGAAAATGCAACAACAATTAAAGTTGTAATTTCTTTTAAAATCTAAAAACTATTTAAAATTACGCATTTTTCAAATCAACTTAATTAAGTACTTTAAAAAATAATAATAATAGATTGAAACAACAAATTAGTTTAATGTGGCAGAAAAAAAACAGAAATATTAAACCCTATATATATAAAATTGCAAATTTTGTTTTCTAGTCAAAGTAAGGCAGTCGTGCCCCACTGTATGAAAAAAAAAAAAAGGTAGAAGTGCCACAAAATGCTTTTCGAAAATGCAACAACAATTAAAATTATAATTTCTTCTAAGACAAAGAATTTTCAAAACAAACTTAAAACAATTTAAAAGTATGCATTTTTTAAATCAAATTAAATAAGCACATAATAATAGTCAACGAAACACACACACACACACACAAGTATCTTCAGGTGAAATGTAAAATAGTTTAAAATTGCAAATTTTGTTTCTAGTCAAAGTAAGGTAGTGGTGCCACAAAATGCTTTTCGAAAATCCAACAACAATTAAAAATTTTAATTTTAAAATAGCCATAAAAAATAGAATTGTTTCAAACAACTATATACTTTAAAATAATCATCAACAATTTTAAAAATACAACAAAAAATTATCTTTCAGTTGTTTTTATCCTAAAATATGGATAGTTTACCATGTTTTTCCACACAAATTGGTTATGAAACTTATAGGTTCTTATAAAATGAATTTTTTGTGAAAAATATAATTTTTGTAAGCATATAAATCTGGCTCATGAGTTAGCAGATGTCGAATAATTACAAATAAAATGATTTCTAGGATCCCTTACCGTTTTTTATTATTATTCTAGTTAAGTTGTAATTATAATTGAAAGTTGAATTTTGTTTCCCTTACATCTGGGTGTCCTAAATGTTTGAGAATTTATCTGATTCTTACAGAGAATGAACATTATGTCCCATCTGAATTGGTTAACTTCTCTCCATACAATGAACATTGTTATTTGTCAACTATGATGTTGGTGTCCGTGATGATGTTCTTGCAATGACCCTAAATTGAGGTGCATGGAATTCAAAATGTGTACTAGGTGGCTTTGATAATATATAATCCAGATACATTGATACAATAAATCTTGGCCCAAATGAGATATGATGTTTTGCCCTCCTACGGTAAACATCACTCATTTGGACTAAGATTTATTGTACCAATGTATCTGAATCATACCAACAAACCACCTCTATCAATACGCATTTTGAATTGCATGCATCTAATTTCAAGGTCAAGTTTACATCTCATTACAACAACAACAACAACATATTATGTTGAAGCAAGAATTCAACTCCATCAAATAGCAATAACATATTAACATATTGTCATTACATAAAAAGAAGCTAACCAATTTAGATGGGACATAATGAGGCTGCTCCTCATTGCAAGGTTCGTTTTCCAGTCAAAGCAAGGTAGCGTAGTGCCATAAGATGATTTTCGAAGATACAACAACAACTAGCAAATTTTTTTTTAAAACAAATAAATTAATTTAAAATATATCGATATGAAAAAATATAATTGAAATTAATTTTTTTTGCCAAAAAAATAAAATAAAGTTGTTTCAAATAAAATAAAATTGAAAATTTACCAAATCGAATTTTAAAATTAAAAAATACAAAAAAAAGTATCTTTAGGTGAAATGTAAAATAATAGTTAAAATAAAGGGAAAATTCCATTTAAATACCAAATGAATTTGTGAAACCCCAGGAAGTCGTCGAATTTGCAAAAGACTTAGAGTGAAAAAAAGAACTTTTAAGGGTTTTACAAATTCGCGCCTAAAATGACCATTTTGCCCTTAGTTCTAAATAATTAAAAAGAAAAAAATACCCACGGTGGGCCCCACTGCGACGGCCACCACTGTGGCCGGCGGCCGCATGTCGGTGGGAGGGTTTTTTTTTTTTTGGGCGGGGTGTTTTGTAAAAAATCAAAAATGTGCTTTAGAAATCAAAACTGGTTGGGCTACTTGGTTTTGTGTGGGGGGTGGGGGGTTCGAACCCTACCCCTACATTTTTAAAGCACATTTTTGATTTTTTACAAAACACCCCCGCAAAAAAAAAAAAAAAAACCCTCCCACCCGATTGCCGGCCACCACTGGTGGTGGGCCGATGTGGGGCCCACCAGTATTTTCTTTTTAATTATTTAGAACTAAGGGCAAAATGGTCATTTCGCGATAATTTAAAAACCCTTAAAAGTCCTTGTCACCTCTAAGTTTTGCTAATTCGACTTGACTTAGGGTTTCACAAATTCATTTGGTATTTAAATGAAATTTTCCCTAAAATAAATAGCTTTTCGAAAATGCAACAACAATTAAAAATTGTACTTTTTTGTAGATCATTTTAAAAACAAATTTAAAATTAATTTTTTTTTTCAAGTCAAATTGAATAACTGCTATGAAACAAAAACAACAAAAATATCTTCAGGTGAAATGTAAAATAGTTTAAAATTGCAAATTTTGTTTTCTAGTCAAATAGTAGTGCCATAATATATATGCTTTTCGAAAATACAACAACAATTAAAAATTGTATTTTTTTTAAAAAAATAAAATAATTTAAAATATCCAACTGAAAAAAAGAAGTGAAAATAAAATTGTTTCAAAATAAAATAAAATTTAAAATTTTGAAAAACTGAACTATTTTAAAATAAAAAATAAAAAATAAAAAATTTGCATCTGAAAAAAAATAATAATGATTTTCAAAATAAATTGAAAACAATTTAACATTCTTATTTTTCCAAATCAAATCCAAAACAATTTTAATGTGAAACCGAAGGGGAAATGGAATTGTTTTATTCCTCTCCTCTCTTTCAACTCCCTTTCCCTACTCTTCTTCTCCTCTCTCCTCTGTCATCCCTTTTCCCATTCGGTTTTACTTCAAATTTAGATACAAAAAAAAAAATTAAAAATTAAAAATTAAAATTGCAAGTTTATCAAAATAAAATTAAATAAGTATCTTCGGCGAAAAAAAATTTAGAAGTACTTGAAAAGATTTTTTTTCCCAATAAAACGTACTTTGTTAACTGTCATATAAGATAATATTTTCCAATCAAATTTTTGTTGGCAAAAAAATAAGATAATAGGTAATTTAATTGTGAGTTAACTGTTTAGAAATAGAAATCTTATCTAATTTTATACAAAAAAGAAATATTCAAAAGAATCGAAAAGTAAACTATTCAATGTTATCGTTGGAATTTTTAAATCAAATCAAAATCAAATTTGTTGAGTTATATGTGGATATGGAGACGTAAGAAGATGATGTACTAATACCGATTCATGAACCCCACCTTATATGGCTCATCTTGGTACACCTCCGACACAATCGATCAATTGCACATGGAGAAGAAAGCACTATATGGTAGGTGGAGCAAGAGGTGGAGCAAGAGGAAGAAGATGAAGACAGTTTATTGGCTAATGACGATGATCAGAATGATAGTGATGCAGATGATGAATATCATGGTAATGTCATGTCATAGCAGATTGATATATTACAATCATTAGGTTACCATGTTTTCGCACAAATTGTATTATGTGTGATTATGCAGATATTACACCATTTTGGAATGAGATTCCGCATTATGAGGTTATTGATAAAGATTACCCGTATGAGGATATATTGAATATTGAAGGCTTGGGCGCAAGAGGAGATGGATTATATCTTAAACAAGATTTTGGATCCAAGAATGATGCGCAAGTCACAATAAAACATTATTGCATGAAGGAACATCAAGAAGCTGTAGTGGTTGAGAGTACTACAACCAAGTTGTCAATGAATTGTCGGAATCATGAACAAGGTTGCAATTGGAGAGTAAGAGCAATTAAACCGAAGAATAGCAACTTGGATGGTAAGTAAATGGTTGGAAATCATAGTTGTTTGAGCAAAATTCTCTCCCAAGATCACAAACAACTTGATTCTGAAATCATTTTAAAGTATTTATATACTATAATCATATTTATGTTTATCGTTTTTTACTTTAAATTATTTTTCCTAACTTATAAACTATTATAATATAATCAAATGATAAATAATATACTATGATACGATCAAGTTGTTTGTGATTTTTGGAGAAAATTTTGCTCACACAACTATGATTTCCAACCCATTTACTTACTACCCAAGTGTTGTTATTCTTCGGTTTAATTGCTTTTACTCTCCAATCACAACCTTGTTCATGATTCCGACTTTTCATTGACAACTTGGTTATAGTACTCTCACCTACTACAACTTCTTGATGTTCCTTTATACAATAATGTTTTATTACGGCTAGCACATCATTTTTGGACTCGAACTCTTGTTTCAGATATAATCTATCTCATGTTGCTCACGGACCTCGGCTCAAGCCTTTAACATGCAGTATATCCTTATACGGGTAATCTTCATCAACAGCCTCATAATGCGGAATCTCATTCCAAAACGGTGTAATATTTGCATATTCACACATAATACGCTTTTATAAAAAACATGGTAACTAATAAAAAATAAAATATATAATAATACAACTCCATAACTAACCTGATGATTGTAAGTTTGTAACATCCAGTCTGCAGTGACAATTACCATGATATTCGTCATTTGCATCACTATCATTCTGATCATGGTCATTAGCCAATAAAGTGTCTTTATCTTCTTCCTCTCGCTCCTCCTCATTGTCAGGTTCATCTATCATATAATCGCTTTCTTCTTCATGTGCAACTGTCGATTATGTTGGCTGAGGTGTACCAGAATGAGCGTAATGTGACTGATTACTAAGGTGGAGTTCATGAATCGGTATTGGTATCCTTTGACGTCTCAATATCCACAGATAACTCAACAAATTGGGACGTAGGGTTTTCGTCGATTGTTTGAATAAAAACATCCACATCCTTATCATGGATATCTCAAAACCTGCATATTTCCACAAGGAACTCTACCCGTCATAGTAGATATTACCTGATTTTGTTGCAACTTTAACTTTTGACAGATCTTTTCATTTAAATCTTTAGCGGACATGCCTCGAACAATATGCATTGCTCTTTTTTCACCTTCAAAGCTCAATCCGTTTGTACCTATATTTTTAGAACCATTATAATATGCAAATGAATTTGATTCATTTTTTGCTTATGTTATATTATGAAAAAGAAGAACAAATTACAGATAAAACAAATAACAACAACATAAATTGCAACTGAGCAGAAGAAGAAACACAATGTATATATGGAATTAAAAAAAGAAATGAAGAAACAGAATGTGATCAAAACACACAAATCAGAAAACAGATATGGGATAAACAAAAGAAATAGCAAGATAAAAATACAATGTGATGAAACACTAAAGAAAAAGATCGTAAAGCTGAACAACACTAAAATGTCGTATAATTGTTGTTAGGTAGGATGAACGGTGAAGGGTAGGTAGACTAGAAGATCAACTAGTGTTTGGGGTTAGATGGCACTAGTGATGAGCACTAGTGCCATCAGGAAACGTGACATCACTCATCAAATTCTGGTACGATTCACTCATTGGAGTAGCAAATCTAGTGTTGTGGGGTTAGATGGCACTAGTGCCATCACACACCTTGACAGCACTAGTGCCATCAGGAAACGTGACATCACTCATCAAATTCTGGTACGATTCACTCATTGGAGTAGCAAATCTTGATGCCACTGGTGCCTTTGCGTCATACTACGCCTTTGACTGCCTTAGTTCGGCACAACTTATCCAAGGCTTTAACTGGACACAACATTTTATGAAAATTGCTACAGTGGTGTTTTTGCCAAAGTCAAAGTAATTAAAACAATTTAAAATTAAGCATCTTTCAAATGAAATTAAATAAGTACTTTAAAAAATGGTAAGAAACTTTTGAATATCGATTTTGAAATAATCAACTAGGAAAAAATATCTTCAGATGAATATTATAAAACAGTTTAAAATACAAATTTTGTTTTCAAGTCAAAGTAAGGCAGGAAATGCCACAAAATGTTTATCGAAAGTGCAACAACACCAATTATGCAATGTGCATGTAAGCTTTGAATCGGAAAACAAAACGTGGAAAAGGAAAAACAAGGAAATAGATACCGAAAAGAACAAGAGAATCAACAGCAGACCTCAAGCAGACTTTTATACCAGTGATTTAAAGGCATAATTGCAAAAGAGAATCTAAAGGAGGAGAAAGAAGAAAGGGGCGAAAGGTGTACCTGGGAAAGCGGTGTTTGGCATTGCATGTTGGAGCCTTTGGAAGCAGAGAAATCTCCAAATCTTTGAGAAATCAAAGAGAGGTTCTGAATTACTGGCACTTTAATTTGCTCCAATTGGCCAGCCTCAGCATAAACAATCGATCACTTAACCCTCATTCCTGCATGAACCTTGATGTCTAGCAGTGGCAGATCCTGTGATAAATGTTTGGAGGGGGCAGATGTACACTCATTAACTAATTAGCAGGACTAATTAGCAGAATCACAGCCAGCCACAGTCACAGACTCGCCGTCGCCTGTGTTCACTCCCTCAACACCATCCACCGTTGAAGTCCAATTAGCAGGACTAAACCCACAGACTTGCCGTTGCTGTGTTCAGTTCCTCAACCTCATACGCCGTCAAAGTCGAAGCTGAACTACAGGTCCACCGTCCACAGCTACATACACACTCTCCGCTCCAATCTCGGCTCTCTCTCGACCGCCCCAATCTGGTTGTTCAAAAAGGTCCAAACACCGGAGAAACTAAATAACCGTTAAGATGAAAATTGCAATTCAAAATTCCTAATCATGAAGATCAATTTCGGCTCGATCTCGACCGATCCAATCTGGTTGTTCAAAAAGGTCCAAACACCGGAGAAACTGAATGACCGAAACGAAACATGGTTTTCGTTTTTTCCCCCTTTGTGAATGAGCCTGACCTACCCATTTCCAAGGTTTGAAGTAATCCATCTCCCTGTGCTTGCCAAACAAAAGAGATATGTAGAGCAAACGAAAGGCCCCAAGTTTGTGGTCATGAAGAAGCTCGTCACTGCCATGGCATGGAAAACTGTAAAGAAGAGGCGAGGCGTTGAGACTTATTACCCTTCGCCTTCGGCGCTTTTCTTTTCTTTAATTGCACACAGCACTGAACAAAAAAATAAATCTAACGGCAATATTAGTTAGCCTCTTTGAAAAATTGCAATTCAAAGTGAGACGTTGGATGGAGACTGGAGAGAGATACGGGTTATGACAGAGACGTTGGCTGGAGACTGAAGAGAGATACGGGTTATGACAGAGACGTTGGCTGGAGACTGGAGAGAGAATCGGGTTGAGATGAAAATTGCAATTCAAAATTCCGATTCTGTTTCAATTATAGCCGTTTGAAAATGAATTAAAATAGTTTTTTTTTTTTTTTTGTCAAAGAATTAAAATAGTTGGAGGCTGCGTATTAAAAAAAAGCCGTTGGAGGCTACAGGAGGTCACAATATAAGTGGTCGGTCTAAAAATTTGTATAAAATAAAATAATATTCAAAAAATAAAAAATAAATGAAAAATTTTAAATTTTTATTCATTTTCAAATCAATTTTTTTTTTTTTTGATAAATAAAGCGATCAAGTCAAAATTCAAAACAATTTAAAATCACAATTTTTTTCAAAATAAAAGAGTAATAAGTAATTTTAAGGGTAAAGGAGCTCTCAAGATCACAAAAGTTTTGCCCTGTGAGCGTCCAATGACGTAAGTTACGTTTTGGGGCCGCAAGATCTACCGCGGTCGTTAGTTGACCATCAATTTGGATGGACGCTAACGTAAGATACGACACGACGACGATGGAATAAAAAATTAAAAATTAGGGAAAAAATTCAAAAAATTAGGAAAAAAAGTAAAAAAATTAAGAATTTTTTTAAAAATAATAAAATAATTATAAAAAATAGGAAAAAATTCAAAAAATGAGGAAAAAATTAAAATAATTAGGAAAATAATAACAAAAAAATTAAAAAATAGAAAAAAATTAAAAAAAAGAAAAAGAAAAATAAGAAACTGACAAAAATTAATATCCATATATAAATTTTGTACCCCAACTATCTTATTGATTTCACATAATCCCTTATATGATCTTATTGATTTCACATAATCCCTCATTTATATCAATAGCATCTTTTAGGAAGAAACTGACAAAAATTAGAATGTTGTATTATAATTAAGACCAAAACAAACTCTCAAATGTTCTCTCATGATTAGGATGGGAGGGAGTATATAATAAATTGTAAATGTATTCAAAAGTATCTTGAAATTTTGTTAGTTTATTATTTTGGTCATTGTCATTTCCCCAAATGAGAGAGGGCAGTTCATCTTTGCAGAACATAATTTTTTGCATTTTTTTCTATTTTTTTTAATTTTTTTTGTAATTTTTTAAATTTTTCACTTATTTTTTGAATTTTTTTTCTAATTATTTTAAAAAATTTTTTGAATTTGTTTCCTAATTTTTTGAATTATTTTAAAAAAATTCCTAATTTTTTGAAATTTTTATTCCACATCGCGTGTTAGTGCCATGTCGCTTCCATCCAAATTGACGGCCAATTAGCGGTCAACTAACGGCTTACTCTACGCCCCAAAACATAACTTCGTGGTCTTGAGCCAGTACACTCCAAAAAACTTGGCAAGGCGCTCATGGGGCAAACTTGCATTGGTCTTCTTAGGCCTCTGGCAAACTTCGTAAGTCTAGCGCTCCTTTATCCTAATTTTAAATTTCAAGTAGTAGTAAACATTAAATAATGATTTTCAAATCAAATCGAAAAAATGTAAACTTGCCAATCTATTTCAAATCTATTAAATAAGTATTTAAAAATAAAAGTCAAATCAAATCAACTTTCAAACAATAGCATGATAGATTTTCAAATCTTACAATTTGAAATTGTAAAATAAAATAAAGCAGTAAAAAATAAGGGAAACTATAAAATATCGATCTTGAAGTCAATCTTTAAATAATATGATTTTCGAAACAAGTTTAAAAAATTTCAAATTTGTAAATTTATTTCAAATCAAAATAAATAAGTAATTTAAAAAATATTAGTGAACAATTAAATATTTATATTTAAATCAAAATTTAAATAGTATAGATCCTCAAATATTTTTTTAAAAAAAAAAAAAAACTAAAATTGTAAATTGTATATATACATCAAAATCAGAATAAATAAGTAAATTAAAATATTAGTTAGTTTTTAAATATTTATTTTAAAATCAAATCTAATTTAAAAATATGGTAATAAAACAATTTAGAATTAAAAATTATTTCAAATCAAATTGAAAAAATAGAGTCACCAAGTCAGATTCAAAACAACTTAAAATTACAAATTTTTAAATGAAATCGGATTTCAAATGAATCACATCAAAATACAATTTAAGACTTCACTTGAAATCTGAAACAATAAAACAAAGAATTTTTCATTTTCAAATCAAACTAAATAAATTTAAAAAATATTAGTAAACTTATATAAACCTGTTTCAAATAAATTGAAAATTTTCCAAATCGAACTATATAAAAAAATAAATTTTATTTTTTTCCAAATCGAACTGTATATAAATAATGATTTTCAAAAATAAATTTTTAAAAATTTAAATTACAATTTTTTTAAATCAAATTACATATTTTTTTAAAATCAGTCCAAATTGAAAATAATAAGAAAGTACATCTTCAAATCAATTTCAAAATAATTTTGATGTGAATTTTTTTTTTTTGGGGGGGGGGGGAAGGGTTTCCCTTTGCTCACTTCCCCCAGCTGGTTTCACATCAAATTTGAAGTTAAATTTTTTTTCACATAGTTAAAAGAGTGATAAGTAATTTTTTTAAATGTTTGTTAAAATAATTTAAAATTGAAAATATTTTAAAAAGTACTTTGGAAAAATTAGTTAAATAAATACATTTAAATATTTTTTTATTTTCACCAAAAAAATATCTTTGGATAAAAAGGTACATTAAAATATGAGTTAAATATTAATTTCCAAATAAATTTTAAAATATTATTTAAATATTAATTATTAATTTTCAAATCAAAATTAATTTGGTCTAAAATAGAAAAATTTAAAAAATTGTATTAAATAGATACTTTTAAATATTGTTAAATTAGTAAGCTATTCATTATTAATATTGAGAATTTTAAATCAAATTTAAAACTTAATTAAAATCCAAAATAGTAAGACAAAGAATTTTCAAAACAGATTTAAAAAAAAAAATTTAAAATATTTTCAAATCAAATTAAATAAGTAATTAAAAATAATAATACAATTTTAAAGTATTGATTTTTAAATTAATCAATATGTAAATTTAAGAAAATAAAAAAATGCATCTTTAGATGAAAGTTTAAAATAGACAATTTTGTTTTCAAATGAAAGTAAGATAGAAGGAGTGCCACAGAATGCTTATGCAATAGTATGTATATAAGCTTTGAATGGAAAAAAGTGAAATTACGGGATTTGGTACAGAAAACCTAGTGTTGGCAAAAAAGAAGAGACAAGAAATTGGTAGTGCAATTTATACTATAAACTTGGTTTTATAGTTAGAATTGATAGTAATATAAAAATTAGAACTCAAGTAAAGTTTTATACTGGGGATTAAAAAGTATGGTTGCAGAAGAGAATGTAAAACAGAAGAAACGAAGGGCAAATCTGAGAACGTGGTGGAACCTTTGGAAGAAACGTCCCTTATTATCCTTCGCCACTGTTTCTTGCACACAACATTGAACAGTAAATCTGGCATTTGCCTGTTGGAACCTTGGAAAGCAGTGAACGGTTATATTGGTTAGCCTTTGACCTTCATCTGGGCCAGGGGTAGATAAAGAGACGTTGGGTGGAGAGAGACACGGGTTAAGATGAAAATTGCAACTCTCTTTCAATTAGAGCCGTTGGAGGTTAAAATGGGGATATTTGGCTCATAATTACCCTCGGGCAGATGGCTAAAAAGGACATTAATTTTGAAAGTAAATTATAACCGTTGGATCTGTGTACTGAAAAAAAATGCCGTTTGGATGCTGATGGGACGTCACAATAATAAGTTGCGAAGAAATAAAAGGGGTTGCCGCATTTAATTAGAGAACAAAGCAACATTGGGAATATTGTGATGTAGGTGGGAAGAGGATTATCTTATTAACTGATTTTCTCCTCATCTCTTATCATCCCATCTAAATTATTGATTTGATTTAATGAGATTATTGATGTGGCAGTTATATCAAATGTATGGTCCAGATTTAAAGCCGATAAGGGACAATAAAAAAACGCCAATAAGAAGATCCAGACCCATGTAGGTGAGATATCGTGAGCAACAAGTAAAATTATGAAATTTGAAGGAAAAATTAGTCCATAATAAATGCCAAGGAAGTGCATGGAGCACCCAATAGTTAAACGGAAGGAATTATAATTAAGACAACCACAATTATAATTCATTAATTAATTGTAAAAGGGTGAAGGGATAAAAAGACCTATAAACTTTTATTAAATGTGTGTCTAACACTATATATATTTTGAAATTATAAAAATACTCATGAATATTTAAAATGAAATCAAAACTATTAAATTTGAGTTAATATTATTACTTTTTGTAGTGGAACACATACTCTTTTTACACATACATACTGGTATATAACAGGGTTAAGTCAAATTTAATAGCACTGATATTTTTGTTCACATTTTGAATGTTCATAAATATTTTTGCACATTCAAAATGTATATGGCTCTTGAAACACTTTTAATAAGAGTTTATTGGTATTTTTTTCTCCTTAACCTTGTAGAAAATTTGCTAAAAAACAAAAAAAGATCAGAAATTTTCTTGTTTTTCAACTTCAAGCTTTTTAAAAAATATTGTAACACTTTGATCCTATTTATAAATTATTTTAACTAAATCACTCATATCAAAGGGATGTAGTTAACTTAATGATTATAAAGTAAATTTTTAACTTTGCTTTCATTTATGAATAAATATCTTTTAACTTTTTTTTTCTCTTTATTTTTATTGGTATAATTAATATGGTCAAAATTATCACAATCTTATTTATTATCCTGAAAGTAACTTATAAATAGGACTAAATTTTTTGATCAAAATAAACTTATAAATAAAATCAAAGTGGTACTTATTTGGAATAGTGATTGAAGTCTTCAAAAACAACTTTTTAATCGTTATATACGAAGAAAGAATATGAGAGAAGTTTTATCTCAATTTCATTGAAAAAAAAAAAAAAAAAAGTTGTGGGGTGTTCAAAAGTGATTCCAAACAATAGTCTATAATTTCTAGTTTCGCAACTATCCTTCTCAATTTTGCAAATTTTCTTTAGGGTAAGGTCCTTATTATTTACCAACTAACTTTTCTCACAAACCAATAAAAGTAGTTAAAGTCAATAAAGTTGTTATGATCTAAATAATTTTAATATTTACTAATTTCCCTAAACTCTAATAAATTAAAAAAAAACCAACTACCCCTACTTATGGGTTGTTCAAAAGTAATTCCAAACAACGGTCTATAATTTCAAGTTTCCGCACCTATCCTTCTCAATTTTGCAAATTTTCTTTAGTGTTTTGCACGACTGGCTGCCCTACTTAACAGGAAAAGCTAAATATATTTGGAATGCCCATATATAAGTTGAATGGTTAAAATTTGATTTTTTTAAGAGTTCATATTTTTTTTAAAAAAAATATATTTTAATATGCATATAATTTAAAATAAAGATAAATTCTTAACTATTAAGTTTTTTTTTTTTTCAAAAGTGATTTTTTTATTTAAAAAACACTATTTTAAAGAAATTAAATATGTACTATCCAAATCTAATCGAGACAGTTGTAAATATATTCAACTCTTCCTATTAAGCAAAGCACTTAACAGAAAACAGTTGCTGTTTTGTAAGCTTTTCCTTTTAACTTGCATTTTCTTTTTAGCAATTTACCCCTCACATGAGTGTCTCTACAACTTTCTACAAAATGACTATGAGGACTGCTGCGACTATAGGATACGCACCTCACATGAGAATATGCTTTATGCATCTTTAAGAGAATACGCTTTTTTTTTCTAGCTGGGGTCTGAATATAAAGAAGAATCCAATATTAAAGAGGGACGTCTCATCAAGACTATTGTTTAGTGTACTCTGAAATGAAGGGCAAGAAATGAGAGCTGTGTTCATAGGATTCCAGTAAGACGGCAAATTAAAAGGCATTCCTATGGGGAGAATTAAACAACAGTTCTAATATTAGTTTTATCATGTTTCTTCTAACTATTGGGAGGACGTCTCATCAAGACCATGTTTAGTGTACTCTGAAATGATGGGCAAGAATTTAAAGAGCTGTAGAAAAGTCATTTCAACAAAAAATGTTATATTTGATAGGGATTTACAATTTAAAATTTAAAATCAGCCATGAGACAGCAAACATTTAAACACCTATATTTTAAACATAGGAAGGTAAAGGCATTCTTATTTGGGGAGATTTAAACAACAGTTTTAGGTTTGTTTTATTTCACAAAATTTTGTTTCTTCAAAAAAAACTATTGGGAGAATTAAATGACCGAATTAAATATCATTTAAAGCAACCCAAATCATCCCTCAATTCATAATCTGTTTGCTAGGTGCTTGAGCTGCTATCCCTCCAGCATCACCCTCTCTCCCAATATCTTAAAGTTTTTAATGTTCTGTCCTAAAAATATTAAAAAATAGAGCAATGCTGTTTTTATCATTAAAAATATTAATGTTTAACATTAATTTTTTAATAGTTAATGTTTGTTTTATTACGCTTTGCTCATTTTCAATACTTCTAACACAAAATTGATTTAACCGAGCACACACAAGAAAATTTACCCACTTTTTTTTTTTTTTTGCTTTTCTTTTGGTATAAGAATTTTTATTTTTTAGTGGGTTGATATAACATTTGATCATTTAAATTTTAAATAAGAGGTTTTCATCTCTAAAAAGACAAAATAGTTCAAATTTTTATTTAAAATAATTTAAAGGGAATGAAAATCTCATATTTAAAATTTGAGGGATAAGATTAGGGGTGAGAATATAACCTTATTAAAGGACCTATTTAGGGCCTAATGTTTATTAAAAAAATAAGACCTATTTAAATGTCTGAATATGTAAATAGGCTATGCCTATTTTGTTAAGGCGATGAAGTTTAAATATTAAATAAATATAATTATATTTATATAATATAAATAAAATAATATTTATTATTTTTTATTCTTATATTATAATTTCAAGATATATTCATATAAGTTTTGATAGGCTTTAAGTATATAAAGCCTATTTATGGCCTCCAAGACTTGTAATATGAGGCGCTTTTTAAAGTCTACATTGTAAGTAGGCTTTAAAAATTGTCAAACTTTATGAAGGCGGGGGACCTAAACCTAAAAAGCAATTGGCGCTTTCAGGCCTAGATTTAGGCTTTTTACCCCTATTACAGGTTTAGGCCTATTTAACCACAACCTAAACTGACCTAATTTCCATACCTAGATAAGATTAATCCCTCCAATTAGCCCCTTTTTTCTTTGCTGCATGTTATTACTTTTCCAAGGACGTATTCGGAGGACAGAGGGCAGAGTCTCGCTTTGGTCTTCGAGCAGATTGTACGTTGTGGATTGTGGCGCAAGCCTCCTTCTGATTTTTCATTTTTGAAGCCATTTATTCGTGATTTGATGATATGAGTTCTCCAGAATCTTTATTGTAATTCTAAGGAATTCCATTTCTTCTACTTGTTTTATTATGAATTATGAATAATTATATTTTTTTCCCAAAAACTGGGACTATTTTCTTAAAAACAAGAGTAATAGTTTTAATAAAAAAATATGTGTACTTTTTATTTCATCAGTTAAAAATAATTATATCTTTTGATTTTTAATTAAAAATATAACTATTTTTTTTTCTTATTTTACTCTGTAAATTTATTTCATTTCGTCTCTTCTCAGGCCTTTTCTTTCTTTGTCTTTTTCTGGGGGCCCTTTTTAGGCCCCTCACAAGTTTTGAATGTCCTGCTACCAGCGGTGACAACCCA
This sequence comes from Acacia acuminata, assembly GCA_019022655.1. Taxonomy (NCBI): domain Eukaryota; kingdom Viridiplantae; phylum Streptophyta; class Magnoliopsida; order Fabales; family Fabaceae; genus Acacia; species Acacia acuminata. The sequence continues at coordinate 8,697,259 of JAFJYI010000002.1, forward strand.
GAAGGAAAAACCAGAGCACTAGTATAGTGGCTGCAGGCCAAGGCTCTATCTTTTTCCTCGAGAAAGCTTCAACATGGGGTGGCTATTTCATCTTCTCTTTCTCTGCTTGCTGGGTCTTACTGGTAAGTAACAGTGTGATACTGGACCCTGAGCTTCTATTCTTGTAAAGGTCACATCTTTTTCTATCAATGGACATTTCATCCCCAGAAATCTGTCTTGGATTTATCGTGCAATCTGGGTTTCTTCTAAAACCCTTCTTGTTTCCTGATTCGTAGGTGCTGGTCAAGAATCCATCGAACTCCTGAAACTCTGCGAGACAACCGAAGAGGTCTTACAAGCATCATCTCAAGCTGACCTTCCTGTCGCTGTTTCGGTTAGCCCCAAAGACATCCATGGGGTCTCTAGGAGCATTTTATCAGCTGAAAGTTGGCTCAGGTCTCATGTTCTTACACATTACCCTGCCACGAAGATCACCACCATTGTTGTGGGTACCTCTGTTCTCTGCCAAAGAGACCAAGAACAAGATTCCGGTTTGATTCTGGTTTCTTTGGACAATGTCTATCACTCCCTCAAGAGGTGGGGTTTGGAGAACGAAATTAAAGTTTCTTTTCCTTTATATCTCGACTGCTTGCACCCAAACTCTGCTTCTTACACAGATGATTTGAGAATGGTCAAGCCTCTGGTAGACTATCTCCAAAGTGTCAACTCCACCCTTTCTGTAATTCCACATTCTGATTTATCTCAAATTTCGGATAAAAGCCTGAGCTTGGTGTCTTCTCACTTAGAGTCCATGAAAAAGTTTGGATTTTTCCATCTCAACGACATTAATGTTATGGCCACAATCCCTAAACAAAGAAAACCCATAATGAGAAAGCTTTCGTTTTTGGGTTCCTCCCTCATGAGTAATTTCCTTGTAAGACCAACCCCATTACCGGAAATTGCAGAACCGCCATTACATTTCACTTTTGGTCAGCTTGCTCCTTCCCATGCAGCCACAAAGCCTACGCCTCCATTAGCTCAAATAACTTATCCTCCAATGCCTTCTATTGCTCCAGAACTGCCACCATTCGCTGTTCCAGCCAGTTCTCCTCATGGTTTCAATCTACCTCCTTGTAACCCAATCGACAATGGCTCGCCTCAACCACATATAGGGGTGGTTCAGAAGATGTGGTGTGTGGCGAAGCCTAGTGTTCCAGCAGAAACATTGCAAGAGGCTATGGACTATGCTTGTGGGGCTGGTGGTGCTGATTGTGAGGAGATCAATCCTCAAGGAAATTGCTTTAACCCTGACACTCTAGTTGCTCATGCATCGTATGCTTTCAATAGCTATTGGCAGAAGCACAAGAGAAATGGCGGAACATGCGACTTTGGAGGAACCGCTATGTTGATAAGTTCTGATCCAAGTAAGGATTAAATTTTCGTTTCATCAAATATCAGATTCGTCTAATGATTCATACATTGTAAGAATTATCTGTTCTCTTTTGTTTTGCTAACGTTGGTCGATGTTTGCAGGTTTCCTTCAATGTCGGTTTGTTCTCAGTTAGAATGAGTGATATGTGCTCGTGAAACAAGGCTGTTGACTTTCTTTTGCTTCCATTAGGATTGATTATGATGCTCATGTTAGGTCGCTGCCCTTGAATTTCATTTTGCTGCTAGCTATTGCTTTTATAACTACAATGTCTGAAGAAGGGACGCAGAGAGTTAATGTTGTTCTAACTTTTTGACAATGAGTTCTGGTCTAAGTTTATTAGATGTATGCGATGGAGTGCTTATTTTGTTTTTTATGATATATTCTACTTGGTGATTTTGATTCTTGAAAACTGAGAAATCAGACCCGTTGAGGGACACTAATTGATCAAACTAGCTGCTATTATCTTTCTGAACTATTCATGCCACTTTGAATCTGAAAAGAAGATAAACAAAGTTGCATGGATTAACTCTCATGATTGATACCCATTGACCTAAATAGGGTTCATTCCCTGCAACTAATCCACTCATATGAGATGAATATGGGATACCAAGAAAGCTTATATTGTGCTCTCAAATTACTACGAATTTGTTTCTGATTTGATTCAGCAGAATTGACTAGCAAATCCTCTGTTGGTTTTTTTTTTTTTTTTTTGCTGAGAGATTGATGACAGATTCGTTTCAAACTAAGTTCTAAAATATGTTTTCATGCCCAGGAGTAGGACCTTGTCCTTGTGGTGGCACTTTCATTATTATCCCCCGATTTTGCTGTTACACTTGCCGTTACAATGTTTTCTACTAGCTGTCTCTTTTCGTTTTTGCCCCTTTTCTTTCTAAAAGTGTATGATTGAGAAGAAGGAAAGAAGATTAGTGAAAAAGAACTAGATAACAAGAATAGAATATTCCAGCTCATGAGGAGGGACCAGAACCCATGGCTGTGCGTTTACGTGTACGTATTTTGAGGAGAGACAAACAAAAAGAACCATGAAAAAGATGTGTCTGCAGTATCATCACAATACCCAAGTCAAATTCTGAGTTTTTATTTTTACCAGAAGATAAATTCAGAGTTCTGACGCGTTATTTGACTTTACAACATATTTTTGATATTAGTCCTTGAAACTAGCGTTTCGGATTGGGATTCATTCATTTTCCGAGCAAAAAGATTGGGAAAAAACACAACGCCGTTAGATTAATGAGGTGACAGACATTTAGCTTGGTGAGACCCTGACGTGGCTGTTGTGCAATGAACATGTGGCAACTTATTCATTCTATTGAATTTGGATATGTTTAACAAGAGACGATGAAATAGATGTTCACAAGAACATGCAGTGAGATGTATATACTTGTATGTGAAAAAAACAATCAGTTTGCACTGCTTAACATCTACACTATATTCACTTTTAATAGAAGACCCCAATAAGAGGCTTACTGATGTCACATTATATTAAAATTTTGTAAATAATTTGGTTCCTTCTTCCTCCACATTGAAACCTACATATTATGAGATGATACACATAGGTCAGTGACGAGAGACATTGAAATAAACTTGGATATTTATAATTGATGTAAGTCTCAACTATAAGAATAAGACATGGATAGTTATGAAAAACTGTTCTTAATGAAAGATATTTATAATTGATGTAAGTCTCAACTTAGGCTATGAAAAACTGTTCTTAATCGAAAGATATGTAAATCTCAGCCAGAGTTTGTTCTGTCAGTGAAACTTGCCTCTCCCTACACATAATATTTCTAACTTCCTCATTTAACTCACCATAAGGGTGGCTAATCACATTCTCTCTTAAAATCAGACTATACCCTTGGACATTATCAGTTAGCACAACGATTATTCTCAGGCCCTTGTTCCCCTCCGCCTCCTTTTCGCAAGGATCAAAAAAATAATCTTTAAAGGAGCAACAAAAGTGGACTAATGTACTAAAAGAAAAGGAAGCAAATGGCAAAAACAGGCCTCAGAGTATCTCTGTTCAACATCCCCGTATCGGCTTGACTTAATGGCTTTCATTTGATCTTTCAGCATCACTGTTATTGGAACCATTAGCGTTGTCTTTCTTCTGTACACAAAGCAAAAATATCATCACAAAAACGAGCAAAACAACCACGCTAACCTGTATTAAACCACTCCCGACTAAAAAAAGCAACAAAAGAAAGGGGCAAATCACCAGGCGAAACTCATGTTACATTAATTAGGAATAAAAAGGTTATTTTTCAGACCTCAGCGTACAATAGTGTGCCAATCAATAAGAAAGATATAGATAATTTCTCGTTGTGCTTCAATTTCTATATCTTTGATCTAACATATTAAAAACTCATAGAGAACCCCCTCCCCTAAGGGAGCATCTTGATTTCCTAGACTAGCTGCTATGTCATTGCTATATGGTAGTAATGATTTAAGGCCATTCACTGACAAGCAAAAAATATTGTAGAAAAATTACATTAAAAAAGTACTCTCTAAAACCTCAATATTAATAAATATACTCAACAATCGCATCATTATACCTGAGATTCCAAAAGTTAACAACAAATCACAGTACAGGCTTTTCTACAACAAATATCAATAATCTTAGTGGATTGATAATTGATTTAAAATATTGAAAAAAAAAAAAAAAAACGGACCTTTTCAGTTATACCATGTACAGACATGACTTCGTAAAGCTTTTGCATAAGCATTTCCTCTTCCACCTACAAGAAGACCTCCAGCAGTCAGGGATTCAAAGATCATATTATAACAAATGAGTTTGTGATTTAGCATGGGAGTAGATCGAACAAGAAGCTGATAAGTAAACAATAGAAGTGGCTCAAAGAAAAATGAGGGGAAAAAAGCTTCAAAGATCAACAAAGCCCTCAAATTAATAAATATACAAATCTCACCAGCTGAAAAATAAAAAGTACAGTGTCAAATTAAGTCTAATCTGAATAAACAGATATCAAGCTTCAACAAAATAGAGAAAACTTTCACCCTTCTCTTGATAATAATGCAAAGAGTATGGCAGGTAGATATTGTAATTGTAAACAACGTAGAATTACAAGTCCTAGTTACAGGAGAACTGAAAGAAAGCAAAATTTTGGAAACATAAGAAACCTGAAGTTTTTGCAGCTCGTGAAACATTAAGGTGTGAGATTCCGTGAGAAACTCGTTCTGCTTTTCCAAATGCCTGTTAATTACATGATTAATAAGCCTTTTTTTCCGCTAAAATGATTAACAAACCATTTGATTCAAACAAAAAGGCCAAAATAAATGTTAAGAGCATCGGTTCAAGACTTGAAGGATTACTTCAGCAAATATGCGCAGTGCTTCGGGTCAAGCTGTTCAGGCTCCATTCTAAAAGCCAGCAATAGTTTAATCGAGATCAGAAAAAAGGACAACACTTAATAGCAGCTTGTGTTCTTCAAACTTGAAAACCCAAACGAAGACATTACATCACCAGACGGCACTGGCTTTCCCTCTGCAGTTCGCAGCAGGTTTGAAAGCAGTGGAGGTCGCTTGGGCCGGGCTGAAACCGAAGAACTTTTTTGGGCTTTGAAAATAGAACCTCAATTAAGCTTGCTATATCAGGCCCATAATGAACCTAAGCCCAATGTGATCCAGATTTTTCATTTTCTTAATGGAATTTTATTTTGGAAATTTTAAAATATCAAATTAGTGATTTCTAACTAAAATGAGTTGTTGACTTATTATCAAATGTAGTCAATGCTTTATTAATTATAGGAACCAAACCTAATTTTAGATTTTGAAAGTTTGGATGTCTTTTTCTTGCAATATTTCCCTTTTCCTTTTTGATTGATTCTAAATTTTGTATGACTTAACCCAAAATTTTCTAAAACAAATGACTAAAAATTATATAAAAATTACCAATGAGGTTAGGTGTAACAAGAGTGGCTAGTCTCTTATAATGTGTTGAACAAATATTTGAATTCTCCACATTTATTGTTTAACAAAGATCTCGAACAAAATTATATCTAATGGGGAAATACTTGTGATTAGAAAAAAAAATATATAACATGAAAATTAAATGTAACTCAAATTTAAAAATAATTAGCGTTCAAACATTAAAAGAATTGTTTGAAGATTTGAGCTAGCGTTTACTCTAAAATAAAAGGAAATCAATGAGACATAAATATTTTTAAGAACTACCCCTCTTGTCTTTAGTGTAGGACATAATTAGAAATCGATATTGATTCTAAATATAAAATCTATTTCATATTTTTATTCATTTCTTTCTAAACTAACCCTATTAATATCTCCCCAATAATAAACAAATAGGAGAGTGGAGGAGAGAATTTGGGAAGATAATTATGATATTTTAGAACATACTAACTAATTTAAATAATATCTTTAGTATATTTAAACTAGTTAATTAGATGTTACATCAAGGACTAGAAAAGTATGAAAGACAAAATACAATGTTCAAAAAATCTGATCACCCTATAACGACCTTATAACCTACTGAGATAAAAGTTTATTTGAGAGTGGAAAAACACAGGCTTGGTCCCATTTATAGTGCCTCCCTTTATTTTAAAAAGGGTAAATCCAATATATTGAGTTATGAGTTGTCAGTGACAGAGAATCTCTGAGAATATAGGAAGCAATGATAATATTGCAAAAATGGAGCTAATTATGGCCTCTTTTGGGACGGGTTTATTGATGATATTCCATTTCAAGCTTCACGATTCGTGATCATACATAAACATGATGATGCAAATTAAATGCACCTTTTCGTTTTAGTTTTTTTTTTTCAATATATATATTTTTCTTTCACATGCAATGGAAGCATAAAACTCCGAGATACGCATACGAGTAACTCACTAGAAAATGTCAGACTGAGATATGAAGCGCATTACAGTTACGTATCGCCTTTAGACGTGCTGTACATGCTTTTGTATTCAGTATTCACAATGAACAACGCAACGTATAGCCCATGGCTTCCAGTGAGCAGAACAACCAAAGTAACTGCAATCTTTCTCTGTGCAAAATTTTTATGATAAAGTAGTAATGACTCTGAAAGGAAAATGGATATGTATCCAAAATTAGGCCAACTTTGAACAATAGAGAATAGGTTTTAGGTACAGTTTTATCAATAATACGATTTGGAGACAATGGTTGGTGAATAGGCACTTTCAGACAGAAAAAGTTAAATAATAAGCCAAAGAAGAAAAGGCAAAAGCCTAACTTTGATGAGAGAATTGTGGGCACCGTTTAGTGCCGTGGCTTCAATCTCGAAAGCTATATATCATTCACACACACTTGGCTCAAACCTAGCTATCTAAGCTAGGGGACCTAAAGTTTAGGTGTAATCCTCTATATATAAACCTAGGATTCTTTAATTTCTTGGTCAAAGCAATGACCACGTACGTAACTAGCTAAATCATTCATCATTCAAAGAAACTCACTATTTCTGGTTCAACTCCAATGGATCTTTCAAAATTGCATCTTCTGTTTGTTTCGTGTCCTCTTGCGTTATTAATCTCCCAATCCCGTGGACAAAGGAAGATTCTTGACATTTGTCTTTTGGCAGCTTCCACATGGAAGTACGTTAATACTTCTCATCACTCAAGTCTGACTAAAAAATCTGATTAGTTCATTTTTATGGTTTGCAACTTTAAAAAGTCTACGTTATATCTATATATGTGCATGCCCTTCAATAATCAAATTGGCCGAAAATTTTAAGCAGTGGTGTCAAGTACATATATATACTTGATTAGCTGAGAATGACAGCCACTGAGATTGGTAGATATTTGAAAATGATGTTTTCGTCGCCAAATCATTACACCCATCTCTCTGTGCCCGAATTTTTTTTTGCCTTATGTTATGTTCTCTTATCTCTCTAGAATATATTTGATTGATCAAACACATTCATTGAACTTCTCTCTGTACGTACCAAAGAAGAATATTACATATTCCATTATTCCTCCCTACTGGCAGCTAGCAGCAGATGATGAGATTAACGTTAATTAACTGGCCATTAAAACAGTGACTTTTAATTAACTCTTATAATTAGTTCATGTCGATCTCTAAGCAATTATTAGTCGTCATTAGTAAAAGTTCCTCATGGAACTTGCTTGATAATGAGAATCAAAGGCCATGTGCCTTGTGATAATTACTGAAACCTCAGCATCAAACCTAGAAGACCCTTCTCGGCGGCCACTTTAAAATAGATAATCCCTGTCTATGAGTTGGAAATTTATATATATATCCACCACATACGATTCCCTAAGCTTTGCTTTTGAGCATGCCCTTTTTTTTTCTGGACTTGCTCCATTACTTGTACCAAAGGTGCCCTTATACTTTGAAAAAAAACTATTATGTGTGCCCTTGATTTAAGGACACTGATCAGGCTTGAATGGTCCCCTACTCCTCAAGTTAGGCATTTCAGTTTGAGCTGGAAAGATGGTTTCTTTTGAAAAAGTTAGAAAATAATGTTGAGCACAACCATCAAATGGCATAACTCAAAATTCCACACATTGTTTGGATCAATAGATAAATGCACAAGCCATCTTATCCACAATGTTCTTTTTACGTTTTTTACGTTATAATTGACAAGTCGGGTGTATATCGGCCGGCGAACTCAAATAACTAAATACTATCAGCGATTTTTAAAATTTGGAAATTTTATCCCAATTGTTTAACTCTTTGAATAATGTTATTTATTGTCGTTAACTATATATCAGATAGTCTACCAGATCTTTTCTTCATATTATTTAGACAAAAACCCGACAAACTTTATAAGTATATAATCTTGATCAAGACTCTGCTAATAACGTGCTTTATTATTATAATTCATGTAGCGACAGTTTTTCAGGAATCTATCTCATTTTCTTGTAGATCCTACAGGACCAAACTGTTATTGTTGCATCACCATCTGCATAGGATGCGAGAGAAAACGTAATTCTTTTTTCTCTTTCTGAGTATTTTGGGGTGAGTGAGAAAAACGTAGGGTGACATTATTATTATTATAAGCATCATGCATGTGATTAGGCAGTTTCTGCGTTTTCATCTGAATTTCTGGGGAAAAGAATCTTGATGGAAGGGAGAAAAACTGTAAAGAAATGAAAAGGCATTATCATGGGGATGTGGTAGAGAAAGCGATCGAATACGATAAAACCAAGTGACAGCCTTCTCTATTTTATTATATATTTGGCATCGGAAGAAGCATATCAGAGCAATGCATGTGGGGTGATTGGCCAAGGAAAAGCATTGTGGTCACAATATGACCAATACTGTGCTGATCAAACCAATGCAACCTGAAATTCGTCAGATTATTTGCATTATGATGAAGGGAGGGAGATGAGCCAGGTATTTATTCATTGAAGTTAGGAGAACAAGTATAATTTTTACTTGTTTATTTAATTGGCTGCAAGAGAAAAACCCAGGTAATAATATGATGGCCATGTGATAAATTAAATTACTTCTTACAAAATCCAAAGTCTTGTAGTTTAGAGGTATGGATGCTCTTCTATAAGAAGAAAATTTTGGGTTTAATCTCCCTTTTAACTCATGTTTTTAGCGTCTGCTCTTATAACTTTAAAGAAAAGTCTTTAGAAGGAGGACTTGGTTGTGTTAGAAAATGCCATGATTAGTAGTATGTTTCTTGGCAAGATATATTTCGTGCATGCAAGATATGGCATGTCTAATCTGTTCTAAATAATATATATTGTATGAACGGGGATTCCTCATAATTTATCATATCAAAACTAAACGTATAACCTCAATTTAATTTATATACTTTATAATTTAATTATTTTCATTATAAATCTAAGAGTTTGTGAGCCAAAAAAATCTAACGGTAAACCTTGTAAAATTAACCCAAAAAGTAAATTAAAATATATAATAATGAAGAATAATGGGAAGTGCATGATTCTTGAGGAAGAAAGCAAAGAGAAATAGAGTGGTCCTTTTGTACAAAATGGGTTCAGAACGGAGCACAAAAAAAAGTGGCGCCTGTCAGATGGGCGTGCGCTACATAACATTTCATTGCATGCTGCAATCTCCATAGTGGTAGTGGTGGGGGCCTCGTGGTGGTGGTGGTGAATCGGTGGTATTCATCATTTCAACTTTCAAGTGCCAATTTTCTCCATTTCCGAGCTACATACAACTCAATCGGCCTTCTTCATTCACTCACTTCCAAAGTGTAAACAACTAAAAATATCCCTACTTTTCCAAATTTTAAATTTTTTCAGTTATGTCTCCTTTAAAATAATATAGCGCTGTAGTTCAATTAAATGCTTTTGTTTTCTAGCTCAGGGGAGGAGTTGGGAACGAAGGTGCTGATTCAAAGGCTCTGAAGCGCAGAGAGAGAGAGAGAGAGAGAGTTGTGTGTGGGAACATTCTGAGAGAGGTTGGCCTTTTGTGTTTGTGTAGTCGTGGAGGGTGTCAAAGGTGAAGAGGAACAGCTCATCTTTTTTTGAAGGTGATCTTTTGGGTTCGGTTGGGTTGTTTCTGTGATATGTGGGGCTCTCTATGAATGCATTCAACTTTATGTTTATTGTGGTGCCCCCATTTCAGATCTCTCACCCTTATTGGACCTCCCAAGTTTCCTCCTTGTATTCCTCTCTTTGTCCTTCAATATCCTTCCCTGCTCTCTCAAATATTGCGCTGTTATGCTTCACCTTCGATTCATTTCTCTTCTTGTTATATTTTTGCCTATTTCGCTGCTTCTTTACATCTTCTAGTTCTGCGATGTTCATTCGGTTGATTTCTCTGCAGGTTTCTTAATCTAGATTCTGATAAAAAGGTTCCTTTTTTCCTACCCATTCTTTAAAATTCAACACAGGAGCCTTTTTTTTTTTTTTTTTTTTTTTCTTTTTCTTTTTGTTATCTCCACTGGCTGCAAAATTTTCGGTTGCGAAACGTGTACGACGATCTTTGGCCAGAAACCATCAAAATTGATGCCTTTTGTCTGTGATGTTGGGTGGTTTCCCCTCCTCAAAAACTCATACCGAGATATGCTTGTCTTGTATTGCAGGTTCTATGGCTTTTAACGGAGGGACAAAGCTGAAACGTGGCTAGCGAAGGAATGTTGATCATAGGATTTTGGGGGGTTCCTAAATTCTAAAAACTGTGTGGACCAGAAAAAGGGTCGTCTAGCTTTGCTCATGTCTTGACCCCGTTGGGAATATAACAGAGAGAAGGAAGACTCACTCAAACATAAAATAAATACTATACTAGGCGGTGGTGTCAGTGGTGAACAAGTGGGGGTGTCTCTGGTTTTGAGAAAATCTATATAAGTTCGAGGTTACTCTGTTGGCAATGTCCCCCTAACATGACCATATTTGCCGGACTCATTGGGTTGTGTTGCCAATTTAGTAAGCAATCTTTTCTTTGAGTCCCTTCCATTCCAAGTAAAATATTTACACAGAAACGAAAACCCCTTCCACCTCCTCTTACTGGCCTTGGTTTCTGGGAAAGATTCGGTCATACTAGGAAATTATACTCATAATTCTATTTGATACATCTTCCCTCTTCCTGAATTTTTCCAACTTCCTCATATTCCTTTGTTATATCCATAAACTTGGGTCTGAGTTTCTTAGCCGGAGAGTCGCTTTTTGGGTTTACGTTGGCGATAGCTGAACCTGGGGATTGGATTCAATAGGGAAAACGGACCCACCTTTACTTTTCTTCAGCCAAGATGAAGTTTATGAAACTTGGATCTAAGCCTGATTCTTTTCAGACTGATGGCGATAATATCAGGTGTGAGATCTATGCAAAATTTACTTTTCTATTTAGCTCTTGCTCAGAATTTGCATAATGGGTCTGTTATTGCTCTTATGGCCTTTCATTTTCTTCGGAGTTCCAGTTTTGGCTTCTTTTAGTTTGTATCCTATTCTGATTTCAATGTTCTTGTGCCTTATTTCAATGCCAGTTGATTAGCATGCTTTTATTCTGAATCAGTTCATGCTTTGTACCATTGTCTTGGTGGAACTGCAAAAAAATAAAATAGACATAGACGCGTGCCCAGCAAATTAGTACAAATATGGATGAAAGCAGCTATTGCTGTCGGAGAATTATTCGCAATCGAAATCTACATATTGATCCCACTGAAATTTGACTTTTATTACAAGTACCAGATTGGGCAATTATCTTTATTCGTCAAATAGATAGCTTGAAGATGCTCTGTTCCAGAATTATCATGTTTTCGACATCTACTTACTGATCTTCTGTTCTACTTCACAGTAGTTAATCAGCTCAATTGTCTTTAGTATTTTCACTCAAGTGTATTCATCATTTCTTCTTCCCTATCATATTTTGAGCAAAGCAAAGGGGAATAGCCTTACTGAAAATGATGTTACCATAAATGTAGGAGTTTTTGGGTATCTGTGTCTATACAAATAACATAGCTCAGGGGAAACTGATGGAAGTAGAATATTTGTTTCAAGCTTTGTGTTTTTTAACTTATGCTATTGTGTGCTTTCAGCGGATAGAGAAAAAGAGACAGTTCTTCCCTTTGTGTATTTGTATTTTAAATATGTACAAATTGGAAGTCTTTGCATCTACCTTAGGTCCAGCATATTATATTTTTTCTTTTTCTTTTGCTATGTTTTTATTATTTAATTTTGTTTCTTTCTTTTCTATTCTTCTTGATTCATTGATTCCTTGAAAGTCACATGAACTGACATATATACATGCAGGTACGTGGCGACTGAGTTGGCAGCTGACATAGTCATTAATGTTGGAAATGTAAAGTTTTATCTTCATAAGGTAAGAAATCTAAATTCAGACTGTTTGACGCCTGTGAAAGGAATTTGAGGGAAGGGAAAGATGAGGAAAAATAGTTTTCGTTTTGTTTGGTTGGATGACAAAGTGACTGTTTTAGAAAGAAAACTTCTCATGTTTATGACAAAGAACTTTCCTATTCCAATTCCCTTTTGTACCAAATAGGCCCTTTAAGTGTTTTATTAGTCTGATATATAGCTGAGACAAGAAGCGAGCCTGTAATTTTTCTTGTCAATTAGTGCTTCTTTCCCCTTTTACTAAAAGGGAGTTCAGTAGTTTATTTTGGAGAAAAATGACTAGCTTTATGTTTGCTTCTTACATTTCATCAAATTAAAAGGGTGGAAAATAGGTGCTTTTCTAAATCAATTCCATGGAAACTTTACTGTAGGATGTAATTATGTTTGTGCTCTGAATCATTCACTTGACAAGGGTGTTTGAAAAATATTAATGATATAACCAATTTTCTCATTCCGTTTAGTTCATTTTAATAATTGCAGGTGATAATTGATTGGTAAAAAAGTTGATCTCTTCTGCATGTTTTTTTCTGGGGGCCAGTTGTGACCTTATTTTGATTAATACCTGCAGTTTCCTCTTTTGTCCAAAAGTGCACGCATGCAAAAGCTGGTTGCAAACACCAACCTGGAGAACAATGATGAAGTCAACATCCATGACATTCCTGGAGGTCCTGCTGCTTTTGAAATATGTGCCAAGTTCTGTTACAGTATGACAGTCACTCTCAACGCATACAATGTTGTCGCGGCTCGTTGTGCGGCAGAATATCTTGAAATGTATGAAACTGTTGAAAAAGGCAACCTTATCTACAAGATTGAAGTTTTCCTCAACTCGAGCATTTTCAGGAGCTGGAAAGACTCAATTATTGTTCTACAAACCTCCAAGTCTCTTCTTCCATGGTCTGAGGAACTTAAGGTAGTAAGCCATTGCCTTGACTCAATAGCTAACAAGGCTTTAATGGATCCATCTAAAGTGGAGTGGTCATACACATACAACAGAAAAAAGCTCCCACATGAAAATGGTAATGATCCTCAGTGGAACGGTGTGAGGAAGCAGCAGACGGTTCCAAAGGACTGGTGGGTGGAAGACCTCTGTGAGCTCCAACTCGATCTCTATAAGCGCATCATAACTACAATTATAACTAGAGGCAATGTTTCCAGTGCCGTGATTGGAGAAGCTCTAAGCGCGTATGTTTCAAGAAGGTTGCCGGGTTTTAGCAAAGGTGTGATCCAGGGTGGTGATGTCATGAAGTATAGATTAGTGTTGGAGACAATTATTCGGCTACTACCTGTGGAGACAGGCAGTATCTCCTCCAGTTTCTTGTTGAAGTTACTGAGATCAGCTATTCTTTTGGAATGTGAAGAGTTGGAGAGAACAGAATTGATGGGGAGAATAGGCCAGCATCTTGATGAGGCTACAGTGGCTGATCTTTTGTTTAGGGCTCCTGCGGGTGAGACAACTATGTTTGATGTTGATACAGTGCAAAGGCTAGTTGAAGAGTTTGTGGCATACGAACGAAATGCACAGTCTGATTCTCTGATGGAAGAAGAATTACAGGAGATCAGAAGGCCCAGGATAATATCAGAGACATCCAAGGTTAAGGTAGCAAAGCTGGTGGATGGCTACTTAGCTGAGATTGCTCGTGATCCAAATCTGCCCGTTTCAAAATTTGTTAATCTTGCTGAGTTGGTGTCAAACTTCCCATTACCATGTCACGATGGCCTTTATCGTGCTATTGACATGTATTTAAAGGTGAGGACCTCATACTTGTCCAATCAGGTTTCAGCTACTTGTTCTTCATCTTCATTCTCATCTGTTTGTCCTTGTTATATTAGCTGAGGTTCCTAATATACAATATTTAATATTACTCACCTTACCTCCTCCTGGCTTGGGAGATATTCCATTTGGTCAAAAAGGATGAACTCTAAAAACTGACATGATTTGTTTTGTTCATATGTTGTTTGATGATATCTAGTACTCATCCAATAAAAGTACCACTAAAGTTTTCAGAACTGACTTTTGATTGTTACCTTCATAAAAGAACAGTTACAGTGCAACACCGTTCAAACAAGTTCCTCAGGCTTAATTGGCTTATATGTGATGCAGGAACACCCCGGGATCAGTAAGAGCGATAGCAAAAGAATATGTAGGTTGATGGATTGCAGAAAATTATCTGCAGAAGCCTGCATGCATGCAGTGCAGAATGAGAGGCTTCCCTTGCGTGTTGTCGTGCAGGTCCTCTTTTTCGAGCAGCTGAGAGCTTCAACATCGTCATCGGGCCAGAACACTCCTGACCTGCCAGGGTCAGTTAGGGCCTTGCTTCCCGGTGGATCTCACGGCAGCTCAAGGTCTACCACGACCAACACTGAAGATGAATGGGATGGTGCAGCAGAAGACATGAAGGCTCTCAAAGGAGACAACGGACGAGGTAGTGATATAAACAGCAACGATAGCAGTAAATGCAATGGCGAAAATGTTGCTGCAGGAAAAACAAAAGGTTTCCGTATATCAAAGAAAATATTTTCTAAGATTTGGTCTGGCAAAGAAAGAAATGGCGGCGAGATCACAAGCTCTGATACTTCTGAAAGCCCTGCTTCTACCGTTGTTGAGGAAACAAAGTCCACCCCATCCAGAAGTAGGAGACACTCTGTATCTTAAAAAAACACGCTTGCCATTCAATCATTTGTATAATCGTCTCACTCAAAAAGGTAGCAGTAGGTGGAGCTAGGGCTTACTGACATCAATCTTGCACTTGGTTCGTCCATGGAAGACTTGGAAAGTACTGTGAAGCACCAGGAAACGTGTTGAATGTGGCTGTATAATTTTCCCAGTTCCTGTTTGTCTTTGTTGCAATAGAGAAGGGCCTATAACACTGACCCGGTTTTGTTGTACCATAATGAAAAGGAATGTCCATTATTTTGCTTTGTACCTCTCTCCTTTCTCCCCCTTTAATCCCTCAAAATGATCAGTTTCCTTTTCTTCAGTACAAGTTTTTATGTTTTGACCCAAAAAAAAGTACAGGTTTTTATATAATAATCAACTTGTTATTCCGAAGTTTTTGAGGGGAAATTATTCAGGCAAAGTTAATAATATCAAAGGAGAATGACATATAAGAAGAGCATCACCAAAATCTGCTTATAATTTCAGATGAGGATTCATTAGATTCTACAGTAGTTTGCATTTAAGTTAAGGTGTTTGGAAACCATCAAAATGTTTCTGAAGTTATTTTTTTAAAATCGAGACAAAACTTTTCTCACATATTTATTTTTTAAAATTGTAAAAGATATTCTCTAAAAATTAATTCAAACGGGTAAACCCTTTTTGATTTTTACTTCCTGCTTTCTTTCTGTTTCTGGGCCAAGTGATCAGCCAGGCTTAACATAGTATTTCCGAAAATCCAAATAAGCAAGCAGGCTCATGTGCCAGTATTGGCATCATAGGATGGTCAATTTTCTAATGGGCCATCTATTTATAGCAGTATATCAGATTCGCTAGCTCATTCAATTAACAGCTTCCAGGTTTATACTTTAGGGTTAAATTATTATAGATTAATTATTTACGTAAGCAGTTCACCTACCACATATATTCATAGTTAAGTCATCTATTACAACTTGTACTTATTAATTGACCCTTTAAAAAAAAAAACCAACCAACCAACTTTTTCCAAGCTGCTTCGACCCTTTTAAATTCTTAATGTGCAAGACTCCATTGACCTGACAAGAAAAGCGTGGACTTTTAATTTAATAACGGCGCATGATTAGGAGTTAGGACGAGTTATAACAGGCCAGTCAAAGTAGGTAATTCTGCCTTGGATTTATGCTATATTTATATATCAATATGAACTAAATTTTTTTTAGATCCCTGTTGAAGTTGAACCCATTCATGCATGTGGACCTTTGTATAAAATATTTATGAGGAACTTTTCGCAGCATTAAATTGAAATAGAAAAAGAAAAGATGACTCCTCCAAGATAGATGGTAATAATTAAAAGCCGTTGACGTAGAAAAGAAGCGAAGCAGACAAAAAGGATGCAGTGTGATTAATCAGGCATTTGTCAATGCTCATTAACGTTCTCATCATCATCATCTTCTTCTTCTTTTAACTTAAACCCAGCTAGGTAGCCAGTAATAAGTCAATGAACTAACTCAGGCTATATAAAATAAGATAAGATGCTCACAGACAAAAGTAGAAAAACACTCCAAACAACTCCTCTGTTCTCTCTTTTGACAATGAACTAACGTTCAACCCTTTTATTAATTAGTTTACACTGGTAATTGACCTTTTGCTGTTGCTGCATCTGAAATGGGAATCTCTACTCTTTTTCTTTTTTAAATTGGCTTTGTTTTTTAAGAAATATGGATAGTTACATGTGCGATGACGAAAGCTAATATTGTTGCTTAGTTATATTATTTGCTTAATATAACTTGGAGCTTCGTGGGCAACAACACTATGATTTCAATTAATGTATTTTAAGATTGAGTTTCCTGGTAGTCTTCACTTACTTACATGGAACCCAGACATGAACTTCTCCCGAATGATTTTAATATTAATGCATGACATTGCGACGCGTACATATATATGCATGTGTGTATGTATTCAACGATTTTCTTTTTGTGCCAACATGTATTAATCGATATTATTTAATACTTTAAGAATATTAATGTATGTATTTTTTTCACTATGCATGGAGCAAAAAAAATATTTTTATTTTTTATTTTGAATTAATTTCTTTTGAAAACAATGAAGAAAGAGATTACTTTCATAAGATAGGTTATTAGCTTTGTAATATAGCAATAATTAGGTCAGGGTAATCAATCCTAACTGATAAGGTTTAGCGTTACATTAAGATTTTCCACTAATGGATGTCCAGGTCAACCAAAAAAAAAAAAACCAGACTATTGGATGTAGGTACAAATTGCCTGGTCAATCCATACCTGCCCCTGTGATCCATTGACTAGGAAATTCAACGAATTATCCTAAACGCCATCTCCAACATATATTTTTCTCTTCTGTGTTGGGAATTAAAAGGCTGATATTTTCCCATGTTGAAAAACAACATTACTGATTAATTATAACTGTACAGTAGATCTAGGGAAAATCCTCTTGTTGCAAAAAAACCCAAAAAAAACTTAAGAATCTGACCATCCCAAAAACATTACTGATTAATTAACTATAACGTGTAAGAAAATTGTTGTAAATGTAAATTTTTAATGAATTTATCTAAGGATTAATCTTCTTGGGGTTTTTTTTTTGGCTTTAAACGTAGATCTAACTACTCTTCTTTGGCTTTACTCATTTTCTTTTCTCATTGTTTTTCTACTTTATCATTATTGGATTAAAATCTAATAGTCTATATTTAATATCTTATAAAAACATTATTATAACAAAAAGAAGGGTTAGGTATCAATTTTGTATCTAAAGTACACTGCCCATGAACAATTTTGCCCTCGAAGTTTTCGGCGCTTGAATGTTGCTTTTTCGAAATTTAAAAATATAGCAATATTGCTCCTCTGTTAACAACCCTCAACGTTCTATGGTTGTTAACGGAGGGGCAACATTGATACGTTTTTAAACTCCAAAAACAAAATTGCTACGTTTTTTGGAATAATATTGCCTCTAAAGTCTAAAAACGTCAACCCTAACGATACGTTAGGGTTGTTAACAGAGGGGCAACATTGTTATATTTTTAAATTTTATGGACAAAATTGCTCCTGAACATGTATTTCCAAGACAAAATTGATACTTGACTCTAAAAAGAATGATGAAAAGGAAATGGAGAAAGAAATATTAGATATGGATTGTTAATTTTTTATCGAATGATTGTGAAGGAGTGAAAAAGATGGAAAAATAAATGGAGAAAAATGAGATGCATTGTTATAGGCACGTGTAGGGATGTCTAAGAATCGGTTCAAATTGGTTAAAGGTCAAAAGGTCGGCCCGATATGACCTCGGGTGGAAAAATCTAAGGTCAGTCGGATGGACGGAGCGGATGGACCGCAGTTTTCTGGACCCAGTTTTTTTTCCCTTTTTTTTTTTGCCTTCTTAGGATGCACTATTTTAGCTCTGATTTCACCTGACTTCCAAAAGTAATAAAAAAATGACATAATGAAAAGTTATTCCTATAAATTAAAAGCCACATTAGGATGTCAAAACTCTAATAAATGACTCAACGTAGTGGTAATTTTTTTAAAAAAAGAAAGAAAAAAAAAGACCTCGGGTTAAACCGGACCAGTCCAGGGGGTCTAAGTCCCTGGACAAAATCCAATCCAACCCGAACAATTTAGTTCGATCCAGTCCGATCAAATTCTCATTGACCAATTTTTTTTTACCTTAGATCGGATCAGGTCGGACCTGACCAACCATATCTCAGATTTTTTTGGACAAACCTAGGCACGTGGATGCTAGTGTTTCATTTGTATTTGATGGGAGCTGTTTGATTTAAGTACATGTGAAAAAAGACAAGGATGGGCGAAACTGTGGCGTATTTATGGTGATGGGAAAACACACAAAAGTAGACAAAACCAAGAGGGAAAAAGGCAGTGTCATTTCGAGAAGTGTCTAGTGATGGGATTTTCTACAGAAGGAGAAACATAGCACCCCCAAGTTACTGAGAGTGAGAGAGAGCTAGTGTGGGGGCGTGTGAGAGAGAAAGTGACGTAAGCATTTTGTATTGGTATGTCATTGTTGATTGTTCTAGTTGAGATTGGATGAGATACTTTTCGAGATTCAGTCTACTTTTTAAAAAATAAAAAATAAACGACGCTAAATCGAAAAGCAAGTTGTGTGATGGAACCGCGAGTGGGGGCCTGTTTGAACAGTAAGGGTAAAAATAATCAAGCTGTGGTTTTTTCAAGGATTATAGTCCAGATTGGTCAACAAAATATTACGTTAAAAGTACATGGATACAAAAATGTTTTGATGGGAGTAAAAATATCAATGAATAATTGAAAAAGAGAAAAATTACAAATGAATAATTTAAAACTTAAGCGAATAGACCAAAACAGAGATTGTCTACTTTCACGGACTTAAATTTTTCATTGGTAATTTTTCTCCCTTTCAATTGTTCGTGGGTATTTTTGCCATCTTCAAAATATTTTTGTGTCTGATGCTACTAGTGTAACACTTTGATGATTCAACTGCACCTTAACCCTTTTTCAAATAAGCATTTAGGCTAAAAGCTACTTTTAAAAAGAAGTCAATAAACCCTTGCTTTTTATAGTGCAGATGGGTTTCTACAACAACCAATCTAAATATAAATTATATTTAAAATCTGATTTTTATTTTATCTTAAATTTTTAAAAGTCAAATTTTTTAAAAAGTCTGTTAATCAAAATAAAGCCATTAGAAATAAAAAAAAAAAAAAAAAGAAAAAGAAAATGAGGGAGTGAATGGAGAATGGCACTATGAGAAAGAAGGAAGGGGAGTGCCACGTGGAGTTCACATGAAAGAGTTGCCGCAATGCACCTATCTCAATCACACTCACACCTGTAATCGCCAGCCATTATAATCATTTCAGTGCATTCCCCGTGAAAGTGTTGGGATCGCTGTTCATTTCAGTAACTCTCACTTTTATTAATCAACCAACCATATACTAATTACCCCTCTTATTATTTACCACCTCATTTCTATGTTCATTTACCCCACAATCACGCCAATTCCAAATTATCCAAATAAAAGCACTTGTACTGATCTGAGTGTATGAGTAGACAAGGGTTCCTCTGTGTGTGTGTGTGTGTGTGTATATATATCTGGTGGTGCAAGTACGTTGCTTGCGGACCCATTTGCTTTCTCCGGATTCCACCACATACATTTCCATTTTGCCATAATACACTATTTTCCGAATCAGAATCGTGTGCGCCGTTTTTCCTCAGGATGGTTTCCTTTGCGTCTCCGGCGACAAATGAAAATGATAGTATTTATACTCTTTAATCCTTTTTAATCCCCATTTAGTTCTTTTTATAAAACACTTACTTGTTTTCAAGGAACATTAATTATTTTTTTTCATATATGCCCCTAATAAATAAGGGTAGTGAGTGAGAGTAACAATTATTATCATATTAGACTTTAGTGTAATCAGTAAAAGTAATATTGAAAGTAACTTAAATTGTACGCTAACTTTATTAACTTTAACTGTTTTTATTGGTTTGTGAGAATTATTAGTTAGTGGCTTATAATAACAACTAAAGAGAGTATATATTTATATATATAGATGGATGTTTGGTTTAACTGGGTCAAAACAATAAAACTTAATTATTTCGTGCTTGTCTACGTATATATTTTATTCAAAGAAAAAACTAGGCAATATAATGAACTTGCTTATGAGAGCTTATGTTCCACAATTACAAGAAAGCGCGTCCTAACAAATAATATATACGCAAGACTAAAAATATGATGAGGAATGAAATTAAATAATGGGCACCATTTGATTCCCACTAGCTAGCCTCATTAAGAAAGATACTAGGAACCCAATAAAACAAAGTTGGCCAGGATAAGGTCCCCACCCCTGCGCATATTATCAAGCACACAAGATATAGTCCCTAAAAAGGTCCTTTAACAAAAGGCTTCAATTCGCGACACGGACAAAACACACCCCAGGATATTCGAGAGAAGGGAGGCCTTCCTTTCGCATGCATTTATTTCAATTAATACACTCGTAATTATATTTTTTTAAAAATATATCATATAAAGCAAAAGTCGAAAAGACGATAGGTAAACAACACTAGATCATGAAAGCTGCGTTTGGTTCAAAGAGGATCTAAAAAGCCACATCCATTTACAAAAAGCCAGCTCTCATTCAGATAAAACTAGAGGCGGGATATTCTCTCTCCTTTACAAAAACACCCGCACTGATAATTCCCAATTACAGGAACCCCCAACAAAGGATTAAAAATAACAAAAATAACAAAGACTAATCAGCGAATAGTAACGAAAAAGGTGTGGGCTCTGCTTCTTGTTTCGCTTGGGGGTCACTAGTAATTTGGAATCATCTTTGGTCGCTTTACTAAGTCAGAGTTAAACCTCTCTGGGGTCAACAAAAATGGACCAACCGGGCGGAGATTTGGTCCAGTCACCCACAGAGCCGTCACTGTAGTCTTCCCCGAGCCGCTTGATGCACCACAAATCCTCATCGCAAGATAACATCTTCCAGTGTGGTATCCCCAACTTTAGGGGATCGCGGCTCGACACCTCCGTCGCCACCACCCCACAGCCATGTTCCTTGGCCAGGTTATGTGCGAACCCACACAGGGCCTTCACCATCTTCACCGCTTCTGGGCCCTCGCCTCCCAGTCCGTACATGAAGTGGAATCCGAACGGCCTGAAGAAGTTCGGGACCGACGGCAGTCTCAGAAACGGCAAGGCCCGATCCACTATTCGGGTCGTTTTCGCGAGGGTGCGCTTCACGCGCGACGCGCCCCGCACCTCGAGCGTGAACACGTCCTTGCAGTTCCACACGCTGAGCACTGCCCAGGACTCCGGTGGGTCCGACAGGAAGCGATCCAACCCGGGCCATGTCTCTGCGAGGTAGGACCCACTAGGGACGGCAAGGAAGGTCCCGAGGCTGAGTTTGTTTTTGAGGATGGAATCAATGTCGCGGGGGAAGAATTCGGTGGTGGCGAAGCGACGACGATAGAGGGATTCGGCGTCGTCGGAGTTCAGTGGGATGATGGTGACCTTGCGAGACACCTTCTCTCTGTGAGCATAAACGGGATTGACAAGGATGGACGGGGTACGGAACCTGGAGTATCCGCATTTGTCGGTGAAGAGCGTAACTGAGGCTAAATTGTCGTTTTCCGTCGCTATATACGAATACTCAACCCCATTAGTTCTGAACCACTCCTCCATTCTCTGCACCAGCTTCAACCCTATTCCCATCCTCCTGCGCACACAACAAACAGATACCGATATCAGATATCATCCCTCATTACCCGGGCTATTATTATTGCTAACGTCATTATTATCACTATTCCTGATAATGAACAAGTCAATGATGAGACATGTACCGTTGAGAAGGCGAGACTCGGAGGCCTAGAATGTAGGCGACTTTGGTGCATACAGGGACGTATCTGGGAGTGGCCTGGAAGGTCTCGGCGGCATCGTTGATATTCAAGTAGGGGGGTTTCTTCACATTTCTGGATAGCTTCTTTCCGCATGTAACGGTTTTGATGCAGCCCCTTATCATTCCCACGATCTCTTGCCCCTTCTCAGCGACCTGTTCAACCCAGGAGGCGCAATCAATGATCACATAATGGAAATCCTATAAATTCTATAGCCTCTATTTTTATTTTTTGTTTTTATTTTGGTCGCAGGCCGGTGACAACAATCTTATTACATTGTAGTATAGCGAACCTCATGATTTTACGGTAATCATTTATGTAATATAGTTGAGAGTTAAAGAGTTGGCAAGAAAACTGTTACAAGTTGAGAGAAGTGGGGGAAAGGATGATCAGCTCGCGGAGAGAAGGGGAAAAGGTGGACCCGAAAATAAAAAAAGAGACAGAGAGACATTGAATATAGAAGTACCAGCATGAGAAAAGCAGGTGAGTGGCGGACCCTGCAAATCGGGTCACCCATGAGGTCGGTGAACAGGGAGAGCTTCCCACTGGGTCCGACCTCACATATCTTTTCCATGACCTCCACTCTCTCTCGGTCCTTATGGGCGTCGAATTGCCGCACCACCACCGTCTCAGACTGTTCTCCCATACTCACAATCAAGCGGTCACAGAAGGAGTGAGGCGATGCCAGAGATCAGAGGATCAGAAGTGGGGAGAAAGAAGAGGAGGGGTGGGGTATATATAGAGGGGGAGGGGGAGGTGAGAGAGGTGTGATGTGAGAGTGAGGGAAATCGCAGCGTTTTCAAGGCAGATTAACGTGGGGGAGAAGCAAGAAACTGAAGCCAGGCTCGGAAGCTGGGAACAGAGAGAGGAGTGACGATATGGAATTAGAGAAGGGAAGGAAATAGCATGAAAAGCGAGCACAAATGAATTAAACGGAAGGGAGGGACAGGGGGAAGAAATAGCGAAAACCGTTGATGTGTGTTTTGAAGTATTGGGTGATCGTGGCAGAGAAGGGAGGGTCCTGGCGCCGCTTTAAATACCTGATTTCTTTGGAGGGTCTGCTTTTTCCGAATGTTTTTAATTTTATTTTATTTTTGGGGCAAAAAAGTCCTCTCTCCCTGTATAAATATAGAATCCACGACTTGGCTTTGAATATTACTGATTATAAATTTTCCTTTTGTATTTTTTTTTTTTAAAAGAATGAGGCATGCCTTTTATGATGAAGCCGGATCTATAATCGGCGCTGTTGGTGAGTTTGGTAAGAGTAGAATGAAGCTTTGCGGATCCTTTTTCATAATAGGACTGTTCTTTTTATGTTTAATAAAATATGAATGAAGGAAATAGAATAAGGAAGGAAGAGCAATAATAGAAGATGAAAACAAATAAAGAAAGAAAAGAGGGGGGAGGAAATGGCGGCTGTGGCTGCGCAGTTTTAGTGCGTGTGGAGGGATGGAAGCGTTACCATCAAGAGGGAACTGGTAATGATTACATGAAGGAAGCTGAAAATGGGAGGACATAGCACATATATGGATATGAATTCATGAATATATATAATGCGAATATGATGATGAGAATTGGAGGGAGGGAGGGGCATGCAAATAATGCGCAGGTGGAAGCCAATGCGTTGCCAGTTGCCACACACCCCTGCTTCCAATTTGGTAAGGTGAGTCACATTTTTTATGACTCTCCCTCCACACGTGCCCTTACCCCTCCCCTCTTTCCTTTCACGATTCATGAACTTCTCCTTGAGCAATCTAGATTCAACCCAGGTCACGCACCTGATTATGATGGGTGAATCTCCAAGTGAGCTTTTCTGCATTCACAAAGTTCTTATATATTTTTACTATCTTATTTAAGCGACTCAAGCTCGTTTAACTTTATGCCAACTTCACGTTAGTTCTATATTTTTATTTTTACTATTTCCTCCCCGCACTTAAAATAATTAAACTTTATCTCAACAATAATTCATACATTCTAAGTCCATCAATGAAATACCCCTTCAGTAGACAAAATTTATAATATAGTATAGGAAAAAGTTTATAATACAAATTGTACTATAAACTTTATCTTATATTTAAGATTGAAGATAGTAGCATATGTCGGCTAATAATACTTAAAATTATATTCATAAATAAATTCAAACATTAAAATATGAATAATGGCGACAAGTGTCTGGTGAACTGCAAAAGGCGCTTTGTTCTAATCTTAAAAGTTTTTTGGCGTCGGAACAAGCATGCTCATCGTACATATATTCAGAGCCAGAATCGGACGGCTGGGATGAGGCGAAATCACGGGCATCCCCCACTGTTGTCTTTGCGATTAAAGCCTGTGACTCTGACGATAATGATACATACATACACACATATCGATCGCCACTTTCCCGCGCAGCAGCCACACCCCGTATTCATTCCATCATCATCCTCATCATAATTCACTCGTCACCCTCCTTCCTCTCAGCTCTCTCTTTTTTGTGGCCCAATTTTGGAATTTCAATTTAAAGTTGGCTTAAAAAATTCGTTTAGTATCCTCTAACTGAATTATCATGATTGTCAACCTGAGATCACAGGAGAGGACCCAAAACGGTTTTAACAATGATTGGGGATTGATTTATAAGCATTTGGCCATTTGGCTACGTACGTCCCAATATTGCGTTATTTTATTATTATTTCACTTTTAATTCTCTCTTCTCTAATAATGGAACATCGATCCATCTCTCTCTAGGCGCCATTATTGAAGCCCAAATGGATCCAAAGTGATGGATGAGTTCAACAGTTAACGTAACAGAGAGAACAGAATTGAAGGTTCCCGGCGAATAACTAAATAAGGCTTCGTTTGTTATGAGGAAGATTTAAGGAATGAAATGAATTTAAAATAGGGAAAGGAATGGAAAGGAAGATTGAGATAGAACTTTAAAAATGTGAGCCATTTAGTATACTAGAGAATGGAACTTAAGTTGAGGAAAAATGAGATATTTGGTATGAAGAATTAGGTGTTAGTTAAGTGGGAAAAAGAAGAATCAGTGCCAATTTTAAAAGGAAAAAAACATTTTTTTGGGAAGCTTTCCTCCATTTTTGGATGGAAAGCATCTTCCCTCAAATAAGGAAGATGAACACTCATCGAAAGATCGACCAGATCTTCCATTTACCAAACACCCAAAATCCATAAAACTTTGAGATTTTCCCCTTCCTTCTCGAATCTTCTTTCTATCAGACTATCAAACGGGTCCTAAGAAACTTCCCCCATCTTCCTCCTCCTTTACACAATTCAATTGAGTTCCACATGTAGCAGAATAATACTTTTCAATTTATTTCTCCCTGCGTACCTATAGGCGTGGGTGTCCTTTGTAGGTGGAGCGAGCTAGCCTACAAGAATTCCACAGCTAGATATTGTGTAATCTACATCATCATAAAATGACATAAAAGTATTACTAAAAATTCAAAATCCCGTTGACAACAATAATAATAAGTTGGAATTAATAAAAATAGTAAAGTAATTAACGAGTCATTCTATTGTAGTTAAAATCACATATTTATGATTTTGAAGTTCAAATGGTATTTTCTTAAAATTTTCCTATATTTAACCCCATTCCATCCACATCCATCAGTATTAATAAACTTCTAAGATGCAAGTGTTGCACAAATTAAACAATCTTATATGTGTGTATTCGTGTGTGTAAGAGGTTTCTTTCTTCTTCTTTTTTGGGAATGCAAGGAGGAGTTTGGAGTTTCGTTTATTATAATATTTGAGCCACTAGCAACTACTATTTCCCTTCTTTATTAGGGGCTAATGTTACTTTTTTGGTGCTCTAATCTTATTTATAGTGTATCCATACCATATATTAATGGTGTTGAGTGCACTAAAAAAATCACATGCGGGATACGTCATAAATAAGCGATGGATTCTACTAGAAAATAACATTAGGTGCTACATGCTACGTTGCTTGATTTATTTATTTATTATCCTAGCACCCCCAATTTGACTACAATTTATGTGTTCATCCCACTTCGACAAAATCAATTTGTAGTCTCACTTATTAATTCACATCCCTGATGCCGAGTCCCTTACTGTATTCAAATATATTATTTTTATATATACATTCATTATCGATTTTTTTTTTTAAAAAAAAATCATATATATATACATCATTATGATATTTCAATTCACACATGATGATCAAATGGTCTGATTTGTGAATTTGATATTTATTGACAACAATTATAAATTTTTGCATAAACATAAGAGAATTATAAAATTGTCATGTTAAAGCTCCAGACCTTTTCTTCGGTACTCTTAAATGATAATGTCAGTCACTTGGTTGGTGCTGATCACATTCACACTCATATAATACTTAGAAAAGTATGGATAAAAAATTAAAAAAACGAGAATTATATTTGTTGTGCTTTTTTTTTTTTAAAAAAAAAAAATAATTAATTGGCGAAGGCATATTATACTACCAGTACCACGTGGTGACAGTGAGTATAAGCAGCTTGAAGCTTTGAGCCCCACTCTTTTTTTCTTTTTGCTAGTTAAATTACCCTGCCACGTTGGGTGTATTTTATAAAAGTATAAATTAATTTTTCCTTTATCGTTTTACTGGGGGAAATAAAATTATCAAATTATATATAATATATATATATATTTATCTTAACTATAATAAAGCTTCGTTCACAACATGAAAGGTTGAGCAACATTTTACTACAAAACATATATATTTCCTGCAATCTTCACTACAGAAGATTGTCTTCTTTCTATTCTTTAGAACTTTTCTGTAAAGGACACGATATTTGATTCTCATGTCTAATCCACCCAAGGACAATGCATGAAAATATATAAATATATATATATATATATAGAGAGAGAGAGAGAGAGAGAGCAAAGTAGAGTTTATTCTCATTTCATATCAGAATGATAAACAAACACAAATCTTCATATAGTAAACGAATAATTCCCCGGGCAGGGCAAATAAAAATAAAAAGAGACCATGTAGCTTGGACCAATCGAGGGGTACGAGTACGACCACTAGTTTTTGTGAAGGAGATATTCTCAAAGTATATAACTACAGCTAATTAATGCCAATAAATATATCAATTATTTATATGTGCTGGGACATGATAATGATAAGCTGACGTTGATACTTGTAATTGGTTTGAGAATGATGATATTGATTAGCTTAAACAGGGAAAAAGGATGTTAGCTTGATCCTAAATATAGGACATAATTTATAGTATAAATTATATTATAAAATATATTATATATCTAGGACTAGAGGTAGTATTATCTATTTTTGTCAAACCCGCGAGTTAACTCTTTAAATTTACCATTTTTACATTTCTAATTATAAAATTGAGTCGAGTCACAAATAAACTAATTCTACTATTATAAATTCGATTAAACTTACGCATTTATAACCGAGCTTATTATTTTTACATTTATAACTTATAAAATTGCGTTAACTCATCCTTAGACTCATGTTAAATTCTTCTATTGATCATGCTCAATGACTTTATATACAAATTTTATAGAATTTTGTTTGTTAAAAATATGATAAATTATGAATATATATTGATGAATTTAATTTCAGTTTTTGGATTTAAAATATATTTAAATGAAATTGTTTTCATTTTTTATATTGTAATTATTTAATTATACATTATTAATGCGTATTTAATAATAGATGTAAACTCTTATGAATTTACGATTCAAATTCACATTACAAATTGACGTGACGTCATTGTCATGAATTTGCTTAAGCTCGTGAGTTTGACAACCTTGATATTAACAGTAGACCTACTCAAATAGATGTTCATACATTAGAGAATTAATATATGACTTTTATTTATTTAATCCTCATTATGTACCATTTATTAGATCTCATCATATGTTTTATAACACCACACACACACACACTAGCTAGCTTTGATGATTTACTTTATGTGATGCTTCATTCATAAATTGTAAATAGTGCCACTTAGCCTTGATCCATGCATTTATTAAAGGGTTAAGGTGTAATTTTACCAATGAACTATTGGTCCAGGAGCAGCCAACACAATAAACTATCATATGGACCTGAAATACCAACAAACTATTTAAAATATTGAATTATCACAAAATCGTCACTTCCTCCTTAACGCCGTTTGCCTCAACCATCCTTCAAACATCGTCTACCGGCTTCTTGCTGCAGAGTAGATGAGTAGTGGATCTGGATCTCATAGAGGTCAATTAATTCCCCCAATTTAAGGGAAGGTGCAATCTCGTCATACAATCACGGAGTTGATAGCAATCCGAGGAAGATGATTTACAGAAAGTGGTCCCTCCTCACCTGATTGGCAGTTGTTGTCGGTGGCGTAATTGGCACCGGAGCTCTGTCATTGGAGCCAGATTTATGTCTTCATGGTGGCGAAGCATCGAACCTACTCCCAAGGATCCGATTCTCGGAGTCATTGAAGCTTTCCTTGCGGATCAGAGTCCAAACAAAGTCAATGTTGGAGTTGTGAGTTCTCCGCTGTTTTGCTCTTTCAGTTGCCGGTTGATTTTCTGGTCTGTCTTTACATAAATATTGCGAACAAGTGAACAATGGAACAAAATTATTATGAACCTTCTTTGTTACTCTCTTCATCACCTGCCTGATTTTTTCTTAGCTGGCATATCAGCCTCACTTATTCAACTAATTAACTAGTGATCTTCATCAAGGTGTGAGATTCTTAATTGCGAAGGATGAAGTAGTTGAAATCAAAACGATAAACATTAGCTTTGCATTCCTGATTCATAGGAATCAAAGTTGTATTTCTTGTTTCAGTCTTATTCTTATCTTTGTAAAATATTACTATTATTGATTCAATCGCAAAGGAATTTTGAAACTACTATGAAAAACAGTCACTCCGATCTATATCCTTCGTGTTATGATCTCTCTGTATGCTGTTATGAATAATTCGTAAATTCTGAATGGAGTCTGGTCTATGAATTCTGTATCTGATGTTTTGCTTATTGAGGTTTAAGATGACGAACCCTTGCTTTCAGATTTAATTTTCCATTTCCTCTGCAAAAAATTCCCCCAATTTAAATCAGCAAACGGCGTTAAGGAGAGAGTAACGATTTTGTGGTAATTTAACATTTTAAATAGTTTGTTGGTATTTCAAGTCCATATAATAGTTTATTGTGCTGGCTGCTCCTGGACCAATAGTTCATTGGTAAAATTGCACCTTAACCCTTTATTAAATTATATATATGGTTCGTTCAATAGTGTTTCAGTTTAGTTATATAATGTTTCACGTGTTGTGCAGATGGATTAGTGATGAGGACATATATAAACGATATAATTAGCAAGCACAACCAGTTTAAAATAATCAAAGGTTTGTGCTTAAAAATTAATTATGCCATTATATGCGGAATAATGAACCAATGTTTGTGTAGTTTATGGAAAGAGACTTTAGGTTCAAACATTTTATCTACCACACCAAGAAAAAAAATGGTCCCCTTAACGAATAAAGGCCGGTTTGGTTATATATGAGCTATATAAATGACTGCAAAAATCAAAGATATTAGATTAAAAATATAATAGATATAATATAATTTAACTAGAGTTAAAACGTTATAATTCTAATTAAGTAAACTAGATTTAAGAGAAATAAATCATCGGGGTTTTCAAGATTCAACTTTATGGTTCAAGTGGTCAACACACAAGCATATTATATATGCCCTCGCAACGTATACTTGTGTATGGAATAAAGTAAATGGATTTAAATAAACCATGATGAGATTCCTGCTTATTGTTAATTAATAATGATTAAAACTAGCCATTTTCGATATAAAAGCGCGATCCTAAGAATCCATACCATGATTTTGCTTACCAATGTTATTCTTTGCCTAAACGGTTGTCAAGAACTTCGTGAGATTTGAAATCACGAAAGTATTTGGAAAAAGATTTTCCATCACATATTAAAATGTTAGACCTTTGCTAAATTTTTTTGACTTAATTTAGTAAAGACGCAATTCTTGTTGAGATCGATACCTTTTGGTTCTAACTGGCTGGTTGGGCATCCCAATTTTAAAAACAAACCCAACTTTCTGGTCTTATTGTTAAGAAATAATATTCATTGATGAAACTTGGAGCACGCATTATATTAAAAAAATTACACAGACTCACACACACAATGGATAGAATGCAGTAGAAGGGAGAGAATATATGAATCAAAAACCTATATAGCGCATGATTCTTCATTTAACGCGAAACTTTTGGCTTTAGTCAATTTACTGTAAATTCCATTCTGATTCTTCAATAACAGTCTTAGGAATTCTAAAGTAATTGATTGGATGGATCAATGAAATATCAAAATGGCAATTCAGCTAACTTTTTTTTTTTTTTTTGTACGAAATAAAATTGTTGTCAGATAATGGATCTATACAATGAACAGTGACACAAAGTTCCTTTCATATGATGAATGAAATATTAAAAGGTCAAATACACCGTTGTAAAGATCAGAGCGCAGGACCACACAGCTAGCATCGTTGGGGAAAAAAAAAAAAACCTAAAAGATCAAAAAGTCCAAAGATTAACGTGAAATCGTCCAAATCAAGATCAAGAACATGGGGTCGAGGACGCGCGCGTGTCATATGTTTACATGTTGAAATATAAAGAGACAAAGAAAACAGTTAGGGACAAAAACGCCTAGGAAATTACCAAAGGGTAGAGATATTGTTCCCTGTTAATTTAGTTATACAGGTTGGGCTCCGTCCGCACCTTTTTCACTATTTTGCAATTATATACTAATCACTAGTCACTATTGGACTCGAAGCACAACCTAGCAATGTAGGGTCGATGCTCAACATTAAGTCCCGTGGTAATTAGAACATGTCCCTCGTACTTGGCCCTCACATGGGCAAAGGCCAGGATTAGGACACAAAGGATGTTGGATCTCTGAAAATACAGCCACTGTGCCCCCACCTAATGTGACACTGAACCTTAAACAACAAATGACTATGATCCATTTCGCAACATGCTTACCATAATCTGGCAATATGTCTTGCCCTGTGGGAACTAACATGCAGCATATATGCTAGCTAGCTAGTTATTTTTTCGGGGAAGCATTTAAAAATTGATCGACACAAAGTAGAATATAATTAAGCAAGCTGACCTTGATTAGATATAAATAAAATGAGTGGATGGTGTGGCTCGAGGAATGTTTATGCCATTTCTTATATATTACTGACCTTGATTCCCTATTTTTTATATATTTAGTTTTACCTTCATGACGTCAATTTCGGTGGCATCTCTTTTAGTTAACTATATCTAGGTCTTTGAGTGAAGGACATTGAGAGGAATAATATATATATATATATATAAGCATGTGAATAGGTGTGGTATAATATAATATGATGTTGGAAAATATTAATAGGGTTTTCGATGGGGCTTTGGGTCTAGGTTGACGTTTGTAGAATAGAATTAGAACAAGGTTGGAGCAAGGCATGGGAACATATTTTCCTTTGCTTCAGCCAAATATAATGGATGTCTGTTGCACAACCCAGCTGCTACAAAACCAAAAAAAATTGTCACCTTGTATGTATATATAAAGCACGTACGTAAATATGTCTTGTTAAATAAATGGTGTCTTCATTTAATTACTCAAATGTCATTACAAGTTCTACCACCGAGGATATATACAATGTTGCTGCATTTTCAAGTTCGAACTCGAGACTTATGGTTAAGAGGGGACAACTCCTCTACCAATTGATTCAAACGCTAAGTGGTACGTAATTGTCATGTTAAACTATGCACGGTGTCTTCATTTAATTACTCAAATGTCATTACCGGCCACTTGATTAGTTCAAAAATTATTGACAGGAGACAAGTAAAAACAATAAGCAGATAAAAAATATGTAAGGTGGAAGAAGGAGACAGAGGTGGCTGGAAGGAGGTGTCAATATTTGTAGGACTATTTTTGGTGAATATTAAATCGAAGTGCTTTTATTCCTTGTATGCTTCAGACTCCAACACTGGGCTGCACTCATCGCTCGTCCTATTGCCCAATATTGTGCTCACTGTCTCCTTTTTCACCCTTTCATTCGCTCTTTTATCTCTTTAATTTCCCTTTTCCTTTATATTACATCTCTTCCAATCTGTCATATATAAAACTAGGAAAACAGTGGTATAAAAAATATATGTTATATCTTCTTTTTTTTGCTTTGTACTTAATTATTTGTCCTTATCCAAATGCACTTTATGATCTTTTCATTTAATTGATGGCTACAGAAAATCAGAATAATTAGTATATATACTACGCTTCTTTCTCATCTGTCTCCCTCATCATGCGCTTGACAGTTGATATGTACAAGGATTTAATAAATTCATATACGTCCGTCCATAAAAAGATAATTACATGCACTAAAATTTGGAGTTCGTTTCACTTTCACATGAGAGAAGAAGAATAGAGAGGTGTGATATACTAGATCCGGTCTTTAATATATATAAGATCACAATGGAATAAACCAGATCTTGTGTCGTATGATTAATGGAGGAATGAAGATTGAATTGATAATGACAAAAACATGATTTAGGGCTGGCAAGGAATAGCTGGTAGATCTTGTGTGGCAAACAAGGTAATGGTTGTCAACGACAACTGAATTGACTCTGCGGAGCTGGATGTATGTGTGAGAGTGTTGTAATAGTAATAATAATAAGTTAACAGATAGAGAGAGGAGACAGAGCAAGACACAAAAACCTAACCCTATATTTTCGTCTTCCTCTGCTAGCTTGCTGTGCCACCTTTCTACAGAGCTCTCTAAACTTGAACCGTGGTCGGTCCAATTAAATATATATATAACCCCCACCCTGTTCGTATCTGTATACATATTCATATCATCGTATAATAACATATACAGATATTAGCCAACTTGTGATTTTCCCCACCCGACAAGTCTTCTTTCTCCTTTTCACCTAACAAGGTAAAAATACACGGGGAAAAATATCTGAACTTAAAATATATCAGTTTTTCTGGGGGGAAAATAAAAAAGAAGATGGGATGAGAACAAATTCATAATACTTTGCCACCTCATCATGGGCGGCGATCGTGCATGCATGCATGCATAGGCATCTGATCTCCCACCATGGCATGATGATGATGAGCATATAATATATATATATATATATATATATATATAATCGTTAAAGTGTATATATAATATTAAAATGAAAGAGAATCCATTCTCCAAACCCACTTGGAGTGAAATGCAACACATGACCCACTAATACTATGCTTCTCTTTTTAGCATTATTTAATTACAGAAAAGAGGAGTTTGATCTGATTAACATCATTTTTGAGTTGATCATAAAACTCATCATATCATGGCCTAAACAAAAACCAATAATTATGATCAACTATCTCATAAACGTCACTATCTCACACTAAATAAAATTTTGTCCTCATGCTTTCCTTTCAAGTGTGATACATGTATGCATATATTATAAGCATTTCTTGAATTTCCGATCGAAACCTTTTTTTAAAGCATATATATGTTGTGGTGGTGGTAGTGGAGAGGGACTTTTTATTTTTGCTTTTGATGCGACTATGATTACCTCCATTACAATAATATTAGCCATCTTTTCTCTTCTCCAAGTTTCTCTTCACTTAGTGGCTCTACTCAAATTGTCCCCATTTTCATAAAGATATATGTGCACTCAAACTTACAAAAGCTCAGTGCTCTACTTCACCATCATCGTGCCCATCCATCTGTTTTATTTTGGTTTTTTTTTTTTTTTTTCTTTTGGATTTAATGGCAACCAACGCCTTCTTTGTTTTATTCAGACTATATCCAAAAAAAAATATCTTATTTCTTTGGGGGAAAAAAAACTAACTACATTTATGAGCAGAGGTTATATATGTTAGTAATATAGAAAGCTTCGACTTTAATTCATATCACTCTTCTTCCATAAATAAATAACGGGAAAATTAATCGCAGGTCCAAGGAACAAAAAGAATTATAAAAAAGTCCATTGAAATCGTCAAATTACACAGAAGTCTCAAGGGATTTTTTTGATATTATTTGTATGGAAATAAAATACGGTTTTTAAATGTTGTTGTAAATATAGGAATTTCCTGTTGTAAATATGAATTTTTCTGTTGTAAATGACTAAATTTTAAATTTTGTTGTAAATACAACATTTCCTGTTGTAAATCTAGGCTTTTTCTGTTGTAAATTACATCTTTACGTTCAAAATCCAGATGTTTAAATGTTGTTGTAAATACAAGCATTTCCTGTTGTAAATGGCCAGATTTTAAATTTTGTTGTAAATACAACACTTCCTGTTGTAAATCTAGCATTTTTCTATTGTAAATAACCTTTCTATGTACAAAATCCAGGTGTTTAAATGTTGTTGTAAATATGACATTTCCTGTTGTTAATACAAATAATATCAAAAAAGTTACTTGAAACTTTTGTGTAACTTGGTGATTTCAAGAGACTTTTTTATAATTTTTTTTATTCCTTAAGATCTGCGCGTAATTTTCCCATAAATAACTTTGCGTTTTGAAACTAACACCTCTATTGATATATATATGATCATATACTTATTTGACTATTTGTCTTCAATCCTTAGGAATCTTAGCTGGTTCAATTGAAGGCTGTTTTATATATATGGAATTAAATTATGAGAGAAATGAATAAGATATATAATAGATTATAATAATAATATACATAGATAGATGGTGTGACCTAGATGGTCCCCACGGTTTTGTTCCAAAATATCGGATTATATGCCAAATGTCCCATAACCAAAGGGATCTCGGGATTTAATGTCTTAACTTTGTCTCCAATTATTAGCTGGCACGTCAATTCCACACCTTCACTCGTGGAGAGTGAGCCACACGCTCCCTCATTAAAGCCTAAGCAAGGCCATTTAGGATCACTTCATACCCGCTAATCAGGTAATTAGATTCCACAGATCATGATTAAGGCAGAGTAGGTTGTGTGGTGTGTGGAATGGTGAGTTATTGGCGAAGCCTACCTATTAAACGAAGGGACACATCCCTTAACGCAGTGGATTTGTGGGACGACAATAGTTATCTTCTTACGATTAGAAACAAACAAACAATATTGGGAAAATGTGTCATGATGCATAATTCCAGGCGTGAGGAATTGTAGGTGAAGCGTGAGGACCCACCAAAGTTTGAAAGATGTAGGGCTCTTGCTCCCTTGGACCAACTTGGGATCTTTGTCTTTTCCATGTCAAGCTCTCCGGCTCTGACCAGTTTGACCTGATTTCCACAAACTCCTATTTTTTAATTTTTTTTATTATAAGGACCGATTAATAAGTATATTTAATCTTTTTTATAAAAAGACTTCTTTATTTCTATAGAGTATTAATTATTATTTTTATATATGTCCATAATTATTATGGGTAGTGGGTGAGAGAATAATTAATATAATATTAGAGTTTAGTTCAATTAGTAAGGATAATATGGAAGTTATTTAAATTGTAAGACAACTTTATTGACTTTAACTTTCTATTGGTTTGTGAAAATTATTAGTTGATATCTTATAATAAAGACCAGAAGAAGTAAGACTCTTGCTCCCTTGGACCAACTTGGGATCTTTGTCTTTTCCATGTCAAGCTCTCTCTCTTATTTGGTTCGGACCATTTTGACCTTATTTCCAACAAATTATATATATATATATATATCTATATAACAGAGTAATTATTGTTAGGAAAATTCTATCAAGAGAATTGGATTTTTTTAACCCTATTTATAATGCAGGTTGTTAAAAAAAATTTATATATATATATATATATAATTTTATCCTTCATTTATTATTGTGTAGATAGTTATTTTCATAGTGAGTGTGTAACTAAATAGTGGTAGGGTTGAAAAGGCATTGAATTTTAAGGTAGAATTAATGAAATTTAATGTTTTATGGTTTGTGTGAAATATGGTGGAAATGTCTTGTAAATAGGATCAGAGAAGTATTCCATAATTAAGTTTTAAACTAGACTAGGTGTTTTCTCTATAATATTCTCTTTGACCAGTTAGTGAACCTTTCAAAATTAGTCTATTAATAAATTAAGGCAGTCTAAATGGGGAGAATGCTCATTCCATAACTTGATTAAAAGGTAGAGCCAAGCACACAGTAATAACATAGTCATCCTCACTTGCTTTTAACTATAGTAATGGCTCTCATTTCGTCTCCTCCTTAATTATGATTGAGGGCATCAATAGGGATAAAGTAGGAAAATATTGATAAATATAAAAATTATGTCTTATATTTAAATATAAGATCAACCCTTTAAATATATTTTATATTAAATACTGGAGATATATTTTTTTTAAGAATTTTTTTCCTAAACATTAATGTTTTGCTTTAAACTAGCTAGTTGGTAAAATATACGTAGACCAATTCATTCTTAACTGACGGAAGGTGTGGGGAACAGAATATTAATAATAATACAAATCTACCTAATAACTTATCTATCAATTTTGTTTGATTATTTCTCAACGCTCTTTTATTTATAAAATCTCAAAAGCATGTTTTCCTAACATCTTTTTTGCGAAGAGATTCCTTCCACATAACGTAACCAAATACTTTCCACTTAAGAGTTTCACCCAAGAAATTAGGCGGATAGAATATAATATTCCATTTGAGATCACTAATCAAAATCCATCATCTTCTCATCAATGTCAATATAAAATCTAAAATTCCACAATTAGTCATATTATTAAAAGGTCGCATATGATATTTCTGTCTTAAACTATGAACTACGAATAGAAAATGCGTCTAAATTACAGTTGAAATTATATGTTTGAGGAAGATGCAGTGACAAAGGAAAGTTGACCATCACAGTCGCATAAGTCAGTGCATGAGATGTTCAGCATCTCGTATACTTTTTTGTTTTGTTCAAATGATTCTAATTTATATCCGAACTCACCATTAAATAGTAAATAAAAACATAAATTACAATTCAATAGTTCAATTTTCCAAAATCTTAATTCTTAAATTATTTAGAATATAGAATATGGGAAAATCAACATAACACTCAGAGGAATAGAAGAATAAGCCATTTAGTTTTGTAAGTTCATTTTTGTCTCTGAATTTTGTTCCTTTTGTTTCTCTCTATTGCTTTTAAGTTTAAAATTTTGCAATTTAAAATGCCCTAATTATTTGTGGCCTCGCTTTTTGTTTTCCTCCTTTCCCTTCAAATTTTAAAACTCAAATTATATCATTTATTGTTCTCTCTTTTTCTTCCAAGTTCGTCATCTTTTGAAGACCATGCTTCCTTGCTCTCACCTCTCTAGACTCTAGTACAAGGGTGATCATGTCCGCTAGGAGATCAGTTAGAGGGGAAGATGGTGATGCAAAGATAAAGCAACAATCCTAAAAGGTCCTAGCCTAACTGCAATCTCCTCGAGGACCAAACATAAAAGCCACTGATCAATTTCCTTCACCCAAGAGAACTAAAGAAGTGATAGTATCAAGCAACAATTTAATCATAAAGGAAAATAACTTCAAATGGATTTTTCAGACGCATAAAAAAGGGACAGCAGATAAACTAGGTGAGAACCAATCCCACACGAAAAATGAACAGCATATAACCCATTAGTGGGACCAACTACCAAGCCCAAGTTAATAGTGAAGCTTATAGTTTTCGAAACAGGTCAATGAATTGCCAAGTTAGTGTAGTTGGTAAGAAGTTAGTTTATAACCTACAAAGTCATAAGTTCAAATTATATTTTTGATGTGAGGATTTTATTGGTGGAGATTTATAAATACTTCTCTTTAAACGTTTTTTAACTCAGAAACATACCTAAATCCTGATGAGTTATAGGACTCAAACTAGTTTGGTATGTGGCTTGGAGTTCTAATGGATTGAGAGTGGGACTGAGTGTGAGCGTGGGATTGGGAACCCTGTCCCCTGTCACCTGTCATCCCACCTTCTCTTTAACCTGTAGTTCCAACAGTTGAGCAGCTTAGTGTTTTTTCTTTTTTTAAATTCTGTTTTAAAACTAAATTATAAAATGATGGATTAATTGGGTCATCAAACTCCTAAATTTATACATGAAAAGAAAATTACTTTTATATTTTGTGACATTTCATATATATATATATATATATAAACTAATCTTATCTAAAAAATACGGGAAAACACTAAAATAATAATTTTTTAATTTTTTTTTTACCTAATTAGAGGAGTTTAGAACAAATTTATTAAACTAATGCAGTCAAATACGTTGACTGACAGGACGTCATTAGTCACGTCAGAAAGGGTTAAGCCACTGGGTAGTCGCTTGAGAGCCTCTTACTACCCAGTGGCCCGACCCTTTCTGATGCGACTGATGGTGTCCTGTTAGTCAACGTGTTTGACTGCATTAGTTCGGTAATTACTTCCAAAAGTGCTTTGGTTTGGTATATTTTTTAAAAAAACTTCTTATTTTAGTGTTTTTCCCTAAAAAATACCCTGTAGCGATTTTATAATATATTCCCGTCTCTCTTTTTTTCAACACCTAATAGCCTGTAATAAAATTAAAATTTTGTAAAAATGAGATTTTTAATTAACCCCTTGATCGATTTTCTACTCATAGGAGTCTGATATATATGAGATAGAGGGGTTGGATTTCTCTTATATTTTTTTATAATTTTTAAATCATATTTATACAATCAATCTGAAATATTATAATATTATTTTGATTTTTTTTTTTTTTTTTATTTTCTCAATCAACGGTGCGTCGGTGCAGATGAGTTAAGAAGAGCTAATATAAAAAAAAAAACAAGGAGTGGCTATTCCTGAAAAAAATAGAAGTGATATTTTGGGAGGGGGAAAAGAATAAGACGATAAATTATGAAAGCCAAGGCAAGGTAGGAGTAGGGGTCAGGGAGTGAACACTGAACAGGATAGACGAGAGGAGGGACTTCGATGTCAGAAGATGTGCAATCATCACTCGGAGATACGGACTTGGCTTACATCTTTTACGGAACTAGGTCTGCTGTCATCCCTTGCATCAAACGGTGTCGTTTTTTGCGCAAAACGCACGCCTGGTCATTTTTTTTTTTTTTTTTTTAAAAAAATATATTTTAGGGTATTATCAGGTAGTGAAAAGATAATTCAAGATATTGAATAGTACTGAAAAAAATTCTTCATGATCTTAAAAAATTAATTTAGGATGTTAAAAAAATATTTTAGGACACTGACAGGTAGTAAAAGGATACTTCAAAATACTGAATGGTACTGAAAAAATAATTCATGATCTTAAAAAATTATTTTAAGAACTTGAAAAAAAAATCTTAAAGTATATTTTTAGTAGGAATCAGTACCTGAAATATTTTTTTAATATCTTAAAATAATATTTTTAGGATCATGAATTATTTTTTTGTACAGTTTATTACCTTGAAATATTTTTTAAAAATCCTAAAATAATTTTTTTCAGTGTTATTTAGTATTCTGAATTATCTTTTTATTACTCGGAAGTGGTCTGAAATTAATTAATTTATTTTTAATTTTTTAAAAAAGGGACCATGTGTGTGTTTTGCGCCAAGAACGGCTTCTTTTGAAGCAGCGGATGACAGTGGACCTGGTTTCATAGAGGATGTAAGCCAAGTCCCAGAGATACCTCTCATTTAATGCTACCTCCTGTCCTCATTAATTATTAGGGCCTGTTTCTTACGGGGAAGGAAGGGAAGATGAATAAATTTCTTTAT
Organism: Acacia acuminata; assembly: GCA_019022655.1. Classification (NCBI taxonomy): domain Eukaryota; kingdom Viridiplantae; phylum Streptophyta; class Magnoliopsida; order Fabales; family Fabaceae; genus Acacia; species Acacia acuminata. The sequence continues at coordinate 8,737,198 of JAFJYI010000002.1, forward strand.
ATAGTACGCTTTTTGTGTTTAATCTTTTCTGAAAATTAAATTTTCGGGCTCATCAATCTTCCTTTAAAGAAAGATAAGATCCCACTAAAATTGGTAGGAACTCAAGTTCCCTTATGAAAAATGACGCTTTTGGATATATTTACCTCGTAAAAAAATATTTATTTTCTATAGGGCAAGAAAATATAATTAAATTTGAATTTATGTGATAAGTTCGAATTCGGTGAGAGAATATTTTAGACAAATTCGATTTTCTCAAAAATAAATGCTTGGCATAAAATTCAAATTTAAACCATTAATTATTTTTTTAATTTTTTTTTTTTGAAATAAATGATTCATCATGATATGCAAGCAAATTTGTATTAAATTCGAATTATGAACTTTTTTTTTTACCCTTTTCATTTTGAATTAATTATTTTGAGGGTAAAATAGGTATTTTATGATTCTATACTAACCGTCGTCATTTCATTTTCTTTCTACCGGACAACTCATCTTCCCTCCTCCCTCAAAATTAGAGCCGAGGATGGGCTTGGCCCGATTAAGCCCGGACCCTTTAAGGGCCAGGCTTGTAGAATGAAACTTTTAAATAAAGTCGGACCTAAAAGGGCCAGTCCAATTGGGCCAAGGGCGTAAAAGGGCAGGCCCTGTAAGGTCCGTTATTTTTTTTAACTTACCCAATTGGCAATTTCCACTTGTAAAAAAAAAAAAAAAAAAGGCAATTTCCGCTTGCCCCCGCCGACCGAGTCTGACCGTGAAGGAAGCTACTTGCCTGACCTTTTGCACGGTACTCACTCACTTAGTCACTCTCACAGTGTCACTCATTTATGTCGTTTACTTCACGCCTCTCGCCTCAATCTCGCTATCTTGGCCTCATGCACACACAGCACACAGTCATACATCAGTGCCTCAAGGTTTCACAGCATTAGAACATCAAGGATTCACTGCATCAAAACATCAGTGTTTCACTACTTCAGCTCGCGAAGCCTGCCCCTCTACCGAGGTGCTGATTGTAACATCCCAAATTTTAGATTGTGGGATTAAAATATGAAATAAATTCTAAGCTGGAAGGATGTAAGTGCAACCATGAACGTAATTCTCAAAAGTCAAAATACAAACATCTCCCCTGAACCTATTCCAAATTCGACATTTCAAAAAATCATTTTTAAGGATTATCTTATAATCCTTTTCAAATGAGAGATGCTCCACAAGTATACCTGAAGTGCCAGGCTTAATCAATATTTCAATATGCGAAAATTAGAAGGACCAAATGCTAACATAAATTTTAAAATACTAAATTATCCTTAACCAATCCTCCTATATTTTCCCCCACAAAATCTTATAATTTTCACATTATTTCAGGAAACAATTAAGATTCATTTGAAATATCTCAAACTAATTTAAAATTTAAACTCCAAAAAATAATTCTAATTAATAAAATTAATTACCCACATTAATTCATTTAACTTTACACCACTTTTAATCAATAAAAACATTTTCCTTTAGGCTTTATAAACAATGAGTTTGTTAAAAGAATAAAGTTCAACCATATTTTTCATTTTTTTTTTTATTCTCAACCAATTATAATTCCATTCTTAAACTCCACGGGTTACACCACATATATGTCCAGAATCTATTCCTTCATTCTTCAAACATTCATTTTGGGCCTGCATGTAATCACTCTAATTTCAATTGCTTGCTTCAGCCCATGTAAGACATTTAGCCCATGTACCCGAAAACCCATTCCACCTCATGTCCTATTATGATTAACCTACACAGTGCCTATTCCCTCTAATCCATATCAGCAGAACACGGTAAACAAAAACACGGCAGAAGATCATAGAGTTCCACGTAAACACAGTGAAGGAGATTTGTATCAGCGATCTTTACGGATAACAGCAGAAAATCATGGCAGCAGCAGCCTCTCCCATACCTTCTTGAGCCCAACGCCATATACCTCTGGGTATTCCTTCTTGAACCGGACCCTTCCTTCACCATATAACCATGGAACTCGATCTTCTTTCATTCACCTTCCACGCTGCCTCAAACAAGTCGGAGAAGGAGAAAATAGAAAATGAGAAACAGGAAGTTAGAGCGTGAGGGAGAGAAAGACGCTGAACCGAGGTGAGGGAGAGAGTCAGAAACGAGGTTATACTTCTCTGTTTTACACCGGTAAAAATAGAGGCATTTGAGATCATCTAGGACCAGTTTTTCCAGCCGGCAACTAGGTGAGTTTTCGGGTCCTTCTGCCCTCTGATTTTCCAGCGTATGTATTTAGTTGGCTGCCTCTAGGTCTCTGTTTCTAGGATTTTAAACAGAGGTAGTTGTTAGCACACACACATATATACATATAGGAAAACCATGTTTTACTATTCATTTATATAGGTTAATTTGCCATCATATCTGCGTATAGATATATATAGGTTAATTTGCCATCATATCTGCGTATAGATAAATCAAATTTGGAAACAACAGACGTTGAAGTCTTTAGTGTGTGTATATATATAAACCGATACTTTAGGAAATAAGAGTAAAACTTGCTATCAAATTAGATATATAAAAGCTATATATATATATGTGTGTGCAGGATCTTGGAATTGAATGGAACGTGGCTTTATATATATATACTTACCAATATAAATATATAGGTCCCTGGAAATACAAGGAAAACGTGGGTGTGTCTTTGAACTTGAAAAGGATAATAATAATAATAATAAAAAGGGGAAAAAATGCTTTTTGCCTTGTAACTAATATATGTAAGCGTGGTTTTCTCTTCTTTTTTTTTTTTTTTTGTTTTTGTTTTTTGTTGTGGCTTCATATATTAACGTTTTTTTTTTTTGGAGCTCAAGCCCTAAGAGTTTACTATTTTGGAATTTGCTGCACACTTGCATTTATATAAAAACGTACATGAACCTTTAATATATATATTTATATATAAAGAGCATCTAGAGAATTGAAAATTCAAAAAGATAGAATCTCATTCAACTTACTCCTATATAATAGGACCCAATCTAACTAACTCTTATATTATCTCACTTATAATATCATTTACAAAATAAAATAGATAAATAAATAGATAGATATTATTATTAAGAAGAGGGAATAAAAAATAAAAAAAATTATTAAATAATAAATAGTAGAATAAAAATAATAATAAAGTAAATAAATAATAATTAAAATTAAAATTAAAATTAATTAAAAATAAATAAATGATAATAATAATATTATTATTATAAATAGGAATAAGTAATAATAATTATTATTATTAGTAGTAGCAAAAATGGAATAAATAATTTGGGAAATTACTAATAAATAATAAATAAATAAATAGGGGAGTTATTAATTAATAGTAAATCGAAAAGAGAATTAATATTTACAATGGTTTCCCTTATTTTTTTTTTTTTGTACCATCATAATTTGCCACTTCAAGTATTATAAATTTATCATTAAAAATTGTATATTTTTAAATTTTATGAAATTATAAGTTATAATTATAATTTTGAATATGTAGAGTTTTAAAGAGTTATTAATGGTTAGTAAATTGGTTGTGGTAGATCAATTTTTGGCGTGTGTTTGAGCTCTTGAATTAGGAGCAAGTGTGATAGTAGTTAGCTTCATGGCAGAGGTAACCACTTTCCACTTGTTATGTGTATTGATATGTTGTTTGTGAGTATTTTGTGAAATCATTATGAATATTTTTAATATAAATTGCCTTGCGGAACCTTATGATTTAAATTATGAATTTATACATATTTATTTATGTATGAGAATTGAGAGCTTTGATATTGTGATATTTATTGTGATAACTATGGTAAGGGTGACTTGGGGAAGATGGAGTAGTTTATTCCACCACGTGGTGAGGCCTCCCGATGCATGATGGTTGGCTTTCTATATGTCCCACTTGTTCAATGAGGGTCGGCCCACCGCTTCAATGGGATACGACACCCCACATGTTCAATGAGGGGAAAAGACCCATGGTCCGGGACATGATGCGCGGGATTTTTATTGGCCCTCACCACATGACCAGTGAGCTTTGAGTAACCGAACATGGATGTAACTTAGCCCATGGGTCTAGTCGGGAAATAAGGCGGTTCGGTTGGATTGGTGGGAGGTATCTTGGGAATTGTGTTAATAAAAACTATGATACAAAAGTTTTAATATGAAATTTTGTGATGTGGATATTGGCAAATTTTATATATTATTATTATTAAATACTTTGTTATATAAAATTGTTCCACATGGCACTTCACTAAAGCACATATTAGTATTCGTAATGAGTTGGATTGATGGTTACCACATTTTTCCCAGTGTGATAGTTCCGTCAAGTCCATCAGGGAAAACTTCTAAGCTTAGGCTACTTTTTCGACAAGTAGTGCTTCCATCTTTTGGTATACATTGGATGATTGTATATTGCCACGTTAGGGCTCATTTTGCATAATTACGTTAAGTTAAATGGGTCTACGATGGTCTAATTGTTCCTCCGGGCTTCTAAGCTTTTTCAAAGGTTCCTCACAATTGTTGATTTGTCCTTAAACCCTTCCCTTCCAGCCTACCTAGCTTTTATGACGGCTTGGAATTGATGATAGTGATGAAGAAGATAAAAATAATAGTCATCGTACTCATGTTGTTTAGTGGTGGGCTTCTTATGCCTTGTGTAAGTTATTGGTGGACAGTAAATTACTTTTGATTATGAATTAGTGATTGTGTTTGTTTGTTATATGATGTGTGTTATTTATACCTTAATGTTTACAGTATTTATTTGATAAGTTAAATTTTTATTTGTTATAATTTACTAATTATATTTCTTAAAAAAAAGAGAAAAAATATTTAAAATTTAGAAAAATAATTTTCGCTCCTACACATGCATGCTTTCAAACCCGGCCTAAAAGAGTGGCCCTTTTTAGGTCCCGACCTTTCAAAGGTCGACCCTGATTCCAAAATCTACTTAAAATGTTCCCTTCTTTTTCTTTCACTCCTCTAAATTTCTTTTCTTCTCCAAATCTTTCTTATACCCAACACGCCTTTCCTAAATTAACAAATATACCCTTCTACAAATATACTCCATTGTTATGAACAACAAGCAACAAACGAGTTGTTTACGCCAAAACCGAAAAATGGTATCAATCATGAATTTATAAGAACTTGTTTTTATCAATAAATAGTTATTAATAATGTATAATTAAATAAATAAAAAATAATTACAATTTGATTCAAATATATTTTAAATTCAAATAATTGAAATTAATCTATCAACATTCAAAAATTTTCATACTTAATAAAGATTTGTTTACAAAATTCATATATAAAGCCACTAGCATTATTAATTTGAAAAAAGATAATAAGAGTATTAGAGTAAATTAATACGATTTTAAAAGATAAAAACGTAAAAACAGTAAACCCGATTTATGAATTTATGAGTTTGACCTAGTTTACAACTATTACGATTTTAATAGTGACCCAACATGATTTTATAAGGTAAAAATGGAAAACTCTGAGAATCAATTGAAATCTCAAAATTGCATTTAAATCTTGGAAGACTTTTTTGCAATAAATTTCAATTGTCAAATGTTCATGGACTTGTGAATAGACATCCATGGACTTGTTAGTATAAGTGCCATGGACTTATCAATGGATGCCTATGAAATTTTCAGTAGAATTAGCATTTATTGCAAAACAGTCCAATGAAATTTTAATACAATTTTAAGATTTGAAGAGATCATTTTATCCTATTTTCTTGTGCGAGGATCAAATGCAATTTCCCCACAAAAACATTGTTTTAACTTGCAAACAGTTTCAATCATCACCAGTGGAGGAACAAGGTCAGGGTGTTTAGTTGGTATGCCAGTATAGAGTCGTTTGGGTTAGTGGTGGCAGAAATAACTTATTTTTAATATGACTTTTGTATAAGTAAGATAAGACAAAAGTTAGATTGTAAATGTGATTTGTATTTGGATTAACGGTGGCAGAAGTGACTTTTTTCCAAACTGAAACATGTTTGGATTATTATTTAAAAAGTCAGTTGATATTGAAAATTACATGAATTTTATTGAATATTGGGTAAAGGTGCATTTTTGCTTCTAAAGTATGCGTCAGGAGCAATTTTGTCCGAAGGAGCAATTTTGCCAAAACGAAGTTAAAAACCATTTTCGGAGGGGCAACATTGCTCCAAAAAAAGTAGCAATGTTGCCCCGAAGTTTCAAAACGGAGCAATGTTGTCCCTCCGTTAAAAACCCTAACGGCCAACCGACGCGGTGACCGTCGAGTTGACCGTTAGGGTTTTTAACGGAGGGGCAACATTGCTCTGTTTTGAAACTTCATCACCGTCAGTTGATCATTAGGGTTTTAAACGGAAGGGCAACATTGCTCTGTTTTGAAACTTCAGGGGCAACATTGCTACGCCGAAAAATTTAAGGGCAAAATTGCTCCTGGGCGAATACTTTAAGGGCAAAAATGCACCTTAACCCTTGAATATTATATATGTACATGTGTGTATTACTTGTATACATTATGATAATTGAAGACGAAAAATTAAATTTGATAAAAAAAATATTTTTAAAATAGAAATGACTTTTTATAGAGAGATTAAGGAAGTTAAATAAACTACCTAATTATATCATATGTTATGTACGATTGGATTATATATGAGTTTATAAGTTATGCAAAATAATTTAGAGAAAAAATGATAAATATAAATATTTTAAAGTAATTTAATTAGATTACTTAATACTTTTTGTCCTATAATTAGAATAAGAGGTAGTATCTCAAAAAAAAAAAAAAAAAAAAAAATACTCTGTCATATATTTCGGACCACATGGAGCATTTAACTACGCATAGCTAAAACTTGCACACAGCACCAGAAATCCACGAGACAGAAGGAAAGTCAACTTTGAGAGTAAAGAATCTCATGAAAATTAGAACATCGACGGAAAGATCAGAACCTCTCCAAAAATCGCAGAGGAAGGATGAGAAGGTTGAAGCTGTGTCTTTGAAGAAGAAGGTTGAAGGTATCCAGTGAAGTTCAGAATGAATAAGGTCACCAAAAAGTTTAGAAACTTGTCGGAAGTAATGGAAGCCGAAGGAATCGTCGGACCTGATAGAAGAAAAAGAGTGGATGAAGATGAGTCGAAGGTTCAGAGGTGTGAGTCTGTGTTATTTCACTGCGCTGCAGATTTTAAACTGAAGGTCTAAAAATTAGTGTCAACCTCAAGCTCTCCTCTTCCTCCGTCTATTGGTTTTTGTCCGCAACGCTCGGCCAACGCTCTCAAGAAGCACCAATTTTCGTCTTCTAATCAGATGAAGCTTTTTGGGGAGAAGCCTATTCACTCATAAGCTAACCCAAACATCTCCCAATTGGGTTTTTTTTTTTTCCATTGACCTTTTTCTTCCTTCCACTGGGCCTTTTCTCTCTTCAAGGCTTACCCAAACATACTGATAGATTGTCACCGAGACCAATGAAGCTCACTTCTCATACAAACCATGACAGCAAAGAATCAGAAGAAAACATAAGGTAAAAAAAAAAAAAAACGTAAGACACAACATTAAAATCAGAAACAAAACACCAGCATTGTAAACTTGCATAAGATGCCGAGGTAGAAGATCAGGCGGCGAGCTTCCATTGCACATGTTGGAGGTACTTTTTTCCTTTTTAATCTATGTAGTTTTGTTTTTTTGTTTTTGGTACAATGATATCTGTAGTTCATATCTTGATAATGGCATAAGACTTTGAGCAAAAAATAATGGCATAAGACCGTCATGACATGTAAGTAAATTGAAAGTGGGCCTGCTCTATCAGATATGATAGATGCTATGGGCTTGGATTATCCAATAGACAGAGCACACGGTGAAATAAAAGGTCCTTTTTTTTTTTTCGCTCAGAAAAATAAAAGGTCCTCGCAGCTAGCATTTTTTAGGGTTTGCATTATTGTATGAAAATTTTGGGTGGTATTTTCTTCATTTTCCCACCTAACAATTCTGTTATTCTATTTTCTTTTATGTATTTTTTTTTCTTGATGATATGTTTTTAATATCATATATTCATATATATGAGCCTTCTATTAATATTTTAGTCGTTGAAGTTCATGACAAACAACACTACTTCAATTGACTTTGCTTTGAGGATTCCCTCTACTTCGACTTGGCTGCATAAATTAGCTTATTACATGGCTTGAGCAAAGGATTTTTGGAGATTTTGACTGACCCAACAATTTAATTATGAAAAAACTAGTATAAATGATTAAACCCTTGACAATGAATAAAAATCACTCATATTCTCATTAATCATGAAAAATAAGGAGGTGATATTATTATTTTGGGAAAATTCCAAATAAATACCAAATGAATTTACAAAACCCCGTGTTCGTCGAATTTGCAAAAAGACTTAGAGGTGACAAGGACTTTTGGGGGATATGCAAATTCACGTCAAATGACCATTTTGCCCTTAGTTCTAAATAATTAAAAAAAAAATACCCCACGGTGGGCCCCACCCCGTGGTGGCCACCGGTGGGAGGTTTTTTTTTTTTTTTTTTTTTTTTTTAAGGGTGGGGTGTTTTGTCGAAATCAAAAATATGCTTTGCAAATGTGGGGGGTGGGGGTCCCACACAAAACCAAGTATTATATATATACATTAACAAATATATATATTCTTCTTGACATTTGTTCAACGGTAATTACCATTCCACAAGTGAAAATTACCATTTGTGAGGTGAGAATTACCATTTCAGAAGTGAGAATTACCATTGTTTCTCCAGGGTTCACTTTGTTTACTTGAAGCATGTTTTGTAAAAACCCAAAAAGAATGAACTTTTACAAAACCTGAAGTGAGAATTACCATTGTTTCTCCAGGGTTCACTTTGTTTACTTGAAGCATGTTTTGTAAAAACCCAAAAACAATGAACTTTTACAAAACATGAAGTGAGAATTACCATTCGTGAAGTGAGAATTATCATTTTGAAGTGAGAATTACCATTGTTTCTCAGGGCTCACTTTGTTTACTTGAAGCATGTTTTGTAAAAACCCCAAAAAAAATGAACTTGTACAAAACCTGAAGTGAGAATTACCATTCGTGAAGTGAGAATTACCATTTCCTAAGTGACAATTACCATTGTTTCTCCAGGGTTCATTTTGTTTACTTGAAGCATGTTTTGTAAAAACCAAAAAAAAAAAATGAACTTTTACAAAACCTAAAGTGAGAATTACCATTCGTGAAGTGAGAATTACCATTTCCTAAGTGAAAATTACCATTGTTTCTCCAGATTCACTTTGTTTACTTGAAGGATGTTTTGTAAAAAACTAAAAAAAAAAAAATGAACTTTTACAAAACTGAAGTGAGAATTACAAAACATGCTTCAAGTAAACAAAGTGAACCCGGAGAAACAATGATAATTCTCACTTCAGGTTTTGTAAAAGTTCATTTTTTTGGGTTTTTACAAAACATGCTTCAAGTAAACAAAGTGAACCCTGGAGAAACAATGGTAATTCTCACTTCAAGTTTTGTAAAAGTTCATTTTTTTTGGGTTTTTAAAAAACATGCTTCAAGTAAACAAAGTGAACCCTGGAGAAACAATGGTAATTCTCACTTCTGAAATGGTAATTCTCACTTGTGGAATGGTAATTACCGTTGAACAAATGTTAAAAAGAATATATATATATTTGTTAATGTATATATATAATAAAAGAACCAAGTAGGGTTTTGTGCGAACCCCCACCCCCACATTCGCAAAGCATATTTTTGATTTTTGACAAAACACCCCACCCAAAAAAAAAAAAAACCCTCCCACCGGTGGCCGGCCGCCACGCGGTGGTGGTGGCCGGCGGTGGGGTCCACCGTGGGGGTATTTTTTTTTATAAATTATTTAGAACTAAGGGCAAAATGTTCATTTAGCGCTAATTTGCATATCCCCCAAAAGTCCTTATTACCTCTCAGTTTTTTTTTTCAAATTCGACGGCTTCTGGTGGTTTTACAAATTCATTTGGTATTTATTTGAAATTCTCCCTATTATTTTTGTTTTCACGTTATTTTCTTAAGCATCCTCTTCTTCACTTGCTAGGAACACACAATTTTATTTCTTCACTCACATCCACACCTCATCTTCCCCACAAATTCCCTTCTGCCTAAATCAAATAAAGGACCTTTTTTCCGTAGCCAACAATCATAGCAGTTATAACAATCAATGGCATAATAACAATGATATGATGTAAGCCCTAAAGACCCAGGGACAAGGGGGAAAAAAACCAGTGGATCCCAACCAGTTATAGCCTCTGTGATACTTGATGTTGTCTATTCCATCCAATTTTGAATTTTTAATGTATTCGATTTGATCATTATACGTGTATGTTTTGATTGTTTTCAGACTTTTGCGGTTCTTGGTCGGAATCTATGAACCTGGTATGAGTCAGTCATACGTCGTGTTTTGTAAGGAGGCCGTCTTGATTGTAGATGATGGACCTTTTCAGTACTAGGTAATAAGCAAGCCGAGTGAATGAGTGTATTTAAGTGATTTAAATATCCTAAATCGAGAATTCATTAAACACACTATTTAACCATTATATAATATTAATGATTAATGATTAATGATGCGACATTACTGATAAATTATCAATTCTAAATGTTCAGTTACCCAAACAACAATCATTGATAATTCATCACTTAAATACACTCATTCACTCGCAATTTTTTTTATGCCAATGCTTTGCTTTTCTGCATTGACAATGAGGTCGAGTGTATTCTCTTTGATGAATGCTCGGGCGATGCTTATATGGCTCAGCTTGAAACATGGAGACACCAGTTGTGGTTCTGATCAATCTTGCAAGAATTGGCTGGTCTGAAGATGGTAAGTTTCTGTTGCTTAACTTCATCCTTCATTTCATATTGCTTACACACTGTTTCATTCCTATGTTTTCTGGGCTCATTCTTTCTCAATACCAGGAATTCCACAAGTTTGTAGTTCTTTCAATGCCACCAGAGTTTCTTTCAATCCTCCAATTCCTGAAGTGAAAGACTTGATTGAAAGGTATCATTCTTTTACTATTTTTTACATGTTATGTAGGGTACTGTATGTATATTTAGATTAGATTGACAATAACTTATTCTGATGTACCTATGTCTGCATACCTTTTCAATTACTCCAGTGCCAAGGATAGAGCATCACCCATCACCACAACTTTAAGTCAGGTCATGCCAACTCAGTCAACGCAGCAATCATCCTCTAGCATCTTGCGTAACAATTATAGGATTCCCTTGTCTGAGATTTCCCAGCAAAAGCTTGTATAATAACTAACTCATTATTATTTTGCACATTGCCTTCCTTTATAACATACTCCCTCTGGTCCTAATTATAAGACATATTTAACTGATTTTGTGGAGATTAAAGAAAGAAGTTATATTAGTTAATTTTACTCATTTTCCTAAAAAGCCCTTATATAAATTTAAAATGACATAAGTAAAAGTGAATTAATAACTCCTACCACATACCTCTCAAACCTAAAATTTTCATTTTCACACGCTATCTAATTGAAATAATGATCTTACTAAATATACATATGTGTGTTTATATATATATACACTCGCGCATACACCCACACATATATGTGTGTGTGTATATATCTACAAACACATAATTGCGCGCATACACACACAAACACACACACAATGATATATATGTATGTACATGTCTGTGAGTGTACATATATCTATACATACATATATGCAAAGACACACACAATGATATATATGTATATATATGTTTGTGTGTAAACACACACACAGATATATATATTTATGTCTACACACCCAAATATTTGTGTGTGTCTATATATATTTGTGTGTAGACACACACATATATACACACACACACACACACACACTCACAAACACACATATATGTGCGTGTGTGTCTATATATATTTGTGTGTAGACACACACACATACACATACATATATGTATATACATACACACACACTCACAAACACACATATATGTGCGTGTATGTCTCTATATATATTTGTGTGTAGACACACACACACACATACATATATGTACACACACACACACACACATACATATATGTACACACACACATATACATATAGATACACACACACACATATATATATATCTAAAAGTTTCATTCATTGAAAGAATCTACGTACCTACATACATATACTCACCAAAAATTAGGGGTGTTCATGGGCAGGGTTGGGGTGGCGAGACCCTTGCCCGATGCCCCGCCCGAAAGATCACAGCGACAAAATGCAGCCCGGTGCCGGCCCGCCCGATAGAAGCCCTAACATTTTTGGGCGGGGCAAAAATGGCGGGCGGGCGGCCCTTACATGCCCACGATCGCCAACGAGATCAAACCATGCCCGAAGTCCACATTAGGTAGGAGGAGCAGAGCAACATATCTTCTTAGGACGAGCTTCACCTCATTGCTTAGGAATACCGGACTCGGCCCAAGATCGTCGACGAGATCAAACCACCATTTCTCCTCCGTCCTTCTTCACCAAAGTCACGGATCGAAGGAGAGCAAAGAAATGAAGGTGTTCGTTCCCACTAGCTGACGGCATGTATCAATCGAAAAAATACAGTCCGGATCGCCGGAGAGTTTGAACTAGAATCTAAGCGAGTTCTTTCACACCGCTGCAAATAGATCTGCGACCGGTGCATCAACTATCTCGAGTTCAAGCTTCACCGGAGCGTCGAGCCTTCACCGGAGTAGATCGACGCCCCCACCGAAGTAGATCGAGTTTCACTAGAGCTCCACCTATGTTCTACTCATTGCCGAAGAAGAAGAAGGATCCGGTCCGTTCTCATCTTCGGTCTTTGTGAAGAAGAAGAAGAGAAGGAAGTGAGACGAATGAGAAAGAAGAAGAAGCCGGTAATGGAATAAAATATTATAACTACTGGGCAGGGCCTAATGGGCAGGGTAGCATACCATGCCCGATGCCCGCCCTGCCCGCAAAAATGCCCTGCCCATTTGTGCCGCCTTGATCGGGGCCGCTTTTTCCTTGGGCTGGGCTGGGCGATTTTTCAGTGGGCGCGGGCGGGCGGACAGGGCGCTGGGCATGATGAACACCCCTACCAAAAATCAAATACACTTGAGAGAATAAAATAGGGGTATTTTAGGAATAAATTGACAAAAATTAGAATGTTGTCTTATAATTAGGACCAAAACCAACTCCTAAATATTGTCTTATAATTAGGACCGGAGGGAGTATTAATTATTGGATGATGACGTCTTACTCTTTGACAGGGAGAAAGCTTTGTTGTCAACTGCGGCATACAAAAGCTAGAGACTAGAGACTCGACATAGTTGGACTTATGATGGTTGTTCTAAGTGCGCTTGCAAGCCTAAAGATGAGGGCAGCGAGCTTATTTGTCGTCCTAATTGTGAGAAATAGCCTGATTCAATTGAACCTAAGTAAGTATTGGTCAATTTCCTTTCCTTTCACAATTGTGCATACTGATAGACCTTTAATCTGTCTGGTATCATTGAAAACATTTTAACACTCACATTTATCTTTATATACAGGCTTAAGATCCATTATACAGTAGTGGATGAAACTGGATGTGCTTCCGTAATATTTTGGGACAAGCTTCCTTCCCAATTGCCTGACAAGTCTGCTTCTGAGCTTAAACGGCTCCTTAAATATGTATGACAGGCAGTATAATTCTTATTTCTTCTTAATACTAACAGTAGTAAGGTCTTAGCTAACCCATATACTTTTATGATTTAGGATGGTCATGAGTATGATTTCCCAGTCCAACGTGACTGTGTTGTAAGGAAAAGATTGCTTCTAAAACTCAAACGGAATAAGTTTAATGGGAAGCATCTGGCTGCTGGCATTAGTGTTCAACAATATATATTGTGCGAAGATCTGACTGAACAAATTCAATCAAGCCTCTACTGACCCAGAAACTGAAAAACCCCCGAGGCAACACCAGATATTGATGCATCTCAACAAGGGGAATCATCTATACATCTAAGCCCTTCCAATGGATCCTCAACTGAGCCTGAAGACTTAACCCTGTTGCGGCTTTCACAGAATGCCAATCCTACTGCCAGTAAAGGGAAAACAAAGGCTCCATTGAAAAGGACTGTTGGTGAGACAACAAGTTCCTCTGCAACTCAAACTTCCTCTGCCTCTATATTCCGAACAGCAGGATGCTGAAAGTTGTGAAGCAGGAGAAGTAGACAATTCGAGTTTATGTTTCTTAGTGGAACTTGAACAACATATCATATTGCTGTCTGTTGTGCTGGTTGTGATGACCTGAATTCACAACCAAAAGTTTCATTATGTTTTTATTCCAAGTATGTTGCTGTCAGTTTTGGATTTAGTTTGTTTAAGTGTCGTTGTACTTCATTTCCCATCTTTAATTTTAATGAAATCACTATTTGTTTTTGTTAGAAAATATATATAAATCAGGGATTATATTAGATACTATAGTTAAGAGCCATAAATGCTAAGGCTCATTCTTCAAGTATATATAGACTCTTTGTATAAATGAATAGATACAAATTTCATATTACTTTGGTCTACATGGTGTTAGAGCTCTAGGTCCCTTTTTTTTCCCCCGTTGGCTTTCTGTTGTTGTTTCTGTTTGGTGCCACAGTGAGAGAGAGAGAGAGAGAGAGAGAGAGAGAGTGTGAGGGTTCTGTGCTTTGCCGTATATCGACCACGCACCGCCCCATCGTGCTCAGGACGTCCCGATTTGCGGAACCCCATTGGCCGATCACCATTTCAATTGCACCTGGTGTCTCACTGCTCACGCATCTCCCAGAGCTCTCTCGTGTTTTACATGCGTTGGTTCGTGGCTCCATTTTCTAGTGAGTTTTTTGTCGCCATTTGCTTCTCTGGCATCGACTCGTTGAATTCGACTGGTCCTAGGTGGTTTTGTGCCCATATCTTGTGTTTTTTTATCTTCAGGCCTGATCGTTTGCTCTCTTGCGTGCTATGTTTTTTGGGTTTCCATGGTGTGTTGCTTTTGGGTCCTTTCTCTCGTGATTATTGTGCTGTTGTGGTGCCTGTGCAGTGTTTTTGGGTCCTTGGTTTGCCGAGCTGTAGGTTGTTTGTAGCGTTTGCAGTATAATAGTGGCATTTTTTTTTTTGTCATTGATTCCGTGTTTTGTTGTGGTGTTTTGGTGTGGCTACTGGACTTGGTTCTTTTTTTGTGGTTCTTCAGAACTAGTTTGCCTCTCGTAGGTTTTTTTTGGGTTCTCTCGTTGCTGTTTGGTGTTGGGTTGTCGTTTCGTTGGTGGCAATTTGGTATCTTTGGTATGTTTCATTTGGTTTTTGGCTGCTAGGATTGCGTTTTATCGCCCAGGTTTGATATTTTTTTGGTGTGGCTACTTCTGCATTATTTGGTCCAATACAAGATATTGGGTGTTTAGTTGTTATTCTCCTTGGTTTCAAGGTGTTGTTTGGGTGTTTTTCTCTTTGGTGAGTTTTCGGCTCACTGTTCAGAATAGTGCTCTTTACTGATGATGACAGCATACCGTTTGATGAGCTACCTGAGGATGTGAGAAAGAAAGTTGACCTGGAAAAGATCAAGCCGTTTGCCTGTCTTGAGAGATATCATAAATTGATTGGGAAATTGAACTATCTTACGGTGACTCGCTCAGATGTGACCGAAGTTAGTGTGCTTAGCCAATTCATAACTGCACCAACTGTTGTTCAGTAGGAAGCTTTGGAGCATGTCTTATATTACTTGAAAGGCTCACCTAATCATGGTATACTTTACGAATCATGTCCACAACAAAATTGAATGCTTTTGTGATGCAAATCATGTGGGGTCAAAGGCTACCAAAAGATCCACCATAGGATATTGTGTGCTTGTGGGTGGAAATTTAGTATCTTGGAGGAGTAAGAAGCAAGATGTGGTTTCTCGGTCGAGTGCCGAAGTTGAGTATAGAGTCATGGCCCAGTCTGTCACACCCCACTGTTCTGAGCCTAGAACAAAGTGGCATCTTCACCTATTATGAATTCTGATGTACTATTTAATAAAAATTTAAATCACTGAGTTAGGTTTGTTCCTGAAAATAAAAGCCCTTTTTATAAAGAGAGTTTAAAATAATATTAAAGTTCAAATGAGCTTCTTTTTTTTAATACATTTAAAACTTTTGAAAACATTCTATCAGTGGTTCAAACTTGTCATTAAAATTGCATCATACTTAAAACCTTGTCAAAATTCATCAGAGTTTTTCCTTATTTCTCCAATTAGTCTAATGCTCTACTAAATCGGTCACCATAACTTAGGCTTGTTATATACATGCCCGCACTGCAAACAATCGTTAGTAACATATATATATATATATATATATATGTATATATATATATATATATAAGTCTTAACTACTTCTACGATATCTAATTAATATATACATCCCCATTAGCCACATACGGCTATCACAAAATAACATCTAAGACATAAGGAAACAGTAAAATCCATAGACAAAAATGAAACTAAATGTTTCATCTGCTTCCTCTTCACCACCTTCTCCTCAAAATCAGGCAATTACAACGCCCTTGCCTCTTCCTCCTTGCTTACTAGCTAGCCCCCGTCCTGGATTCAAGGAAGGCTCTGGGATTGAGATGAATGAATCCCAGAGTAACAGGTTAATCTCAAATTCTAGCATATGCAATACATGTAAATTCACCAAATAGAGTAGTCCACACAGCATATAAAGCATTCAAATTCAAGTTCAAGTTCAAGTTCAAATTCAAATTCAAACAACAAGTATTACATACCAAATATAATGCAGCTTGTAATACAAGTGTTCATTCAAAGATTTCAAATACCTTGGCGCAAGGAAATTCATTTGGCAATTCAATACCAATTTAATGAATGCACTAGGCCCTGCCTAGCCACCGGGAAGTTAGCCCCATGGTCGGCCCTTCCGCTCAATCGAGCCACGAGTGGTGCTAGCCGTATAGGCGGGACATACAGATATGACATATATAAACATATATAGCTATGCAAAGAATGTGAGATTAGAGTTACTACATTTGTTGTCTTACGGCAAAAAACCCCTTCCACCAGATTCTTAACACTACGCTTGTCCTTCAGGCACGGGCGATTCTCAGGTCCTATAATTTAACATTTATACAGTGATGGGTCATTAACCAATCCAAACATAATTATAAATTCAACTCCTCTAGACCCACCCCAAAAATACTTGTCTTTTAATATCCTTATGACTAGGGATGTATACTCATTGAGACTAATTAACTAGATACTATTCACTATGGACAATTATCATCTCAGCCATTTAACCTTTCATTTTAACCAAAGAAACCTTTACTTTAAAGGTTTAACATAATTAACAACTTATGTGACTTTTTAGACTCATCAAAAATTCAGTCTCCAACCTTTCTGAGAATTTGGAAAATTCATAACTCGACCGATATAACTTCAAATGGAGTGATTCCAATTTCTATTTAAACATTGATAAGTCTATCTTCATAAATTAAAGTCACCAAGTTGATTTATGGCTGAGAAAAATTCCCAAAATTCAAAAACATAAACAATGTCTAGAAATTCTCAGATTTTCTGACTAATCTTTGAGAAACCATAACTCTTTCAATACTTATCGGATTTCGACGAATTACCTATCAAATTAAACCTCTATGAGTCTACTATTTAACTGAAAAATTTCAAATTTTAATGATTTTTTTTAGTCAGTCCAAAATCCAACGCCATTTTGTTGTTCCTGAAGCTTACCAGAAATTTCCAGTTTTTTTAGCTTAACTTCGAAAAATCATAACCGGAGTTGTAGACCTCCGTTTTAGATGAACCAAAGCTTATTTTAAACCTTAAGAAGTTTTATTTCTGCTGTAAAAATTTCAGAGCAAAAATCAACCTATAACTTTCGAAAACTCCATGCACAATATGCTCTGTTTTCACGTCATGTTGCAGAGTTAAGAAAGCAACTCATGCAATTTTATTTTTCTGACTTATGCTCTTGGAAATCAGACCCAATGAACCTATAACAGACATGCATAGCTCTAAAACTTAATTCCATGGCCAGGTGAGGTCAAAAACCAGATCCAAACCAGTTGAAAATCAACATTCATGCCTCAAAAGTTGACATGCAAAAGCTAGATCATGCGATCTTTAAGTTTTAAACTCAGCATCCCAATATTCAGGCATGCAGCAGCTTGAAGGGAAAAGTTCCAGAGGCTTAGTTGAGAGAGTTTGGGAAAGAAAAATGAAGAGGGAGTGTTTACGGGGATGAGGGAGTGACTGAAGTATGTGTGTGTGAGTGTATGTGATTATTTGGAGGATGACAGACGGCACACATGCAGATTGGAGAGGGAATACGTGTTTGTTTTTTAGAGGGAGCAGGTGTGTGTATGTATCTGGAATAAAGGATCAATGTCGTGTCTCTGTGTGCGGTGGGGTCAGCTGAGGGGATGAACACGTGGAGCATGCAATTGAGAGAGGCTTTGGTGTTAATTTTACGGTGAGCTTCGGCTTGAGTGTGTGGGCTAATGAGATAATGGGCCTAAGTTAACTAAATGGGTGAGTTGTGTGTGTACGTGTATGTACCAGAGGAAGAATTCAATGGGAAAATGATATTAGTTAGCTTTTGGGCTGATGGTCAATGAAAGAGTGTGTTATGTATATTGGCCGAGTGAATTAATGAATGGAGAGTTATATGCGCTGGTGATTTTGCTTGAATGATTCCACACACTACTAATTCCTACATTCCCCTTTTTTAATTAATATTAGGCCATAATCAATCCCTCGTAATAAATCATTGAATTTGTTCTTTTCTCTAATAATTTCTTCAGGCCTTAACATATTGATCTAAACTCATGGAAAATATGCCTTTTATTTCTAAAAGAAATCCTAAACTTCATTAAGGCTAAAATTTTCCATAATCACTCCTAAATCATATTAAATTCTCAATTTTCAAATTTTGGGATGTCACACAGTCCGCACAGGAAATTATGTGGATTCACAAGTTAATGAAGGAGTTTAGGTTTGCTACGTCATTGCTTGCGAAATTATGGTTTGATAATAAAGATGCTTTACACATTGCCTCAAACTCTGCGTTTCATTAACGTACGAAACATATTAAAATTGATTGTCACTTTGTACGAGATAAAATCAAGGAGAAATTTATTTTTACAAGGCATGTGTGGTCTAGCGATCAATTGGCCGATCTTCTGACTGAGGCGTCAAATGAGATTTGTGTTCACTATCTTTGTAATAAGTTAGGTTTGATTAACATCTACGCTCAAGGGCGGAATTAGGGGGGGCTAGGGGTGGCCCCCGCCCCCCAAAATTACACAAGTGGACCCAATTTTTTTAGGAATTATACTTTAGCCTCATAAAATTTTTAATGTTTTCAGTTTAGTCCTTATAAAAAAGTCTCATGAAGGGACTAAAGTGAAAAAGTCTCATGAAGGGACTAAAGTGAAAATATTGAAATTTTTATGAGGCTAAATCATAATTTACGAAAATTTTGGGTCCAATTCTGTAATTTTTACCCCATAATTTTAAATCGACTCCATTTGGATTTCAATCTGTAATTTTATTTTTTTGATTTTTATTCCTGGCTCCGCCCCTGTCTATGCTCCAACTTAAGGAGGAGTGTTAGGAAATATATATAAATTAGTGATTATATTAGATACCATAATTAAGAGTCATAAATGTTAGGACTCATTTATCATATATATATATATATATATATATAGCCTTTCTGTAAATGAATAGACACAACTTTCATATTACTTTGCTCTACAGTTTTAATCTAATATCATTACAATTCTTACATTGTTGTTTATAAGGTTCACTTATAATATCACTTGTCGTATGCCGCTAATAATGACACATGAAATTACGAGAAATGAAACCATTTAAGTCATAACTATTATTAATATAAAGCTAAATCAAACGCATTGGATATGCCTAGCATCCAGTACTCCTGTTAGTAACGGAAAGTTATAAGCCAAATTCTATGCTTCATGTAAATCTACAAATACAATAAGAGATTATTTCATTAAATTTGGCAAACCAGCGACTACAAATATTAACCAAAATCAGTGTTTGCAGTTGAGATATTCAAACTTATTTAACAGTTTCAGAAATGTGTAATAAGCATCGGAAGTATTATATAATCAACAAAAAATATTTATCTAATACACATCACCAGTCAAGTAGAACCGTCAAAAACGGGTCCGATTCCATCATGCCCATTTAAGCCCGGCCCTTTAAGGTAGGCAAAAAAAAAATAGCGAAATATTTGAAATTGGCGGAGAGGGCCTCGGGCTTAGACGGGCCAGCCCTGGAGGGCCACGGGCCGGCCCTGCAGGCCTTTTTCACTGTAGCTTTTTCTTTTTTTCTTTTTAAATTTATATATATATATTTTATTTGTTATAAAGTTATTTATCCATTTAATTGCAAATATATAATAACTATACTCTAATTTTATGATTTGGTTTATTATTTGTTGCAAATAAAGATTATGGATGTGTTCATGATGCGGGAGAAGAAATTTATAATATGTTTTTTTATGTTTTATGTGAGTTATTTGTGAAGATAATTTGCTTTTGATTATAAATTAGTGATTGTAGTTATTTTATTGGATGATTCGTGTTATAATTTACTAATTATATTTCTTTAAAAAAAGCGGAGGAAAAATAATTAAAATTTGAAATAGTAATTTAAGGCCAGGGGCCACTGCCCCGCTGGTGCTCTCGGGCCGGGCTTTGAAAAACGGCATTTTCCTTACTCCGGGTCCGGAGGGCTATAATCAACAAAAAATATTTATCTAATACACATCTATCAGTCAAGTACACATAAAATAAACAAAGAATTCTCTCTTGACGGTCAATATTGTAGTGACATTACTGACTATATTTACATTCAAACTATCAATGTCAGGTTATATCCTAACTATTAAACTAATTAAAGTAATTTATATACATATCGTGTCCTGTCGTTATCACTTATCAGCACCATCACAACAACATCTGTACTTTTACAAGGCTCTATAATATTTAGTTATATTCAATTCATTTCCATTATATTCCAATGCTATTTTCTGCTTCTTAGGTATTTCCTCTCATACCCACTTCCAATGCAATATAATAGCTCACAAAAACCACCATGTAGCACCTTCTATGCATATACTGTTGGATATAAAGCGATCTAATCATGCTAATGAACTTAATAAGCAATTAGATCAATGCAGAATTAAATTATGAAAGATTGGACAGACCTTCAGCCATTGATTTGTTTCTAGATGAAGAAGAAATTAACTCTAGGTTTTGGCTCTTCTAAGCTTTTTCTGTCATCACTTTGTAGATGATGTGAGTTTTGAATGCGTGAGGAGACTTAGGAGACCAAAACCATATATACACGTCTTAATTTAACCTCTGGCCATCACAGAGGTGAATTATAATCGTGCATACAAAGTGGGTAGTTACTGAAGTGTAGTTGGTTAGTGGGCCTAAATGTGGACCACATAAAATTCATACACGTGGACCACTTAATGGAATTTTTCAGAATAAAAAATATCCAAATATTAATTCAAAATTCTAACATATACAACATTCCTAAATCTATAGATTGACCAGAAACCTCAAACTATGCATCAGTCTTCGAATCATCGTTCTTTAAGCTTCATTTTGAACGACCATGGAGATTCAACAGGTATATAAGTTTGTTGCCTTCATTCTTTCACCCTCTTATTTTGTGATAATTAACTAATATAACTTTGAAAAAATATTACATTAGTGCAGTACCAGATGCTGACAAGCACCCAAGTCCGCAAGAAACAATGAGGAAAATGTTTACAAATGAGGTTTCATGTGACCAGAAAATGCACCAACCCCTTCCACCTTGAAAGTCCATGGAAAATCTTTGGAAGCTTTCATACAACCTTCTCAAAGTTATATCTTCACCAGAAGCTGCAGCAACACGCAAGCAACCTAAGAAAAGGAGAGTCTTGCAGAACACAAGCAATGTTGTCCCTGATTTGTCAAACCGGTTTATAACTTCTTCATCATCAGGTAAGTACATTTACATTAACTCTACTCTTTCCCTATGCATTGCAACGTATGTTGAAATTAAACTTCCTTTTGCCTCAAGGTGAAGCTGACAACAGACATCATACTGTTGTTCCACCATCAAATGAGTTTGTTCCAGCACTTCAACACATTTGGAAGCGAAAAAGCGCCAGGTTGAAGGGTTTAATGAATAATGGTGAATCCGCTACACCGCCTACAAAGAGAATGTGCAAGAAAGATTTAAGTCCTTAAGAGGTAACAATGCATCAAGGAACTACAAAAAAATTCAAGGTCTGGCATTTCTATCTACTACTCTTATCACAGGGAATAACATTATGCTCACTTAAACTTATCACCCTTTATAAGATTTTCTTTCTATACTTAGTTTTCAAAAATCCGTACCAATCTTGAAAGAACAAGGAAGCACAACCCTTTCAGCTGCATCCATGAAGCCATTCAAACACTTCATTGCAAAAACATCACAAGGAACTAACGCTTCAGTTATAAATCCACAAGTTCTCAGGAATAATTCAAACCCTGTTCGTATAGGTACACAAAAGATATACTTTTGCCTTTCTATATTGATCAGTAGCAAGCTTACAATGTTACTTTTAGCTGTGTAATTGAATGTATGTACTTATTATACCAGTGGAAGGTGTCAACTATGAAGATATTGAATTTAATTTGGAGGTCAATGAAACAAACTATAATGAAGTTATGTCCTCAGACTCAGATGAATACAAAGGTATTTATTTTAGTACTTTTGTATGGCAACAGGTTCTTAAGCCTGTATGTCATATATCTTAGTTCTGCATTCAGTCAGGAAATTAATTTTAGACATATTTATACGCATCAATTAGGTTCTTTAGAGTCTGCAGAACAAAGTGAAAGTCATTCGTCCGTGCTTAATAGTACAGGTCAAGGTTGTGATTGTGAAGGTACAATTATTTCAACCAGAATTTTTGTTCAGATAACCTATATACATGCAATTCTATTGATACATCATATACACTTAAACTATTTGGCAGATTATTTAGATGAAGGTGATCCTATACATGCATGCAAATATTGTGGGGCATTGTTGTGGTACAATGAAAGAGCTAAGAAAGACTAAAAGAAAAGAATTGCCAGAACTTTTTCCATGTGCTTCCTGAAAGGAAAGGTTCAATTACCAACAATGAAAGCACCACCCACTGTACTGCATACGCTGTTCTTCGATAAGAAATCATCGAGATAAAAAAATTTCCATGTCAACATAAGGCAATACAGCATGTTTTCTTTCACCTTAATGGAAGGGAAAATTGATCGCTCAACTAACTCTGATGGAGGGCCATATTCCTTTATACAAATTGAACTCTGGTGGAGTATTGTATTTTATGTTCTGTTGTCTCTTTGTTCAACCTCCTATTCTTTAGCGGTTGGCTGCTCATTTAGTCCCTAGAGAGGATGTGGGCCACGACTTTATGATTTGGGGTGCTTCTAGAGATGTGGTTTTTACGATTGGAAGTGCTTATTTTCTTGTTGTTGAAAATCCTCTTCATCTGAAGTGTAAGCTTTTCAGGTCTATTTGGAGTTGGCCAGGGGTGGAACGGATCAGAATTTTCTTATGGAGGGTGCTTCTCAATAAGCTTCCCACTAATGCTTGGCACCATTCCTGGTCCTCTGCTTCTGATTTGTGTGGTTTCTGTCATGGTGCCCTTGAGGATATTTTACATGTACTGCGTGATTGTTCTTATGCTAAATGTATGTGGATGAATGTGATTAAGCCAAGGTATGTTTCTCAATTTTTCTCTGCGAATTTGAGGAACTGAATGGCTAGGAACCTTGCTGGTTTTTTCTGTAGCACTATGGGCCCTTACTGGAAGATGATTTTTGGTGTTTCTATTTGGAAATTATGGTGTTAGCGGAACTCTTCTTGCTTTGAGAGTGATTTTAGGAAACCTTCTAGACCTGAGATTATTATTATGCACGTCTGGAGATCCTTTTCTTGCCTTAAGAGATACTTCCACACGTACCTTGCGTTTGGACCATGCTGTTCTTTCTCCTCGGTCCTGGTCTTCTCCAGCTGTCAGTTCTGAGAAACTTAACATCGATGGTGCGATGTCTCAAAGCAATTTTAGAGTTGGGTGTGTGGGTGTTCTTAGAGATAGCATGGGGGTTTGGATTGCTGGTTTCTCTAAGTCCCTTGGCATGTGCAGCGCTGGTACGGCGGAGAATGGGTTCACATTATGTGTATGTGCTTCTTAATGATTGTTCCTCTAATTAGAGGGATAAACTTTTTTTAATTTTTTTTATATTCTATATATTTAGATTAAATTATATGCCGTGAAAAAAATTTGAGTGCCCAATATCTCAAATTAATTAATTTAGGGATAATTTGGTGTTGGAATATAGAATCCTAGAAAATAATTAATTTGAGATATGTAATTTTTTTTCCAGAAAGCATTATATAATTTAATCAAAATATATATAATATAAAAAAATAAAAAATAATTGCTTGTCCCTCTAATTGAGCACCTTATGTGCTTCGGGAATGGGAGGGGAGGGAAAGTGGAGAGAGAAAACTTTTCCCTCATCTTTATAAAATTCCCATAGATAATTTCCAATATTCCCAAAATATATTCACAATAAAAGAGAATAGCCTTTATTAATGTGAAAATGATAAATGTCATTCCAAAATTTTTTTCCCTCCCCTTCCCTTCCCTCCCCTCATTCCAAACATACCTTAAAGGTTTGCTGATTGGAGATTGGGTGGTTTCCCTTCACTGTATCCCGAGAGATCTTAATAGGGCCGCTGATTCTTTGGCCAAGTGGGGTCTCTCTAAGTCTATAATTGTTAGTGAATGTCCTTTAGTTTTGAGAGCTTTAGTAGATCAGGAATGTTTAGGATTTATTCTCCATGTGTAATTTGCTTTTAATGTATTCTGGCTTCTAGCCATCTTTTTTATATAAAAAAATAAAAAAAACAAAAAACAAATTTTTAGGGTGTGTTTGATTTGAGGTGACAAAGAGAGGAGAGAAAGTTTTTACTTTATAGACTAAATTACCCATAAAAAATTTTACCCTTCCTTTTTTTTTTTCACACCTTCCCTTCAAACAAAACATGTTGTTAAAACTTAAAACCCATCATGCCTCTTGATTACACTTCAGCAGCTTTGGATTGACAAACATTATAACGAAACATCTTCAAACCGGACGTAATCACTAGCAAGAATCAAAACTTACTAACCAAATTCCAATTTAAAAGGCAACTTTGCTGTAGGAGTTATCACCAAGGGGAAATTTCGTTCTATAAAGTTTTTTTGGAGGCAATTTTATTCTAAAAGTGTTAAAAAAAAAGCAATTTTGCCTTGATTGTTATATTCTCTCAAGTCCAATTATAAGACTTAATTGACTTTTTTAGAATCTTAAGGGAATTTAATTAAATTACTTTAGAGTATTTTTATTTTTATTTTTTTCTCCAAACTAATTAGTTAGCTAATATACTAATATATAATATAAGGATAATAACATATAAAATGATTAAGTAACTTATTTAGTTTCTTTAATCTCTCCAAAGAAAGTCAACTAGGCCTTATAATTGACCGAAAAGTAAGCAATAATTAATATTATTGATTAAATATCTTGAAGTTCGTTGACCAGAAAGAATATCAGATTAGGATATATCCAGAAGTTTTCGCAATCAATCATGTATGATAGAATCATCAAACGTCAATTTTGTTAATTAAAGTACAAATTGCCCCTGAAATTTATGCATCATATACTTCATTTTTTTTTTTTTAAAAAAAAAAAAAGTTACATCTAAAAACTTTTAGGACAAATTTACATTTTAACAAAAATGACATAGGTGATATACTAACTATTAACTCAAAGATATTTGGCCAACTAACTATAAATTGTTTGAGATAACGGTCAAGGCAAAATTATTTTTTAAAAAAAAACACTTCTAGGGAAAAATTGACAAGGTAAAAAATTTCAAGGAAAAATTTCCCCTTAAACCTGTAAAATATAATTCCTCTAGTGTTAAATATAAGATATAATTGAATTTTTTGGAGAAATTAATGAAGTTAAATAAATTATTTAATGATATCATATACTGTATATCAATAGATTATAGATCAGTTTATAAGTTAATTAAAATAATTTAAAGAAAAAATGACAAATATAAATATTTTAAAATAATTTCATTAGATTTCCTAATCTAAAAAAAAACAATCAATACAACTGGAATCGTATAAAATAAGTGCCTTGATAAAAAGTTTTATAATTAGTAAGGCGATAAATAAGACGTGGATAAAATGCCCACCACGTGATCCAATTGGGAGTGTGTCTGTATGTGGTCACTGGTCAGCAAAGCTTTATCCTGTGTCAAGAGGAAGAAGGCGACATTGGTGGCCCATTCACATTTCAACTGCTTTCATTCATACTCCTCTTTTGGTTAAATAACAAGCAACTCAAAAGGGATTCTGACTCAGAATCGGAGTGAGACAGAGCGCCACCAAAACCAACACGAACAGCACGCTCATTCTCATTGGCCGCCAGAAACCCCGCGAAACTTCAACCTACTCGTGACCCCTCCTCACATTACTTCTCCTTTCTCTTTCCCGCCGCTCTCTCCACAAAGTTTTTAGGGTTTAACACAGACGCTTCTGATTCGGCGCATTGTCACTGCTTGTCGATTTCAATACCCTATTCCATGGACGACGTCAGGGCAACCTCTGCTTGGGTCGCCACCAACTCCTCTCACGTTCTCGTTGACTCTGCAGGTTCCGTTCTGCGTCCCAACAATGATGCTTCTTCCGCTTTTCACATTTTTTAATAGAATACAATGAACCTTTACTATATTATATATATTTGATGGTGTCTTTTGCAGGCATTGAAAAAGTGGTCGATGCTATTGAATCCATTCCCAAGGTTGAGTGGGATTTCGAAGGGATTCACTACTTTGATAATGGACCACTTACCGTTCAATACCTGTTTGTCTTGGACGCTTTAAATTTTTGCTTCTGGCCCGGTACACTCTCTCTGTCTTTTTAAATGCGCCATATCATGAGACACTTCACTGAGGAACAATCCCTGTTTTTCTTCTATCCTTGACGGTATAAGCTTTTTTTTTTAATTGATGGGAGCTTTTTAATATTTTAAAATTTTAATTTAAAAAAAAAAAAACTGAAAGATTTGAAGCTTTCCCCTTCATGTTTAGGCTGCATTTTCCTTTCCGAACAGAGGTCATTCACGTGATGGTTTCGCCTCTGCCTTTATTGTATCGTTTTATTTATCAATTATTCATAGCGGACCATGAATAGTGAGATACATAATTATATATCCAAACATAGTTCAACTGCATATATGAAAATTGTTTGTGAAAAAGCCAGAGATGGCATACGATTTTTTGAAATTTTTGTTGGCAAACTGCGCGTTAATCATGGTGCTACGCCAAGAGAGCCCTTCCACCGATCAGTGGCTGCAACAGGGGGGATAGGGAGAATGTTTCACTCCCTTGTTTCTTACTTCTTGATATATGCTATCAGGAATTGATTGCACTTGTTATGCGTATACTCCGTGGTTCAGTATTGGCAAATACACAAATAGTTCAATATCTGTGGAATTTCAGCTTAATCTGTATTTTATTTTAACTTGGCTTCCATGTCCTCTCTGTTTGCCTGCCACCCTGTCTTCGCATCTATTAACAGATAAGGAGTTGAGTTATGATTATTTGGCATCTGGACTAAAGGCTGCTCTCGAAAATGATAAATCTGCATTTGATGCTGACCGTCTGCAAAAGTACACAGGTTCGGACCTGATATTTTCTATATGCGTGTTTGCATGAATGCTTAATTACATCTGTTCTCATGTAATGTTTGTATTAAAAACTCGTGTTTGTAATTTCTACCTTCAATTTAAAGTTACTTTCATTACCAAGCGAAACCGAAGCTAGCAAGAAACTTAGAATTATCATTCAAAGTTTATATATAAAGTTGGGTAGGGACTCCATGTTTATTGGTTCAGCGCTGTACACATTCATGGTAGTCACTAGTCAGTGAAACTAGCAGAAAACTGTAAGGTCTTTGATTTTTCATATTCATGCCAAATCAAATGCGGGTAATTTCATACGGACAGGGAACATCTAAACCTTTTTTTAATACATGGCATTATGGTGATTTGCGTGCTTACAATGAAAATATTTTTTCCTTTTGGTTAGCAAACTGATGACATTACTGCTTACTGTTAGGTCCACAATTGCGCGACCTTTTGAGGTGGCCAAGACCCCTTCCATTGGAAGATGAACGTGTTCGATTATTGCATGAGGTAACATATTCTGTTACTGGAATTTAAGTTTCTCAAATCCTTGCTGTTCCATGTATAATCTTGCTTTTGTTCTGATATCTGTAGAAACCTGTATTCTTTTACACTTACTAGTGCTGTGGTATTTTCCCTATTGATTTAGCACTAATAATTTTGTTTATAATTATGAGACTGGTCTAAGTATGCAATATGCTTTACTTTCATGGCTAGGTTGGGCTTGAACTAGAAAGAAGTTTTGAGGGAAAAGCATCTAATATTGTGGAGGCTTGCGGAAAATCTGCTTTAAATCTTGTTGCTCTTGTTGCTCGTCATTTTCCTGGTATTCATTTTTTTCTCTATTTTTTTTTTTTTTTTTTTTAATTGTCATTTCTAAAGTGTTGGGATAACTAACCATTCTAATATAGTAGTATATGGAGCAGCCATAACTTAAACGAGGCATTGATTCTAAGAATTTGTTTTGTCTTAGGCTTTAGAGACCACTGTGTCTATAAAGGCCGCCAAGTGTTTCTGTACAAGAGAGCACAGATATTTGCAGCAGATTTATGGGGTGCGTTCCAGGGAAAAGGATATGGTGAATTTAAAGACATTGGCTCAATTACTATAATGGCAGATTATATTGTCCCGGCTGTGCTCCGTCAGCTTGGTGTGTTAAAATATAGTCCAAAACTTGCCAGCACTATTGAGAGCAGTGGAGAAATAAATCCTGGCACTGAAGAGGAAGTTGAACTACGTGCTTGTTCGGTACATGCTGTGGAGAAAATGAGGGAGCTGATGAGTGCAAAATCAGGGAGACAGGCAAGTTCTTCTTCTCTCTCTGCAGAATGGCTCTCATTTCTCCATGCAAGTTCTTTTATTTTGCCCTTTGATTTTGACTTACCTGGTGTTATCTTATTTCAGGTGCTCAGCGTGGAGCTGGATCTTTGGCTCTGGGCGTCTGGCATCCAATGCCCATCTCTGCAGCACCATAAAACACTTTCAATATATTACTGAATTCATGAGATAACCTGGTAACTTGTTATCTATAAATCAGTTGCAGAATGAGAAAAAATTTGGATTGGGTATTTAGAAGTAGTTATTCTGGATGGTGATAAGCTACCCTCCTGGAAATCGTGGAACTGGTTTTCAGATGACGTAATGTCTCAGTGAATTTGGTTTAATTTTGGTTATGTATACGAAACACTTGTCAGATTCTGTCAGAGTTAGCATAACACGATTTGCTTCTGTCAAGAACATGTAGAGAATTATGAGACTGAATTGTCAAAGATGTTCTGAATCACCTGCTTTTCTTTGTGCCTTATGTATGGAGATTCGTATTCCTCCTCGCTAGCCTGTTGTTTCGTTTAGCATAGAGAGCAACATTGACTCAGTTTAATATATATCGACCCAGTCTAAACCCTAACGCATTTAGGCATATAATATTACCGAAGTTGTTTATTACATTTTCCTTTGCGATATTGCTTCTCAAGCGTTGTTCGACAATTGAAAATGCCAAATAATAGCAATTCTTGAGGGGTTTCTCCAGAGTATATCCAGAAACATTACCACATTTTCCTGTAGTACATCTTAATTTAAGTATGAGCGCCTACATAAGAGTTTCGATCGTGTCTTCTTGTTTTCCAGATTTGATCAAGAAATTTGGGTGGTCATGTAGCACTAGGGTTCCTGGTAATGGGCAAATTGCCGTCGTAAGTGCATTTGAAAACATCAGGTTTCCTCACCAAGCGAGGTCCAAGTGGCACCTTGTTCTTTTTAGGACGAATATCCTGCAATGACACAGCCTATAATTTTAATCTACAATGATATAATTTCTACTTGGATGGTCTATTTCTTGATCTTGCTCATTCACTTGAGAGTTAAGACCACAGCACTGTAATTTGAGGACATAAATAAAACAGTTTTGGGGTAAACAAGTGGCTTATCAGTGTCGTTTAATCAATTACCTGGTCAAAGATTGCAGTAGGAATAGCCAAGGTTGCAACAGCATTTGGGGCATCAACTATCCCTGAGATTCTCCCTTCGCAAGGGCAGCATGATAGTAACAGGTACATCTGATATTAACCCAACACATGGCAATGTTACATTTTGGGTCTCAAGAAGATATCTAAGATGATGCTATCTCCGGTCTTTAATATAAGAGCTCGTGGACACGGTAAATTATACTACAGACGAGCTCTTATATTAAGAACCGGTACTAATATATAGGGTTAAAGGTCATTTTTACCACGGAAGTATTGTTAATGGAGCACCCAGCACCCGGAAGTTTTTCGGGTGCCAAATTTGCTCCGGAAGTATGAAAAAGGTAGCAAATTTGCCCTGGAAGTATGAAGAAGCTAGCAAATTTGCCCCTCCGTTAATTTTGACCGTTAAGTTTGACTAAGTGTCCACGTGGCATACCACCTCATGACACGTGGCATGCCACCTCATCAACCAATAAGATTAAGTATCATTTTTGCCCTGGAAGTTTTCATTAAGGAGCAATTTTGCCCCGAAAGTTTTCATTGAGGAGCAATTTTACCCCGGAAGTTTACAAAATGTATCAATTTTGCCCTTTTAAATCGATCAAAGATGTCATACCATTGAAAAGGTCGAACTTGGAATCCTTGAGATATTGAGCTCAAGGCATCCCTAATTTATAATGGTTTAACCGGCGGGTCATAGGAAGCACCACTTATGGTTTAAATAAATGATCGGTCTATACAAACGTAAGTGATGCTTCCTCCAGGTTTTGTGACAGACCTTTCGGTCCTGTGACGGTTCGACTTCACAAATTCAGCGCGCTTGAGCTCAACATCTCAAGGATCTCTTCTCTCGACTCCAAGTTCGACCTTTTCAAGGCATTACATATGTGGTCTTTTGACCGATTTAATAGTCAAATTTAATATTAGGAGAAAGAAGGGCAAAATTGCTACTTTTGTAAACTTTAGGAGCAAAATTGCTCATCGAAAAACTTTAGGGCAAAATTGCTCCTTAATGAAAACTTCCGGGGCAAAAATAATATTTTTGATTGATGAGGTGGCATGTCGTCACCTCACATTTTAACGATCTACGTGGACTTCCATTTCTTTTGGGTAAATTTGATACCTTTTCAATACTTAGGGACAAATTTGTGTAGAAAAACTTAAGTCTTTGAAGACTCCATTAGCAATACTTCCATGGCAAAAATGACATTTAACCCCTAATATATACTAGACTTAAATAAATGGACTGAGTGGGGAAAACCTGTTCTTTGGAGTAGCCAAATTTGGATAGGTAGTCAATGGCATTGAGCACTGCTCGCTTGTAAGCAACGCTGGCATCTAGGAAGTGTTGCCTCCCACTTTCATCCACACTTATGCCCTCAAACACCAACCACTCTGAGAATCTTGGCTCCACCGGACCGATCTCAAAGATTGGGTTCACATGAAGAGGTGTGGGGCCCATTGGTGTCAGATACTCTTTCATTCCTCCCCTTATAATTTCACACCTGGTCATATCAAATTACACGTGGTAATTCGCTTTGTGTTGTTATACCATTAAAGAAAAAGACTCTGGACTGGGAGACCTGATAAAGCAACAAGTGAGGTGATAAAATTTGTTTTATAAGTTAGTGAAGTTATACTTTAGTTCTAGAAAACCACTCATCTCAATTGCACCGCAGAATGAAACCTCGCCGTCTCCCTGAGAGAAGTGCATGTCGCCGGTGCTGAGGTTTGCTCCCTCAACAAATACAGGAAGGTATATCTTGGAACCTCTGCTGAGATTCTTTATGTCACAATTCCCGCCATTTTCTCTTCCTGGAATTGTTCTTGCCGCTTCCCTTGCAATCCTCTCCCATTCAGGAGTGTCCCTTTTGATCTACAAGAATGACATGGCAAACAAGAAAACCATGATCTTCAGACCTACATATGTAATGACTTGTCTGAAACAATGTTTGAGTGTATAGTGTCACTTGGCCATTTACTTAAGTTGGTAAAGCTGGTATAGGTGCTTAAGATTGAAGTTTTCAATGGTGGAGGATAGGATTGATGAGAAGAGACAAATATGTCCCGTATTGTATCGCACTGAAACGGAAACAGGGGAGGAATGGGTCTAGTGTTTCAGCATTTGGAGAATGAGTAGAAGCGAACTATCCAATAAACCAAAGAAATGCTTGCAAATCATGAATTTGAAGTAGTTGAGCAGCTGAAACCAAGAGATTCACATTTGGATTATTGAATATCGTAATGCAGCAATACCTTTCCAAGGTGACAGCCTTGTGGTGATGGCAAGTTTGCCAATGGTCTGGAATGCAAAACCTCACAGAGTTTGTATGATTGGAGCCCATTTGTTTGGACGTCTCTCTCCCTCTCATTCCATATGTTGAGGAGTTCCATTGAAGGTGCGGTTCCAATTATCCCTGGGTGAGTTAAACCTGGAAATCTCACACCTAGTCCATTATTGAAAATCACTTGATTAGCAAAACATCAAGTAACATATTCCTGCCCATGTTTAGGCCATATAGTACATTAGCAGAAAATGAATCAAGTACTAGATTCACCTGGGATTTGAGGTGAATATGCATATATCCCTTCAAAGTACCATATAGCCTTTGATGCACAAGGAAAATGATCTGTCAAGAAACCACCCCCATTTTCTCTGTCAAATATTGCAGTATAACCCCATTCATCTCCAGGTAGTGGACCCAAATTGCATATTTCAGCTGCAACCAAATCTCCCGGCTTCGCTGGTATCCCATCTTCATCCAGAATTCTGATTGGCCCGCTTAGATAGTGAACCTGCATCTTCCAAATCATTCAGTTCTATGACCTAGAAGGCTCGGAAATAATTAGTGTTTAAACTATTCAGGACAAGACTGGATTCTTCTACGTTTATAGGAAAGTAATAGTTCTCAGAATTCAGTTGATGAAAAGTCATGATATTTATATATACTCACAGCAGAGAGGTCTATAAGTTTTATGTCTAGTGCTGAATTGTCATCTTTAATAGAACCCGCAGTCCAGTCCACCATCTCTACTCTAAAGACTTCACCAGTGACAATATCTGCAACAGGGGGTATGTGAGGGTGCCATCGGTTATGGAGAGGAAGCTTTTGGTCCCAAGGCCTCTTGTTTAGGTCTATTGGTACTACCAGTCTCGGAGTTGGTGGTGCCATGGACTGAGCAGATGAATTTGAAAATCACCACTTTGGTGATGTCTTTACTCAAATGTTGGCGTCACGCTGAGGAAAGAGCTTTTAGGTGACCCACAAGTTGGACTAAACAGCTCTAGTGGTCCTAGGACACGTTTTGGCCTCTTTGAATAGTTTTATATCCTCACGATTCTATCAATTATTACCCTCTCGAAATGATGACATTAGATAGTTGCTTGAAAATTCCTCAGAACATATCAGCTTTTTAGAAGATAACATCGTTTTCCTCTTTACTTTGATGTTTCATCTTATAGGCAATCTCTGTGCTCTCCTCGTCCTAGTGGGTGATAGGGGATTTTCAACTACCACTAAAAAGCTGTATAGTTACTTTGGTTGATGCTTCATCATCTGGAGATGCTTCTGCTAGTGACTATAGAGGGTTTATAAGTTAAATCGACAACTGGTAAGCAGAATAAAAGACTTGTATGATGCTTCCAAGGATCAGGAGATGCTAGTGACATAGGAGGTTTTAACGCCACTTCACTGATATTGTTTATCAAAACATTCTCTTTGACGTTTGTATAGTGTGGTTTAGGGTGAGTTTTTGCGTGGGTGAATCTAGCAAACCAAATCCACGGAAATGCAGAGTAAAGATAACCCAAATTCAAAACAAACAAGTATCACTACCTTCACACACACAGATACATATACAAAAATAGTGAAGCAACTCACAATGGATGGATCAGCGTACTTGATGTCATGGGCAGTTTCCTTGTTGGTAATACCACCTCCACTAAAGTCCACCATCTCTACTCTGAAAAGTTCGCCACCTTTAACCTCTGAAACCGCCGGTATATCTGGATGCCACCGGTTGTGAAGAGGATGCTTCTGTTCCCATGGCTTCTTCTTCAAGTCAATGGGCACCACCAATCTTGCCATCGCTGAATCTAGTCACGTATCTCCTATCTGATGTGGTTTCAGGAAAAATTAAGCATTTTTAACTGAGGGGAATCATCAACAAGGTTGTCCTTTCGCTTTCAGATGATCCCGGCCCTGAAAGTGAAAGTTTTGTGACACTCACGGACTAGAGCGACTTATACTTTGATGTGGCTGTCTTTTCTTTCTCCTCTATTGCCAGGGACCATTCTGACTATTCACTCACCCAAACTTTGTCACCTACAGTTTCTTATTCCACTTAATCTTTTTGCATAATGTAGCTTTTTTGTTTCAGCAACTGATCAGTTCAAGCGTTTGATGCTGACTCAGTATAGATGCTAAAATTTACACACCATTGTGTAGGTTGTGAAAACTTTTAATACTGAACCAGAATCTCAGAACTACGTACCCTCCTTTTAATGCGACATAGTGATATAAAGCAGTAAGTTCTGTATAGTTGATGAGATGCGAAATGAATTTGAAGGCAAAAGACGAAGAACAAGCTAAGCAAAGTAGGCTTATAGCAAAGGGACATATGGACCTCACAATGGTGATGAGGAGCATGACTTTTTGGGTTAGAAAACGGGGTCAAGCCAAGTTGATCCAGACGTATGGAAGTGGGCCCACAGATCAGAATCTTGGGGAGATATTGCCAGCATTATCATCAATCACCATGATTTTTAGTTTTTGTTCTTTTTCGTTTGTGTTTGCACAAACTTACAAATCTTTTGGTTCATCATATTTCATTACGGTTCTGTCATCTGTGTGTGGCACTACGATGCATCGTCTCTTTACTTGCGTCTTTTCCTTCGTCCTAGGCAAAAATTCACACCCGTCTTGTAGATTTGCTCAGAAACATAAGGTTATCTATGAGCATTTCTGATTTCTCATGCTTCATAAAGGAGTGTGAATTCAAATTTTGACTAATTTATACACACATACACATTAAAAATGCGGGTTCAGGTCTGTTTATATATGGATTCTGTGCTTCAGCTGGGAGCGCATTTTGTGCTCATGATTTTGATGAACATAGTGTGCTCGTCAGCAATATAGACGCCCTGGGTTGATTTTGAATCTGGTTTAATTTGATTTAATTTTCATATTTTAAATAACCCTTTATTTTAATATATTTAAAATATAAATAAAGATAACCTTATAATTATTACTTCTAACAAAATAAAATTATCATTTAAAAATTCACACATTGAAAACTTTAAATATGGAATGTCAAGGTTATATTTCAACAGTTTAGATCTCATTAAAACAACGTGATGCACACTGTATGAGAGCCCGAGCTGAGCTAGCATGTCCAAATAGAGAAATTCTCATTTGTGATCTCTCCAATTAGATGGAACCAGATGAGATAAATTTCAGTCTTGCATGGCATTGCAGTGAGAGAAATAATAAGGGAGAATAACTCTGGGGTCCAAACTAAAAAAAAAAAATGTCAGAAAAGTTTTTATTCCTAAATAAACATGGAATTGACAAGTACAACAATTATCATTAATAATTTATAAGACTCGTGGATTATTTCTTTAGACTTCACCGTCTTTCTCCCGAATAATAAATACGGTTCATTCCAACAATACCCTTTTTTTCTCTCATCGAAGCACTACGTCCCTGCGCCACCCTCCGTTTTGCTCCGTCGCCATGGCAGTGAGAGCAGTGAGGAGGAAAACTTAACCATTGTAGAGAGCAGTGAGGGAATGCGAGCTCCTTAAGCTTCAATGGAGATGATGACGGAGGAGGAAAACGGAGGTTCTGCCCAAGGAAGCTGTGCTGGATAGGGTTTGTCTTTTTATCCTCTCTCGTTTTTTTCCTTCTCGTAGTCTCATATCTACCGTTGAATCAGAATAATATATGGTTTAAATTTAATTTTTTATAAATTTATTCCTCTGTTGTTGTGCTTCAATGATAGAGAAAAAGGGTATTATTGGGAGTTAAAATGGGGAACAAGAGAGAAATTGTTACCTATACAAATTTAGGGGCCCAGTGTTTAGTGTTTGGAAGAATTGCACTAAATAAGGGAATTTATGACAAAATCATTTGTTAGAATGTCAAAATTGTGGTGAAGTCTGGTGAAACTTTTTTATAATATTTTTAATATGTGAAAAGATAAAAATACCTACATGTGTTTGTGTTGACAAAGTCATGAAACTACTATAACGACATTTGTGTCTTTTCATATATGGAAAATATTACAAAAAATTCTCATAAGACTTCACCACAATTTTGAGATTTTAAGGAATTATTTTATCATATTTTCTCTTTATTTTCTGCGGGACTGCAGTGCGATTTTCCTTTATTGTTTCTCTTACTGTGATGCCATGTAAGACTGAATTTATTTGGGTTGGTTGCATTTAATTAGAGAGAAGGTGTAAATTTATCAATAAATAATGTAGCTATGAACCTTATAAGATTTAGAGTAAAATATTCTAATTTGCTTTTGTTTTTCTTAATTACATATGCATACCTCCCCTCTATTTTGAAAACATACACTTTAAATTCAAATCATTAACAATAGTTAAAGAATATTCGAAAAGATTCTTCAAGTATACTTTTAAATTAAAAACCATATTAAAATAAATTTTGTTTACTAATTTACCCCTCATTATACCAATTATCTAATTTATCTTTTAATATTAATGTTCATTAATGATCTATTTAATATTTTTAATAAATTTAATTTAGAATAAGTTTTAGCAAATCTGTTTATGTTGTAAATATTAATAACTTGTTCAAAATCTGAGTAATTATTTTTAAGAATATATGTTTAATGAAATATTCTTAAAAGGTTAAATTATAAGATAATTAATATGCGAATCTCATAATAATATTATTTTATAATTATATAACTTCATTGAATAAATGTATGTATTATTGCAAAACATCATCATGCATAGTTAAAACTTACATGATAAGTTTAATAAATAAAAGACATTAAAAATTTAAATTTATCATGATAAAATTAATTAACTTTATAATATGATAAATTTAAAAGTATGACAAAAATATATACTATTTTTTTATTTTGAATAAAGATGTGTAATTAAATGATTATTTTGTTGCCAAAGATTCCATGATAAGTTGTAATATTTCTTTTAAGGAGGGTTATTTTTGTCAAAAAATGAGTCAATGTTGTGATTTAACAATCAACTAACGGTTAGATGGATGGAAGTTGAATATCAAAACTAGAAGGGAAGTTTATGCAACATATATTTTCATTTAAGGGAGATTCATATAGGTTTTCAAAATAGAAGGGAGGTCCCTGTAATTTAGAGTAAATAGAAGGGAGGTTGATGTATTTTACTTTCTAAGATTTAATTATTTTGGGATGTAGAAGTAGACACAAACAATTTATTTAAGAACACATATAGTAACATCGTTAGAGAAACTTAACTCAGTCACTTTTTATACACTCGGTTTCACTAGTCTTCTCTCTCTATTGTTTTAATATTTTTATAATAAACTTAGACCCTATAAAAATAATTTTATTTTAATTAACCCAAAATATTTTGAAATTTCACTACATCCATTAGATGAAAATAAAAAAAAGTTTTTCCCAGTAATTCACATGTTTCTCTCAAAAATTTCTTTATTTATCTTGAAATTAAAGAATAATCAAATCAAAATCTCAATCAGATTGAGGATAAGTGATTGTTAGTAGGCAAGCAAACAAAATAAATAAACCACGTAGGAATTAAATAAGCAAAGCTTAGCTTAGGCCTGGGCTAAGCTAGCAGCTTAGTAAATAAGACTAAGCATAACGTTTGTTTTAGCTTAGGTCTTTATTTATGGTTTAATATTTTTGTTGGGCCAGCATCATGGATTTCATGGTTCTAATATTATACCGCAGAACATTTGCTTCACGGCTCCAATCCAACGGTATAAAATACACCGTTCAAGTTTATTATTCGAGGATAATAATAATAATTTAATTTCAGATGGGGCCGATAAGTGATAAGTCAATTTAAAAATTTTGTTATCGCAAATAAATAAAAGTGGGTTGGAATGCAAGTGGGACTGTGACTGCAGAGGACCGCTTAGCGAAGGATAAGGATGCCACGTCCGCCATGACTGTGACATCTTGGTTCTTCCTGGTCCACCGCGTCACGTGTCGAAGCTTATTTTGTTGTACCATGAATTTATATTTTATACACAAATTTATAGTATATCTTATAATCTGAGTATCAAACAGGGAAAAGCCCATCTAAAGCCCCTCGAATAAAGAAATCCCAAATCAGTTTACTAAATTTAACAAATCTCCAATTGATCATGTGAAGCCAATCTGCGTATTTAATTGATCAAAAGCCAAGTTAATAGAAACTAGTATATTAATTTTAAATGTATATTAGTATGCAATTTTATGTTTTCTATTATTTAAAAGCACAATCTTTGTATATTTTGCTAAAAATCCCTCCTATTATTTTTTTATCTGAATAATACCGATACCTCATCTTTCCTTTAATTTATCACTCTCCGCATGGATATTTATTTGTTATTTTGTTCTTGATCATTTCTATTCCAATTGACTTTGTTTTAAAACTGTGTCTATATATAACGAAAATGTGTGATATATGAAATATTATACTTTGTGATGATTATATTTAGAATCTCCAGCGACTATGAGAATGAAACAGGAATAGACGCATTTATGAACAAATATTTGGTTATAATTAGGATGTTGGATTTTGACAGCATAATTAAAGGTTGTGCATGTGGTGTGTTGCTATTATATGGAAAATGTGGTGTGTTAATTTAGCCCATTACTATTAGCTACTGGACATTGCACAGTACAGTAAGAGGAGGATTCTTGACTAAAGATTGAGGATGTTTGGTACACCAAAAAAGATAGTTAAGAAAAGGAAGATAAGCAACTCCATGTTTGACTGCTAAATATTCCTGAAACTCAAGTTCTCACCTACTCTAAAGTTTTCTTAAATATGAGAAGATTAATTCTCTCATGAGGGAAAATGCCAAATACAAATTTACCTCTGAAAATTTAAATTAAAACTCCAAAAATGAACCATAATTTTAATCAAAGCTTGGACATAATTCACTTTGGTCACAAATAGTGACATTGACAGTGTAACCACGAGAAAGAAGAAGCTTGATGAGCCACAAAGCATTGTAGTCAGAAGCATTAGTGCCACCGTTACATCTTCGGCGTCGCTGCTCATTGTCTTTAATTTTTCTTCTTCTTCTTCTTTAATTTGATCACTTGTTCGACTTTGCTCTATACCAAAGCTTGTTTGATGCTTTTAAATTCTACAAGTTATTACTGGCTCAATGTATAGTTTGCTATTACACACTTGCTAGTAGCTACATTCATTTTTATTACTTAAAAAAATCTTTGAGAATCATTCTCAATAAACATTTGAGAACAACGATTTTGTTACTCAAAAAAAAAAGTTCTTCTCCAATAAATGAATTCTGTTGCTAAAAAATCAACAAATGAGTATAAAGAAGATAAAAGCTTTAGACTGTGAGTGTTGCCTTAGATTGCTCTGTTTAAGCAACCATACAACATGGGCGAACAGAATTTTATGCTCTATCTCAACAAGCAGGCAAAAAGAATTTAATTCTTAAATTTGAATATACTTAGGAAATTCGAATTTGGTTAATAAATTTATCAATGAAATTCAAATTTCATTCTGTAAAAAGATTTCAGTTTAAAGGGTATTTTAAGTATTTTGAATTTTCTTCTCACAATCACTGCTTCATTTTATTTCTACCAAACATCTTATTTTCTCTTAACCTGTATTCCGTTCTCATGTCTACCATACCCCTTTGATAAATTTCTTCCCAATTTTCTCTTTTTTTCCTTCCCTTCTCAAACTTTTCACGTAACAAACGGGCCTAACTGTCTATAGAGCGATGCTGCTAGAGAAAGCTGGATTCATTCATATGAAATTGAAGTCACTTTCTGATTCATCACTAGTATTTAATTTATGCCACAAACTGACGTGGCTCTGATTAAGCAAGCAGAGGAGGGTCTTGTTATTGCTATCTCCTCTAACCCTTGTCTCAACCGAAAAAGCTGTCCCTCACTCAAATGCAACGGCACTTTCCTCGTATAATTTGGAAGCTCCTCATAAACCTAGCGACAAAATAATCCCATGTCTCTTGCGTGAGACATAGTCCAGAGATTAATAATTGTTAGACTTCATAATTGGTGGTTTGGATTCGTATATGACAACACCATTAACAATTCATATACTAATTGACAAGACAAAACTAGAGCATAATCCTGGGTTTACCGCAGTTTTTCTTTGCTTGTATAGTTTAGCGTGGTTTGTGGTGAAAACGTTGGGATAAATTTTTATATGTGAGCGTGGGGCAGTTGAAGCTACCACATCAAGGAGTAGAATAAAATATAGAGAATCCCAAAATTATATCTGACCTTTCATGTAATTGAAGTGTTCCAACTCTCACGCTAATCGTACTTTGTGTTCCCTAATCTTGAGCCAATCCTTCAATCATTACTGCTTCCATTTCATCACTCTATCTTTAGCCTTCCACTTAGTGCTTTAACATTGTTATTAGTGTTATTATATTATTTAATATTTAATTAATTAATAATCAATTACTTCTTTCTGCAATCTGCACCCCATACACACGTCCGCGCGCGCCATGCTCTAGGCAAATTTTAATCACTCCAAATGAAGGTAATTCCAATGTATTTTACTTTCCACCTGCCAAACAAAGCACAGCCGTATAAAAATGGCTTCGAATATTTATCTTATAAATAAAATCCGTAGTTTATTGTGGGGGTATGGTGATAGTGACGTGGAAAAGGAATAATATGAGCTCAAAATACATGAAAAGGAAAGGGAAAGAGAAAGAAAATATCCACAATAAAGAGGAAAAAGAGATGAATCCAACGGCGGAGGAACATCCATCCGCGGAAACACGGAGCCGCTGACGCCAAAGACCTTGGAATCTGACCCTTCCACACAAACACACAGAAAAGCAGTAGTGACCATAGTCAAACTAACCCAACCACAGTTAAATGCCAACCCCACCTCCACCTTCGTCCTTCGTCATCCTCCTCCACTTTATATACGCCCACCTGCCGCAGAATTTGCATTCTTTGTCTCCAGTCTCTTGCTTCCCCAATTCCCCATTCATTGTGAGTTTCAAGATAATATTAGTGTGCCCTCTTCTATTTCCTCTTCGTTTGTTGTTGTGTTGTTCATGTGAGGACGATTCCTTTCGAGGCTTTTTATTCAGATAGAGAAAGAGAGAGGGAGTGAGTTCTGTTTCCGAGAGGCATGAGTTGCAACGGCTGCCGAGTCCTTCGAAAAGGCTGCAGCAAGTCTTGTATTCTGCGGCCTTGCTTGCAGTGGATCGACACGCCCGAAGCCCAAGGACATGCCACTGTCTTCGTCGCCAAGTTCTTTGGCCGCGCGGGTCTCATGTCCTTCATTTCCAACGTTCCTGAAAATCAAAGGCCTGGTAATTTTTACCTCCTCTGTTTTTTATAGCTGCACGGCGAGATTTCTGTTCATTGTCAATTATCTTATTAATAGTATCGCCTGCTTTTTGCAGCTCTGTTTCAGTCCTTGTTGTTCGAAGCATGTGGGCGAACGGTGAATCCGGTGAACGGAGCGGTGGGGCTTCTGTGGACGGGAAACTGGCACGTGTGTCAGGCCGCCGTTGAGACGGTGCTGCGTGGCGGTACGTTAAGGCTCATTCCTGAGCTTATCGGCTTGGATGCTTCTACTCTAGCTGCCGACGAGGCGTCTGAGGCGGAAGTCGTCTGCACCGACATGCGGAGCATCAGGGATCCGAACCTGAGTTGCCGGTTCACGAATTCGCGATCTAACAAGTTCTCTTCCTGCAAACGCAAGCGATCGGATGAATCCAACCAGCCTCAGAAGGCCGATCTTGATCTCCGGTTGATGCCGAGTTTCCTGCGGAAAGTGTCAGGCTACAGCTGCAAGCCGGAAATCGGTGGGCCGGGTACGCCATCGATGAACTCAGAAGAATCCGTGACGACGACGGTGTGTCTGGAAAGTGGACCTGGAGTTCACTACGGTCATGCCGGAGAGCCCAAACTTCTCAACTTCTTCGCTTGAGAGGTCTCTCTTCTCTGTCAATCTCTGAAGAGATTCATGTTTTTGTGAATCGGAAGGTCATACGCACGGGTAGTTTGGTGTAATATCCCCTAGTTTACCTCCTAATTCCCTCCCCCACCCTAAGTTTTATTATTAACTTTATTTTTATGGAGAAGAGGATTTTTCCCGGAATTGTAAACCGGCGAGATTGTGTAAGCCACCGGCGCCGGATTTCTGTGTGTTAGTGTTCATAGATGACACACAGAAATGTGAGGGTTCGTCGGTGATTCGTTAACCTCTTTTTTTTTTTTTTTCCTCCTTTTTATCCACTTGTATCAAGCGAACGTGCTCTGCTCTCTAAATGAGCTATGACCGTGTGACATGATGAATAATATATAATAATAATTCTAATTAAATATGCAAGTTTTTGAATAGTTTCTTTGCTATTCTGGGTTGTCATTATTATTAGTTTCACTCTTACTAGAACAGTACTGGATGAGTTAGAAATCAGGATCAAGAAATGAAATTCAAGAAGTACATCAAGCTTTGTTTGCGGGGCCAGCAACCGCCGAGAAGGGGAAAAAACATCGCAATCTACCAACAGAAGCACTTGAATAGTTGCAAATATATTGAAACAGAAAAATTATTAGGAACTGAGGGTACAGATATACTATTGAAGTTGGAACCAAGGGTTAAGCGGGGTAGGGACATACATGGTCAGTAAAACATGAAGTAGATAGCTAGGAAGTTGGAATGGAAGTTAAGGTGGAAGAGATAGCAAGCACGGTAGCCAAAGTCAAATTTACAGGGACGTTACGTTAAATAAGTTTGCTACGTGGATCCCACACTGCATGCAAGGAGTCACGCAGAGACAAGCTAAGCCTATAAAACAGAAACTACGTACTGGCTTTGTTTCGTTCCCTTGGTCTCTGTGTCTCGCACTCTTTGCTATAACCAACAAACAGTAACGTTATGGAAGAGAGAGATAGAGAGAGCTTAATGAGGCGACTTTTGGAAGGAGCGGAGGGATGTATGGACAAGGGGGGTTGATTAAGTTTTGTATTGATGAAGTTAAGGTGCTTCATAAAAGAAAGGCCGATGTTTGTGTTGGGGAGTTTCTGTGACATCAGCATCCACTCGTCCATATATAGTTTCTAGTGTTGGCGAATCATATATGAGATATCGCTATTCTCCACCATATCCAAATTAGAAAATTACTGAGGAGAAAAGGTTAAGAAGGTCAAAAGAAAGGAGTACGTAAGGAAGGATAAGTGTGTTTTTTGTCAACACTGGCTCCACTAGATGAGAAGGGTTGAAAGTTGAGAGATGCGAGCGTGTGTTGTGGTAAGTGAATTGGTGTGGCCGGGATATGGTGGAAGAAGAGAAGGAGTGGGAGCCACCTCAGAGGGCACAGCAAAAGACATTGGGAGTGGCGGATAATCCAATTAATGGGAGGTAATTAAATAAAGTAAAGGGGAGGCACATTGATTGAATGATGG
The DNA here is from genome assembly GCA_019022655.1 of Acacia acuminata. Lineage (NCBI taxonomy): Eukaryota > Viridiplantae > Streptophyta > Magnoliopsida > Fabales > Fabaceae > Acacia > Acacia acuminata. The sequence continues at coordinate 8,781,115 of JAFJYI010000002.1, forward strand.
AGATAAATTGAATGGAGGACGCGATTTGCAAGTGCAGAATGGCTTTTGTTTCTGGTTCGCCATGCTGCGTCTCGCCGCATTCCCACCGGGTCCCACCGAACCTCCCTGGGCCCCACTCCACCTCACCTCCCACTACTCCTCTTAGCCACCCCCCCTTCTCCCGCCTTCTAATTGCGACACGTATTTGCTCCTCCCTCTTCACCCTATCATTCCTGCATTTCTTCTGCTTTCTTGTACGCTTAAGTTTCTCTTTTATAATAGTACCGTCCTTCGTATAAAAAAATAGTAGTACAAGCTACTCCTATAAGTATTTTCTTTTGCGTTGGTCTTTTTTATAAATAATTTTTTTTGTCTTAAAATTTAAACTATTTTTATTTTTATTTTTCAATCTCTATTAAATATATATTTTTATATTGATTATCTTTCACTTACTATAAATTCTCATTCATTTATTATACATCATCTCTTATATTTTATATTTATACTACTCTAATCATATTTATAAGTTCTTTTTGACGAAAAAATTTGGTTCTATGTATAAATCCTTTTTCAGTTAATAAATGAGATTGTGATAATTTTACCTATATTAATTGTACCAATGAAAATAGAGAAAAGAAAGAGTTAAAGTATACTCATTCATCAATGAGGGCAAAATTGAAAATTTATCCCATAATCATTACTAATTACATAATCATTAACAAGTTTATTGCTTTTATAATTAGACTCTATTAAAGCGTTAATTATTTGTTTTCATGTTTGCCTATAATTAATGAGGGTAGTGTGTGTAATAATTAATATAATATTATGTATGATTTAGTTAAATTGTTAAACTTAATTGTTTTTAAAAGTTAGTTGGTCTTTATAATAAGGAATGGGAGGAGTGTGAGTAGATTGGTACTTTCTCATATTTATTTGTTATTCATTCTCTCTCCAATGCTTTTTTCATAAATAAGGGCATATTCTTGTCATAAATAAAGACGTATTTAAAAAGAAACATGACATTTTTTATATATTTATTGTTTTAAACTAATCTTAACATTTAGTTTGTTTTATGTAATAAGGATAAAAGTTACTTATCATATAATATTATCGATATAATATTGATAAACTGTCAACCATAGACTTATTTGTGTAAATGCTAGGAGTCACATATACTTGTATAAAAATAATTGCAATAATAATATTTTAATAGAAGATAAAAACAAAAGCGCAAGTGACAAATGAAGTATTGGAGGAGTGAAGGGAGAATATAATGGTGTAGGGTAATGGAGACTGGAGAGGGATAGAATAGGAGGGAGAGGGGAATAAGGGAGTGACACGTGGGCAGAAATTGAATAAAAGATAAAATAGGGTGGCCAACAAAATCATTCGAGAGGAGGACAAAGTGGAGCAAGCGAAGGTGTGACGCCTCAGCCTCACGCCCATAGTTAAAAACTGGTCGGAACGTTTTTACGATTTTTTTATTAAAACGATTTTTTTCCAAACGATTTTTAAGCAATGTTTTTTTAAGCTTTTACGATTTTTGACCTCATCTCATCATTTTGACGTTTTTCAATTTAGTGAACCAATTTTTTTCATCTCATCATTTTAGGTTCAATTTAATTTTTTTAAGCGATTTTAAATAAAAAAAATATTAATTAAATGATTATATTTATTTTTAATTCTCTACTTATTAAAATGTTTTTTTAAAAAAAATAAAAGATAAAAAAAAATCATCTGGACAATCCTAATGACATGAACTCCACCAAGGTATCCTTATTCCAATTGGCCACGGCGTTCTTTCATTTATTTGTGACACCCTTCCCTCCGTACTCCTCCATTTTCCATGTATATTCCCAATAAATTATTTAATTCATTATTCATTCCTTTTCGTGCACATGTTTAATTTGATCCTATTTCTTATTTTCATCCATAATTTATCCCTTCCGTATCACTTTATTTTGAGTCTGTTTGGATGGATTTTTTTTATTAAAAAAAAACTTTTTTAAATGCAAAAAATACTTTTTTATTAATTTATGTGTTTAGATAATTTTTTTTTTAAAAAATAAAAGTCACAAAAAAAAAGGGTCAAAATACTATTTTTTTTTAAGCTTCAATTTAGAGCTTTAAAAAAAAAACACTACAAAAATTATGTTATGAATGTGAGAAAATTAATTGATTTTTATGGTATGTATTCAAGTTACCAAAACAAATTTTCTTGATATTCTTGATTATTGCATAAGTTTATTTATTGTTCCAATCTAAATGAAAATTATAGTCTTAATTTATAACACTGTGAGTTATACTTATACCACATCAATGAAACTGACCAACAACCCTGCTCTGGTTGGAATTATTTTTTAGCATAAATGAAAAGACTTTATTGCAACTTGCGTTACATTACTATTATTGTGACTTGAATAATTTCGTCCGCGATTCGAACTGTTTCTTTAATTAATCGGAACTGGGAACCCAATCACGTCAACTCGAGCGTGCCATTTATATACCTCACATTTCTTTATTTTTATTTTTATTTTTTTTTTTTTGAAAAAAAAAAAAAAAAAAACTCGGATCAATCTCTCTAGATGGCAGCCAATGTATTCAAATTTTTTATTTTTTTTTGGTAGACTAATTTTTAAAACAGATGAACGAGATGCTATAGTATTGATATTTTCCCCTGTAGCGCATTATAAGTGGTTGTTTTCTCTCACGTGCTTTGATCTTGTAAGATATTGATGGGATGCAAAAACATCTTTTACAGCTAAAAGGAAGCGACCCCTTGGCTCGCACCAGATTAATCTCTCCTTTTTTTTATACTCGAATTTTGTCCGTCATCAGAGGGGAAAAAAAAGAGAGAGATTGACTTTTAGATCTTACTTAAGAGAAATAATATTAGAAAAATTCCTATTAACAACTGAACAATGGATTAACAAGTAAATCGGTTATTATTAATAACTTATAGGACTTTCAATGTATTATTATTTTTTTCATTGGTATTTAAAAATCATTCTCCCCAAAAAATAAAGCTTGTTATGAATTTTGTCACACATGCATGTTGATGTCTTTATTTTTTTTAACGGAAGTAGAATTGTAGAAATGTACATATTAAGTGATATTGATGGATGATATAATCTCAAGAAACTTTAAAATCAATCAATATAATTTAAGACGAAAACTTGTAAACCTCAAAGTCACCAAAACGAATCATATATATATATATATAAGAATCAAATTTCATAGATAAATTGAAGCATAAGAAAGAAAGCAGAAGAACTATGATAAGCAGGAAGGAGGCCAGCTGGTAAAAAAGGAGAGGGACAGGGATGGAATTATAAGGGATAAGTTAATACAAATTGGCAAACAAGTGGGCTACCTGAAAGTGAATTGGAGATGACGTAGCAACAGTCTATTTTGCTCCTCATGTTGGCTTTTTGAGATTCGTTTTGATGCTCTCTGCTTGGCTTCTCTAATTAATTAATTTAACAAATTTATTAACTATTGTGCCCTGTATCTTTTTTTTAATTTTTTTAAAAAAGATACTGTACATGTGGTTGCGTTTTCAATTCTTGAATGGCTGTTTTTATATTCAAAGCTATGATTATTGTGTTAATTACGTCTGCCCATCCAATATTTATAAAATTACGTCTTCATCCCGGGTTAATTATATTTCTATTAAAATTAGTTCTCTTCCTCGGGTTTTTCAACTACACTGTCCTCATAAATATAATATAAAATTTAATTCATTCATTCATGAATATTAAAAAAATTATGGACTTAGCTATTGTCATTGTTGGATAAAAATATGTACTACTAAAAAGATGGAGCATTGAATGTGTGAGAGACAAGAAGCTAAGTAAGAAAAACTGTGAAATAAATTAAGATGATCTTGAGAAAAAAACTATTAATCGAGGGAATACAAGAAAATTGGAGTTCTATATTTGGCACTAAAACAAATATTTCAAGTAAGTCTTATATTTGATATCAGAAAGAGTATCCAATATTTATGTGAGTACCTATATCTTCCTAATTCAATTTAAGTTTTAATTAGCTAATTCATTAATCAAGATTAATTAAGGGAAGTATTTAAATTAGTTTTCTATCATGAATGTGTCAAATATTCTTGCCACCTTTTTCAAAATTATCCTAATAATTAATGAGATATCTTAACTGGTAATTACTCCTTATTTTTAAGACAACAAAGAAAAAAGACTCCTTATTGTTGTCTGTACAATTGCTTTTAAAATGCTCGTCCAATACTCAAATCTTGTGCGAATTGTTTCATTCATTATTTTGTTGAACATATATACATAATCATGCATGTGTGTGTGTGTATATACTTCCAACAGCTGTGTGCATGTTTTAAGCATTATTAAATTTGTTATATCAAACATGCTGTGTTGTTTTTGATACGCATAGCCACACTAATTGTACAACAAGAGTGGCTAATGAGCGTAACTTCCAATTATTGGCCTACCTACCTTATTCGTGGGGATCGATGGGCAATACCCTCCCCCACCAATTTGGAAAATTACACGTAGAATAATGAATTTAAATATTTTCATCCAATTAATTTTAAGATTTTGAACCCATCTTCACTAAGATCAAACATTCAAAGGAATTTAAATATTTTTTCGCCTATAATACTTCAACATGAACTCAGTAAACTCAAATTCAAAGCTTTAAACACCAGGTCCAACGTTTCAAATAAAAATATCACAATTAGATTTTTTTTTTCATCTTTAAACAATATATTTTTAAATGTTCTGCGAAAACAAATTCCACCGTCGTTGACACCAAAAGGTGCTGCAACTACTGCTCCCAAACATTGATACGAGACATACCAAAAAAAAAAAAAAAAAAGTTGAAAACTTTAAGAAGTTGCATGTGCCATACCACTGTTTTATGGTTACCATTACCAAATCCAATATCTCTCTTTTTCTTTCTCTCAGCTTATCGATGCCAACCCCACGAGTTGCACAATTTTTTTCTTTTATAGCCTAACATTAATACACGGGTTCGTGAAGGAATTTAATGGTGGACCCCTTTCATTCTACCCCCTCCACATTGGATGGCTCGCAAAACTCCTCTCTCTCTCTCTCTCATTTTATTTACTTTATAATCGATTTTTTTAAGATATTAAGGAAGTTAGATAAGTTATTTAATCATATATGGCATATAATATGTTGTGTATCCTTAAATTATATATTAATTTATAAATTAGCCAAAATATATTGCAGAAAAAATGATAAATATAAATATATATTTTAAAATAATTTAATTAACTTATTTAATCTCTATAAAAAAATCAATTTTATCTTATATTTAAAGTCGGAAGATGTACTTCTAAAGCCCGGTGCTCTCCGTAAAGCTGAAGGTACAAATTAGTGTGTACTTGGTTTTGTTTGCTCTTATTAACATATTCTCACTTTTCCTTCCACAAGTCTTTTAATTTTTCCTCATGAGACAAAGTTCATGTTTCTTGCTCAATAAGATGCTACTCAAAGGCAACAGTTAATCGAAAACATTAAACAAGAATTTCTGGAGATATGTTTGTTGGGGACATTAATTTCTGGATATGGATACAATCAACAGTGAAGCACAAGACTTACTTGAGGTGCTTGAAAATTAAAAGCATTTTACTGATAAATAAAATTTTGGAGTAGTTAAATAGAGTCATTTTCTATGTTCTGTCAAACCAATCTTTTTGAACGGATCTCACGTTTGGATAAGAAGTATGGGTATGTACTCCAATTTATAAACAAGTTCTATTTCATTTAGGGTTTGTTTGGTTTGAGGGAAGGGAGCGGGAGGGAAGAGGAAGGGGGCTAAAGTTTTGGGTTAATATTAACCTAAAACTTTAATCTCCCCTCCCCTCCCACTTCTACCCTCAAACCAAACAAACTCTTAATGATATTCTTTTTTGATCTATCAAGTGTATGATAATTATTCGTGAACTACTAGACATTCAAGAAAGCTTTTTAAAAAGCGAAAGTAGGACATTCAATTCACGGTTTGTAACATTCTTACCTATTTGTGCCTGTAAAGTAAAGCAAAAATGCAGTCACAATGTTAGGCTGCAAAAATAAACCACAAGTCTCATTTATTAATTCGTCCCACATATAATATCAAAGAAGAATCATAGAGAAGCATATTTATTTACACTCCATCGAGTCCTTCAGTAATTTCTATAAATAAATCGTCCCACATATAATATCAAAGAAGAATCATAGAGAAGCATATTTATTTACACTCCATCGAGTGATAATTTCTATAAATAAATAACAACACAATTATGAACATTTTTAGTATAACTTTTTGTACAATTTATAAAAGTGCTAATTATAGGAACACTTTTGTAGTAGTGTTCCTATAATTGGATATTTATAGAAATTAGTCAAGAACTTGATGGAGTATATATATCGAAGAGAAAGGAAAGAAAAAATTGAGTGGAGTTAAGTATATTTTAGGGTAAATTGTTGGTGAAGTAATTCCAAATTTGAGGACTCAAGAGTTCATGTTTGAGACGTACCTTGAGACATGGGCTATTATAAGAGAGGGAGATGAGATGCGATGCCCTTATGAACCAGACATTAGGATTGAGGACCACGTGCTTATCACATGGCCTGATTCCAAAACCACGCTGAGGGGGAAATATCCAGAGCCCAGTACATCTATTAAGGAAACGGCGCCGTTGGCCCGATTGCTTAAGGGGGCTGGAATATCCATTCTGACGTCACGGGATGAAGGAATCCAGAGTGGAAAAAACAGTGAATCCAATTGACCAGTGGATTTCGAACTGGTGGGCCTGAATTGATGGAATTGGCCATGTATTTGGCAAATAATTCGGCCCAATAATGAATAGCTGAACGATCTTTTAGCTAAAATGATGGACGTTCATTGTATCTTCAATTTGGATCCTCAAATGCGTTGGGTTCGATCCTCTGCCAGGGATCGTCTGGGACCCTTTGGTAGAAGCGATCTCATAAGTAGAGGTGGAGGCAGTGCTCATAGCTAAGCCGGGACGTCTGCCAGGCTTTGGTGGGGGACTGATGTCAAACCCCTCCAAATTTTTTTTTTAGCAAAAAAAATAAAAATAAAAATAAAATAAAATGATGGACGTTCATTGTATCTTCAATTTGGATCCTCTTATATCCAAAAAAAAAAAAAAATTGGATCCTCTAATAAGGGTTTTAAACTGCATTTGAAGAAGCAGTCACCAAATAGAAAATTGTATTCACGTATCAAAAAAAGAAAATTGTATTCGAAGTGAGAAAAATAAATAAACATGCATGCATATATGTATGTATACAAAATTAAAAAAGAAAAAAACCAATATGTAGGGCTGGAACTTGGAATCTTATAGTTAAAATAAATCACCTTAATTAAGAAAACTATTTGTAAATGTGCCAAGCAAAATCTGAGTTTGATCTAACAGTATTAGTTATAATATCATTGTATAAAAATAATTATATTCCACGTAAATTTTGACTCGTTATATTAACTCCTCTATTCCAAAGATGCACATATCCAGCTCCTTTAATCCACCGAATACAATAGCAGAGCCGAGAAATAAAATGCAAGAGAAAGTGGGCAAAATAATTTATGTTTAGTATGATATATTATTGATAAGTAATACAACTTCTCAAAAAGATAGTACTGTATAATATAATTGCATTAATTGATGTTTAATATAATCCAATAATTTAAAGGGAACTTTTTTCATAAATCCTTATTTGAAAATTTATTTGTTAATTGGGACCTAGAATCTTGTATAGGTGTGGGTCTTGAATGTAAATAGTTGTGATAAAAGAAAGACAAAATTACCCTTAATGAAATCATCATCTTTAAATATAAAAGATTTCCTTTATATGTAATCTATCTTCCTTTATGTGCAATTCATATTTCTTTGAGTTGCAAATAAGTCTGATGTGCAAATTACGTAATGTGCAAACAATCTTCGTTTTATGCACCATCTTCCTAAGTGGAAATATCTCCCCACATATACAATCTATCTTCCATATGTGCAAAATTAGTCTTTGAGATGATATTACAATTTGCACAAACTATCTTCACTATATGCAATCCATCTTCCAATGTGCAAACCATTATCCCTTTATATAATCTATCTTTCCTTTGTGAAGTTTATCTTTACGTATGTGCAGTTCATCTTCCATAAAAAATCCAAGATTTTCAATTCTTTGACCTACAATTCATTTTCTCTCCTCCCTTTCTTCAAACTTTGTGGTCCTTCTACTTTTATGACCACGGCAAATGCGCGACCACCATCAACTGCCCTTCTTAGTGACGTAGTTGCCACCACTGACCTCCCCAATCATTGGTGGCAGCTCCATCACCATCGATGAACACCTCAATCTACTTCATTGACCTTCGCCTCTTCCATCTTATCCACCCTGACATTGAAATTAGGCTCCTTGCTGACAATTACACCTCCAGTCCTCCACCATCATAGATTTGGGTCATCTTCAATCTTCTTCTTTACTCCCCTCTTCTCATCATTGTCTTTATGGTGGAAGCAAGACAACGTCTGTGCTCAATGGTGGCTTATTCTGTAGATTGTCTCGTAGATCTAAAGAATACAGCCTTTAGCTCGATGGTGACTTCTTCGGTTGTCATGGGTATTTGCTAAATTAAAGGCATGATTTTTCAGTTTTAGTTTATTGGTCATTTCTAGATTGAATTATGCTCTGTTTGAAGATGATTATTTGCTTCCATGGTTCTTCAATCTAAACCTCTTTGAGGGTTCTATGATGAAATCAACGCTGGTGGAGGATAACTATTTAATTATGAATGTTTGGCTCATGGGGAGAGATTTCTCAAAGGGAGTGTTTCTATGAGGGCAATTTTGTCTTTCTTATCACAATTATTTACACTCATGGACCTCATAGCTTTACATGGTCTCTAGTCTCATTTCACAAATAAATTTTTAAATAGGGATTTATGAGCAATTTTCCCTAACTTAAACATATATTTCATAAAAAAACAATTTAAACACGTAATAAAAATATCTTTTGGTATATGGAACAGAATATTTTCCACAATAATGAAAGACTTGATTATGCACTCTCCCAGTCTCCCATGTGAGAATATTTGAATACTACCACTTGCTAATATATAAAATTAAAATCCCAAGGTTGTGGATGAAATTAAATCAATACACGTCAAATAAAACACACCACATCATATAATGCGAGCACATGAACAGAATTTATAGAAAGGCCTCATCTACTTAATGATTGGTTGGACATATTCTTTTTTTGATACACAGGGCAACCAAATATTAAACTAACTCATATCCTGGACATATTCTGAATGATAACAATTTTATATAATTATATCACAAGTTGATGGATGAGTTTCAAAAACATGCTTAATTGTGCCTTGTAATTAAATTCGTATTTTATGTTCTAACCTTTGGCTTCCTTATGTTTTTGGGTAAGTTCGGCTCCTAAAACCTAGCGTCCTGACCCAGCCAGACTGCTCATTTTTATTTGTAATTTAAAATTAGCACAAAGAACAACATGCTTGGGCATATATCCAGAAGCACATGGATACATGCATTCCTTACTTTCATGCCTTGCAGTAATTTTTGTTTTTGGTGTCGTTTTTAATCATAGAAAAACATGTACAGCAGGTGTTCAGAGAATTCCCTTACGTAAGAGAAATTCCAAAACTTAAAAACTGCTTCAAATAATATAGCTCTATTCTGGTCTAATAATAATAATAATAATGATATAGAAAACCTACTCATGTCTTTTAGTTCTTGTATTTATATATACACGCGTTAAGTTTAGAGACGATGATTGTGGGCTGCCTGGCTGGTTTCTTAGTTCTTGAGATCCCTTGTCTATGTTTTTGTTGGGAATGCTTTGGGTTTTGACTCCTTGATCTTTAATTGAAAGCTAAGTTATAAAAAGTCCACAGTACGTAATTTCGGATATGTGTGAACCGAAACTGATGATGTGAAGGGGCATGCAAGAAGATGCTTTTGTAGCAGGTTCATGAGAGAGGTAAGGCTGTGAACAGATGCAACTTGGTTTATATATACTACTATATATGGTCTTAAAACTTGAACAAAAAGTATGCATCTCACAGCATATTTACACTGTTTGTTTCGGCCTTGTTATAATTGAAATACGAACAAAACTTGATTTGTATAGCAGTTCCACCCCGTTGATTCTTACTGTATGAGGCTTGACTAGACCTTGTTCCATAGCATATATGGGTTCCAAAGCACAATTCATCTTTCTCTCTTGCCTCAGTGCTGTGGTAAGTAAGGTTGTTGTCATTGTCACGTGTTCAAATTCTGAAAATAGTCTCTTTACATATATATGTGCGTTAGGGCTGCGTATCTCTATCTAGGAGCTTTATACACTGGACTACCATTTAATGTACTGTGCGCTGATCATTCAGTCTCTCCAAAACCGAATGACATAATCCTGTTCATGCTGGATTCTAGGAATCATGTGCCAACTTCGCAAGTCCTTGACAAGGATTACAAATAAAATTGTTGATTGGCCTCACATTAACAAATTCATTCCGGACAAGATTTTGAGTTTAGTTACATACTTAGAGAATCTGTCAACGATGTGATACTATGTAAGTGCTCCTTGAGAGAGAATTTGTATCACACTGAGATCTGACTCAGTCCCCATATTACATGCATTATCTGTCCAAAGGATGCTCTGTCAAGTTTCAGATGGAGGAGTTTTCGTGATTCAATTGCACTTTAGTTTGAAAAGTATGAGAATGATTATTCCTAAAATACAATATGGGTACGTGGTCTCTATACCTCGACAAAAGCTTAAGCGGGGATAACTTGATGATTAAAAGTTACACAAATATCACTTAAACCAAACAGAACATGCTCGACCTTTATAATATATAATGAAAGATTTAAATATATGTGTGTGTGTGTGTGTTGTGGATCAAATAAATTCACCAAGCAAAGTCGAGTAAAAACAGGACCACAACATATAATATTAGCACATCAGGCAAGGGGAATCAATAGAAAGGCATCACTAGCTACTTGATTGGTTGGACGTTTCTGAATCACAAGACCTTTAATACATCACATGGTGATCGAAGATGAAGAAGAGTGACTGTCCCTTGCAATTTATAGCTCAACATTCGAAGTCTGTGTCTTTATACCTTTGGCTTTCTTTTGTTTTGGGTAATTAAGTTGGACTCCTAAAAACTAGCGTAACCCTGGCCGAGCGTGCTCATTATTATATCTCTAGTTTAATCTAACAATTAGTACAAACAATACAAAAGCACATGGATACATTCCTTACTTTCATGTCTTGCGGTTTTTGTTTTTAGCGCTGTTTTTAATCATACAAAAACAAATACAGCAAATGCTCACAGAAATTCTCTTACGAGAAATTCAAAAAAACTGCTTCAAACAATGTTTGCTTTATCCAGCATATGTCTTTTAGTTCTTGTACCTTAAGTATAGGAATCCTCCTCAAAATTCTCATACACGGATATTATAATGACTCTACTTTAACTTTTGCTGTTCTCTTTACTTGCTTCCTTCAGATTCTTCTCATTCCCTTCGCTAACTGAGTCATCGAACAAATAATTATGACATTATTCTATTTAGTCATGACAGATATGGTAGTGTGTAACTAATTGCTAAAAAGTTCTTCACCTTTTTGAATGTGATAAGAGATTCCATTCTGCGCCTGAAACAGTGAAAATTAGTTAAACGAACATATATGGCTGGAGCGTTTCTGAGATTTCTCGGAGACCATGCATGATTTTGTCGACACTATGTTTAGTTCTCAATTTCCATTTCTCACATATATGTGATATGTGGTGGGCCCTTTGACCCTTTCGAGAATTAAATCGTATGGTCGATTCAGAGTATGTGAAGCAGCCTTTTGATTAGCCCGTAGAACGGTAGAAGTATCACAGTAACGTACGGAAAGTGACGTTCACATAGATCAAATTAGCCACGCAAGGAATATTAGGAAGAGGAATTTATGAGCTTGAGATAGAGCACTAAATAAGAAAATCAGGAAAGAAAATATATAGGAGTACAACACAAGAAGAGATTGAGGATTAAATGAGATGTCACGTGCAGTGGAGAGCAACGTCTGATGAAGGTATAAAACATGTAGATATGTGATGTCCAAGTGTAATTAGCTATATATGTACTAAATATGAGTGATATATATAGGGGGCATTAATATAATAATTCTAATCTATCTGTTTGTGAGTGAATTGGATAGAGAGAATAGGGAAGAATGTTTAAAGTAATGCATCGTATTGGCGATACACAAAGTAGGGGTAACATGCTCGATAAAATGCAAGCATTTCCAGTTGTGGTCTATATGTATTAAACAAATAACGGGGACCATTTGTGAGTTCAAATCACAGCAAACGAACAACAGTGATATTTTCACAAAGGGTTTTCGTCTATTCCTTCATTTTATGCATAGGATGTGATTAAAGTCCCTCTTAAGTGCCAAATTATTCATTTGATTACGTCAAAGCAGCCTGAGAAAACCACATGTTGCTTGGACTTATATAACATAAAGCACAAGTAGTACACTCATAAAAACGTTGCTATTTTTTTATCACCTTGTATCATTCTTGTTGTGATTCGTATCGGGTATAAAATATAATCATGCCTGTGGAATGTCACATCATCCGAGCCCGAACTTTAGCTAATATATTATCCCATTCAGCTAAACACCAGGATTTGTTGGCAACAGACGATTATTAAAGACGAGAAAGACAAAATAATGAAGATGTCCAACTTCATTTTGGTTCTAATATTATAATTCCAATTCCCATCATCTCTTACGAACAAACTGATGATATGTTTTATTCTGAGATTAATCTCTCACTCATATATAACGGAATATGCTACAAATTGTGATATATTTAAGGGATGGCCATATCTTTGCCTTGTAAAAAATTAAGGTGGCGAAAGCTTAAAGTGATCTAATAATGTTAATACCCGCACACAGCCCAGCATAGAGCAGAACATGACAAATCCAACTCGTACGTAGAGACAAAATGGTGGCCGGCTGTTTCACATGCAACCAAAATGGCCTTCGCCTTATACATCAGTATATCACCAACTCACTTCCAACCCCACACAAAACCTATATCTATATAGTTTTTGAAAAGGAGGCTCCTTTTTAATTAACCCCACCTGATAAAGCCTGAAATTCCCTCCCAGTATGGTCTCTTTACCTCAATTTGACTTCCTTTGGGGTTTTTTCGGGATGAGAGTCTCTCACACCCTCTAAAGCTGAACTGTCTCTTTTAACCTTCCATCTCTTTCCCCTGTCACTCTTCTCTGCTTCCAGTCAGGTCACTTTCTCTTTTCTCTGTCTCCTCTTTGCAGCTTTCTGTTTAATTCCCTCTCTAATTCTCTCTCCTCAATCAAATGACGCAGTTCACAGCTTCACTTCCTTCTTTGCACCAAATCACCACCACCACTCCTTTCTCCTCCAGAAACAAGGATAATCAGATTCATAGAACTCGACCCTGGCCCGGGTTCCCTTCCTCCATCGCCTTCAATTCCTTCGGCGGCGCTAATTGCATGGAACAATTACTTGTTCACTGTGCCAACGCCATCGAATCCGACGACGTCACTCTTGCCCAGCAAATCCTCTGGGTTCTGAACAACATCGCCTCTCCCGACGGCGACTCCAATCAACGCCTCGCCTCCGCCTTCAACCGCGCCCTCGCAGCCCGCGCCGCCAAATCCGGAAGCTGCAAAATGCTCGCCGTCGTGGCCGACGTAGCTCACAACACCAACCTCGCCGCTATAGACATCCATAGCTTCTCCGTTATCGAGCTCGCCAACTTCGTCGACCTAACCCCTTGGCATCGATTCGGCTTCACCGCCGCAAACTCGGCCATTTTAGAAGTTACCGAGGGATTTTCAGTGATTCACATCGTCGACTTAAGCTCCACGCATTGCATGCAGATTCCCACGCTCATCGACGCCATCGCCACCCGCCACGAGGTCCCTCCGTTAATCAAGCTCACCGTCTCAGCTTCAAATAAGGAAATTCCTCCCATACTTAACCTCTCCTACGACGAATTAGGCGCGAAGCTGGTAAGCTTCGCGAGGTCTAAGAACATAATATTGGAATTCAAAGTGATTTCCTCGAGTTATGAAGACGGATTCGCTTCTCTGATCGAACACCTTCGGTTGCAACAGATGGTTTTGGCGGCAGAAGGTAACAGAAGGGAAGCTCTGGTGATAAACTGTCACATGATGCTTCATTACATCCCAGACGAAACCCTAGAGTCAGACCATTCAATCTCGAACTCTTACATTTACGAATCTTCGTCGTTGCGATCGATGTTTCTGAGGGCGGTGCGGAGCCTAGAGCCGACAATTGTAGTTTTAGTGGACGAAGACGCGGATTTGACATCGAACAATCTGGTGACTAGGTTGAGGTCAGCGTTTAACTACCTGTGGATACCGTATGACACGGTGGACACGTTTTTGCCGAAAGGGAGCCGGCAACGGCAGTGGTACGAGGCGGATATAAGCTGGAAGATAGAGAATGTGATAGCGCAGGAAGGTTTACAGAGAGTGGAGAGGGTGGAGCCGAAGAGCAGGTGGGAGCAGAGGATGAGGAATGTCAAGTTTCAAGGGGTTGGGTTGAGTGAGGAGGGAGTTTCAGAGATGAAGGCGATGCTTGATGAGCATGCAGCTGGGTGGGGATTGAAGAAGGAAGATGAACATCTTGTTCTTACCTGGAAAGGACACAATGTCGTTTTTGCCTCCATTTGGATGCCTGCTTGACTTTATCTACTTAATCCTCTTCACCCCCCCACCCCCCAATTATCTTTCTTTTTCTCTCTTATGTACTGTACTTTCAAGGGTAAAATGGTAGGTTTATTGAGGAATATGTTGGCGAAAGCACAAAAAATTGAGTTTTGAGCTAATTAACTTGCTAACTGTGTACGTATGACAGAATGCAACGGCTATATATTCAGATATAGATATAGTTATACGTAACTGATGAACTAAACTAAGATCAGTTAACTAGTATGCTCCCTGCCAGCTGAAAAAATGTAGAGTCATCATTAATTTCCAGTTTAATTTGGAAATGAACTTACCGAAGAAGTAGCTAGTGAAATGCAGCGGACTTGGTGAGAGGGTTAGAATGGGTGTATTAAGCACACCAGTTCGTGTCTTCTCACAAACAATATAACTAAGTTGATTTCAATATGGCTTTAAAACTCATGAAATTTATGAACAGTAGTGTAAAAGATAAATTGATTTTAATTTTGCAAGCTCTTGAATATATATAACCCTTCAAATTGAACCATTGCATTTCCTAAACCTAACTCATCAACAGACAGAATACAAGCAACAATGAATTGTTTTCAGAAACCTGGCTACCTCGAAAACACAAAAAGAAATTTGTATTTACCAGAGAGACCACCATCAACGGAGGTGGGATCGAGCTCTGAGAGCCACCGCACACGTACGTGGTGTTCTTAATAGTTACCATTGAATCATCCATATATATTACCGTGGGAGGAACATGAATACGATATTAATATTGTTTAAATGTAGCAATGAAATATAATCAACGTGTAGTAATATATATCTGTGTGAAGTGAAATTAATTACTAGAAAGTGAAGGTTGGTGTTTTCTGAAAAATACACCCAACTAATATCATCGTGAAGTAGGCTTTCGGTTATTATGATGTTTCCTGGAGTTTTGATTTCCGTTAGCTAATAACACATTTAATAATGATTATTAGAATGAAAATAAGGATTTTCATATACAATCTTTATACCATGTCCTTTGCAGATGCTGCAGATTTTGTCTCCCTCTCTCTCTCTCTCTCTCACGCCCACACACAGATGGCAGTACAATGCAAATCGGTATTCGTATATGAAGCAAAGCTTCAAGCCTTCAAGGAATAATGGATGAAAACAATTTGAGAATCTCTCTTGAGATCCATGACTAGACCGATATCTGTTTGAGCAAATTGATGTATATATGATGTGTATAAAACAATAAATCCATTTGAGCTCATTGACAAATCGAGCAATACTAGCTATAGACCACACACGTATATGTCTTTTAATTCTTATATCCCTCTCTAACGTACCCGAATGAAAAAGCAAAGCTACTACAATAAATTCGAAACAACGTGGTAAGTCGACACCAAATCTCAATTTATTAAAAGACTCGAGTTTATTTAAGTGTCATTTCACATTTATTTCATTATATCTCTTATTAAGCTTAATTATGTGTGACTTTTTGTTTTGTTACACTTACAATTGACATTGTAACATCTCATGTTTTAGCACAACCAGGTCGCAGAAAAAAAAAACACTTATTTGCAAATCATGTCACGAGGAGTGTTTTTCCGGCAATTTAGATAATTTCTGAAGGATTTGTCTTCACGCTTTTGCCCCTTGAAAGAGAAGGAAGTATACACACAAATAAAACAAATTTTCTTTTTATGCTTTAAGTGGCATGTGATTTTAAGATTTTATGTGACATAAGGGTTAAAATTTTTTTCTTAATATTACATCAAAATAAAGAAGATCAGTCGCGACCGGGTCGGATTCGGATTAATCGGGGCAAAACTGCGGATACGGATGGGCAAAAAAAAAAAAAAAAAAAAGAATATCAGAGTTTTATGCCGTCAACGGGGTGGAAAGAATTTTATTGCTATAGATTTTTATTTGTAAAATGAATATTTGAATGTGGATTATAGTGTCGATGTGTAAAAGTTTTTTGTTTTTTTTTTTTTACTAACAGTCAACAATGTGTAAAAGTTTACTGCATTATGTTTACAAGTTTTTCATTATGATTATACATGCTTATATTTTGTTTATTCATTGAATTGTATTTTTTTCAAGGTAAATATGAATTTGAACGTATTTTCAGGGTGATTTTAAATAATCTGACAATGCAACTTCAAGCAGGGTGATTTTTAACATGTTGGTTATGATCGCAGGGAAACTATTGGGCAAACAAGGCTTATCGGCCCAAAAAAACACTAGTCTCTGATGAGATTCGGGTCAGATTTCCAATTCGTTCGACCCTGGTAACCCGAAACATAAGTCAAACACCCCTATAGCAAAAAAAAAAAAAAAAAAAAATATATATATATATATAGTTTATATAAAAAAAAAAAAATATATATATATATAAAAAAAATAAGTCAAACACCCCACATTGCCATATCTTGTTTCCACATTAATGCTATGATTTATAATATCCAACCGATGAGATGGATTGATAATTATTACTTTTTGAAACGATAGTTTTCATCTAGGCCAAACTTTAGAAACTTAAGTTAATTCTTCTATAGCAGTAGTACTTCTATCTTTTTAATATATGTTGGATCCTTTTTACATACTTTAGTTTACTTTAAATATTTTGATAAATGATAAGTAGTTTGATCAAACCCTTACTTATTATTTTATGACATAATTGAGGACATTACAAATTGGTATTAGAGCTAGTTTTAGGTCGATGTGGGCAGATGTGCTAATGACGACGCTGGGTCTAAAGGTAGGTGGAGTGTATGCCTCCCATCGGTTGGGGAGGAGAACGAAAGACGCCTTGGAATGATCTAGATACCTCCCCTCTCTCTCGATGTATTTAAAATATGTGAGCGGCAATAGGCTCCAAAACAGAGAATATCAAAAATGAGGCGTTTAGATGTCTTTCATGGACTGGAGTGGCCATTCATAAGTATGAAGCCCTTTCATTATGAATGATTAGCACACCAATGAACCATCTTATAATTCCACTCCAGTCCTCTTTATGAGTTTAAATTAAATAATTCTTATATACCAAGGAAAGTTAATTAACTCATTAATTATAAACTAAATTTTCAATTTTAACTTTATCTATGATTATTTCAAAAAATCAACATGAATTAATTTTTTTTTAAATTATTAATTATAGGTTAAATTTCTAATTTTATCATTATTATGGTTTTAGTTAACATGGAAGAATTCTGTTTTTTCTTGCAATTTGAAAATATAACAAATTCATTTATTACTTTAAAATTTAATTTATAATAACAATAAAAAAAAAATTGTCAGAATAGATTTATAAATAGGATTTTAGTAAAGACCCGGTGTCTTTGACTTCCGGCCGAAGAAGCTTCGGAAAGGCGGCCCCTGTCTGTCCACAATTACAAGCCCTAGTCTTTCTTCCTTTCTCGCCCTTTTCAAGAGTGATCCAAGAATTGCAGCGACAATTGTAACTTGTAATCAATTCACTACTTATTCAGGTTTCTTGCTCAGTTCTTCGCCCTCGCTTTCGCTTTCTATTTTTATCGTAATGTCTGAAATTCCGTTTTGTGGTTTCTTTTCTGGATTGGTCCTTCTACTGGAGTTAATTCTACTTCTCGAATTATCCATTTGAAGTGTTAAACCCCTATTTTGGTGTGAATTACTGCTCACTTTTATTCTTTCTGTTTAATTTGTCTACTGTCCAGGTAATGCACTTCTCTGATATAGGTCTTCGTTCATTTTGATCCCTGATCACCTTAATTATGTGGTTAGGTGATAGACGCTGGAAATTTGTCACCGCAATCCTTTTTCTTTAGCTTTTATCTATGTTTGTGCTCTTCCGTCCTCGTGAAAATTTAGTGTTTCGGTAGATATCAGTTGGCATGGCTGAGTATTGTTGCAGGAATTAGTGTGCTAAAAAGATACATTAGGGCTTTGAGTTTGGGACTGAGTTATGAGAAGTTAACTAGGGACTATATGGGGGTTAATAATTCCATGTTATCTGTGATGCTTTTGTTCTGATCATATTGTCAATTTCTGGCCGTAGGATGACAGCAGCGAAGTGTTTTGTTCCAGTGGACACGTTAGAACAGAAATTGCAGATGGAAAGAAGGCTTGGACATGTGAAAGCACGCGAGTACTTTAATCTCCTCACAAGATTTCTTTCTTTAAAGATTAATAAGTGTGAATTCAATAAGCTGTGCGTAGCAATTATTGGGAGAGACAATGTCCGTCTCCATAATCAACTGATGAAGTCAATTATTAAGAAGGCATGCCTTTCTAAGCTACCCCCAACTGGAAAGGGCAAAATAGATGGCTCACTGAGTGTTAAAATTCCAAATGGGAATCAAAAGAGTGATCTTCAGTCACTATGCAGAGACTTGCTCCAATCTCCTCGAAAAACGAGGACACCTAATTTGCGTGACCGCAGATTCAGGGATCGTGCAAGCCCTCGCGGTCCTCTGGAGAAGAAACTTAGCTCTATGTGTGGAGATTCTGCCCTTAAAATTTTTGAGCAGCAGTGTACTGCCGATCTATATTCTGCAGGTAGCTTGCCCCCTCTCTCTGCAGATGATGATGAGGAGGTTAATCAAGATTCTGGAAGCCCAAGCAATTATATTTGGGGTCCTATTACGGCTCCTCTCGGAATTCCCACATACAAAAAAGGAGCACGGAAAGATTTCTTTAATGTGTCAGCATCCTCTTCTGTCACCAGCACCTGTCAAAACTGTGGTCAGCTGCCTGATACCAATTCCTTGATGAAAAGGTTGGAGAATAAGTTGGAAATGGAGGGACTTAAAATCTCGGTGGATTCTGCCAACTTATTGAATAAAGCTGTTGATGCTCACCTGAAAAGATTGATAAAACCCTGTTTGGACTTGGTGGTTTCAAAATCAGTTGACAAAACCGGTGGTCAAATCCAACCTGGTTTGAATAGGTGGTCAAATGATAGATATGTGCAAAAGCCAAGTGAGACTGTTCCTGCAACTATTACTGATTTTCGGACAGCATTAGAGTTGAATCCTGTTATACTTGGAGAAGATTGGCCAGTACATTTTGAGAAAATTTGCTTGCGAGAATTAGAAGAGTGAACTGGAAGATGGATTGCATAGAGTGGAAAAATATATTCTGTACAGAGTCCACTGCTGACTATTTTAGTTTGACACTTGTAAGAATCCACCTTACTTAACAAAAAGGGATCTTTTTTATTGATATCTTTGATTATTTGTTCATTTTTTTATCCATTCTTATTAACGAAGCTTATTTCAAAATTCACAGCCAATGTTCTGTTCATCAGCCTCAAGTGTTATAGGATCATTGTTTCATTTTATAGTTGGGTTTGGTTTATATCTGTATGGTTATATGAAGTTCTCTCCGGAATCAGAATCCAACATGGCGCTTTCGTCCTTTAGCATATTTTCATCGGATGCAAAGTGGTCATGTTTGATCACTAAACTCCTTGTCTCTGACTCTGGGTACTCAACAGGAAGAGAAAGAAAAAAACAAGACGAAAATGTTCATATCCACAAATTCTTCTTGGATGGTAATAGAAATAGACGTTTAGGTATGGATCATATTGCTGTTGTTAATGGACATAGTGATGATGGTTGTGTACGGAACAGTTGTCTCCTTCAATTTGATCATTATGAGAAATACCAGTTGGTTATATTGATGAGTGTTTCTGTTAGGGTCCGAGTTTCACTTTACAAGGCCGAGATTTTTTTTTTGGGACCGAAGGCATTTTTTTTTTTTTGTGGGACGGAAGGCATGAAAGATTTTAATTGACTGTTAAATGGTTTGTTTTATGAAATACTAAGAAGTTATCTTCTAGTCTTATGCACTCCTGATCGTTTTACTGTATGGTTCAGAAAGTAATAAACCGTTAACCGAATAGGGGAGAGCAACTGAACAATTCATTCATTCAATTATTATATATGGCAAGCTCTGTGTTTATGGAGGAGAAAACAGTCGCAACAATAAAAATTGTTATAACAAATGGGATAATATTTTTCCTGGCTGGAAAGCAGCGAACGTTACGTGACAGATAAGGTGGGCAGTAGTGCCAAGTGGATGCTCCATCAAACTTACTAACCTTGGGTTTACATTTAATGGAAAAGTGTATCTGCTATAAAAATATTGAAGCGTTTATAGTTTGCCCAAGTTTTAAAAGAAATTGAAGAATGAGATTACAGATTCTGACATGAAGCCTCATTCACTGCATTTTATTGTTTTATTTTGGGGTGGGGAATGATGAAAACAGTTCAGCATAATCATTAAATTTCATACGGGGGATGTAATTTGTTGGTATTTAAGGCAAGCACCAACCGGCGAACAAAAAGGTCATGGCCATGCTGACATCCAGACACGCGTAACTTTATTTTTTTTTTTTTATTTTTTTTTTTTGTCAACTGAGAATGGTCAATTTAAATAACATATTCACAGGTGAGAGATTCTGGCATCAAGATAATGGGATTTTTTTCCCCTTTGAACTGAGAAGAGCCTGGGTCTGAAGTTTGTTAACTTCTTTTCATATTTTTGCTCATATTTCTTTCTCATTAGATTGCTTTTGATTGGCAGTGGAATTTTGTTAGGGGTCTGGTATTGATTAGATCGCATTTCCTTGTAAGCTGCAAAAGGGTGTAAAGAATTCAGTAGATTGTGAGTGTTATCATCTTACTTTCTGTATTTGGATTTTCATTTTAGTCCCCTTACATAGTTACATTCTAAAGCAAAAAACAGATTGTGACTTCAGAATATGAGGAAGAGTAATGTTGCCAGCTAACTACCCGCTTCAATCAAACATAAATAAAACTTACTTTCTTGAATTGATTGATGAATTACATTATTTGCCCCGTTATAATGTCATAATATGTGCAAAAGGGAGCAGAATCACACTGAAAAGGAAAGCTTGCCAACCTGCTTATCAGTTTTATCTTGGGTTCCGACATGCTGTATCTGCTTCCTTGCCTCAATAATTGCTTCATTATGATAACTTACGTTTTAAGTTTTCATTCTTATTGTTAGAGTTAGATAATTATTTTTCATGCAAAATATCATTTTTTTAGTCATTTACATTAAAACTACTTTTTGATTAAAATTATAGTTCAAGTAAATTGTAAATTTAGAAGACAAAATAAGTTAAGCTCTTATAAAAGTAAAAAACTCCAAACTAATTCCAACCATTAAAATATAAATAGAGAAAGGGAGCAATTACGAACTAAAGACGTGCCACGTCACATATTCATCTCAGGGCAACAACTGAAGCAAACGTTTTATTTAAAGTTAAAAAGATTTTTTTGAAAAAAAAAAAAAAAATGCAGAGGAATCATGCCAGTAGAGAAATTTGTTGCTTTCGACATTGGTCAATAGAATCTAAATTAAACACCAGAACTCCACATGTACAACCAACAATTCGTCCTTTCCGTAATTTATTAATCTTGAGCAAGTTTTATTAAATAACAAATAATGTGATTGCCGTTGCATCGTCGTTCTCAAGTGACGCTCCCACGTGAAACGCCCCTGTCAAGCTTCCGACAACTCAGAGCACAGTGCAATCGCTACGAATCTTGCCGTTCCTAGCAGTCTTGACTCCGACGCGGCCGAGCTTGGTCATAGCGGTAACGAAATTGGCGTTGAAGACGTTCTTATTGGATGCAAAAGAATTGACGGTAGACCTGGACCTTGGATCGGTGAACAGGATTTGATCAGAGGTGAAGAGCCCTTTACCCTGCTGGAGATTCTGGTAATAAGCATTGTCAAACGTTCTTGGAGTGGTGGGGTCCATGTTGATGGCTATCAATGGATTCACGTTCCTCGGACACATCCCTTGGAGCTGGCTCGCGTACCCTGCGTTCAAAGTTGGATCCACCGGACGGCCTGGGCTAAAGTTGTATATTCTATTGGAGAATCTGTTACAATGAGAGAACCCAAGTGTGTGTGCTCCTGCAAATTAATTATCATCTTCTTCTTAGATCATTTCTAGTACTATAATTACCACTAGCCAAATTAAAACCGACATAAATTAAGCTGTGTTTGCATGTGCATGCACCTTAAAAGCTTCAAAATTTAACTTTTTTGGAGGGAAATTACCTGAGAGGGCAACCATGTCGGTTTGGGTGAGGCCATGAGAGGCAAAGAGTGAATTGAGCTGGTTCAAGTTGAAGTTTGGCTGAGGCAGCCTGCCGTTCACATCGGAAGCTCTGGAGACAAGTCCGTCAAATCTTCCCAGTTCAACTTGATAGAATGGTCCTCCAGCCTGCACAGTCATTCAAATTCATTAATTAATCCATTTTTATATACTCTGTAACCACAAGAATCAAGATGGAGGTGAAGTGGTGATACGAACCAGTGAGACAACTTCACGTGTAGCCAGAGCCAAAATATCAGCACAAGACACTTTGTTTCTGCACTGAGGAACAGCGTCCACTGCTGCTTTTGCTTTGATCACTGTGTCAAATCCATCACCCGCCAATGACAGATTGTCCGGGTGATCCTTCTCTGCCTTGTTGTTCCCTGTTGATGATATCATCACTGAAGCATCACATCCCTGTAATAATGCATGGGATTCGAATTAATTCCAATTTAAGCGTTATGTATAAATTAAAGAGATCATGTTACTGGTATTAATTAAGTGATTAATTACCTGGACTAAGCAATCGTGGAAGAAGAGACGAAGGGTTCCAGGCACTGTGACAAATGTCTGCTGAAACTTGTTTCGTACCGCTGTTCTGACAATGCTCTCTAGATTGGGACAGATATTGGCATAGTGATTTGTTCTCAGTTGGGCAGAAGTGGAATATGGAAACAGATACAGACTCAATGAGAGTGACAACATAAGTATGAGACGACAAGGACCCATTTTGCAGTTTATGGAGTGGAAGAAAGAGGAGGAGGAGGAGGAGGAGGAAGAAGAGGTGTTTGTCTGCAGAGTTAGAAATGAATGATAGGCTTAAGTGGAAAAGTAAGGGGGGTATATATTGAGGTAGGAGACGACCAAGTTGTCGCGGTCACGAGCCACTTGTACCAGAATATTTTCTAGTTTTCTTACAGCAAAAAAGTGAGCTTTAATTCTCTGAATAATGATAATAATGATAGAAGAATGGTGGGCATAGAAAGGGACACTATTGAGGACGGGGAGGTTGGCTCTTTGAATGGCAGACTTGGTCTCAAACTCTCTCAATTATTTATTGACAAATTGTCATCTAATGAAACCTCCAAATGCCGAGCGTTTTTTAGGATAAGGGAGGGCCTGCTTAGTGCTTACAAGTTAGAATCCAAAGCAAAACCTGAAAGTGTGGACCAGAGGGTTAGAAAGAGAGTTCTAAAACATCCAGAGAGAGGCTGCTAAAATTGAACACAACAAGAATTTGGAGTGGCATGCACGTTAAGGTTACTTCCTTTGGCCTTCCCCAACACTAGCTCAAGAAAAAGTCACTACTTTCCAGTTTGGTTGCCCAAGCCGGCCTCCTCGTGAAAATGATGTTTTCAGTTGAGTTGGGCTCCAAATTGAAAAATATATAAGCTTGGTTGAAACACATTTTATAAATGGCGATGACACTTCTTTTTTCAGAAATTTCTGGCCCCAAATTATTGACTCTGGATTCTAGTTGTTTCTGTGCAAATTAAATTCCCGTCTCAATGATTTTTTTAGCTAATTTCTGGCAAAACTTGGTACATCCAGCCTAGCTACCTAAATTTTGTCCTTTCAAAAGTTAAAAGTTAGAGAGGGGGCTATATATGTGTCCTGTATGATAATCTGTTCATCTTAAAGACACAGAGACGCAAGTTAATTAGTTTGACTGTTGAGGCACAGGTCCATGTATGCCATATATTTCACGACACTCATTTTATTGGCCTCGGGAATCTACGACTTTTTATTTATTGTTATTGTTTAGAACGAATCATTGTGCATTACCCTTACATCAAGAAAGCTGAATTAGGAGCCAGTGATGAGAAAGACACACGAGATCATCATCAGAAGCCAGCACGCTAAAATTTATAATTTTCGTTGAACTTTTAATTTATGAAGCGAGACAAAAGATTAGCTCAGATTCCTACAGCTTTTTACCGCCCAAGGACAAAATACTAATGGTGGGGACTCAAAATCTAATATTAAAACTCTCACCTCGTCCTATTTTATCAGGGAAATGCAATTGTTAACGTTGAGTCCGTGTCCTAATTGATACAGTTTGTTGATGTAGGCACGCCGCCATAATTAAGCAAGGAATTAAGAAGTACTCGTATATAATTCTTCCCCAGGAGAATAATTTATACAGAACTCATAAATATTAGTCTTTTCAGTCTTAAATATATGATAGAGTTGACTTTTTTTAGAGAGATTAAGAAAGTTAAATAAGTTACTTAATCATATTATATGTTATGTATCCTTAGATTATATATATAAAAAGTAACAACAAATTGACTTAAATATTTTTAAATCCAAATAATTGAAATTAAATTAATCAAGATTCATAATTTATCATATTAAACAAAAAAGTTTCTATAAAATTTACATTTAAATTTACTAAGCATAATCAAATCAAAGAAGTCAACACGAGTTTAAGAATGATTAAACACGATTTTGTAAGATGGAAACACAAAAACGGTAAACTCGATATATAAACTCATGAGTTTAACTGAATTTACAACAATCACGGTTTACCAGTGACTCTACTCGATTTTGTAATTTAGAAACGTAAAAATGCTAAACTCGGAGAGTTAACTCTCGAGTTTGACAAAAATGATCCTAATTATAAGACCAGTTGACTTTTTTTTGGAGAAATTAAGGAAGTTAAATAAGTTACTTGATCATCTCATATGTTGTGTATATTTAAACTATATATTAGTTTATCAGTTAAATTATTTAGTTTGGAGGAAAAAAAAAAGAAATTTTTTTTAATCTCTCTAAAAAAAATCAGCTTGATCTTATAATTAGGACCAAATAGAATAGTTTATTAGTAAAACTAATTAGGTTGGAGAAAAATATAAAACTACAAAAATTATAAAATAATTTATTTAGTTTCTTTAATCACTCTAAAAAAAATTAACTTTGTCTTACACAGGACTGTTGGGAGTAAATTATTACTTGGTTTGCATCAGATAAGCATGGTCTGAATGATAGAGCTTGGCCGGGGATGATGTGGCGTCACAACTGTCGGTGATTGTTTATTTTGATTCTTAAATCCGCTTTGTAAATTATTGCAGCTTTTTTTTTTCCACCTAATTATTGGGTTCATGAGGGATGACTCAAACTAAAATTATTGAGCACATCAGCACGTGGTGCTGTTTACTTGCAAGAAGAATTAAGATTGGCTTTCAAAACTCAAAAAGTATCAAAGAAAAATGAACAAGACAGTGAAAAAGACAAGGACAGGTCAAGCAAAGTGTGCTGCTATCTGTAGTGATTCAAAGAGTGAAAGTAAGGAATTTGGCTGAAGCAGAAGATTCTACTCCACAGTCCACACACAGCTAGCTGACCTTTTGAGAAACACACAGGGATTCAAGAATGATAGCCTCCATATAAATAGATATGGGCCATGACAAGAGTGATTTATAACTGCAAGAAATAAAAGGATGTTCATGCACGTAACCTTATTATTAAATATTGATATTAATATTAATGTAATTGTGAGGTTGCCTTTCCCTTCTTCTTTTCTCGTAGAATTTTCCACGCTCAAACATGACAGCTTGAGAGCACACACCGTTAGGTACCATGTTCTTATCTGCTGTGGGCCATGCACTCGCTTACGTGCCCCTATAAATATATGAAAATTTATTTGTTGACCCAAATTTTTTTTCATCTCATCTTTTATTTTATTTTATCAACTCTAATATAGTTTGCTATGATACTAAGAAAGTTGGTTAAAAATCGATCACATCACATGAAGTATATGTGAAGTTCTTATAATATTGATAGGAGAGAGTAAGTTATTAAATCTGGCAACATCTACTCTCTGTCTGTAAACCTTGGATCATATCGATAATGTCACAGCACAAAAAGTAACTTGCACTTTTTTTATTTGCAATTTGCATCAAATCTCAATCGTTTCAGTTTTGAACGGGATTAGATTCCTTCATCTAGAGCTTGATCACGAGGTCTCATGGCATATTCTCTGATTATTAAGCTTAATTATGTAGTTAATTAACATGTAAACAAAAATGTCAGGTTCAGATGGCTTGATTATTGAGTCTTTATTTTTTATTTTTTTTACTACTGTCCGCACACAAAAAGGTCACATGGTTTTGCTAAAGGAAGTTTCATTTTTAATTAAAAAATTTATCCATTTTACGGTTCTTGTTTTTCACCTCGACCAAGTTAAGTCGAGTTCTTCATAATTAAACAGAATTAACCTTGATTTTTCTTGGTCTAAAATATAAGTTCTATTTAATAATTTCTAATATATTTAATATTTATTTTCCTAATTTGTTCTACCATACAATTGAATTTTATAAATAATCAGCTCATCACAATTAATGTAGTATTGAAACATATATAATAATTTTTTTAACTAATTCAAAAGTTTAATTAATTAATGACCTCTAAAATATACATTTTTTTTCATATTTACCTCTATTTAATTTAATGCTAGTATGTCTCAGTTAGAAAAACCTTAGTAATTACATCCTCTCAACTAATGACGTTTAAAAAACAAAATTATATTAATTACTAAAAGACAAAAAATGCCTTAAAGCTCTTTTTTTTTTTTTTTTTTTTTTTTTTTTTTATCTCTTCTTTAGTTCTTACCTCTTCGATTTCCTGTTCTACGGAAAATAGATGGCCCGTCGTTGTGAAGGACGATTGACCTGATGATAAAACGGAATATAGACGATGGAAGACTACATAAAATATAGAGAAAAATAATAATGATTGCTCTCTTAATTAAAATTATCAACTCATCATATTCTAATATTATTGAGCTTATTAATATAATTAACAAATAATTGAACGATATAGATCGGAACTTGGCAAAAAGGCAAAAAAAAAAAAAAAAAAACAGAGAACAAGATAGGAATTTCATTGGATAGAAAAAGGACTGAAAACGGCATTTTGGATTTTTAAATTTGTTGATTAATTAAGACGAAAACGGAACCAGAATGTCAATGGCTTGTGAACGAGACAAGATTCGTAGTCTTATCATTTTAATTTCGTTTTGTTTGGTTCTGAAAATATACTATTATATGATAACGAGATATATATAATTAACGGATATTGCCAGCTATAGTATTGGGCATCTAACGTTATCTGAATACCACTAGATTTTAAAGTCTTCGCTACAAAAACTGGACATTTTTTCATTAATGTAAAAAAAAAAAAAAAGAACAAAAACATGTTATTTGAAGGAAAAAACAAAAAAATATGTTATTTTATTGTATTATGTACATATGAAAGAGTCTGTTCGATCTGGTTCACTATATAGTGGTAGAAAATGCCGGATGCTGCAGGTGGAAAGCCAGCATAATGGCACGTGAACAACGAAGCAATGTCCAATGTAATAACCTCATCATTTTAAGTTGGGTTAAAAGTAATTTTCTCTCATAAGTTTTCATCGAGGGATAATTTTGCCTCTAAAATTTTTTAAAAGGCAAATTTGTTCTGGAAATGTAGAAAAAAAAAGGAGCAATTTTGTCTAACCATTATCTCAGTTGATTTTAACAATTAGTTAATAAAATATGTTTAACTGATAGCTCACATGTCATCTATATTATTTTTTTGAAGGGCAAAGCCCTAGAATTTTAAATTTAACTTTGAAAAAAAAAATAGATGACACAAATTTTTGGGGCAAACTTGACTTTAACAAAAATCATAGAAATGACACGTAGACGGTCAACTCAACATATTTAGTTAATTAACAGTCAAAATTAACTGAGGTAATCGTTAAGACAGAATTACGTAGTTTTTAAAACCTTTAGAGTAAAATTGCCCATTACTATTGTAAGTTATTCGCCTTCCACATCTTCTTTTGTTGAGAGTCTTCAATCATGGCAAAGTATACATTTTGAGATTGTACTCATTTTTCCAGTCTCAGCTACTACTGGGCGTGTCCTTTTTCTTTTCTTTGCTTAGTTACGTTACTTATTCTGCATATTAAACTTCAGTGTTTGACCAACATAATCCAGAATAAGTCGTCGTTTTTATTTGCCTAGCTTGTTCTTAACATTTTAACTTTCTTCACTGGGCAAACTTCAATATGCCAGATTCTACAAACCATACTTAAAGGCCAGAATAACCAAAAAAATTACTAAGTCCGCCAGTAATTGGAGCATTCGCAACTTGCCCAGAGTCCAATCCATGCATGTAGGGGTGTTCAAGGAGAAAATTGGGGCGGAAAAATCCAGCCTCGAAAATTTCGGGAAGGAAAAATTTGGGATCGGGAATGGGATTGTCCCATCTGGAATATATACATATATATGCGCACGCAATTATATTTTAAAATTCCCTATATTCCATAATTCAAATTGTTGCTGTTTTGATTTTAATTTGTCAAAAAATTTGAGATATTCTATTTTAGTTTTCCCTTTTTCATTTTTCAGTTTACTGCAACGAATTTGGTAATCAACCTCTAGGTTAATTTTAGTCTTTTCCCCCAATTCCTCAGCAATTTACTTTCTGTCATATTTTTTCCCCTGCATAAAGCATAAACTTTTATAGGTTTGTTGATGTGATTAAAGGAACCATGGACTAATATTATTTGGTCATTAATGTGATTCTGGAGTATTGGTTCCACTTGGGTTGACTGGATAAACAACAGTGACAAGCTTTGGGGCAGGTTTAGTTTCTGATAATATCCTTCCTTTTTTCATGTTAGAAATATAAGCGATCTTATCATGCTTTGAATAACTAAATAGCATAAGATCAACAACGAAAAAATGAAGTAGAGATCACAAATACCTCCCGCCATTGATTTGTCTCGGAAGCAAGCGAGGGACGAACTCCGAGTCTCCAAACGAGGAACGAATCCAAGCCGTTATGAACGAACTCGAGTCTTTGTCCTTCTGATCCTTCTCTCGAATCTGCAGATGGTGTGCTTTCCTCAAGGTCAGAGCAGGTTCAGGGGACTAGACAGAATTACACCGTGCGTCTCCCCTCTGGAATTGGTTTCTCTCCTTTTCTTTTCATGTCCGCTCCCATCCTTTACCCTTTTTATGACCATTGGATCAAGATCTAATGATCCACATTTAATACTATTAATATTTTTTTTTCCTCTTATAAAAGAAGGAGAGAGAAGGATGAGAGGAAATGAAAAGAAGGATGTGAATGAAATATTGAATGTGGATCATTAGATCTTGATCCAATGGTCATGAATGAGGTAAAGGATGGGAGCGAACGGTAAAAGAAAAGGAGAGAAGCCAAGTCCCTCCCCTCTGGCCATCACAGAGCTAAAAAAGGAAACGCATTCAATACGCACTTATTGCGTATTAATTGGGCCGTTACAGTATTAATGGACGGCAAAACCAGCAATAATGTAGGTCATAAATAGAAGGGATGAGATATTGTCACTACCAATTTTATGTAATACCAAGTCACTACCTTTTTCACCGTTAGATCAATCTCAATAGGAGAGAGAAATGATAAAGGTAGATGAGATTCTAATCTAACTAAAAAGTGGTAGTGACTTGGTAGTGACATAAAATTGGAGAATGACAATATCCTATCCCTAAATAAAAATAACGGAATATTGATTACTAAATTAAATATTCCAACATTCCAACCATCGTGAAACAAAATATTTGCTTTAAATATTGTATGCAGCGATGTTTGGACTTGAGAATTTCGATGAACTTGTAATTTTAATTTGTTTTAAATATTTATATTGAACTAATTGGTATAATATGGTATTTATATCTTAGCTATTCTAAAGGAAATACAAGAAATTGGTACCAATTCAGTTCAAAATTGAGCCAAAGTTATTGCAAGAAAAAAAAAATTTCGGGAAACCCCAATCACGATGAGAAAATTTCAGGATTGGGATTGATTTTCTTTCTCGAGCCCTTCTTCGGATGGGACGGGGCTGAGAACACCCAATGTGCATGTTGAACTGTTTATCTTAAAATTGATACATTACTTTATAGAAAACACATAAAATATTCTAAATCTAGCTCATGGCTGGAGAGAAGACAGGGAAGGAAGGACACATTCATATATAAAATATGGGTGTTACAGAGAATATCTGTCAGCACAATAATTTTGTCAATGGTTAGTCCAATGAACCTTACGTATTCTACTGGGTTATCTACATTATTCAGATTGGAATATAAAAAAGAGAGTTAAATATTATCATATTCTCTTCGAACAGGGTGTTTACACGATTTATGGAATCATTTTAAAGAACCCTCAATCCTCATCTCATCAGTTTTTTGTTTTTGGTACTTGGAATGTCTTGGATGTGTTCTTTCATGGACATCGTCTTATTTTTCTTTCCATCATTACATGCGTCCTTCGCGGGTAGTTTTGTGTGTTAGCTCCAAATTTTTTATCCAACAAGACTCTCAAATGCACCTAAGATTATTGGCCTTGCTTCTCATATTTGGTCGTGTTTCTTTTCTTGCTTTTCCCATGATATTTTCTTATTTTTAGGGGTTCTTCTCATAACACACCTCCTCACATTTATTCAATGTTGTCAAAATCAAATTTCTATATTAAAACGGGGAAGTGGTGGTAGAAAAGACACAAAATGTAAAATTTTTATTGCTTAAAATCGGGATACAAAATATATATATATATATATATATATATGCATGTAAAAAATATAAATTATTACTCAAAATTCAATGAATAACTTTACATTTAAAATATATAAGTTACATGATTATATAAAACATAAATCAAAAAACATAAAAAGAGTTTAACAATTCCTACAACCAAGTTCTAAAACATCAAAAGAATAAAGTTTAACAATTTCTAAATTATATTAATTGATTAAAATCAAACACATCATCTTGCATCGGTTGCATGTGTTCAATATCTTCTTTTCTTACTCTTATAACAAATTCATTTGTAAAAATTGGAATGTCTAAATCATGACTATTCATAGGTTCTCTTACTTCAACTTCAATTAAGTTTTTCTCATCATAGGCATCAACATCGGGTTGTTTACATCTTCGGTCTTCCCAATCTTCTTCATTTTATCATGAAATGAGAGATTATCAAAATTATATGCATGGGAGACTTGAACTTTTTTTTTTCTTGCCTAATCTTAGATTGACCATCACAAAAACAACATCATTCAGAATCTTTTGATTTGGGGAAAATGAAAATAAAGTTTTTATTTTATTTTTTTATATAAATAAAAACTTAAGTTTTTACCCTTTTTATATTGTTTTTATTGGACCATTTTTCCTTGTGTTTTAACATATATTACTCTAATAAAAACATTTTCAAACTAGTTTTTTTTTTCAACAAAGTGACAAAGTGGATTGACCGGTAAAGTGGTAATATAAACATTTTATCTTGGAAAATTACACACAGGTCCCAAAGAACACACATATTTACATTTAGGTCCCTTCAATTCATGAAATTACACAGAAGTCCCAAGAGACTTCTGTGTAATTATTTCAGATTGTCAAATTACCCTTTTAGGCATAGTGAATAAAATATAACAAATAGTACAGCCTCTCCTCCTTCTTCTTATTCCGGTCGAGCGCATAGAGCAGAGAGAGGGAGGGTTTTCTCTCAACCCATTTGATCTCCTTCCTTGATCAGTGTTTGCCGACGGTGTGCCTTCTCATCACCGGCGCCGTTGATCCCTCTAATCACCAGCGCCTAGCTGAAATCTATTGTTTTGGGTACAAAGATCCTTTGGATCTCCCTTTTCCTTCTCTGTCGGTGAGTTTTGGGGGCTTGGTGGAGGGCTGAGTTTCATCTCTCCATTCTTTTTGGGGGCTTGGTGGAGGGCTGAGTTTCACCTTGAATTTGTGATTTCTGAGTTCCAGAGACGAT
Organism: Acacia acuminata; assembly: GCA_019022655.1. Classification (NCBI taxonomy): domain Eukaryota; kingdom Viridiplantae; phylum Streptophyta; class Magnoliopsida; order Fabales; family Fabaceae; genus Acacia; species Acacia acuminata. Next base: position 8,813,805 of record JAFJYI010000002.1, read on the forward strand.
TAACAACACAAAATGCATAAATTAACAACAAAGAATGCATAAATTAACCACAACTTCGAAAACCTTGAATTTGTGATTTCTGAGTTCCGAGGCGATTAACAACACAAAATGCATAAATTAACAACAAAGAATGCATAAATTAACCACAACTTCTGAAAACCTTGAATTTGTGATTTTTGAGTTCCAGAGGCGATTAACAACACAAACTGCATAAATTAACAACACAGGATACATAAATTAACCACAACTTCTGAAAACCTTGAATTTGTGATTTCGAGTTCCGAGAGGCGATTAACAACACAAAATGCATAAATTAACAACACTGAGAATGCATAAATTAACCACAACTTTCGAAAACCTTGAATTTGTGATTTCGAGTTCAGGAGAGGCGATTAACAACACAAAATGCATAAATTAACAACACAGAATGCATAAATTAACCACAACCTCTGAAAACCTTGAATTTGTCGTGTCTGAGTTCCAGAGGCGATTACCAACACAAAATGCATAAATTAACCACAACTTCGGGAAAGTTTGACAGCTATATAAGGCTTGTTGAAGAAGTGAATATCATGATTAACAACACAAAATGCATAAATTAACCACAACTTCAGGAAAGTTTGACAGCTATATAAGGCTTGTTGAAGAAGTGAATATCATTTCAAAATATTAAGTTGTATGAGTAAGTGCCTATTTGCACCTACTCATTGAACTTAATATCATATATAGTTTCACGTCAATTACAGCTTACACATTGACGTGGTTAATTTATTCATTTTGTAATTACAGCTTACACATTAACGTGAAACTATATATGATATTAAGTTCAATGAGTAGGTGCAAATAGGCACTTATTCATACAACTTAATATTTTGAAATGATATTCACTTCTTCAAGCCTTATATAGTCACAAACTTTAAAGTTGTGGTTAATTTATGCATTTTGTGTTGTTAATTTATGCATTTTGTGTTGTTAATCGCCTCTAGAACTCAGACATGACAAATTCAAGGTTTTCAGAAGTTGTGTTAATTTATGCATCCTGTGTTGTTAATTTATGCATTTTGTATTGTTAATCGCCTCTGGAACTCAGAAATCACAAATTCAATGTTTTCAGAAGTTGTGGTTAATTTATGCATTCTGTGTTGTTAATTTATGCATTCTGTGTTGTTAATCGCCTCTGGAACTCAGAAATCACAAATTCAAGGTGAAACTCAGCCCTCCACCAAGCCCCCAAAACTCACCGACAGAGAAGGAAAAGGGAGATCCAAGGGATCTTTGTACCCACAACAATAGATTTTAGCTAGGCACTGGTGATTAGAGGGATCAATGGCGTCGGTGATGAGAAGGCACACCGTCGGCAAAAACTGATCAAGGAAGGAGATCAAATGGGTTGAGAGAAAACCCTCCCTCTCTCTGCTCTATGCGCTCGACCGGAATAAGAAGAAGGAGGAGAAACTGTACTATTTGTTATATTTTATTCACTATGTCCAAAAGGGTAATTTGACAATCTGAAGGGACTTCTGTGTAATTTCATGAATTGAAGGGACCTAAATTTAAATATGTGTGTTCCTTAGGACCTGTGTGTAATTTTCCTTTTTTATCTTTCGCTATAATATAATCGTTTGTTTTTTAAAGAAAAAAGAAAGGAAGGGTAGGGTACCTTCCTTTCTTGATAACATTTCAAGAGCCGCGGTTATTTATCATAGGGCCCGAACTATTTTTTTTAATAACATAGGGCTCGAACTATTAGGCACATTGAGTGCATTCCAACTTCTGAAAACCCAAAGTCCACATTGCTCATGAAGCCTGCATAACACAGTGGGCCCCAAACAAGACAGATCCATTTTCCCCATAAAACAACAAACCAGCCTGTCTTCTACAAGACCACAACCTACAGGTCATTTTCTTAGGCCCGGGAAAAAAAAAAAGGTTCATGGACAAAACAAAGCCACGTCTTCCTGCAAAAAATTAAAATCTGCGGGATAGTTCAAACATGTTAATATATAAAAAAAAAAATGTTAATAACCCGAGTATTTATTTCATAGCAAAACGAGATAGTTTTTGTCAGCTCAACTGTTCAAGAGTGAGTTAATGGGATGTTGTAAGTTAAAAACATAAAACGGTAATTTTAGCATGTAAACTTGCAAGTTGAACTATGTTTACAATTAATATAGATTTAAAAGTGAGTTGAAACGATTTTATCAAATATAAATAGAAAAACATTTCAAACAAAAACTCAAATAAAGTTGAACTATTTCAGTTTTTTAAAAATAAGATTAGTAGCTCGAAACACATGAGATTAAAATCATTTTTGTTTTAGTTTTGAGAAGTCCATTTATAATTTATAAAATAAGTATATGAAAAGAATTTTATTCCAACTTATAAAAAATAACTTCTAAAATTATAGTTTGACGTATTCTAAACAGGGCAGAGGCAGTAAAAAGAATCATATTGGAAGTTGTGGTTGGGCTTAAGTCAATGATACTCAAATTTAATTTATAATACTGAATATTAAATAAATACATTGGGGTCCGATTTATTTAACTTGGTGTCTCATTTTATATCGAAAATGGACCCGGGGAGGCCCATGGCCCTGTTCAGTAGTCAAATAATGGGGAGGGACACAGATGTGCTTGTTCCATACAGTACAAGACCCTACTCTCTCTCTCTCTTTCTCATGTGTTGGTAACATCATAAATCAAATGTGTTTGTCCCTTACTGTTAGATTGTAACATGGTGGGAGCATAATATCAAAACAAAATAACATGGTGGGAGCACTATATTCTATTAAGTCTCCACTCTCTGTTCTTTGTACCAACACACTATTGCTTACTGCAACAACAACAAAGATGAGCTCACCCACTAGTGATAATGGGAAATGATCAGCCAATAAAGGATGTGTATTAATTAAACACACATTAACTATAAGCATGTGGGAACTTCAGAAAAGGGTCTCACCAGTAAGGTACAAAGGCCCTTAAAAGTGCATATGTCCAAAGAAATGTACCTTTTTTTCCCTATGATCTGGTTGGTGTATGGTCATGTTATTACCTCACCATGTTCCAGCCCCTTCTCTTTGCTTCGCTTCATATTTGAATATATATACTTTGCATTTACCTCACTTCCATTTGGGACCATCCTTTTACGTCATATTCATTCTTTTAATTTAGAATTTGGACCCCATTGCGATAACTTTAGCTGTGAGCAGTTTGTTAGGTCTTTTCAAGCTTCACTTGAGCAAAAAAAAAAATCACTACTGGTATGTGAGATGTTAAAGTTTTGTTTACTGCGCTCTCTCTCTCTCTTCTGTTCTATATCCAGAGAAGCAGAAATGCATGAAGATATATAAAAATCACTACTGGTAATGTGAGATGTTAAAGTTTTGTTTTCAGGTTTGGTGAAACAGCCACGGGGATCATTCTAGGGTGATTTTCAGCTTCTCATTCTTGTTTTTCCTTCTTTCTCTCTCTCGTTTCTTTTTTGTTAGTATATATCTTTGTTGCTACAACCAGGCTTTAATTTTTTTAAGCTTGTGAACAATATCATGGTACATTAGTATGAAGAAAATATATATATATATATATATATATTTGTTGGTCTGAATGACACTCAAAATCTCTAACTCAAGAATCAAAATACAAACTTTTGTCCCATATCAATTCAACAAAATAAAATGTTGTAGCAGACGCGAAAGCTACAAATCTCAATATTCCCAAGGTTTTGAAACTTGAATCAGTCGCTAGACCGGTTGGATCGAGTTAAGAGTCTATAGGTTAAATCGGGGGTCAAATAGTCAAAAATACAAGATTTTAGAGTTATTTGTATGAAATTCCAAAGAAAACTTTTAAAAAATTGATTTTTTTTTTTTTTGAAAAGTGAATTGGTTTGACCTTCGGACTGGACCTATTTACTGATGGTTCATCAGTTTCCGATCCAGTCCAGGGTTTGAGAATACTAATATTTCCTCTCAATTCATATCCTCTCACGCACTTACTTTCTTCATACATATCCCCTTTAATTAGACCCTTCTATCAATTAATTGTGATTAAATGGTTGAGATAAAAACTACAAACCGGCAATACATTTTACTTAATAGCTAGTCTACAATTTTTTATTATCAACAAAAAATCTCTTCAAATGAGAGTAATTTACCCAACAACTAAGAAATAATAATTCAATTTGGGAGCCAATCAACAGAATGTCAATATGACGACTCCATTATTCGATATTTGTAATTATAATTCCATCCTTCATCAAAATAATAAATATATAACTCTTCTACACTTAATTTTCTTGACACAGACGACACACCATATAACTTAATTTTCTGTATATATATATATTGGCATGTGGGGAGCATATCTATTTTACGTGTGACCTGTTTTTGTGTGTTAGGGGAATTCTTAAACACCACCGATGGTGTAGTCTGTATAATGCAATAATGCATACTATATAGTAATCCACGATCTCAAAAAGCAGAAGATACCCAGAGAGAGAGAGAGAGTTGGGCACCACGAGTGATCCCACTAACTCATAAAGAAAATATTTTTTTTTTTAAAAAAAGGATAAACAATTTAAAAAGGTTTCTTGCATTTGTCATCATCATTATTGTTCTAAATATCTATATATGATTGGTATAATTGCTTTAGATTTATTGTCACGCGATCTATATGTTATGGCTTTTAAAATCAATTTCATTATAATCATCTAAGCACCTCGGCGCCAGTGCATGTATCCAGCCTAAATTGCACACTATTATATGTCATATTTTATCTCTCTTTTTGTCGTGCAATTGCTAACGAATTGGTCCCTCCCATCATAATTATAAGATTAAGTTAATTTTTTTTAAGAAATTAAAAAAAGCTAATTAAATCACTTTAGTGTATTTTTATTTTTTTCTCCAAACTTTTGATTAATAAATTAATATATAATCTGAGAATATACAATATATAATATAATTAAATAACTTATTTAGCTTCCTTAATATCTCAAAAAACAAGTCAACTCGGTCTTATAATTAAGACCAGATGTAGTACTTAATAATTAGTTTCGGAATATCATATTTATGTACCATGCTTGTTTTACTAGTCTAATTAATTTATAGTTTACCAACATCCACGGCGGAGAAATTATGTTTTTCTACGTTTTGCAGAATCAATCGGATGGTCATCCATAAATTATCCCATTTGTTATTTTATAGAATTTTTGTTACAATAATAACTGACCCAGAAAAGTTTATTAATTTTTCAATGTATAATAAACGACTTGGTTTTCCTCTTCTATTCTTTGGCAATGGCGGAGCCAGAAAATTATTGAAGGGGGGCACCGCTGCCCTCGATTTTTTTTTTTTTTTTTTTTTTTTTTAAGCAGAAAACATCCATCTTGGACAATAACTTCTATCCTAAAGTTGTTGGCTTTCGTTTGGCCAAGCTTTGCAATGGGGAAAATGCTACCATTTCCAATAACTAGTTACAAGTTCGATGCCTACAGGGTGCCTGAATACAGAGACTTCTTGACAACCAGATGGCAATTTTGCAAAACCAGATATTTCACCAACCAAAATCAGAGTGAACAAGTTTAATTGGGGGGCACTTGCCCCCCAATTTTCTACCTGAATCCGCCATTGCTCTTTGGGTATCATCTACTTCCTCTCATCTTCTCCCCACTACTCATCTCAATATCCAGGCACATTTTTCTGTATATTTTTTGGATCAAAGCTCATGAAAGCAGTGACTTATTATATATTTTATATTATGGTATATTGATGTCTAATTATTCTATTTTATAAACAATTTAGTGTCACACAAGCAAAATACATACACTTCGTTGGAGGGAAAAAAAGTCTTATATTTTTTTATTTAAATTAATTTGTCTTACTTATAAACTGATATATAATTTTTAATAATATTAAATAACTTATTTAACTTCATTAAACTCTTTTAAAAAAAGAAATGTGAAGGGAGGGTTATATTTGTCACAATTCTCTTTTGAATCTAAACGGAGTAATTTGATATTCCACTAATTGCTGCATCGAGATGTAAACCATTTATATCATTGAATATGAATATAAGAATTAGATATCATTGAATATAAATATAAGAATTAGAGATCAGAGGAGAGCAAAGTAAAAATTTTAGGTACAGGGCGACCAACACATTGGCGAGTTACTGAATTCACCTGTCTGCATTTGGTTAAAAATCCAAGAATTCTTCGGCACTGTTACTTCCCCGCATCGATATCCCTCCATTCTTTAATACATTTTGCTCAGATTACTCATTGGAATATCCAAATTCGAGTGGGCCAATACCAGCGCAAGTCGTAGATCAGGCTTTCCAGCATATTCATAGGACCCACCGACCCATACGAATGCACCTTCCTGCCCCGGCAACGCGTGCTTCCATGTCCCTCTTTCTCTCTCTCTGTCTTTCTTTAACTTTCTTGCATCCTATAATTTATAATTTCGATGCTACATAGAGAGAGAGAGAGAGAGGAAAGAGAAGTTTGTCCTAGCAAAGCTTTCGGTCATCATGATAATGTTGAGCGTGAATGGGTCTAGTGTGTAACTCTGTATTTTACGTCTAGTATTACTTAATTACCCATATAATAGTGCTTTTTGGTGTAACAACTAATGTCAATGTCTCAATCTAGTACTCTCATTTCAGGTTTTCAAATGCATGTTTGTACAGATGGCCTTGGTTCTTTGACTGTCAATGTAATAAGTGAAAGTAGGGGGTATTATTCTTTTGCACACAAACTGTTTGTAATTATGTGTAAAAGGACACTCTGTTCATTTCCTTGTTTTCAGTGGTCCAATATTCCCTCATTGTCCTTTGGATTGATATTTACATTATTTAATCACACATGGCCTGTTCATGGCTAAAATTATTGCTCTGGGTCTTCTTGCTAAAATCCATAAAACAACAATTTGCACCTATCCAATATAGGCACAGAACATCCTTAATTCTCTCTTGCTCTATCAATGTGATAGGAAATGATACAATAACCCCATTTGTTTTGTCCCGTTTATGTTGAAAACTGAAAACTTTAGAGTCGGATTCGAGATCTTGTGGCCAGCTTGGACAGTTACCAAAGGAACTCACTCACTTATCGTACGGTCATGATCTGTCTGTCCACAGCTGATGAGATGACACCTTGAGCTCCTTCAAATAAGCATGCTTCAATAATATAATATGATGTGTGCAATTTATAATTAAGACAACTGTTTTGTGACAGAACGAACTCCTAGGTGCATGTGATTCACCTCACCAGGCTAAGCTGTTTCTTTGATTCTTTGTCTTGAGCAGTCATAGGTGTATTTGCTATCATGGTTTTCTTTATTATATCAGGATTGCTGATAGAATAATATATAAATGCATAACAGTCGTAGATAGAATAATGTCTGTAGTCTGTACTTGTTATCGCCTCTCATAGTTTTGTTTAATATATCTGTCTGAGGCATCCCTTCCACAAAACTTGATTAGCACTGGTCAAGGCACTGGGATTTATTTGGCATGCCCCAAACTCAAACCTCATGCAGTAGCTTGGTTTCCGTGAGTGTATTTGTGACAGAATTTTAAATTCTTCAGCAGTGTTCTAATTACACACACACACACACAACGCCATCCACTGACGAGCCTGATGGGGAATGTGAGAGCAGCAGTCTGTCTCAACTAAACAAAGTTGTCTGTGAAGCTGAGGTGAGAGGAAGAACTTGTTGCCTTTCCTTGGAAGAGCTTCTTTTAATATTCGTTGTCTTCTTGTTGAGAACAGAAATTGGAGTATCCTCTGTTCCTTGAACCTGCACAGGTTAGCAACTCAATTATACTGCTTGGTTCTTAAAAATTTTCGTGTTGAAATACAGTAGACTTGCATGTTTAGAGCTTCAACCTTCAAGTTTGGTTCGGGAAAAAGCCAAAAAGGCTCTCATGAATTTTATTCCTCTCTATTAGTCTTAGTATTTCAGTTTGGTGTGTCTTAGTATTTCAGTTTGGTGTTATTCTTGAATTTTACAAGTTGTTTTTCAAACTGGCACCGAGCACTTCCCTCTTGCATACAAAATAGCTATCATCTTAGACACATGGTTGGTTTTTGCAATTTGCATAACTTATATGGCCATGCGACTCAAAAGCCCAGATTGCAACTTGCCTCTAGATTCCCTAGTTATCACTGAAGACGATATATTGATGTTTAAAATTGATAGCTTGAGGGTAGTTCGTGGGAGGAATACAGTTTGCCTTGGCATTATTCTAGGTATATGCTGAGAAGCCTGTTTTATTCTCAAAAAGTAAAAACTTTTAGTTGTCGCATTGCCATTGATTTAAGCTAATTGTCTAAAAATAGGTAGACAGAGTATGAAGAAAACGAGGAACTAACATTAGATAGCAGACACTATGAATCAGGTTGAAAGGGTGTAGGATTCTAAATCTCAATTGGTTTAATTTCCATATATGGCCGGCCACAATGGTACTGTTCAGGCAGTTTTTTATACTGGTAGGTACGTAGAAAGAGAAAGTATTGCCTTCGGCATAAGAATTTTTATCCACTATTGAGAAGTATACAAGTGAAAGGATAAATGGATAGCATGAATAATGACGTCAAGTGGTCTATATTGGTGAGAAGCCATTGCCATGGTAGGAAAATTTAACACATTAGAAGTGCCGAAAGATATTTTCTTTCTTTCACTTGTGGTCCAAAATTTTGGAAGGGGATGATCGATCAAGGGAACAGACAAATTATACTTAAAGGTAGTTGATGTCATCATTTTGTGATAGTCTTTCAAGGCCATGATAGCAAATGCTTTTCTCGCACTACTCTCTTTCCTCCATAACTTTTCATCTATCAAGTACATTCGAACTTGAATTTTTTTTCCCCTCATTTCAGGGTAATAGTGATGAAAAGGGCATAGTATTAGAAGCCATATATGCAGTGAAGATTCTTGTCTGAGCACAAATTTCTGAGGAAGGAGACTAAAACTTTCACTTGTAAAAGCAGAGGGTAAGCACAGCACAGCACCGATGGAGAAGCTTACTATGGCATACGATAAGGAGTACATGAGGATTGCCATGCTAAAACACGAAGAAACTTTCAAAGAACAGGTACGTGCTTTTCTTTTTCTTCCTTTGGATTATTATTCACTAGCAGCATCAATAGAATCTGATTTTCCTCTATCTTTTTCAGTTATATGAATTACATCGCTTGTATCGGGTCCAGAAGATACTGATGAAAGACATGGAGAAGAGCAGAGGCAATGAACTAAGCCAACGAGAATGGAGCTTCAAGACTTCTATTGGTTTAACTCAAAATGCCGATCAGTATAAAGGTACACAGAACAAATCTCAATTGAAAATTGATCTGGAACTGCCTGCGGAAGAGCACATTGCAGAATTAGACGATGATCCGGTGATAGAGATCGTAGATGAGACTGAGATTGAACTGACACTAGGCCCTTCAAGTTATTACAACCGTAAGAAGTTACTTGAGACTCCACGAACTTCAGATTCTGGACATAGCTTGTCTTCTTCTTCTACTGGATCCAGTCATATAAACAAGACAAGTTCCAGGGTCCATCACTGCATCAGTGAAGCAACAAGAGAAGAATTAAGTGGAGGCATGTTACGCCTTGTCCAGGTGCCGGATTCAAACTCAGTCCGTCAAAGACGAATTAGAAACAGTTATGATGTTGAAGAACAATCAAGACAAGACAGATTAAAACAGTCACCGTGGCTTTTTCAAGCGTTGAGCTTGAACATGACTTGAGAGTTTAAAAAAAAAAAAAAAAAAAAAAAAAAAAACCTTATGTGAGGTCAATCAATATGATATATATATATATATATATATATTTGAATTGCTGTTTGAGACTAACTTCGTGAATGGTTTGTGTGGAATGTTCTGCCAAGTTATCTAGTAGTGCGGTGGGGGTGTGATGAAGTCTTGTATAATGATATAACTGGTTTGCTTTTTTGCTCCGACCCATTACGGTTTTGACTCACATGCCACTGACTTTTCCTCTGTCGAGAGCTTTTAGTCACACTTTAGATCATAATTGTTGCCACTAAAGCCATGAAAACGATACTTTTTATTGATTATGGTGGACGGCCTGTCCACGAGTTTATTATATGCATCCCTCGAAATAGTTTAGCCCCCTCTAACAAGGACAATATCCTATTTCAGTATTTCTTAAGTCGTTTAAATACTTTCAGTTCAACCTTTCAGAGGAAACTTTTCCTTTTCTTTTCTTTTTCTGGGTGAAAGTCAAAGGAATCCATTTTAGTTCACTGTGGGACGATAAAATTCAGAAAGGGGCATCTAATAGAAGTATTCTTTTTTACTTCCAGATCAAATACTTTAAGTGGGCTGCCTATTTTTGTCTATTTACTTTTTTGGCTCTTCGCTAGTCAAATTTAGTTTCACCTATCCCATAATTCACAAACTTACTGCCCAACAAGAAGTTGGAGACGTAATTCCTGTCTGCATCAGATGTACGGTAGATTCCCTTGCAAATACACGACAGAACAGGTTCAGCTAAGGTCTATACCAAAATGTACATTGCTTGCAAACTTTTCAATACTTTTAGAACATTCATGAATCGAAACCAAACCTTGATCTCTTCTTTTTTGAATTCTGATCACTTCTTCATCACGGTACTGCTAGCTGTCACTCCCACTATTTCTTTTACCTTTCTGAAAAGCTTTTTTATCCTAAAGGACTCAATAATTTTTCTATTCCACTAGTCATCAATCAAATATTTTCTATTCACTGTACTTGTGGTCCATTTATGTTTTGGAAGATCTAGGCTTGTTATAAATTATAATACACATGTTGACCCACAGGTCACCGATCATCTGATACATAGAATGCAGTAAAATAAAAATCAGATTTACTTGAATGCAACCAAACAGATCAAATTTTTGATAAGGAAATCTGATGTGTTCCAATCATATTTCCACCATCATGCAAAACAGTAATTTTGATCCCCTTCTATCACTTCCCATCTTAACTTTCAAGGGTCATTATTATATTAGAGCAAAATTATCACCCGCCAGAGAGACTGCAATTCAAGTAATCAGTAATCACCCAGAAATCCAACTTTATTTAGCTCTATCCTTTTCAATACAGTTCTGAATGGAAGGAACAGAACTGCGGTGATGTAATCTACAGGAGCATCACACAGAATAAAAATTATGTGGCACACTTATTATACAGCTTAAGCTAAAAGGGCTAATATAAAAACTCAATAAATTAAAATGGGTGTTGCAGTGGCAAAATTCACCGACACAACAACTTTCAAGAACTGCATTTGGCTCCTGGTACTGTAGTGCACTTATTAGTTTCTTCAATGGTCTTAAGATATAGAGTGGCGTCGATGTTTACTGGGTTTTGTATGATCTTTGGCTCGCAGAAAAGGAGTAAGCCTTGCAAATAATTTTTTGGACAGAGAGTTTATTGGAGATTTACGAGGCGTGGAGAACTTATCAGCAGAAGGTGAAGCATTTGAAGCAGGGCTGTTAACTACTGACATTGGCGTGGATTTGTTCATCTCTCTTAGTTTCATTCTCAGTTTCACAAGTTCTGATTTTAGCTCCTTATTTTGTTTTTTTAAGTTGGACAGGTCGTATGAAGAGTGATCAGAATCAGTAGGGTATAGAATGAAATTGGAAAGTGCAGAAGGAGAGCCTTCCATGGCTTCTCGAAGACGTTGCTCTCCACAGTAAAGAACTTGAACCACAGTTTGAACAGGAAGACGATCATTTTGAACTGCATGCGAGCAAGCCTCCCGAGACAGCTTCTGGCAGTCCATGACACTGCAAACTTTCTTCCTTTCCATGTCACTTAGAGCAGGATGAGCCTGCGAATTGTAAATAAATTCCAAATTCATCAGCATTAGTAGTATTTGATTCAATCATGTTTAGAATTTTATTTACCAGAATCACATTACAAGTAGATCCTTGAGTTTATCATCAGATCTACTGTCACATGTAGCAATGAACTAGCACAAAATCTTCACAAAGGCATTCCAACTTGATATCCAAATCTGGTTCTCATAGTTCAGATATAAGCAGCGTGGTCAGTTTGTTATAATTAACATTCACGGTATCCAAATGGGGTTGACTGATATATAGTACTTTTCCTTACTCAGAGAGCATACTAGTAAATGTATAAATTTGCAATAGAGGAGTCTACCTTTTACGTAAAAAGTAGATTCAATGTTGAGCCAAGGAGAACACAATAACAAAAATTAATCAATGTTTAATTTAAGGGACATCACCTTGAGATAGATGTCTATGGCCCTATAGATCCCGTCTTCTGTTGGCCTTGATTGTTGGGGAATTAGTTCAGCAATGCTCACAAATTTTGTAACTGGTAAATTACGATCAGTGGATATTTCAGCAAGATAGTTCACTATTAGCTTTCCCACACGATCCACATCAGTTTGTGGAGGAGAAAAGAATTCACTTTCTGCACTGGAGGCCAAGTTTTTTCCTGTATCAGATTCATTTTGGTAATTCATCAATATTCTCTGCACTGTATCCACATCAAACAATGTCTCCCCAGTAAGTGAATAAGTAGGAATAAGAAGATCATCCAAAGCAGCATGTCCTAATTGCATAGCCATCCTCTTCTCCAAATCAAGCCTGCAAGCAACTGTTGTTTCCAGATGTATAGCTGCTCGAAGCAGCATAGAAATAAAGCTCACTGAAATTGCATTCTTCTCCCTTGGCAAAAGACTCACTATTGCCTCTAAAACAACCCTCTTCTCGTGTTCTTTTCCAACCTCAATCTTGTTCCTTCCCTTTACAGTTAGTTCCTGGAAAAATAAAAAGGAGCTCAGTGTTCAATCCATGAAAGCAAATACTCCTCTAGTTTATATAAGACATATTTGGAGGTTGATCTTGGTATTAAATATAAGGCTTAATTTTTATATTTGTTCATCGTTTCGTAATTTACTTTTATTGATGCTTCCTCAGCAATAATCAAGGAGGAGAGGAAAGGAGGAAATTAAGAAAGATGACTAGGATATTTTAGAAAATATATGTCATATTAACTAACTCAATTAACTTCCTTAATCTAATTAAATTAGGTAAATATGTCTTATCTTAAGCACGAGTGGCGTAGTTCAAAACATAATGATCCTTTCAGTGAGGGGTCTCACCGAAAGTCGTAGAGATTCCTGGGCATACAGCATCAAAATAGGACCAAGAGCAAACTGTTTAAACCCTCTGGCCATCATTGCAATGAGAACTCTCTGGAAAATATCTATTCTGAGAACAGTTAGATCCTCAGCCCACCAATCAATTACTTCAGTCTGGTGAGATTCCATGGAAGAAATTATATCCTCTGTTACACTCTCTTCTCTAGAAGTACAGAATTGGCTTTCCTTGCATGCTATATACGCAATGGAATCTATGCATCGGCTTACCAGTTTTGCTTTCTCTGCTACAGGAAATAGGTTTTCTGATTTGTGTAATACAGACACAGCACCTGGAAGACTCTTAAGTGCCACTTCATTCAAGTAAGCATCGGTTCTTGCCACTAAGTTTCTAACAGAGTAATCCTCTGTCATCTCAAGGTACTCTGCAACACAACGAAGCGTTGCTATGTTTTCTATGCTCATCTCAAAATTTATCCCGTAACAGAATTTTGCTGCTAGTTCAAATGCTTCAGCCCCACCAGGGATATCACGGAGTTCAATGATGGAAGAAGCATCAGTATGATCAGATTCTGAGATGAGTTTCCCAATGTATCCACACTTAGAGGCCAATGGAAACTGCAATACATAACGACAAGACAATTATGATTATTCTTGGTTTTTAGTTTAGGCTCTATTTATAGCACATACATTAAAACCAATGGCGGAGAAGAACGAAGATAGACACTACCTTATGCAAGAAAAAGGGAGTTTCTGCAACTTGAACGGTAACATCACTTGGAATCTCATTAGAGAAAACCCTACAAGAAGTTTAAAACGTGGGTTTCAATAATTTTACTTATATCTGGGAAATAGCAGCAGATGTACATTGCTGAAGCAAGTTATAAGCATAGAAATGATACACACTGAAGAATAGTTAATTGAGTATGAACATTCAGAAGCATACCATTCACTAGTTCTCTTCATGGCAGTTGAAAGAAGCTCCTCCTTCATCTTCGGAGACATGTCGCAAGTAGCAGGTGTAATTTTCTCCTGATCACGATCCACCAAGGCAGAGATAGAGATTTCTTGTGCACTATAGTAAGGTTTCTATTCTAGTACAGTTGATGATGAAGCAAAGAGGTAACACATAGATTGATTTTTTTGTGGACGTCTTGTGTATTTTCTTCAGAAGATGGGGAAGAGTTAGTACCTTATATTCCTTCACAAACTTTTTCCAATTTTTATTTTCTTTTGGTCCAACGCGAACTTTTTCGTATCAGAGCTTGAAAAACGCCGAAGGGAATTATTTGAGAACAACAAGGACACGACCGGAAGATCAAATCAGTTTCCTAATCTTGCAACAAAGTAGCAATCAAATCATATGGTAAATTACCAAAACAGGGTCCTCGATCTCCTCTACCAGAAAAGTAGCTAATATAAAGAAGATAGAAGAAATAATATGAAAGGTACCTCAGACATAATAAATAGGAGGAGGGGCAAAGTGGGGAAGATTAAAGATATTGTCACTTGTCAATGGTGTGTAGTGTTCAGAGAGGACACAAGATAATTGCATGTTGATTGGCATATAGTAAGTAGCGATTGTCTGCACGTGGGAAGTGGAAATCAAATCGTTCTCGGACGTTTGCCTTGTAGCAGTTTAGTTGCATTAAGCGTTATTACATGAGAATAGCTGCCATTGCTACTTCAGAATCCTCAAAGGAACCACCATGTTGAATGTATTTACAGCCACAAGTCATGAGCACAAGTTTAAAGGAGGAACTCAAATTACAAAAGATTGACTGATGCACCCCTTTATAGGAGGTATTTCATTTGTTAGGCTACTCGATATGAGAATCATAGCAATGCACTTCACTTGGCTTTTTGTTGGTCAGAATCCTCTGATTAGCCTTTTCTATGAATATTGGCCTATAAATGAAAGTAACTTTGTTGTGATCACAATTTCAAAAGAGAACCCATGCTAAAAGACTTGGCCTGATGGTAATAAATTTCCTTGAACTTATAAACTACATTTCACTTAGGAGATTTTCTAATATGAAACTCGTAACAAGGCACCCCTTTTAAGAGCCAATGTTTCGAGTGGTTCCATACTACAACACTTCACTCCACCCCTTGCAAATTAAATTAAAATCTTTTGTGAACCGTAAACATTGGCTTCTTAATGAAAGCATTTTTGTTATAATCACAAGTCTAGATGAGGGTTAATTCCGAAAGACTAGAAAAACTCTTTAAACTTTTAAATCATACTTTACATATGAGGTTCTTTGACATGAGATTCATAACAATAGCCTATTGCTTCTAAATTATACAATTCTCAAAATGCTCACTTAACACCAACTTTTTTTTCTTTCATAACTGAAATTTTGATTTTAGATCATTATAATCATGATTTAGTTTCATCTGATATTAGAACCAGCCCTAGTATGATTCATATATAGAACACGAAGTTATAAAGTACTTCAGTGCTTCTAATCATTAAAATACTCGTTTAAGATAAAGTATTCTTATAATTAACCAATTCATTACTCAACATCGTAGCAAGAATCATTTCTCCCTTCATAAATAGAAATGGGAATTGAAAATTCATGGCAGCAAGATTTTGTCAAAATGCTGCTTTTGTATATGTTACGCGTACACGTGGTAGTGGAAATGTTATGACGGAGATGGTAGATGTATTATCCAAATAGGCAATTATTGATGTTTCCTAATATATTAAAGAAGGAGATGCCCTGTGGCCTTAAGGTCGTTGGGAGTGATCGTCCCTTCACATCAAACTCTGTAAAGGTCTTCTTCAGTAAGCAGACCGATCCTCATAATGATGATTGTAATAATGTGAATTTAAGAGCCTAAGTTGATTTCTTCACCCAACCTTTTTAGTTGGATTGGCCATCTGAATAATGCATCCACACGCCACCAATCTAATGGTCACGAACCAATTAGGGGCCACCTCCATAACACCTGAATTACCTGTCCCTTTCCAACAAGGTCTTGTTATTCAATCGCTCCATCGGAAGAGTCTCAAGCTATGAATATGATCAACGGAGCCAGGCCAAGAAATGAATATAGCAAATAGTTTTGTTGACATTACTTTTCAGATGCCGGTCGCTATGGTTGATGACTTTATTAATGAGATATGATCGGTCAAGGAAAGCGAAACTCAAATTTGTATTTGTATTTGATATGATTCCTCTTACTTCTCTAACTCTCATTTTAGAAAAACCCCATTCCTTCATTGACATAAAAAGTGTCTCAGAACTAGAGACGGAGTAGTCTCAAACAAGCAATAATCCAAGAAAAGAAATATGAGACAACATGGAAGTAAACAATGCATCTAAAAAGTTGAAGAAAGTGGAAGGTGTCAATACTAACCAAAAAAAAAATACCAACAAACAGATTATTAAGGTGATTAGGGGCGTTATCTTGTAAACGAATCATGTTCAACCTAAACACTTGTTATTGGAAGCGGATGATGACCGATAGCTAATATTCTGTTTTTTTTAAAAAAAAAAATATAAGACAGTCCAGTTTAATAGGCCCATATCCATATCAGCCTAGTTTAGTTTGTAGAGTATTTTTATGGAAGTTAAGTGAGAATTCCGAATGTTAATGGGCACGAGCGTAACGGAATAAGGTTATGTTACAAAAAGGCACACTAAGCAGCAGCAGGATTCTGCTGGCGTTGCTCTCCCTCGACCGATAGCTATCCAGTGTGCTGGGCCTGGCCCCTTATTTTAAAAAAAAAAAAAAAACATCGATCCTGGTTGGGTAAAAAACCTATTAGCTCCTCCACTTAATCTTTATAAAAGAGCCAAGGGACCAGCACTACTAGTAGTGTAGTGGTATTGGGATTAATTTCTCCCCTCCCAGTCTTGGGTTCGATCCCCCCTCCTCTATCGCCTATGTATCAAAAAAAAAAAAAAAAAAGAGCCAACGGTTGGCCAATGAGGATTAGTACAGTTGACTAAGGTGTCGGCCTTTACCCTAAAAGGAAAGATGTTCGATACCCGTTGGTTGATGTGAGGGCTTTATTGGTGGACGATTTATAAGTACCTCTGTAAGCGCTCTTTGAGCCTGGAGGTATGCCCTGACCCTGGTGGGGTACCGGTGTCTACCCCCACCTAAACTTTTATGTATCAAAAAAATAAAATAAAAAATAAAAACAACTAGTTAAAGGATGAATTGAGTATCTCTATTAATACATTTCTACCCAAGAGTAAAGTTGTCAAACTCGTCACTAGTAACATAAACTTATATGACAAGCTTGTAAGATTTATTTTTACTATTAAAATATATTAATAGTATATAATTAAATAATAGGTTAAGTAGCAATTTTACCCTATAAATACACGTCCAGGAGCAATGTTGTCTTGAAAGTTTTTTTGGCCTCAATGTTGCCCCGGAAGTTCTTAAATGTAGTAATGTTGCCTTCTGCTAACGGTGAGACTAACAGACGTCTGTCACATAGGATAACTTGACATGTTGAACGCCATGCGGGAGAGCCGAGTTCACATGTGGACCCCACACCACCACCTCGTCATCTTCTTCCTTCCCTTCCTTTCTTCCTCCTTCCTCCTTCCTCCTTCCTCGTCGTTGGACCCCGCCTCACGACCACCAGCAAACCTTTTCCTCCTTAAACTGTATAGATCTGGGCTTATTAGAGTACCACTATTCTTCAATATGTGTTATTGCAATTGACATCTGTAAAGCAGGTAGAACTACATATTTTTTCCCTCCACCATCCCCTATTCAAGTGACTTCAAGTGAAGATAAACGAGAGGATCGCGGTGAGTGTTGTTCGGGTAGCGCAACAAAAATAACATGCTCCTTCAAACGTTTTCTAATAATAATAAAAATTTATCATCTCCGAACTTTTCAGAACAACATATGCAATACAAATAAATAGTTTTGTAGTTTCATTTCAAAAGTTAAACTCCACAAATTTTTAGTAAAAAATGGTGCATGAAAATAAAGGACCAGAGGATTCAAGATAGTCATAGTAACTTCAAGATGAAGGGGGGGGGGGAGTGGCATTCTACCAACAAAATATCAAGGTAAAATAAAATTGTGGTAGTGATATAAAAAATTTAAAAACTAACACATCCTTTTTAGTATCTGTATGTATTAAGGCTGCACAAATGGGACTTGCAGTGATATAAAGAAACTAACACATTCTTCTTCAAAACTTTTATTATGTAAGCAACAATATTTTAAGAGGAGACCAAATCAAAGCAATGAAAACAACATTACACGGCAAAATAGGGGGAATTTGTGACTCAACCATATATGAGATGTATGCTGAGCTTGTAGAAGAGTCCAACACAGCTAGCATGCCTGAACTTCTCTGCAAGAGCTGTGAGAAGCCTTCACAATCAATTAAATCGCTTTTAAGAAATAAGTACTAGTTATACTATTTTGTGCTAGTTCAAGGCAACGAATCAAACTATTCCAAATTAGTTAAAGAATAATTGATTCTAAAAGTTGCTCCAAGGTCAAGCTCTATACGTGTATTAATGCTTGCAAGTCATGACAGCAAAAATAGCATGAAAAAGCAATAATAGATGGTAAAATCCAAAAAAAAAAAAAAAAAAAAGTCTCAGATCTCCATGTTCTTCTCCTTCTCACATGTGTTGCACTCAACAAAACTACATTAAAGTGTGAAGATAACACACTTGACACTCGAGTGTGATATTCTTTCTTACCACAATACATTGGAGTGTGTAGGTCGCACACTCAAGTATAAGATTTTCACATTCGAGTGTCCACAAAATCACAATATAATGGAGTGTGTCAAAAGTAAACACTGAAGTGTGATAACATCACACTCGAGTGTACATTGGATTGTGACGTTATCACACTCCAGTGTGATAAATGATCCACAGGTTCCATGGTATAAATTTTTTATACTATTTAAAATTTGAAAATGGATTTCTAATTTCTACCTATCGATTTCATTTTTCTATTTAATTTCTAAATTTCAAATAAGAATATTTATTATTTATTATTATTATAAGATTTCAATATTTTATTATTAATTTCAACAATAATAAAATGATTATTAATTTCAATAAATCATTATCATCAAGTATTTAAATAGAAAAGAAAATGAAAGCTTTTTTCTTATATTTTATTAGAATATTAAAATAAAATTAAGATTTTTTTTTTTTTTTTTTTTTTTTAAATAGTTATCAACGGGGTCGAGAATGCTATCCATTTTAGAGCACACCCACTGCATACAGAACTCCTCCCATCTCCAAATGTCTAGAGTGACAATCGAGGTCGATCCGGCCCTCTAGGGTCCGGAGTAAGAAAAATACCTGTTTTTCAAAGTCCATTCCGAGAGCACTAAGGCCGTGGCCGACCATAGGGCCTCGGAAATTACTATTCCAAATTTTAACTATTTTTCCTCCACTTTTTTTTTTTTTTAAAAATATATAATTAGTAAATTACAACACAAATCATCCAATAAATAAGCACACAGTCACTAATTCATAATCAAAAGCAAACTATGTTCACAAATAACTCACATAAAACATAAAAAGCATATCACTAAGCGAAATTAGTACGATGACTATTATTGTCGTCATTTTCGTCACTATCATCAATTTTGACGACATTTGATTGTTCTTCACTTTGAGTAGTAGCCTTTGGCTCATGAGTAAGAATATCATGAAATTCTTCTCCCGCATCATGAACACATCCATAATTTTTATTTGCAACAAATAATAAATCAAATCATAAAATTAGAGTATGTTTATTATGTATTTGTAGTTAAATGGATAAATAACTCTATCACAAATACAAAATATATATAAATTAATAAATTTAAAAAAGCAAAAAAAAAAAAAAAAAAAAAAAAAAAAAAAAAAGCTACGGTGAAGGCCGGCCCGAGGCCCTCCAGGCCGGGCCGTTTAAGTCCGAGGTCCATGGACCGACCCTCCAAGACTAATTTCAAATATCTCATCCGTTTTCAAGCCTCGACCCTTAGAGGGCGGGGCTTACAAATGCCAAAACCCCACGACACCCAAGACACAGCGCCGTCGACCTCAGTTTCACGATCTCAGGCGCGTCCTCCTCGAACGGACTCGGTTTCACTGATCCTGCCTCGTCGTATGTCCTCATTCACGATCTCAGCCGCCGTCGACCTCGGTTTGTTTCTGTTGTGTCTTCTTTTATTTTGTAATTTCATGGCAATGTTCCTAATTTCTGGTGTGTCTTCTTAATTTCTGGCGTTCCTCAGTGATTTCTGGTGTCCCTTCATTAATTAACGCAATGCAATCATTTCAAATTGAGCGCTGGAAAAGTATTCTTTTTCATCGATCAGTTAGCTATAATAGCTAGTTTAGCTGAGTAATCAGAGTATCTGATGATTTGAATAATTGAATCAGCTGTACAGAAGATCTAAAATAGGTTTTAAGTAAGGGGATGGGAGTAATAAAAGATGGATCAGCATTGTCTATCAAAATGTCTTTTTTCTTCATTAGTGAAACCTCTTAATTATCCCAGAGAGGCAGAGACCTTGACAGCAATTCACACGTCTGGTTATTAACCGTAAGAGACTAATGCTGTATACTGTAGCTATGGTTGTATGAATTCTGTGTATTACCCAATGCTAGGAATTAAAAAAGAAGAAGAAGAAGAAGAAGAAAAAGAAGAAACTCTTTCTCGAGTTAGCTATTGTTATTTTCTCATGTTTGCACTATTTGGTTGACTTCATTGGAAATATTGACAACATATTCTGAAGCAGTTGTCTATAATTTTATCCTTTACATTAACTTTGTTTAACGGCATTTGATGTTGTCTGATTTTTTCTGCCAAATCTACTCAGGAACAGTAGGTGGATAGTTTATACTCTCTATTCTGTCAATATTGTAGGGTTTCTTGTAGTTGTTT
Source organism: Acacia acuminata (assembly GCA_019022655.1). Taxonomy (NCBI): domain Eukaryota; kingdom Viridiplantae; phylum Streptophyta; class Magnoliopsida; order Fabales; family Fabaceae; genus Acacia; species Acacia acuminata. The sequence goes on from JAFJYI010000002.1 coordinate 8,834,842, forward strand.
AAGTAAAGTGGGTTCTAGAGATATTTAGAAGATTGAAAGATCATTTGTTCATAATTTGAATTGCCTTCATGAACCAATCTTGCTGCATGTCTTTTTAAAGTTTTTACCGGAGATGTGCTTCGTCTGTTCCATTGAAACCTGGTAATCTGTTGTTAAAGAAAAGGAAAACCCGGTAATACTTACAATGAACACACTGAAGGCACTTGAACAAGAATTTGTAGCACATCACAACATTGGTCTGAACTAATAGGTTGATTGAACTTGTATTTATTGCAGTACTTAGACTAAACATTACAATGAGGTTGTTTCTGACAGATTTGGCTTTCATCAGCCTCCACTGAACTCTGTTAACCACGTACACCTCCATTGTTTGGCACTACCCTATGGACGTGTGATGAATCTCATGCTTTAAATGGGTAATTTGCGTCTGAAATTTTCATTGATGCTTTATCACCTTGGAGAACTGATGCCCACTTCTTTTACCACTATTATTTTCCTTTTCCTTTTTCCCTTTTTCTACCATGAATTTTCTTCTTCCTCAGTTTACTTGTGAGGTGAATTTGATTTGTCTTTCATAATCTTTTTAGACTTGTCATAGATTTTTGAATGTTCATTTGAAAATCTGAGGTTGGGATTTGAATGTTCATTTGATAATTTGAGGTTGGGATTTGCATTTGATGTTTCCATTTATGTTTTTAAATTTGATATTTCCATTTATGTTTTTAGATCGATCTATATATCATGCTAATATGTGCTTTTTGAGTTAGCCTTTCACATTAGAGGTGTGCCGATGGCGGTGGTGTGGGGTCCAACGACGAGGAAGGAGGAAGAAGGGACGAGAAGGAAGAAGATAACGAGGTGGTGGTGTGGGGTTCACATGTGAACTCGACTCTCCCACATGGCGTTCGACATATCAAGTTATCCTATGTGGCAGACGTTTGTTAGTTTCACCGTTAGCTAGAGGGCAACATTGCTCCATTTAAGAACTTCTCGGGCGATATTGAGGCAAAAAAAAACTTCTAGGGCAACATTGCTTTAGAGACGTTTACTTTCGAGGCAAAATTGCTACTTAACCCTTAAATAATTAACATATAAAAAATGATAAAAAATTAATTTAAATATATTTTAAATCCAAATAATTAAAATTAAATCTACCAATATTCATAATTTATCATATTTAATAGAAAAATTCTATAAAATGTATAAATAAAGCTACTAAGCATGATTAAATCGAAAAAGTTAATACAAGTTTAAGGATGAGATAACACAGTTTTATAAGTTAGAAACATAAAAACGGTAAACTCGGAATATAAACAATGATCACGGTATATTAGTGACTTAATATAATTTTGTAAGCTATAATGTAAAAACGGTAAACTCAAAGAGTCGGTTTGTAAGTTTAACAACAATGATACTACCTACAATTCTCTCTCTCTCTCTCTTTCTTGTTTGCCGGAAACCTACTACCTAATGTTCACGACTTTAAATTAATGCGATTTTTTTAATATAAATTTTACAGTCAATATTAATATTGATATATATTTTTCCTAAATATTGGTATTCACTGAAAATAAATAATATTGCTATAAAATCCATGACAATTGTAGCAAAAGGATTTAACAATACAAATTTCCATATCAATTCTGTGGCTAATCTAGGGCAAGAATTATATTACTAATTCTGTCGCAAATTAATTAGTATTCCTATAATTTAAGTAGATAAAAATGTTGTGCATTATGTCGTGTTGTTGCCATATTGGTTCCGAATGGTGTCCATGCATTGGTTTGTAAATTGTGAATATGCATCATAACCTTCCAGTCAAAAAAAAAAATCGTAACCTTTTGTCAATTGCTTAATTAGTTCAGTGTCTGAATTAAAGTCTTCCTTTTGCAAGCAATGTCTCTACTAATCCCCCTCTCTCAATTTCACCTCCATGTAATGTCTTCACCATTAGATCAATTTATAATAGTTGAGATTGTTGGCAAAAAAGATGATTGAAGTTAAAATCTATATAAAAATATTATTATAACATTAAATATAAAAACTATCATTGTCAATAGAATAAATGTGTGCCATTAAGACTTGATCTAATGAAGACATTAAATGGAGAGTAGATGGAGAGATATTTATGTAATTAATTTCTATAACCTATTGTTTAAGGTTGTCAAACTCGTAACAATGATGTAAACTTGTAAGAGTTCACTTTTACTATTAAATAAGTATTAATAGTATTTAATTGAATAAAATATAAAAAAATGACAACAATTTGATTCAAAAATGTTGTAAATCTAGATAATTGAATTTAAAACCATCATCATTCATAATTTATTATATTTAACAAAGAAATTTCTATAAAAATTGTATATAAAGCCGTTGAGTATGATCAAATGAAGAAATTAACACAAGTTTATGGGTGAGTTAACACGATTTTGTAAGCTAGAATTTAAAAATGGTAAACTCGGTATACAAACTTATGAATTTAATTGGGTTTACAATGATCATGAGTTTACTAGTGACCCAACTTAATTTTGTAAGCTAGAAACTAAAAACAGTAAACTCGAAGAGTCAACTCACGAGTTTGATAACAGTGCACAAGAGTATTCATAGTGAAAGATTGTATTTAAGGAAAACCAGCATATATCTATTACAAATACTAACATGATTGATTTTCTTAAGGGTTAAGGGGCAATTTTACCTCACAAATCATAACCAAAGGACAATTTTGTTTGAGAAGCTTTTTCGAGAGCAATTTTACCCTTAAAGTGTAAAAAGGGAACAATTTTTCCCTAACTGTTATCTAATTTAATTTTGACCATTAGTTGACAAAACATATTGAATTCACGCATTTTTTGTTAATGTGCAAACTCGAATGTTCATTCACTATTTCAATTTTTTTTTTTTCAAAGTTTTTGTTAATGTGCAAATTTATCAAATTTGCCAGGAAGTATGAAAATGGTAGAAAGTTCATGTGTCATCTATTTCAATTTTTTTTTTCAAAGTTAGATTTAAATCTTCTTCGATAAATTTTCTTTTTTTGATTAATAAAGGCAAGCCAAAGCTTGAAAAGGAGAGTTAGGAATTAAACCCATGGCGCTTTGAGCTCAACATGTCAAGGTCTCGACTCCAAGTTCGACCTTTTCAAGGCATGAAGATCTATCCCATAGTACATCAAACTAGAAAATAAACAAATTTGATATTTAACCCTAGATTTAAATCTTCTTGGATAAATTTTCTTTTTTTTTTATTAATAAAGGCAAGCCAAAGCTTGAAAAGGAGAGTTAGGGATTAGGCCAATTGGTACATCCTAGAAAATCAAGACCATATAACCTCTGGGAATTGTTGGAGTTAATACTACATTAGCACCTTCAGGAGCATCATGACCTTGTTTGGCCATATAGTTGGCACATGAGATGTTGTTTCTTGAAGTATAGTGGAGCTCCACATTCTTGGATAAATTTTCACCTTACGTGGATGACATGTGGACTATTAACTCGACATTTTGATCTATTAATTGTCAAAATTAAATGGAATAACAACCAAAGTAAAATGAGGTAGGATATTGTTACTACCTTTTTATATTACTACCATTTCACTATAATTTTCTTACCATTAGATCTATCATTTGATCCAACTGTCCTGATTTATCCTACTTAAAACCTTCTCCCTTCTCCATATTTCTCTCTATTTCCCTTCCGTCCTCTCGATCCAGCGCATCGCTGCTTGGAATCGCCACCATCCCTCCCCCTCCTCTGCGCCCCTCTTCCTTACTAATTTTGTTGCATCACAATTCGTGCTACTTTGGGGTGTCTTTTCTTTCCTCTAACTTCTCTTTTTATCATTTTTCAATTTCTGTGATTTTCTTTTGTTGTGTTCCCACTTGAATATTGTAGCAAATTGAATATGATCTGCTTTTGCTGTTTGTTGCGTTCGTGCTACTTTTTCTTAATTAGCTATATGATCTACTTTTGCTATGTTTGTGCTAATTTGGGTTATCACAGCTCGTGCTTTTGCTATGTTCCCGCTTCAATTTCTCTCATTTTTCAATTTCTGTGATTTTCATTTAGTGGGTCTTTGTGTATATGATCTGCAACCGCTTGAATATTGTAGCAAATTGGATTGTTCATGCTTTCTGAATATTGTTTGATGCTTTGAGTTTCTAATCCTTTCCTAGTCTTGCTTCTGAAAATTACCTGAGTAGTTGCTCTTCTAGGAAAACTTCTATTTACAGGTGAGCTTTCCATAAGTCTTATCTTCTGATTTCGTAATCTTATATTGAATCCCCGTGTTTCACTTAATCATGTGCTTGATTTATGAAGGCCTAAATCATGTGCTTGATTTATGATTTTGAAATTGATAAGTTGGTGTCTTCACTTCCAGGGTTGTTTCGTGTGCATTGTCGTCATAGGCTATTGTGAAGGTAGAGACATGTAAGTTATGGTTTACAATCAATCCAAGTCTGGGGAAGTCAAAACAATGTGTATGGCTTGCTTAGCTTGTTCCTGCTACTTTTGTAATCCTCCTATGATATGCCTGTGGCATAGGGCAGAAGCTATTAAGAAGGCTAGTGGTGTTCATTTTCTAGAAGAGGTTTGTCATTATTGTAGCATGTCCTTCTCCTTCTTGCGTGATTCATAATTTTCACTTCTATTCTTTAGTAAGTTGCATATGTTTACTGATCTATGTATACATAAACTTTGTAAATGGCTTGTTCCATTCTTGATGGCACTTGATTACTTGCATGCAAACCATATCCTTCATCGTGACGTCAAGGTAAATGGCTTTTAGAATTTAATAATTATGGATGTTATGCAGTTAGGACTTATGAGAACTTAGAGGACCAACACATTTTCAGTGCTATAATATATTCTTGACAAAAGATCAAGACATACGACTAGGTAATGCTTGCCTTAATCCTTCCCCATATCGCTCTTATACTTCACTAATGGGCAAAGACATCCTTAAGTCTTATTATCTAGTGTATAGACCTTAAGCTAATCATGTTGAATGCAAGCGATTTTGGCCTGGCCAAATTACTGACATCTGATGATCTTGCTTCGTCTGTGAGTGATATGTTTTGGATCTTGATTTCATTTACTGTTTTTGGTTTTTAAACTGATTAATAATTCTATGCTCTTGCTAAAATTAAGGTTGTTGGGACTCCGATTTACATGTGTCCTAAGCTTCTTGCTGATATACCCTATGGTTCAAAGTCAGATATCTGGTCTTTGGGGTAGGATAAATTTTTACTGTATTCTCAAACTTATCCAAGTTCTAACTACATTTTTGTTTTCTTACCCTACTCTGAGCGCGCCTGATTTTGGATGTAATTTATAACTTATGCCAGGTCTTGTGTATATAAAATGTACGCCCACAAGCTAGCTTTTAAAGCTTTTGTAAGTAATGTCTAAAATTGCAAGTCATTAGCAGCTCTTTTATGATCCGCATCTCTCCTTCTCTGTCTGCTTAAGTCTTGGGGATTTTAGTGGGGTTATAATCATTTATTTGACACAAGGGAATATCTAGTTGGATCTTGAATGTCCATAGTGATATTTTAGCTATTTTGTACTTGAAAAACATCTTGCATCTTATTCATTAAATATTAAGTTGGCCTATTTAATTTTGGTGGAACATCAAAACATTGACTTCAAGGCACTACATTTAAAGGGAGAAAAGGGGAAAAGATTCTCCTTCATAGTTTTGTCATCTTATTATGATTACTTGACAACTATGTAATTAGATGTTATTTAAATTGTTTTGAATTATTAAAATAGGATTGAAAATTATATTATGGAGCAATTTTAGAATTAGGGTATATTGACCTGTAATGCTTCACTTGCTCTTGTATATTGTTGTTTTAACCATTTGTTATGATTTTCAATGTGATGCAAATGTTATCCAGCAATTGATGGAGCTCTTCTAATTTTGTATTATAACGTGATTGTAGTTATATTAATCTTCAGAGGATTAAGGATAGATTGCCTAAATATTTGTCAGGAAATGGCGCAGTAATTAGAATTGAGAAGAAGACAAATTAGAAACATAGGCCTTGTTGCTTTAATTTCAAACACATGGTACAATTATGTTTGTCCCCCCTTCCCCCCTAATTTTAAAATATAATTTGAGTCAATGTAAATTTTTCTCTGTACATGTACGTTTATTATGTCCTCATTTCTTGCAATTTCCACAAATATTAGTATTCTTTGATGCTTCTTCAATCCCACTATGAATTCTACATCCTTGTGACATATTGTGCGATTCCTTTTTTCGACCTTTCATCTGTGAAATGTTGGGATCCTTCAACCTCATCATAGATGACTCTTCAATTTGAGAACTCAAGTACTGTAAATCAAAATCCTCAAGACCAATACTATCATAAGGTCTTGGAAATTTTTCTAAAGATTAAGTAAGAGAATCAAGACCATCACAAGCGAATTTAGCTGCTTCATTGGACCTATCTGCAAGCTCAATAAGTTTGGAAAATCTAGAGCGTATATCAAAGTTGCGAAGGAGGCCTTCTCCATCAAAATGACAAATGTCCTTATTTGTACAAATTATATCATTTCCTTCCTTTAAATCATATGCTCGAGGATCTCGCTCAACATTTTCAACCAAAAAAATAGCAAGAATATGCTCACATGGGATTCCTATGAACTCAAAATACTGACAAGAACATCTAACTTCTTTATTTTCCAACTTCATCATCACAGTTGCAGAATGATCCGTCTCTTTCCTATTAAAAACTCGATAAGTAACCCACTCACCATCATTCCCAAGTTTTTCCTTAGAGAGAGGAAAACTATGAGAAAACGCATTACTAAACTTTGTGAAAAGTGCCCGTGTATAGACCTTAGCTGCATGCTCTTCTAATGGCAAATTCAATGTTAAACGCCTTTCTTTGTGCTTAGATTCAAAGTCTTGTTTTTTGAATGACTCATAACGAGCATCTACTGCTTGATTATATTTTTCTACAAACTCCTTTAAGGTTATGTCAGATGTAATAAAACCATCAAAGAATGAATTGATGCTTTCACTACGCTGAGTGGTGTTCATACCATCAAAGAAAATGGATCTGTTAAAGATTGGTATCCAAGAGGACTTAATAGAATAAAGTGACTGCAACCACTCATTCTCATGAAGACCAAATTTATCAAGAATACGTTGCCATTTGTCTTCAAAATCTTGAGTGCTCTTTTTTGTATGGATACAGTTATTGATGAAATTGCTCTTAAATGTAACATGCTGTTGATAGACATGAGACAACTTTTCTGGGAACTTTTTTGTGATGTGCCACATACAAAATCGATGCTTGCTATTTGGGAAAACTTTGGATACTACTTTGGTAATTAACATGTCCTATAAATTTAATGACATATGTAAGAATACAATCATTAATATATGAAACAATTGAAAAGATGTACTTAAAATGATTATACCTGATCAGTAATTATGGCGCCTGGATGTTTCCCATTCATTCATCGAAGCCATTCCTTAAATAGCTACACAAAAGTATCTTCTGTTTCATCTTTCAATAAAGCACATCCGAACAAGATTGACTGTAAATGATTATTTACACCAACAAAAGTTCCAAATGGCATTGAATAATTATTAGTTCTGTATGTCGTATCAAATGTGATGACATCACCAAAAAGCTTATAAGCTTGCGTGGACCTCGCATCAATCCAAAAAAAGCTTTCCATGTGATCTTCATTGTCATATTTAATGGAATAAAAGAAATTTGGATTCAGTGATTGTTGTTTAACACAATAGTGTAACACAGATTGTGCATCTCCTACGTTATACATTCTTCTCCTCACACTTTTTAGATGATTATAACAATCTCGATTGTCAAATAATAACTCATCGCCTCTGAAGATGGTAGCCACTTTTCTTGTGGGCAAGCCTGACTGATTAAATTTTTCAACCAATGATCTTGCAAAGATCGTGCATTTTTTCTCTGTGATTTGAGATAATGAACACTCTTTGGACTCACAAGAACATGATTATGGTTGTCGTCAAAATGTGTAATTCTCCACATTTTTGTTTTTCCACTTTTAGAAGCCTTTACACAAACTTCACACCCAATGCGAAATGATGATGTCTTTTTTGATTTGGTCTGACAAACTTGAGCAACATCTTTATCTGTTTTTGGTAGTGGATAACCCTCTCTAGCACAAACTAGCTTGAAGTAGTTATCCCTCATTGTTCGTGTTCTGACGCCGAAACCTTTTACCTTGCCATATGCTGTATACAAGTCCACTACATCCTTTTGTTCGGAAAATTCCATTCCAGCCTCAATTAAAATATTAGAATTCTTTGTTGGTGTCAAGGGAACGACATTTGGAATGTTATCAATTAAATCATTTGATATGTCATCTCCTAAATTAAGAGGCATCTCTTCTATAATTTCTTCATCACTGAAGTTGATGTAATCTATTGGATCATCATCCATATTTAATAAGTCATCTCCCAATTCACCAGGTATGTCATCATTCATTTAAGTCAATGTAGTTCGGATGCTCATCCATAATATACCTAAAAATTTAAAATCAATAAACATATAAATAACATTCAAATACTCTTAATCATGACAAAAAAAGGTATGGCGGACTAGACTAAGATTTTCAATCCAATTACACCAGATGAGAAGAACATTATATAGGCATGCAAGATTGAAGAAAAATGCAGTATAAATCAAGCACATGATTTAGGCCTTCATATAATGCATTGTAAAAGGGGTTCCCAATATAAAAATCTCCATTAGTAAGAAAGCAAAGATGTAAACATTCATAAACAAACAGGAGAAAAGAAAACTTTTAAAATTTCAATACTCAGAACAAGTCAACTGGATCAACATAAACTTAAATTTTGTTAGTTCTCTAAGGGTTTTGATGATTTCCATTGGTTGTAAACAAAGCATGAGGTTTTACTCTCAATTGATGAAAAACTCACTACAAGAGCAAACCTCAAGGTTTGCCAAGAAACCTCGAAGTTTGGCCTTACAAAGGAGTCCTAAAGGTTCTATGTTTTTAACTTGAAAAATCTGGTTTCACAAAGTTATGTGAAACCTCGAGGTTTGGCAAGAAACCTCGAGGTTTTGCCTTTCCGAGAAAACTCGTTTAACGCCAGTTTTCAAAACCTCCAGGTTTAAGGAAAACCTCCAGGTTTGATCTCAATCGGTGTTTTATAAGTTTCTCAAAAATTGAGAAACCTCAAGGTTTCGGACAAACCTCGAGGTTTGTCTTGGCAGAGCTTCGCATTTTTCCAAGTTTTTCAAAACCTCCAGGTTTTTTTTTGGCACAAAACCGAGAATTTGAAAATTAAGGTGAAACCTCGAGTATTGTTGCAAACCTCAAGGTTTCTGGATCCAGAGAACAAATGACCTTTTCAATGATTTTGAAAACCTCCAGGTTTCTGGATCCAGAGAGCAAACCCCTTTTCACTGACTTTGAAAACCTCCAGGTTTCCAGAGAAACCTCCAGGTTTGCTCTTGGCACAAAACTGAGAATTTTTGAACTTCAAGAGAAACCTCGAGTATTGAAGAAAACCTCCAGGTTTCTTAACCCAGAGAGCAAACGCCCTTTTGCAAGGTTTCACTCTCAAAGTGAAACCTCGAGGTTTCTGAGAAAACCTCAAGGTTTTGTCACTCAGAGACAAAACGCTTTTCTGCTCTTTGAAAAACCTCTAGGCTTTGGAGAAACCTCCAGGTTTGGTGTTTTGGACTTAAACCTCTTTCACTTGCTACAGTCCAAAACCTCAAGGTTTGAGAACAAACCTCCGGTTTCTCGTCGTCTTCGTAAATTCAAATCGACGATTTTGCTATACCTTCTTGTTTGATCTTAATACTTCCTATGATTATTCTTTAATGTTCCTAGACATGTTTAATCACTTTATTGTTTGAGTTTTGCATGCATTAGAGAATGTACATTGAAGGTTTAAAGCAAAAGCAAAAATGATGTCAAGACATTAAATGTAAACCCTTAAAGTTGCATTCTTTTGGGTAATCCATCGCACACGCCTACAAAGAATTAAAAAATGATTTCTACTTCCAAGCACCTGCTATCCCAACGGACAAATTCGGGCAGAGTCAACTCGAACTTCTCGCCCACTGGATTAAGTGCAGATTAGAGAGAGAAGAAGACCCAAGCTTAACCAAAACTTTGGTTAATCAAAGCAACGGTTATATTGATAAATCCAACAGTCAATTAATGCACTCTTAGTATAAATAGAGTTGCATTCAAGTCTTCTCAACAACTACAACCGCGAAAACGAAAATCATTCAAGTCTTGCATTTATTCCTTCGTTTTCAACCGTGTAGTATCTTTTGATACATAAGCTTCAAGTGTTTATCATTATCTACTCTTAGAGAGAGTTTTTACTTGTAAATCATTTATTGTAAAGAATCACAAGTCAAGGGGACTTGGTGATTTGGGAGTTCATTGATTACAACTTGTAAGGGGAGTAAGTTCTAGTGAGAGAACTACTCTTGAGTGCAGAGTGTGTAATCAATTGTGATAGTGAAAAACCCAGAGAGTCTGGGGACTGACATAGGTTAAGTGGTTGGACCGAATCAGTATAAATCTCTGTGTCCAACTCTTCTTCTCTACACTCTGTTCATCCTTGTTTTGCTGTTACAAAACAGAACAGTTTTTAAAAGTTTTTAAAATCCCCAATTCACCCCCCTCTTGGGTATTTTGCTCCATTTTCAAATTTAAACTCTAAGCTCTCTTGGAAAGTAAACCAAACAAAAAGGCAAAGATGAGCTGTGATATCACTTCACACAACTCGGTTCTTTATCCAAATCTAATAGTAGACCTACCCACTTGTGAAACATGGGGATTCAATATAAGATTACGAAATTAGAAGAGAGGACCTATGAAAAGCTCACTTGTAAATAGAAGTTTGCCTAGAAGAGCAACTACTCAAGTAATTTTCAGAAGCAAGACTAGGAAAGGATTAGCAACTCAAAGTAGGGTTGTACAAGATACTCGGAAACCCGGCCCGACCTAGTCTCCACCCGATCCAGCCCGAAAGGGGGAAAAAACCAGACAGCTTTTGACCATGACCGGGTCAGACCCGACAGTCGGGTGGGATCGGGTTTCGGGTAAGGGTAGATGATCGTTAGCCCGGTCCTACCCGGCTAAAATGACATATATTTAATTATATATTATATATATAAAAAAAAACCTAAGGTCCTAAAACGACATGGTTGAAGCCTTGAAGGGCAAATACATTCCCAAGTAACTTTGTTCAATTTTTCATTCCCATTCCCAATTCTCCTTTCATTTTTTCACTCAGGAAGAACCGAAGAAACCCTAAGCCATCGTCTTTGTCTTCGACTTCAGCTCCTCTCCATCTCTGACTCCATCAACGTCTCCGACTCCATCTCCGTCTCCGACTTCGGCTCCTCTTAATTTTTCATTCCCATTCCTCGATTCTCCTTTTAATTTTTCACTAAGGAAGAAACCCTAAGCCATCATCTCCGTCTCCGACTTCGGCTCCTCTCCATCTCTGACTCCATCGACGTCTCCGACTCCATCTCCGTCTCTAACTTTGAGATTCAATCGGCGGATCTTTAGTGTCATGTCTGAACTCAAGATCGTGTCCCAAGTCCCAACTTTCAAGCCTGATCGACTCCATCTCCGTCTCCAACTTTGAGATTCCCTTTTCCATCACAGTACCCGGTAAGTCGGCCTCTAGTTCTCTTATTCAAGGTTCAAGTTCTCATATTTACCGTTAGTTGGTCACTTGTCTTTTCCCCTGAGTTTGTCGTTCTGTTAGCCTGTTCTGTGGTTCTGTTTTATTTTATTCCTCACATTTTTGGTGTATGTTAGAGTGTTAGTTAATGAACTAATCTTATAGCCTGGATTCCTTAGAAGTTTGTGACTCTGCTAGCTAGACAATGAACTGGTCTTACAGGCTATGGGTAAGAAAACTGGTCTTAGTATCCGAAGTTTGAGAAATATATCATGCTACTAATAAATTTTTGATAATTTGTATTGGTGGTTAGGCATATATTCTCATACATTACCTAAAATCTAAGATGAGATATATTATTCGTGACTCGTAAATTGTGTGATTTGTTGTAAGTTTTATATGATATACTGATTGACATTAGCTAGTATTGATGCAAAATTTATTGTCGACTAAACATAATAATTTTTCAACAGGCTGGTTAGATTCACTTCTGGTAAAAATTTAAGTAAAAGAAAGCATCGATGACTTTGTTCCAGTAACAATTATCTATGTGTTTTTCAATAACAATAATAGCTATTAAAGTGGTCGGGCTCATAAGGCGATGTTTGACACAATATGCTCACTTCAATATTTGAGGTTAACACGGTTGACGAGGCCTCTCTTCAATTTTCCCTTGTCCATCGTTATTTCTCATCAATACCACTATTATTCGACACATGCTCAATGGTAATTAACAATTGAATCTTTTGTTTAATTGCTCCTTTGCAACTCATTGGATCTCACAATAATTACCTAATCATCATTCAGTCTTTCTTTCTGAGTAGAATAACTATATGACTGATTTATTTATTTTGTTTGAAATGCAAAGTGCTTGTTTTCTTCTATGCAAAGTTTTTAATGTACTAAATGGTTGATTGAATTTGTACTTGAAGTTTGCATTTGTTTATAAAGCCAAATGATTTCAGAGATATGATTTTCCAAAGTTTTGCAAAACCGTACATCCGGTGAACCCTTGTTTTTAGTCTATATATACCGATAGGAAGAGCATTTTTTTCATGTCTTTGCCAAAACAGGTATATTTGAAATTGAAATGGATGAGCAAGATTCTTTGTGGACAAATTTTATGCAGGAATAGTGATCATCCTTTAATAAAGGGCTCTTTGTCACTCCCCCATCTGATGATAACTCCTTCATTGGGTCTACAGGTTATTGACGTATTCAAATTATTTTTGTTATCCTGCTGTTGATGTTATTTTTAGTTGATGAATGTTTCAATTCATCTATGGCATTTTTTATTATGTGTATTAGTATGTTGTTTGTGAGTATTTTGTGAAATAGTTATGAATGTTTTGATGTAATGATGTGCATTGTAGGTTATTTTTGTTAAATGATAGTAGGTCCTCATCCTTTTTGACCGGTGAGTCAGGTTATTGATTTTAATTTCAAGTTCAGATACATAATTTTTTAAAAATGATGGGATGAATGATTTTTATTTTATCATGTTGATGTTAGGTTTGGAATTGAAGCCTCGAATCGGTGGTTGTGATTTGAAATTTGATGTGCGAATGGATTCAATTGATGAATTATTATTATTTTAGGTTTTGAGGGAAAAAAGAGACAACATGGATCGGGCCAAATTTGGACCACTAACGGTGGCCGTCGCTTGGCACAGGAAAACTGGGTTTCGACGGGTAGGGCCGGAGCCGGGTTGGCAAGTCCAACCCGACCACCCTATCGAACCAGACCACAGGTTCATGTCCAGCCCGATCTAGTCTGGTATATGTACAGCCCTAACTCAAAGCATCAAACAATATTCGGAAAGCATGAACAATCCAATTTGCTACAATATTCAAGCAGTTACAGATCGTGTACACAAAGACCCACTAAATGAAAATCACAGAAATTGAAAAATGAGAGAAATTGAAGCGGGAACAAAGCAAAAGCACGAACTGTGATACCCCAAAGTAGCACAAACACAACAAAAGTAGATCATATAGCTAATTAAGAAAAAGTAGCACGAACGCAACAAACAGCAAAAGCAGATCGTATCCAATTTGCTACAATATTCAAGCGGGAACGCAGCAAAAGAAAATCACGAAATTGAAAAATGACAAAAAGAGAATTAGAGGAAAGAAAAGAAACCCCAAAGTAGCATGAACTGTGATGTGACGAAATTAGTGAGGAAGAGGGGCGCAGAGCACGGTGGCGATTCCTCGAGAATAAAAGGCTTTTAAGGCAAAATTTTCTTTTGCGTGCTTAATGCTTTTCTTTATGTAACTGGATTGAGAGGACGGAAGGGAAGGAGAGAGAAATGTGGAGAAGGAAGAAGGTTTTAAGTAGGGTAAATTAGGACCGTTGGATCAAATAATAGATCTAACGGTAAGAAAATGGTAGTAACAATATCCTACTTCAAATAAAATTGCTCCCAAAAAACTTTTAAGGCAAAATTTTCTTTTGATAACTACTTTCGACATAAAATTGCCCCCTTAATGCTTTTCTTTATGTAACTAAATTAATCAAGCCCCTCTTATATTAATGATAGGAAAACGGTGAGAACAAAAATCAAATCATTGGTTTACGGTCGAAAAAACAAAATGAAATGATTGATACGTCGCCGTTTGACTGCGAATAAACAGAACACTCACCTGAAATATCTATCGAGCTCAAGCCAATCCCGCCCATGGCTGAGCCACGCTGCTTCTCCTTATCCTGTATCGTTCTTCCATCCCTTTGTCGACTGTCGAGACCGAAACCCTACAATTAGCTTTTGATAATGGAACTTTCTTCTTCCTTCATCCCGTCCCCAAAACCATCCCAGTGTTCTAATTACTCTTTCTCATCCTCACTTGCTTCATTTCGTTTTCAAACTCTCACCAGAAACCCCGGAATCAAAAATCCTACCTCACAAAACTTTCGAATTTTCGCTGTGGCCTTGGACCCGCCACAAGAACTTCCTCAAAATAGTCCTCGACGACTTCTGAAGGAGCTCTCTGAACGTAAGAAAGGAACCTCTCCGAAGAAAAAGGCACCGCCAAGGAAGTTCATTTTACGGCCTCCTCTTGATGACAATAAATTAGCTCAGAGGTTTCTCAATAGCCCTCAGTTGTCACTGAAATCGTTTCCTTTATTGAGTTCTTGCTTACCTTCTTCTCGCCTTAACAATGCTGATAAGACATGGATGGACGAGTACTTGCTCGAAGCAAAGCAAGCTCTGGGATACTCACTCGAGCCGTCAGAAAACCTCGGGGATGATAATTCGGCAAAGCAATTCGATACTTTGTTATATTTGGCGTTTCAACATCCTTCGTGTGAGAGAACAAAGGCAAGGCACGTGAGATCCGGCCACACTAGGCTATTGTTTTTAGGGCAGTATGTTCTTGAGTTGGCGCTCGCAGAATATTTCTTACAGAGATATCCGAGGGAGTCACCGGGGCCAATGCGGGAGAGGGTATTCGGGTTAATTGGAAAGAGAAACTTGCCCAAGTGGATTAAAGCCGCTAGCTTGCAGAATTTGATCTTTCCATATGATAATATTGACAAGTTGGTGAGAAAGGAGAGGGAAGGACCCGTAAAGTAAGCTCTTCTATTCGTTTCATCTTCAATGTGGCTCTTTTTGTTTTCTTGGAATTTTCATATCAATTAGTAATGCCGCTACTCTGAATAATTGATTCTGCGATATGGTTCTGATTCGCTGAAAGGTTGTCTATTAGCTTGTCTCGTTGTCTCTTTTTTGGACCTGCATCATAATTTGAACTAATTGCAGCGAAAATGCGGTAGGGATAATTCTGCAAGCATGGCGTTGCTATTCAATAAAAAGCTTTTATACTAGCATTGCAAGACATCCTTTTCACCTGCTTTCAACAATATACTTTCATTGCATTCCACGATATCTCTTATCATAGCTTTCAAAAAATGTTTTTTAACGCACTCCCAAATCATCAATTAATTGCAGAACCATCTTAATCAATGGAGATGCTCTTGTCCTTGATCCGTTGATTAAAAGAACTGCCTGTTTATTGACTTGTATTTCCAAATTTGTTAATCTACCACAGGTCTGTATTTTGGGCTTTGTTTGGTGCAATCTATCTGTGTTTTGGTATGCCAGAAGTATATCGTGTTCTTTTTGAAGCCTTTG
Source organism: Acacia acuminata (assembly GCA_019022655.1). Lineage (NCBI taxonomy): Eukaryota > Viridiplantae > Streptophyta > Magnoliopsida > Fabales > Fabaceae > Acacia > Acacia acuminata. Next base: position 8,850,671 of record JAFJYI010000002.1, read on the forward strand.
GAATGGATCCAGATGCTGAGGATTGCCAACCCAGATTACGTAGACAACTTGAAGATGTAGATTATGTATCTGCTGAATTTGAAAGCAAGCTAAGTTGGCAAGATGTGGCTACATACAAGGCAAGCTCTATATGTCCTCTGCTGAAGTGATATCTGATTTAAAGAGTTAAGACACAAGGTTCTGAGTGAGATGTAATCATACTTGAATGTTTTTTTGTGCTTCTACCAAATCTAGAAGTAAAAATTTTAAGCCTGCGCCCTAAAATAAGATTTCTATCTCATTGATTTTGTAAACTTCATAGTTAATTTTGTGAATCTTGTTACTATTAGAGAGAAGTACAGCAATGATGTTTACTGTTCTTCATTCAGCCTCCTGCAGATGCTTTGTTTGCACATCCAAGGCTCTTCAGGGCTTGTGTTCCTCCAGGAATGCATCGTTTCAGAGGAAATGTTTGGGATTATGATAGCAGACTGCAGGTTATGCAGACTCTGGGATATCCCTTAGAATTGACAGATAGCACTCAAGAAATTACTGAAGCTCGGAATATTGAACTTGGACTTGGGTTACAGGTAAATCTAATATTGCCTCTCATTCTGTTTCCTTTTACGCTTCACATAGACCCTGCAATGCATACTTTTATAAAATAATTATAGTTTGTTTTGTCAGATGCATTTTGTTATTATAAAACTCACATTAAATAGTAGTTACTTGATACATAAACCATAAATAATATGTATCAATGGGTTAGGAATTAGGAATTAAGGCACAATATTAATCCTATGAGGCCTTAGGACTGGTTAGGGATAATAGTAAGTAGTTAAGGGTAATAGGGCATATTACTAATTCTATAAGGCCATTAGGAGTAGGACATTAGGATCTGATTATATGGCTTTCATGTGTATTTGTTATGGGCTTATGGGCTGTTATGGGCCTTATCATGATTAAGTCTAAGGCTAGCCTATATAAAGGGAAGAGCCTAGCTTAATCACTCATGTATGTTCAGTATTGTGTATGAATGGAATGAGCAGTACAACAGTACTGTTTCTGATGTGTTTCTCTCCCAATCTCCCTTATTCTCTACAACCTTCATATCAGTGGTATCAGAGCGAGTCATCCTCGGCTCCTCCGCTGTGAATCTGTATAGTTCTTGAATCAGTCCAGAGTCATTCTTCTCTTCACTCACGGCTCAGTTCTGATATTCAAGACCTTTTGACTCAAATGCAAGGTGAACCAGGCGGAGTCATGACCCTATTGGTTCAGTTGGCATCTATGTCAGCCTAAAAGTCCAAAAAGAAGCATCAAGAAAAATATTCTTGAGATTAATTCTTGGCGTAATCAAGGCCCGAAGCATCAAGAAATATATTCTTGAGATTAATTCGTCTGCTTGTTCGAGTTTAACACGGTTTTGAATTCTCCTGTAGTTTTCAGAGCCGAGTAGTCATCTCCAATTGCGGCATCAACTCTGGTTCACTGGACGCAGAGAAAGAGAATATTAAATCATCAAGAATTTCAGTTTGACCGAAAATAACACTGGGCATTACACGTTGGCACTCGAATACAGAGCCTGGCCATTCGAACCAAATGACTGCACCACACGAGTCTTTCTGAGATTCTTGGTTCTTTGGATTGATTCGATTCGGCGAAGGGTGGTATCACGATATCTTCTGGAATTCAGAACCGAGTCAACTTACTGCACCGTTGGCACCAACTGGTTCAGATTTCGTGTTCTGCCACGTCGAAGTGATTATAGAATTGGCGTCATTGGAAAGGTTATTTCTGTTCGGTCTGTCGGTGGTTTTTGGCTGTTTCGGGATACCCATTGGTCTCTGTTTCGTTGACTGGGTCAGTTTCTCGTCAGGTTCAGTTTTGGTGTATCGGGAAATCAAGAAAAGCATCGAAGGTGGGTTCCACGTGTCTCTGTTTGGGGTTCAAGTCGATTCTGTCTTCAGTTTAAACCGAGTCGACTGGGTCGCGCAAAATTCATCGCGGGTTACGTTCTGCAAAGTCGACCAACACTGAGTCTTCATTCATCAATTTCGACTTCTGGTTCTGATTGTTGGATGCTGTCGGACGCTGAGTATTGACCATTATCGAGTTCTTGCGTCATCGTGAGTAATTCTCGTCAGCGTTTGTTGAATTCTTCATCTCCAATTTGCGTCGAAGGTTTCTGGGTGTCTTTCTGATTGCATCGATCGTCGTGACACCACGATCGCATCTCGTCATCATCGTCGATCGATTCGGGTAATCTTTCCTCCAGACGGTATAAATTCCTATTCATCCAAAATCTTTAATTCTAGCCGACTGGTTCTGACTTGGCACTGTGGGTTGATTCTCTCTCGCATGCATCTGACTTCACGTGAAAGTAATTCTGGGCACTCCTCTGTTTTAGTCGATAAGTGGAATTTTCCATTGGCATCGCATTTTTTTCTGGGCGTACTTCTGATTCGGCTGCATTATTGAATAATTCTGGTGTGAACGTTCTGGCTTCACATCAATTAATTCTGGGTTGTGATTACTTCTGCCTAACTGTTCTGACCTCTGTTCAACGACAAATTCACTCTGTTTCATCAGTCTGGGGTCTGAAAAGCTGCATTCATCATTGGACAATTAGTAACGTCCAATTTTTGACCTTGTATGGTTAATACAAGAGCTCAGATTGCATCAATGGCTGATCCTACCGAAACTCGTTTTAAGGCAATTGAAGATACTTTACATCCTATCGGAAATCGTGTCACGGCAATTGAAGATACTCTTCAAACTATCACTGCTCAATTGGCTACTCTTGTTGATCGCCAACCCGAACACCCCAAGGTCCGGTGGACAAGGATTTCACGAACGCCAAGAGCATCAACGCAAAATAAACGAGTATACTCCTCCAACCCGATTGACTAAGTTTGATTTTCCCAAGTTTCAACGTCAAAATATAGAGGGATGGCTTGACCAATGTGACAAATATTTTGAAATTGATGGCACACCGGATGCTTGGAAGGTTCAAATGGCTAGTGTCAACCTTGATGATAAAGGTTACTTGTGGCATCAGTCTTATATGCATGAAGAGCATGGGCGTAACATTGCTTGGGCAGAATACCGTTTGGCTCTGTTAGCACGATTTGGACCAGCGTTCGAATCCCCAATGGCAGATTTCAAACGCCTTTATCAAAAGGACTCCTTGGACGATTACAATGATGAATTTGACACCTTACAATGTAAGCTTCACCTTAATGAGGATTATGCAATTCAAGCCTACATTGAAGGCCTTCGTAAGGACTGTGCACATCAGGTTCGACTCCAACGACCACGTACCTTGATAGAAGCAAGGCGTATTGCCAAGATATATGAGTACAATTTGCAAGATGAACCCAACATTAAGAATCTACAGCGTCGTGGGAATAGTGACAACTTTGGTTCTGGTTCATCGTCTCGGTGGAAAAATTCCACAAATCAAGTGGGATCCAATACCGGGACTGCTGCACGAGCCAGTTTTCCGCCTAGACCCACCGGGTCCTACGCATCATTCAATCGTAATACCGGCGCTGGATCGTCCACCCTCTCCACGGCTCGTACGGGTGTGACACAAGCTAAGGGGTCGACAACAGGTAAAGGTGATGATTATGATGAACTTAGAGCAAAGGGTCTTTGCTTCTATTGTCGTAACCCCTATTCCCGTAACCACACATGTCCACAGAAGCAGAAACTACAATTACAAATGATAGAATTGGATTCGGATGAAGTAGAAGAGGATGAAGAAATTCCAGAGGAGGATAATATACCATCTTAGGAGCCTTCTACTGGTAATGGGGAATGTCTACAAATCTCACTTCATGCGATTCAAGGCAATGTGGGCATTGTTTCCATGAGAATTCCGGGTTATGTGGGACGTCGACCAGTGCAAATTCTGATTGACAATGGAGCTTCACATGGATACCTTGATTACAAATTGGCTTGCCGATTGGGATGGAAGGGTAATGCACAATATGAAGGTGAGGTAGAGGTAGCAGGAGGAGCTAAATTGAAGCTCTATGGCATTTGGAAGAATTTTAAATGGAAAATGCAGGGTAAAGACTTCTCGTTTGATTTGCGAGTCATGGAGATAAACACCTATGATATAGTTCTTGGATTGCATTGGTTACAAGATGTTGTGCACCATGCATCTTGGGATTATGATGATTTGTCCATGACGTTCATGTATAAGGGCTCTAAGTGTACCCTAAAACCTGCCTCTACACCTAATTGTAAGGTGACTCGAAGAATTAATAGCCATATGGCAAATGGAGGTCAGCTTTTTATGCTACACACTCGAACTGAATCTGAATCTCAACCTTATACATTGAAAAACAGTTCCAAGGAAGCTACAGGTGACATTCAACAATTGCTAAGGGAATTTAAGGATATTTTTGCTGAACCTCATACTTTACCGCCTTTAAGAGAAGGTCATAACCATGCTGTAATTTTGAGTGAAGGGGCAGATCCGGTAAACTTACGTCCTTATCGTTATCCTTCTATACAAAAGGATGAGATAGAGAGGCAAGTAAAAGGCTTGCTAGAAACAGGGGGTAATTCAGAGAGCTCTTCTCCTTTTGCTTCTCCTATTGTGCTAGTAAAGAAGAAAGATGGTTCATGGCGTATGTGCATAGACTACGGGGACCTTAATAAGGTTACAATCAAAAATAAATATCCCATTCCTTTGGTTGAAGAATTATTAGATGAACTAAAGGGAGCTCGTTGGTTCACCAAGTTGGATCTTAGGGCTGGTTACCATCAGATTCGCATGGTACCTGGTGACTCATTCAAAACAGCATTTCGAACCCATTCTGGACATTATGAATGGTTAGTAATGCCTTTTGGCCTCACCAATGCCCCTGCTACTTTTCAAGGTGCCATGAACTCCATTTTCAGGGAGCACCTAAGAAGGTTTGTACTCGTATTCTTTGATGACATTTTAATCTACAGTTCTAGTATGGTTTTACACCTTCAGCACCTTAGGATTGTACTGGAGATTCTAAGGCAGCACCACTATTTTGTGAAAGAAAGTAAGTGTACGTTTGCAGCCACTACGGTAGAGTACTTGGGCCATATTATACAGAATGGAGGGGTCTCTACTGATCCTCAGAAGATTAAATCAGTGATAGAGTGGCCTGAACCAGCAAGAATTAAGCAGCTTCGTTCTTTCCTAGGGTTGGCTGGATATTATAGGCGCTTTATTCAAGGGTATGGGGTGTTAGCAAAACCCCTAACCAATTTACTCAGAAAAGATCAGTTCAAATGGACCCCGGAAGCAAGTGCAACCTTCCAAAAACTGAAGGAAACAGTGAGTACAGCACCTGTTCTTACTTTACCAGATTTTTCCAAGCCGTTTGTGGTTGAAACAGATGCTTGCAGCACTGGTATAGGGGCTGTACTGATGCAAAATGGTCAACCTCTAGCCTTTTTCAGCAAAGGATTGGCTCCTAGACATCATTCTTTGTCTATCTATGAGAAGGAACTACTAGCTGTGGTGCATGCTATTGAGCATTGGCACCAATACCTAGAAGGAAGACACTTTATTATCAAAACAGATCAGCAAAGCCTCAAATATTTGCTGGACCAGAAACTTAAGACTACATTCCAGATGTATTGGGTGTCCAAGCTTATGGGATACGATTACGAGATTCAATACAAGAAGGGAATCAATAACAACGTTGCTGATGCTCTCTCTAGAGTAAGAAAAATGGAGGTATTTCAGATTTCCCTTTCTACATGTTCTGATAATTTGTTGCTGGAAATTCAAAACAGTTGGCAAGCTGATTCAGAATTGATAACGTTGATTGATACACTTAAAGCTAATGAGGGCACTGCTGGAAAATTCTCTTGGCATGAGGAATTATTGAGACGGGGCAGCCGGTTGGTAGTGGGAAATGATCCCATAGTGAAGCATAAAATTCTAGAATGGCTTCATGCTTCTTCCCAAGGGGGACATTCGGGGATACATGCTACATATCAAAGGGTTAAGACTCTTTTCTGGTGGAGACATTTATTTGATGATGTGAAAGACTATATTAAGCATTGTGATGTTTGTGCAAGGTGCAAATATGAGAATGTTGCCTATCCAGGTCTCTTACAACCGTTGCCGGTTCCTAGCAAGGTTTGGGAAAGCATCTCTATGGATTTTATTGAGGGTCTTCCAAAATCTCACGGCAAAGACACTATTTGGGTGATTGTTGATCGCTTAAGTAAGTATGGGCATTTCATTAGCCTATCTCACCCATTTTCAGCATCTACCTTAGCACAACACTTCATGGATCACATTTACCGATTGCATGGAGCTCCTATGGAAATTATATCAGACCGTGATCCTATTTTTGTTAGCAACTTTTGGCAAGAATTCCTCAAGGTGCTTAAGGTGGATCAAAAGTTGTCTTCTTCCTATCATCCACAAACCGATGGGCAAACGGAGGTATTAAATCGCTGTTTGGAGTCTTACTTGCGTTGTATGACTTGGGAGCTTCCCAAAGAATGGTCACGGTGGTTACCTATGGCTGAATGGTGGTATAACACCACTTTCCACTCTTCTACACGAACTACACCGCATGAGTTACTCTATGGGCAGCAACCGCCAATGTATGTACCTTATCTTCCTCGATCTGCAGTTGTTGAAGCAGTGGATAGATCTTTTGTGGCTAGGGAAGAAGCCTTGTTAGTGGCTAAACATCATCTATCGCGTGCTATAAACATGATGAAGCAAAAGGCTGATTCGCACCGGACTGATCGTGAGTTTCAAGAGGGTCAATGGGTGTTTCTGAAATTGCAACCGTATAGGCAGATTTCAGCAGCTTCTCGGTCTAGTCAGAAATTAGCTCCAAGATTTTTTGGACCCTATCGGATTAAGCAACGTGTTGGAGCAGTTGCTTATAAGTTAGATTTGCCGGTGGAGACGCGTATTCATAATACGTTTCACATTTCATTGCTGAAGTTGTGTCCTGACCCCTCGGTCAAGGTTAGGCATCCGCCTGAAAATTGGCCAGAATTACCAAATTGCAAAGAACCTGATCGAATTTTGCAGCGTCGGATGGGAAGGCGGAAAGGGAGAATTGTCACTGAAATATTAGTCAAATGGAAGCAGTTAGCTGAGGAGGAAGCATCTTGGGTACTGTTATATCAATTTCAAAGGCAATTTCCCAGTTTTTTCATTGCTGACCCTTGAGGACAAGGGACCTTAAGGGGGGAGTATTGATACATAAACCATAAATAATATGTATCAATGGGTTAGGAATTAGGAATTAAGGCACAATATTAATCCTATGAGGCCTTAGGACTGATTAGGGATAATAGTAAGTAGTTAAGGGTAATAGGGCATATTACTAATTCTATAAGGCCATTAGGAGTAGGACATTAGGATCTGATTATATTGCTTTCATGTGTATTTGTTATGGGCTTATGGGCTGTTATGGGCCTTATCATGATTAAGTCTAAGGCTAGCCTATATAAAGGGAAGAGCCTAGCTTAATCACTCATGTATGTTCAGTATTGTGTATGAATGGAATGAGCAGTACAACAGTACTGTTTCTGATGTGTTTCTCTCCCAATCTCCCTAATTCTCTACAACCTTCATATCATTACTAGTGAGTACGTATTTCTGTGATAATTAAGAGTGCTGAATATAAATGAATGCATTAGTGTTTGATTTCCCAATCTGAATTAAGATTTCTCGTGTCTCAACTTACTAGATTGCTTGGCCTTGTGGTATTAGAATTGTATAAATCACCTCGATGATGGCATATTATCTAAAGATCTCACTGTTTTATCATTGAATTTAGATGAGACTGTTGATTCTTTTCAGTTCCTTTTCCTCATTTCTGATTTCATTATTCATCGCATGGTGGCATATTTGAAGATTGATGCTAAAATAGTGCTGCCATGATGTCTGTTATCTGCTCAAGTTAGTGCTTTAATGAATTTAGCAATGCAGAGCTTACCACTTTATAATGAAAATATATCTTAGAACCACCCAAATGTTAAGCACGCCAGTCAATTGTTTGGGAATAGTCGTAGTTTCCATCTTTGAGGTGCAGTCTTTCACGGAAGATGCAGTCTCTAGCCAGTAGTATTGAAAGATTTTTTTTTTGCTTCTATTCTAAATGCTGATGTCCAATTGAATATCCTGCTACTTAATTGCAGCTTTGTTTCCTGCATCCATCGAAATACAAGTTTGAGCATCCTCGATTTTGCTATGAAAGACTAGAATACGTTGGTCAAAAGATACAGGTACAGCTAATCTTTCTTCTGTTTTAGGAGATGAGCATTCCTTAATATAAGATTCACTTTATCGTTTAATTTCTTCATTAAAGTAGATTTTATATTAAGAACCAAAGGAAGTAAAAGGGAAAAATAACAATTAATCCACAAATGAATCACCATTCCATCTAAATCACTAGGGAATACCCATTTCCAAATTTATAGGAAATGAGTATTCCTAAAGGAATGTAATGGGAAATTCATTCTGTCTCGAGGCAACCCAACAAAGCACTGGTTGATTTATATAGATAATAGTTATTATTCAGGGGGCTCATGAATCTAAATCTGCTTACTCCTTCATTGGATGTTATGTACTTACTGTGGTTTTTCTTCTTCAAAAACAAATTCCTGTAGGATTTGGTGATGGCTGAAAGATTGTTGATGAAGCATTTAGATGCTCCAGGTTTGTGGCTACAGGAGAGGCACCGTCGCCTTCTTATGAACAAGTACTGTGGAAGATATTTGAGGGCCCAACATCTCCACCGTTTCGTCATATATTCTGAAGAAGTACAAGACCGTTACGAGCATAACCGGAGAATGAGAAACCCTGCGACGACGGCTGTTCAACAGGCCATTCATGGTCTTGCATATGCTGTTTATGGGAAACGTGATGTAAGACGCCTAATGTTTGAAGTTTTTGACTTTGAGCAGATTCAGCCTAAAGCTGTATGAATGTTGTTGTGTTTTTTTTTTTTGGGGGGGGGGGGGGGGGACATAGAGATATCATGTCTCTTCGTCCTCCAGCATCGTTCAATCCCCTTCGCTTCAATATATTTTGATTTTGATTTAGTTCTCCCTAGTTGAACAATTCGGGGCTTGTAAATATGAGTATCTTCACTTCAATCACTTGTCTACCGTGAAACCATCGATTTTGGACTCTATTAATGAACGTGCGTCGTGCGCCTTAAATTAATTGGACTTTGGAGTTGACTTAAGCCATGATGGTACTCGTTGCATGCGGTTTTCTTTACCATGAATTTCTTGTTGAAAAATTGATCATCCTCTCCAGTCTACGTATAATCACTTGAGATGCATCGTTATTCTAATCGAGGCGCTTAGCAGACACATCAATCGAAATTTTAGCAAAAACGGAGGATGCTCCAAAGTTCAGGATTCCAACTAAAAGGCCTTGGAAGAAAATAGGACCAGTCTGATGGGAGACCCTGCATATTCTCCGCAGTATAATGGATAACTTTTCTCGCGTTAAGGTTCACTTGTATTTACAGCGGACCATGTTCTCTTTCCAAGAAGGCTGAAGACACGAACAAATAAGCCAACGAACCTTTTGATCTTATCACCTAGAAATTTTGGGAGAGGATACTCTTCGTCCTGCTTTTTCCATCTCTCACCACGATTGTTGAAATCTTGCCTCGGTTTTTTTGAAATTTACTCGGATCCTGGATGATTTTTCAAAATTTTCGAAGATTTGATAAGGAGAGAGGTGATGAGGAGAAGATCCGGACCCGAAATTTCTACCTTTGTCGTCCTGGTTCTTCCTTCTAACGTTGCCTAAAACTAGTCAATAAATGTCAAGAATCTCTCTCCCCTGTTTAATGGGAAATGTTCGCCAAGGTTGTAGCAGTCTTGGGTCCCAAACGTATAACGTCGGCATTCTCGCTTCTTTTCCCACACGGATAATGTTTATTGAATACTACCTCAGGTTTTTTAATGTAAAATTTTATTTGTAATACAATTTATATTATTACGAGTGCCTTTTTATATTAAGGATAGGAAGTAGTAATCCTAGTAAGTATGGTACTTACTACCTTTCATTCAAGGCCGAAGGATTTGCAATTACTTGAGTTTTGAGCTGTTTATAATTTACCACGTCAGGGAAAATTCTTTTGCAGTTAAGAATGCCCATTATATTGCCACGTCATGATATTCTTGGTGCGGTCCCATAGGGTGGGTCATCCCCAAGAATTCCTCTCGTGAGAAACATTTTACGCCCAAAAAAAGGTAACGAATTTTTTTGAACAGCCCTCTGAGCAGCTGCACCACAGCGTCGAAAGTCAGGATGACTTGGGCAGGTGGTGCCGCCCATGATATGTGCGCATGAACCAGCCATACTCCTTCGTTTATCGCTAATTTGCGCCCTCGTCGCGTTGCGTACGCCGGTTGCGCACCCTCCTAACGTGTGCATCCCCTCCTTCCCCACCTTCCCCATCGATACTATCGCCACCCCCACTACCATCATACACCTGTGCAACAAGCTCAATTACCATAAGGGCGAGATCTTGGATTTTTGTTGCCGACCCATGTCTAAGGCGCGCGTCTATGCGGATGTCAATGTCCTTCGCCCCAAGGAGTATTGGGATTACGAGTCTCTCACCGTTCAATGGGGGTATTATTCTTAACCCTAATTGCATCCATTCTTTTCCTCGTTTATTTGATATGTTATTGATTCTTGATTTCTCATCCTAGTTAATTTTGTGGGCTCTGTTTTACCGGTGCTTTCATTGACTACCTGATACAATTCATAATGATGGAAGATTTTTAGGTTTCGAATTTCTTTGTATCTAGCTCCTTAGCTGCTGTGCATCCTGCTTTTTTAATTCTTTAGAGGTCCAATAAATTAGCGACGTATTTTATTTAGTTTTTTAGTTTCTTATCTGCCAGATGGAGGGAAACCATGTTATATAAACATACGTACTTATATATATGCATACTGTCATACCTCTTTAATTTTATATTTTGCTGTCTCTCCTTGTGATAAAAAAAGAGAGAAGCTGATAGAGGATCAGTTTTTTTATTTTGAAATTCGATCCGGTTCATGATATTTGATGTCTGAATTCAATTACTTATACACCTTTGTCTTTTGAGCAAGGTTGCCTGCGTGGGTTGTATAAGTTCCTGGCTCAGTTATATTGAAATGAAATGGGTAGTTTTGGAACCTTTGGAAGATTTCTACAGTGTTTTATCCTTTCCTTGGTTATGAACCTAATGCCTTAGCACTCAAATCCCCTTGCTTTTATATTTTGCCCATTTGCAATGTTGTTTATTTATATATTATGTGCATTTCTTAAGAACATCCTCATTATGCTATCACAGTGATCAGGATGATTATGAGGTTGTGCGGAAAGTAGGAAGGGGAAAGTATAGTGAGGTGTTTGAAGGCATCAATGTTAATAGCAATGAGCGCTGCATAATTAAGATTCTGAAGCCAGTAAAAAAGAAGAAGGTAACTTTTTCTGTTCATTTTGATTTTCTTCCTTGCCTTGAGGACCTGCAGCAGCAGTGCTAGTCAATAGTCATGAAGCAAACCCCCCCCCCCCCCAACTTGGGCCAGGCTTCTTCTATAAACTATGCTGTAGTCTAGAAGTCCCACATCCATAATTAATAAGAAAGATAAAGGGCATCTAAGATTGTGATAATCATAGCCAATAACTTAAGTTATTTTGGTGATATGGTTGAGCCCAAGCTCAGGCCTATACAAAAACACAACATCAGGAGCCTTATGGCTGCAAGATTTGAAAATCCCATTAAACCTGAGGTCTCTGAGGTTCCAAAGTACAAAGCTAAACAAAAATTTGAAGAAATTTGAAGAGTGTATAAGCTTGTGGCAACCCTAACTAAGTAGGTTAAGCTATTTTGGTGATATGGATGAGCCCAGGCATAAGCTATACACAAACTGTTTGTATAAAATATGCTGCAAAACAATTTCATTGCATGAATTTCCAATCACACAGTCAAATGACTAGTCGGGTCATAATTTACAACAAAATTAACAAGGAAAAAAAGGAAAGGAAAATATTTAAATTCATGAAATGTGTACATTTTGCATGATAAGGCATCTTGTTTAAAAAATATAAACCATTTATAGAAGGCATGGGATAATTAGTGTAGTTCATGTTGATGCAATGATATAATCATTACTAGAGGGCATCATTACTTGGTTTCATGTGGTAACTTCGATTTGTTATTCTTTGTTTCAAGTTCTATATCTTTTGAACTCATCTCAGTTTGTGTTACCTATAAGCTCTTCAACATCCTTGTGCAGATTAAAAGAGAGATTAAAATACTCCAGAACCTTTGTGGAGGCCCAAATATTGTCAAGCTTCTTGATATTGTTAGAGATCAGCACTCAAAAACCCCCAGCTTAATATTTGAGTACGTCAACAGTACAGATTTTAAAGTTCTGTATCCAACCTTGACTGATTATGACATACGCTATTACATCTACGAGCTCCTCAAGGTAATATGTTCCTTCAATTTCCTTTTGGTTACTTGGGACTGCCACTTTTTGTGCTGTCTCCATATTGAATATAATGTTATCCCTCAAAAATAGTAGCAGTACCTTGCCTTCGATTGGGCTTGATATATTGAGTTTTGCATTTGCTGCATGTATGTAGGATTTCATATATGCATCATGAAATACTTAACATTTGCCACAAACATGTTTTGAGGGAGCCTTTTGGCCCCATTTTGTTTTTTGTTTTTTGTTTTTTTAAAAAAAAGCATGATGAGAACTTTACCTTTCATTTTGTCTTGTAGGCCTTGGATTATTGTCATTCTCAAGGAATAATGCATAGAGATGTCAAGCCTCACAATGTCATGATAGATCATGAATTGCGAAAACTTCGCTTGATAGATTGGGGTCTTGCTGAATTCTATCATCCTGGAAAGGAATACAATGTTCGCGTGGCTTCAAGGTAATGTTCTCTGACCATTTAACCGTGGCCTCAACCTCAAATTCAATGGTAAAAACACAAATATGTAAAGCAATAAGCATAATTGTGAATGTATTGATGGTATCATGACATCAACCAGTATTGTTAAGGGCATCTTTGAAGGGATTTAAGCTTGCATTTGGAATTTCCAGATAAGGAAATACAACATTTTGCTTGTTGCTTTGTTTAAATCTTGTGTGCCAGGGATTGATGGATTCATAAAATTTGATCCTGAAGTAGTGTAATTTGGCTTGTCAAGCCAAATGACGTGAAAATTTGACAATTTAAAAAAAATGTCAGTTGTATCTTTCATAAAATGTTTCGGCATTCAAATCAGTACTCTCTTTATTCTGGATCAACAAAATACTGTAATCTTGAAAAATACACGTCTGTGTTTCATTATATTAAGGGTTAAGGTGCATTTTTGCCCTTAAAGTAAGCGCTCAGGAGCAATTTTGCTCTTGAAGTTTTCAGCGTAGCAATGTTGCCTTTGAAGTTTAAAAACGTAGCAATGTTGTCCCTCCGTTAATTGCCCTAGCGGTCAACTAACGGTCAACGTTAGGGTTTTTAACAGAGGGGCAACATTGCTACGTTTTTAAACTTCAGGGGCAACATTGCTCCCAAAAAAAGTAGCAATTTTGCCCCTAAAGTTTAAAAACCTAGCAATATTGCCCCTCCGTCAAAAACCCTAACGGTTAGGGTTTTTAACAGAGGGACAACATTGCTACGTTTTCGAACTTCAGGGGCAACATTGCTACGCCGAAAACTTTAGAGGCAAAATTGCTCCTGGGCACATACTTTAAGGGTAAAAATGCACTTTAACCCTTATATTAATGTAAGTGTTGCTTATGATAGGCTGTCACCCAGTTCATTTTTATTTCAATGTCAAACAAATACATTGCGATTAGAAGATGATGGGCATAGACCTATAGCTACACACATTTGAATACCAGCATAGAGCTGTGCTTCATCAGGAGACAATTTAGATGAACTTTTTTTTTTTTTTTCCTTGAAGGTTTTCAATATCCTGCTTCGATAACAATACACAAATCATGCTTGTCTTATGGAAGATAAATGTATCCTTGAAAATCATGTGTGGATTAAGGGACTGATTCCTGAGTGTCTGTAACGACCGACAATCTTATCTTGTCCGGCACTTATATTTGTTGATATGAATCTTTGACTAAATTAAAACCAGAGAAAGGAGGAACTGATATTCAAAAGTTCCTTACACTTTTAAGTATTTCATTATTGGGAACTGTTATTTCTTTGGTTCCTAAATGGTCATGCCTTTTGTTTTCAGATACTTCAAGGGTCCTGAACTTTTAGTTGATTTGCAAGACTATGACTACTCATTAGACCTGTGGAGCCTTGGCTGCATGTTTGCTGGAATGGTAAGGCTATGGCTGTATGTTACTGGGTTACATATGGCATGGCTTTGGCGTTATTAATTTGGAAAACCTAGTCTGAAAAGTCCATGTATATAGAAGCGTAATTTTTGTTATGATTTTTATACTTTGTGTAGATATTCCGCAAGGAACCATTCTTTTATGGGCATGACAACCATGATCAACTTGTGAAGATAGCTAAGGTAAGCATTCATGGCCATATGCTGTGCAAGTCCTGTGCGACTTAATGTCATCTTTTAGATTTTGACATTTCTGTTAAGGTTTTTTTTTTTTTTTTTTTACCTTGTTTACCATTAAAAGATATTTATTTTCTGCCCCTCCTTACAATGAACCTTTGCAACTTATTCCTTTTTCCTGGGGTACTCTGCAGGTGCTTGGAACTGATGAATTGAATGCTTATCTGAATAAGTATCATCTAGAGCTTGATCCTCAACTCGATGCACTTGTTGGAAGGTACTACATTTGAATTTCTTTCTTTTGTTAGCTAGTTTTATTTTATTCACTCCTTCAATTATATCTTTCATTGCAATGTATAGTCTTCTCTCTCTTTAAAATATTTGCTTCCTCTGTTGTGTTTTTCCCTTGATGGATAAAGAAATAAGTATTATTGCTTGATCACATATTCATCTGTTGGTGTTTTCTTCTGTAGGCACAGTCGGAAACCCTGGTCTAAATTTATTAATGCGGATAATCAGCATCTTGTGTCTCCAGAGGTCATTTAATCTGCGTTCCCGTTTGACGTTTGGACCTTTTATTTAGTCTAAACGGCAACTCTGCAACTCCTATATTTTCATATTTATGCATGAATATAAATTCTTTCAGTATATCCAACATGCAGGCAATCGATTTTCTTGATAAGCTCCTTCGATATGATCACCAGGACAGGCTTACTGCTAGAGAAGCAATGGTAACTGTAAAAGAGCTCGTTTCTTGTTTTTCTCCCCCTCAAAACATAATTGACACGCGCACACACAAGTTGACATGATTCTTTTGGTTCTAGATAATAGCATTTAGGTTATTCAATTTTCTCATTGAGCTTGCAATGCACTAATTTATCCCTGCATCTCAATGTATATTCTTCAGGCACATCCGTATTTCTCTCAGGTAAGGGCTGCAGAAAGTAGCAGAATGAGGACCCAGTGATTAGCATATATGGCATTATAGACCCAAGTTCAAATATTCGAGATTGTAATATGTAGTAATATCCTAACGTGCTCTTCATCTCCCACCTGTTAGTTATAGATGTTTAGTTTCTGGTGCTGTTCAACATTATGATGAATCTTGTTTCATGTGAAGAATAATGTCTATTTTATTTTATTGTACATTGAAATTTGAAATTGTATGTCACGATTGCGAACTAATCTGATTTGCGAACTCTTTGGTGTGCTTCCCTTAAAACCCCGGCCTCCTCCGCTCCCCTGCCCTGAATTTCTCAGACGGAGTGGGAGGAATATGAAGGCTCTTCTGGTAGGGACATTGATCCTTAACGTTCTAAGGAAGCTAAATATTTGAGTTGCATTTGAAAAGAAATAAGATTTTATTGAGTGATGTTTGAAAGAATAGAAATTTAATGAACGAAAATAAATCAGTTTTCAAAACCTAAAATTTTTCTCAAAATAAAATAATTAATGTAGAAGGAAATCTATTCGTAATGTTGGAGCAACTTCCAATTTTGCAATGGATTCCACGATGCCCAGTGTGGCAATGATGAAACAATGGAAATATTTGCTTGTGTGGCTCTCCTTATGAATTAGCTAAGAAATCCAACTCATAGGTCCCAAGCAAATCTTAAATAGAATCCGACTCTTCCCATTTGTCAATTTTTATTCACCGAAATGTAATCTAATTCTTCGAGATTATGAAGATAATAAGGTCGGTTATAACCAATCCTTTGTCTATTCCCTTCGAAGACTGGGCAATGTCCCTGTTACAATTTGGAAACGAGTGGAACTGATAGGATGGTCTCTTACTCTCTTCACAGTCACATCTGAAAAAATTGTTACTACTAGTTAAAAATAAAGAAGCTCCTCATAATGATTGTTAACAAATGCTTCTAAAGTTTTATCCCACAAAGGCTTGAATTTGAATCCCACTGTAATGAGACTTTCTCCTTAAGTACAAATCTTGATGAGTAATTTTTAAGTACTTTGCAAGTGTTCTTTAAACTGTAAAACCAAAGCCAATCCTGATCAACGTTTGAGATACAATCACTAGGACTTTTTTTGCTCAATCACTAGGACTTCTTGCATGAAGAAAATCAATATTATATGGAAAAAAGGGCAGTGATTAAAAAAAAAAAAACACTTGACTTTTGCCACGTTGCTGTCCCTGTAATAAAAGAGACATGATTTATTTCGGCTTTCAGAATTTTTGTCATGCTATATATGATAATCAAACCCTCCATACATGGGTTTGCAATACACACGTTAACACAGATTATCATCAAACAGTAAAACTTTGTGGGTTCGCCCCATCTTTGTTTTCCTCTCACTTCCCCGGGAGTCTATGCGTACATACACATCAATACATTATACATATAGAGATTCGTAGATATATGTAAAAGAAACCATAATGATATGAAGCCGTCTTTAGACGGCTCACTTTTTAAGATGAGGAAAGCAAGTATAGAGATCAGACTTGGGGTGTTTGGCTTCAGCATGCTCCTTGCACTTCACCTCCGATGTGGTGCAGATAAAGGTTTGCATACACACCTTGCACTGCAATCATTCGTCAAAACATTCCTGAATATAGATTCCCTCATGCATCCATTCTCAAATCTTACACAAGCAAGCAGATTTTGAGACAGATTCGGGTAATAGGCATATCATATCAGTCAAACGAAATACTATCTATCTTCAGATGAATTTTGAAAATGTACTATAACTAATGATATCCTGAGTGGTATTTACTGTATTTAAGTGCAGGCGAACCAAAATGTGGAAATCCTGAGTGGTATTTACTATATTTAAGTGCAGGCGAACCAAAATGTGGAAATCTTGAGTGATATTTGATATACATCAGTTTTTAAAGAATTGACGATGGACAGGGAATTCAGATGCGGAAGATACTAAAAAATGTTTAAAGTTACAAGATCAAGAAGACAAATATAGATACCAGCAGACTGTTGACATTCAATGTCTCAATCATGTGATATTTTCGAATTGAGAATAAAATAGAAGGCTGAACTATACACTAACACGATGTAAAACCGAAATAACAGATAAAGCAATATAAAACCATTGAACTTCAGACAGAGCAATGAACCCGTATAATTCCGTTAATGGGCCCAAAAAAAGAGAAGAAAAGGTGTGTACGGATGAACAATTCTGAATATTAGAAAAGCTGCTATAAACGCCAGATTACCTGGATGTTCATCGCTTTCTTGTTTGAATCCAGCTGACTCCCTGCGAAAAGGAAGATGAGTATATCAGATTACGAAGAAGAATCACAAGGGGATCTAACAGAGTCTCAAACTTCACAAATCTAAAGTAAAAGGTGGGTAAACTTAGTTACAAAATAATTAAATTTTCAATTCTGGTGATAAATCTTCCCAAATTAATTCTTAGCAACCAGAAAGACAATAATATCATCAACATCACTAAAGAGAAAGAAAATAAACGAACATTACCCTTTGAGGCCTTATTCTTTTCCATGTTCTTCTCCCGGGCCATCTTCGCTTTTTGCCCATTGCCTCCTCCCATGTCTGGCTGGTAGCGCAGGAGGAAACCCTGAAAACCCTAAACAAACTCGTCAAATTGAAGTCCCAAGGTGAATGAAAAGGAATAAATAATTGGTATAATCTATTTTCTAAAGTTTCAGTTGCATAATTCGTTTGTGTCCCACGGATACTGACATCTGTCTAAAAATTCGCTAGGTCAGACTAAAAGAAGACTTAAAAAAAAATGATGGAGGGAGTGAGGGACTACCGTATAAGAGCAACAACAAGATCTGAACTCGGAATCTCAATGTTTTATTTTTATCACATTTATTATTTTCAATTAATTTAACAAATAGTTCCATTTGTGCATAATTTAAGTAGTTGCTACTTGATCAGATTTAAATTATACTAATTAACCGATTTAATAACTCTTACATCCCTTAAAATCATCAAATTTTGGTGAAGTTCTAATAGACTTAAACACTACTACCTCCAATCCCAATAGACTCATGTTCTATGTTCAAGATGATAGGAGTATTAATTTACAACATGAAGGTATAATTTTGCCCATCTTCATTAGATGTGAGAAAACTTGCCAGCCGGAGTCCCATAAGCTCCAATAACTAAGTATTTATATGTTTAATTCAAAATATCAAATAAATACTAGTACCTTTTTTTTATCAATTTATGGTGTAACTAGTTTGCCGTAGAAATTATTATTTTATAAAATAGGGTTCATAGTTATCGTAATAGTGCCTTCACTTAACTGGCATTTATTTCATAGCAAACTCACCTAAAACATGACATTCCGCAAGCAAAGGCGCCTGTATAATTTGTCTTCAATAAAGAGTAAAGGTCCTCTCTCTTGTTGTAGTAACCCTATCTTTGGTGGTGGTGGGAGGGTCTTTTTCCAACACCGACTGATAATAATCACCAAGTAAAACAATTTGGACCGACACCTAATTACACTGTGAGACACAACCCAGAATATACCTTCCTCTGGATTGCAAAATTCTTTTCTTCTCTTGGTGATTCCCATCATCCCTATACACCAGTTCGCATTCTAATACAGACTAATTTCTCCCTCCATCTCTCCCTCCCTCCCTCCCTCCCTATCTCTCATCCAACTGGCCATGGAAATTTTGTGGGAGTTTGCTCTGACTCTGGCTGTTTCTTTTCTGCTTCCATCAATTTTCTTGAAGCTCTTCTCTGTTGCCTCCAGTGATGACGCTGACGTGGCCATGGCCTCTCGCGATCATGGGGTCGTTTCATCGGACGATATTCAGAAAACAGAGGAGGTTGTTCTGATCGCTAGAAACTTGGATGAATTTAGAGGTGAATCAATTGTCGGCAAGCTATTGGAGGCGAATTGCGGATCCCCAAAAATACACAATGCAAAGAAGATTGACGAGAACGGAGTTTTCAGCGAAATTGAAGCTGTTGAATTGACAGAGAATCACACTGATGAAACTAGCCAAAGGAGTCAGATAAGCCAAGTGGATCAGGAGGTTGAGATCTCGAGCCCAGATAACGATGGGAATTGCTATGAGATTGAAGAGTCTGATAAGAAGGGAACGGATGATGAAGAAAAAGAAAAATTGTTGGAAGAGGATGATTGGGAGGGAATAGAAAGTACTCAATTGGAGAGGCTTTTTGGTGCTGCAGTTTCATTTGTAGAGTCTAAGAGCAATGCCAATCGAACAGCAAATCTTGCTAACGATGTAAAGATGCAGCTATATGGATTTCACAAGATCGCCACTCAAGGGCCTTGCCAGAAACCTCAGCCAATGGCACTGAATTTCCCCGCTCGAGCTAAATGGTATTTAATTAGATTCTATTAATTCTGTACTTAATTACTCGTTCGTTTTTCCCCTTTAGATATTCATTCCCTCTTGCTTTTTGTTTCCAATGTTTAATTCTACCACTTTTGGTGAGGAATTGGAAATCTCTTTTCCTTTAGTTTGAATGGTTTTTCCTTTTTTTGGGTATGGAAGGAATGCTTGGCAACAACTTGGGGTTATGAATCAAGAGCTAGCAATGGAGCAATATGTCACTCTTCTTTCAAATAGCATTCCTGATTGGATGCCAGAAAATTCCTTTGTAAGTCCATAGTTTCATTCCAAAATGATTCAAACTTTCTGTTTTTTCTTCAACAACCCTACCTTAGTGACTACTGACTAGTAAGGCTGGGATTAATTGTATCTTGGAGTTTACCATGGAGAATTTGGGATTGATCATTGCAGGCAGTAGATAAATCGGCTGGTGCGGAGATCCAAGCATTGGAATAGCCACATTTTGAAGACAGAAGCTGACAAACCAGACAATTGTATCACGAGGTATTTTTCAGCTGATACTTTTCAATTCTGACGGTTTAGAAATTGAAATGAATTAAGATCTCCAAATTTGCAAAGCACATCTGGGTTTCTGTGAATGTCCAAGCACAAATTGATACCCGCTACTTCGAAAATATGAAACAGAACGGCATGTCATGGCAATGGAGTCGCGTGTTCCGTAGTTTCCTGCCTTCTTATCATCGTCAGCTTCAACGGACGTAGTACATCTGAGATTGATACATATATATATAGTAAATGGCTAATGAGGAAGGATGAAGCTTTCAGTTGTAGTTGTAGGGTTGTGACTTGTGAATAATGCATTGTATTATTGGATAGTTTATTCTCTCCCATGCCCTCGTCTTATACTCTAATGCCAATCAGTCCATGTGCGCCCCATTTATTAAGTTCGGGAATGATTTAATAAAATGATGATGTATTCTTTTCGCCGCGTTTTTTATCTTGAAAATCTTACTTTTCGTACAATAGTTCCGTCATTTATTTATTCATTAATGCGTACAAATATACTTAATAATATAAATTATTATGAAATACGAGCTCACACAATTAATATGAGTAAATATTACACCACCCAAATGTCCCATTGTCGGTAAATTTACGAAAATAAATAAATAAATAAGCTCTAGATACTATTAATATATTCTTAGTGTTGCTATATAGGACCCAAATAGGAGCGCAAAGTTGGAACTTAGAAACCAATCACCTTAAAGAAATCATAGTGAAATTTAAATACTTGTGTAGATAAAAAACACACACTGAAGAAGTCCATAATTTATTATTACTATTTTTTCGCCTGAAGTCCATAATTTTTTCTCTGTTTTTTTGGGCCAGAAGCGGGTTATTTATTTATTTATTTTGGTCAAAGGGCCGATTATTTATTCGCTCAAGCGTTTTTCCATTTGTGCTACCTTACTCTTCCTAATTTTTTTTTTTTTCTTTTGGTGACCCTCTTTCTTTTTTTTGATACAATTGAGCAGCCAGCACAAAATAACTACATTTTATCTTTGGCAAGCACCCCTTCGAGGCCCAGAGCACCGTGTGACACAATCTAAGGCCCATTTGGGATTGCCGTGGGAAAAGTAGCTTTTGTTTTTGATGACTTTTCTTAATGGATTTTTTTCGATGAATTTTTTTTTTTTAATGTGATTTGTGTTTGGGATAAGATGTGACTTTTGTTTGTGATGGGAACTTGTTTGGCATAGCTTTTAAAAAAGATAGATGAGATGGAAAATGACCGAAAAGGGCATTAATCAAATTCACATACATATGTGTTGTATAAAATGTGATAATTTAGGATAAAAAATTAAAAATAAATATAAATTTGCTAAATCAAATAGTAAAATTACCATTAAAAAAATTACAACACAATGAACCAACACTCAAAAGCACTAGAAATTAGCAAAATAAAGTGAAAAAAAAAAAAAAAGCAATTAAAACCAGAATTATGCTCTCATCAGGAAACCAACAAGCTTAAACAATACACTCCAAATGGACCCAATCCAAGAAGTAGTTTCTAACATGGCTACCAAATTAAGAACTAACGACAGAGCAAGGTACAGATGAAGAAGAACTAACGAATAAATTTCTGGAAAAAACTAACGACATTTCTAGAAAAACCCAGCAAGGTACTGCGATGAAGAAGAATAGTAAATGAAGAAAGGAAATAAATAAATTTGTACAGCTAAACCCAGAGCAAGGTACCGATGAAGAAGAACAGTAGATGAGCTTGGAAAAAGACAAACGAAAAAAAAAAAAGCGAGAGCAGAGGAGAGAAGCACAGCTTGTGGGGGAGGGGGGTGGATGGTCATTTAACAGATGGGCCCACATGTAAAATTGATGGAGAAGCATTTGATGGGGTTATAAGCCAACAAATGGGAGCTTAAAAAAACCTCATTGCCCATTGAAGCCCATTAAAATTTATAGTGTTCCCAAACACTCTAAATTTTTTTGATGGACTTATTATCCCATCTAATGGGATAATAAGTCCATTTGGGGTGTTCCCAAACAGGCCCATAGTCCTGGCATGGCATCATGGAGAGTCCTGCTTTAGCCAATAAATCAGCAGCCGAGTTCGCCCATCGGCTAATCCAAGATACTTCAACATTCCAGTCCCTAGAGCATATTGTTACGGTCTTAGATAAAATTCACTTAAAACTGTGCCAGCCTTGGCTTGATCACTCCCTTGATTTTGGCTAACAGAGACGGAACTTCCCTATGACAAGGGGGGCCATAAAAAAAATTATTTAAAAATTTTTAGTGAAACTTTTTCTTTTTTAGTGTAAAATACAACTTTGGCCCCCCCAAAGTAATGAATATAACTTTGGCCCCCCAACTTCTTCTTCTTTTTTTTTTTTTATAACATTTTCCCTCTTTTTATATTTTAGGCTTATAATTCAATATTTGTTCCATATGGGGTTTTGTATGATTTATGTTAATCTTGTCATTTTTTTCTATGTTTCATTCTAATTATCTCGAAATTTTTAGCTTATCGTGAAATTTACTTTTGTGTTGTATCCTTTACTATGCTTTTACCCATTCTACACTACACTTGTAGATGAAGTTAATTAACTTGATTTCATGAATTTTTTTTTTATTCTTTTCATTTTTAATGAATTTAAAACTTTCCTTAAAAAAAAAATTCGGGGGCGCTGGCCCCGAATCCCCAATTCTCCCACCACTATTTGGCCCCCCAAACTTTTCCTCCAAGTTCCGTCACTGTTGGCTAAGTCATCCGAACTCTCACAAGTAGGTAAAGAGCACAAAGACAAAGAGAACTTTTAAAGAGAAAAATGAACCCTTAGAGAGAGAAGTTCTGGAATACAAAGAACTTATATTACTTTCGATGGTTATAAATGAGGGTGACACCTCCTATTTATAGGCATCCACCTCCTCAATGAACGGTTATGATTCAATACATCCAATGGTAAAGATTGGTTCTCCAAAACCTTCTCCCAAAATATCTAGATATTTATACTTTATCTGAGAGTTCTAGAATTCTCCATACATTTCTACATTTATGTACAAAGATCTACAACAATCATAAATTATCTAAAAATCTCTTTAAGAGCGTCTTGGGCACAAAATATCTTCCGTTCCCTTATGCGTGTGTGTGACAATACGCTCTTTATTTCAGCAATAAGATTCCGGTCCTCATGCACATCATTCAGCGGTCTGTTTATCAACTCAATGGCCTCCATTGAATCAGCCTCTAGACAGATATTCCGAAACCCCATATCCCAGGCCAGCTTGAGACCATGTAGACAGACAGCCCCATAATTCAGCTGTCAAGCTATCCCCTTCTTCTCCCTTAAATACAAAGGCTTTCAGGAAGTTGCTATGCTCATCTCGCAGAACCCCTCCACTCCCTATTCCCGGCGATAGATAGGAGCAAGCCCCATCAGTGTTTAGTTTGTGGTTTCCAGTGCTCCACCTTCTCGCTTTTTCCCACGTCCGAGCAGTGATTTTGCAGAATCTTGCTACGGGCCTCCTCCATGCTACTTAAAATGACCCTCTTTCTAATTTCTACGTTGCTCTGTGTTTAATTGTTAACCGAATTTTGCCTCGTTTATGTGCGTGCGTGTAATACACCACAAACTGACGCGCGCGGATGAGTTTGTCGGATTAATATCGAACGAGAACGACCTCTATCCTCGGGCGCGAGGGGCGGGCGAAAATCACCCAAATGACCCAAAAAAAAGCGCGAACCTAGTGGATGGCTTCTACTCTCTTCAGCACAGCAACGGGGCGTTTGATATTTCGTCCGGATTTGTAATAGCATTACGACATTGGCGTAACCGAACCATCCCTCGGTTGGATTAAACAATCCCCTCCTTTCGGACTGTGTTCTTGAGCTCTCTTCTGTTCGTCGCTATCTACGATTTATTCAGGATCTCAACATCGCGGAACTTCTTGCATTCACATTCTCTGCATCTTAAGGACGAAATATTAAAAAGTTCAATGGTAGTGGTTATCGAGAGCTCGATTTGGGAACCGAGTCCATTCTTGTTCGTCTTCCTTTTCTTCTGTTGCTGCTTGTCGATCTTCCTTTTTCCTTATGCCTCCTCATTTCTTCGTTTCCTTCGAAACTTCTTCGTTCTCTACTCTCTTGCTTCAGGTTGGTTTGTTATTCATGTTATTATAACATTGTTCGGTTCTGTGCGAACAGAAAGAAAAATAAACTATCTAGAGTTTATATTCCTTTTGTCAATGGCAGCACAAATTAGAGAAAGTAAAATAGAAGCATCGATTGACCTTAGTTGTCCTTATTTGCTGAGTTGAGATCCTGAATTTTTCCGTAGTTTTTAATGTACGTTTCTTCCGTCTTGGTAACCAAATATTGAAATTCGTTGCTATTTTCTCTTTCCGGCAATTGATTATTCTATTTAGCTTCGGATTGCTGATGTGAATGCCGATTTCATTTACCTATCTGTCTTGTTGTCAGTGTTGGAAGGTCTATGGTCAGCGTTGGGAGAGTTTGAGTTGGCTTCTAATGGAATTGGAAGTGAGCTAATGGTAAGGTCTCTTTGTTATGGATATGCATCGGCTGCCTTAGCAGGTCCTTTCCTTGGCGTGCTCGCAGATTTAATGTAAGTATCTAGTTGAAGTCGCTGATAATCGCTTAAAATATTTCTTCGTAATCCAGCGCTTAATTATACTAGTTCCTATTTCTGCATGCACATTTTGCGTTGCAGTAATGCTATATTTTGTGCTTTGTTTTGCCGTGAATGTGATTTTCTTCTTTAGCGTTTCTTAGCAATATATAATGACGTGTATTGTGTAAACAGTAAACTGGACAATTACTCGTCTTGCATGCGTTATCATTTCTAACAACAGTAATAATCATTGCCACTGTACATCTTGCTGAAGTATTTTCTGTTGCTTTTTAGTAGATATTAATTAAGATGATATTAAAGGAGGACAAACTTGCATCAGTCTTTGCATGGCCAATGATTAGGAATTAGGATCGTTATATAAACAGTAGTTGGGCCTATATATTTTGTGGTGTTTAGCTCTTGTTCTAGTGGATTGTACTTTTTGATGTCTCCACCGGTTCTGCCATGATATCATCCAACGTGTTTTGAAATTTCAAGCACGTTTCCCTATGTTAGACTTGAACCCTCCTAATTATTGTATCTTCTTGACAGTAAAAGGTAATATTCAAGACATGCACATTTTTCAATTGTTTAAAAAAAAAAAAAAAATGAAAAGGTGATGTTCTGACATGATGAATCTGTTTGAATATATTTGTAGAGGTCACAAGAAAGTTTGTCTGATCTTTTTCGTTCTACACTTCTTGGTTGGAATATGGAAGAGGATTTTGGAGAATCAAAGCATTTTTCTGACAAGCATCTGTCTATCACTTGCCCACTCAGTGTTTTTATTTACTTTTGAGACTTGGATGGTTACTCAACATGAAAAGGTAAAGAAAATATTTTCTCCTGCTATGTTGATTTTCACATAGACACTGACTTTAGTCTGGGCATTCATAACTTTGCCTCCCGGAGTGACGATTGGGCCAGGTTGATTCCATTAAATAACACTTGATCCATAATTTTTACTGTACTTGGCAAGTATTTGGTCTCCTATGACAGAATCACAGAATGTAGGGCTAATTTATATTTCTAAAGTGGAATATTAATTTGGACTCTCATGTATTTTGTTTGCAGCAAGGGCATAGGCTAGATTCACTTAATGACACATTTTGGTTGATGACTTTCTGAGTCTGCATGTTTTATTGTTGTCCAAATGTTAGCAAATTGGCTGGGTGGCTATAACGCAGAGAGAAACACAGTTTTTCCTTCCGTGACAAATATCTTCTTTTCAACAATATCCATCGCAGTTCTCTCTAGAGGATGGACAGTAGTTCCACAAAAAACATCTTTTAAGGAGTACAGTGTGTCCTTCTATGCATATATAATTGGTGGTAAGACTTTATTTTTACGTTCCTGTTTACTATTTCTTTTTGCTTCTTCTTCAAACAGCTCAACATCATTTAAAATTTTGTTGATTACCTTTTTTATAAATTTTAAAAGATACATATCCCTCTTTTAATTTCTTCTTCTTTTCTTCTTCTTCTTCTTTTCAATTTGATCTTCCCGTTTACCTGATTATCTTTGCTTTGACCAACACCAAGTCCTTGAATCATTTTCTGCTTCAACTAAAGCTTTTTTCTATATTAATAACCCCGAAATACTTCTTTCTTGTTGCAAAAGAACCTGCAATAGACGGAAATCAACTGCAAAATATTAGAAGAGGCATAAATTTGTAGGGGAACAGGGACAGAACCAAGGAGGGGCAAAAATTTATGTTTAATGCGTATTGTAGTAATTATTTTTAATGTGAGTCTAAATATTGATTAAATTACTATATTAATAAAATTGATTAAAATTAAAAAATATTATAGATGCATAAGTATTGAAAAATAAAGAAATATAATAATATCAAAATAAATTACTTGAACGTATAGAAATTACGTATTAGAAGTGATAAAGTGTGTATTTATTATTAGAAACATACTCTTTGATTCTTTATTGAAAAAAATCCATCTATAATCCTCTCTATAGTGAAATTCTTTAAATATTTTTTAATTTAATTAGTCAAAGTATTTGTAAAAATTGATCTTCCATTTTATTAAAAATAATTCTATTGTTTTTGAAAACGTATTTAAGTTTTTAAAATTTTAAAAACTTTTAAGGGAGCACATTTAACAATTTTAGACGGACGTCATATATTTAATGTATAATATATTTTTGGGGCTTTTTTTTATGGGGTTGGTCTGTCCTTAGGTGATTAGGTCCAAATGGTTTGAACTTTAAGTTGGAACTCTTGGATTTGATGTCTAGATTCTCCTATAGCATGAAGATATATGTTGCCATTCCTGATTGCTTATAGCAAACTGCAATTCATTATTTATTAAAGGGTCAATATAATCTTTGATCTCTCAAGTTTGTCTTCATTTTGGCTTTGGTGCCCCAAGTTTCAAACAAGAGGTTTTGATCCCTCAAAGGGTAAAATGGTCCAGATTTTTATTTAATGATAAGGACCAATGTTTTAAACAAAATGAAATTTGAGGGGCCAAAACCTCTTGTTTGGAATTTGAGGGACCAAAACCAAAATGAGGGTAAACTTGAGGGACCAAAGATTATATTAACCCTTTATTAAAAAAATAGTAAGTTTCCGAGACTCATAATATTTTCAACTGAACTTGGCCATATCGTTAGTTGATGTAGCAAACTTTGCATGCTAACAATAGTCCATGTCTTTGCGAGAAAAGTTTATGGAATGATTTTGTATGTTATTGATCGTTTTTTGATATATTAACACACCTGTGCTCATATCCAAATAATTGTGTTTATAGTTTATGCTAACATTTTACTGAAGATTCTCATGTATGCATGCGGAATGATTAAAGAACTTGCTGGATTCTACTAATGAAATTTTCTTGTTAATTCTTTTTTTCCCATGTAATGTGATAGTTTACGGAAAGCAATTTGCTGATGACTATTCTATAATTAACAGATAAAAGGATATTGTTGTTGGCCTGGGCACAATCTTGCCTTCACTTTTCTGTTGGAATTTTTTGGATCCTCTGGGCACCTACAGTGGTGGTAGGATATTGTAACCTTGAAGAACTATTTAAATACCGAGATGATAATGTATGAAGAACATATTTGACACACTGAAACTGTATTTTCTTGCATAGAATTTCTTGGCTTGCTTTCCATTCTTCTTTGGGCTTCCTTCCATTAATTGGATATTAACATGGAATTAAATAAGGAAAATACAATGAGGACTTTTCTTGGCCATCATCGTGAAAAACAATTGTGGTTGAAATCCTATAATACTTCTGTATAGATTTTTAATGCATGTTTTTTAGGCTGATGGACGTGAAGTACATCTAGGATCAATATATCCATGCCTTCTTGGTTCAAGGATGCTAGGAAGCACTTCATTTCCTTGGCTGACAAGCGGACCATCGTTGCTTAGAACTGAAGACTGCCTAGTATATGCATACATCATACTTGTCATTGTCTTGTCTATTGTTGCCTATGATTACCAGGTGCGATGATTGGATAATGCTTTTTCTCAGGTTATGAAGCTGGAAGTTTAACTTCTACTCTGACAGTCTATCGTATGTAGGAAATTGGGGTTTTGGTGACATTGTTTTGCATATTCCACGCTGGAGTTGGGCTCATTTCGCTATTACTAGCCAGATTGAGGACCATGTAAAATCGTGGATTAACAAAAAGTTTTCACTTCTTCACTTGTTCAATTGCTGACCAAATTTTGTGGTGCTCTGCTTATTTACTGTGTTTGCAGGTACGTGCCTAATGAGTTGCGTGGGGGGATGATGACCCTTTCTCACGCCCCTGCAAATGCAGCACTTCTGCTTTCTCTGGTGCAGGTTCCTATTTGATAATAAAGTCTAGAAATTGCGGAGAACACAATATTGACTAACAATTTGTAAATGAGGCAATATAAAATGTATGAGGAGGATGAATCAACTTGAAACTTGAAATTATAACATGATTTGTTTTTCTAGATAATTTCACCATGGATTGTCAGATTATTAAGCTTGAACGAGATTATTTAAAAGGTGTTGAATTCTTTATCACTCAACTTAATTACTATTGGTAGTCTAGGTTGCATTTCTACTTTGAATGCATTCATACCGTCCCCTCGGATTTGATTAGGCGCTCATATGAAGGACTATAAATACACAAATACTTTGGTCATTGAGAAGAATTGAATTTATGAAATTTTAATATTTTGGGCATACGGTACTTCTAAATGTTTCTTTTTTTGGTGATATGTGCTTAAAAATGTTTTAGCTATATAACAATGTAATGCTTAAAGCATTTATCTTTAGAATCTTGCAGAAAAACCGCATTCTAACTGTATACGCCAATGTTTCTGTTGGTTCTTCTGTGTGTATATTGTTGTGCGTTTTTGTGAGGTAGTTATTGTCCTTTTACGGTTATAGGGTGGCATTCAACGAAATGTTGGGAACGCATCATTAATGGCCATTGGTGTGTTCGGGTTATTCACTGCTGCTGGTTGCATGCATGCCTTGAAGCAATGGGGGAAGCAACTATATCAAAACTGGTATAAACAGTAGATGCATGCCGGCTGGTTTTTGGGGTAGGTGTTTGTAACCCTTGATCGGGGAAGTGAGGAGGCGACAAGATGAAGCAACTGGATGACACCCATGCAGGCGGGAGGGAAAAAGTTTCTGAAAACCAATGAAGCTTAACTTTTAGTGGGTGCAGGACTATAGGCAGGCATTGTGGTAAGTTTATGTAAGGGCCTACTAGTAACTGATTGACATTTCAAATTCAATTTCTGTTTCTTCTCTTAGGTCTTTTGTGCATGAGACCGTGATCACTTGAGCATGTCAGCCATCATAAGGTATGCGGGACCAAAGGTTTCATCGTTGTGCTTGTATAGTAGTCTGTTGTAGCTTGTTCCCTTTTGCTGTATGTTGCTATTTGGATTTGTGCTTACGGAGATCTTGGCTAACCTAATAAAGCAATTGAAGCTGCTTTCATAGTCTGTATTTAGTACTCAGGCGAGCACCTAAAGATCATAAGTTGAAAAGTTTTACAATTTTATTTTCTTTTTCAGATTTGGCTAGAACAATTAAATTTAAAATGTTGTTGAGCAAAAAAAAAAAAAAAAAAAAAAAACTGAAGCAGCCATGAGTTTCCTGATTATTTGAAGCCACAATTTAGTTCAGGGTTCTACTAGAACTTCTGCCACCAAAATTTTAGCCAAGTGAATTTTATGTTGCTCAAGCTTGATGAACATAATTTCTTTAAAATCGAGTTACGGGTTGGTTTGAAAACTTGGCAGTAGTTTTCCCATCCTGGTCTACATATGGTGACAAATAATACAATATGTAAACATTAGTTAGAGTTGAGGTTGTTATTGTCTCCTGTTTGATGTATAGCCTCTTCTTGATTTTATTACTTTCTCCTCCAGGACTTAATTAGGAGTCGATGTTGATTTTGAATATAAGACCTATTTTGTATATTTATCATTTTTTCTAAATTAATTGATGAAATCAAAAAAGATTATTAGAGTGTTTTAGAAAATTATGTCATATAAACAAGTTTAACTAACTTTTTTAATTTAAATAAATAAGTTAATTAGGTTTTACATTAAGCATAAGAGGAGTAACATTATAGATTGCATTATTGAGCTCTTTAAACCTGTTTTATAGTGTACTCCTTTCGTGTAACGCAAATTTTTCATCTTACCCCTAATTGTTTGTCTCTAATTATTTTTCACACATTTTCTCCTTTATTTTCTCACTCATTCTCTCCCTATCACCCCCTTTATAGGTATATTTGAAAATAGGGTTAAGGTATAAAAATATATGTAGTTTTCCCAAAAATGTACCCAACACCAAGTACTTTTTTTTAGGTGTAAAAGTGATTATGTGGCTATAAAAGTAAAACAAAAATACCTATTGACCGTTAGTTTGAATTTTTTTGTATTTTAAGGTTGACATGGAAGATGACTTAGTTAAATTTTATCTCAGCTCGCAGTAAAGATCTAGAGAAAATCACAAAAAATGACATAGATATTTTAGAAATTACAATTCAGCCCTTCTTTCTCCAATGCCTTCTCTCTCAATCTCAATTTTACTTATTAGGCCGCCCATCTCTGCTTCCTCACTGCTATTGTCACCTTTCTGTAATTTTCAAAACTTTCTGGGCCATTTTCTATAATTTCTTCAGTTCGCCACTACCAATTGGGATGAAATTTAGTTGAATCATCATCCATGTCAGTTTTAAAATTCAAAAAAGTTAAATTAACGGTTAATGGATATTTTTACTCTACTTTTGTAATCACAGTCACTTTTACCAAAAAAAAAAAAAAAACAACAACACTTGAAGTTAGGTATATTTTTTGAAAAATCACATGTGTATTTTTACATCTTAACTCTTAAAAATACATATATTTCTTACACGATCTTTAACCAATTTTTTGATCTACATATTTTGGTTATTTGTAATTTATAAAAAGAACAGTGAGTATATGGATGTTTCAAGCGTGTGCATATTTGCATTATTCCTGATTTCCTCAGCAGCATCTGATGTTCACGTTTTCCCCATGATTTCACCAGACGCAAAAGACTCGTGTGCTACCAAACAGCCGTCAAAGGTTGTTTACTTTCTCCAATTCTTAATATAAAACATATTTATCTAATTTGATTAGAGTAAAGAAGTTAGGTAATATGATATGTATTTACTAAAAGCATTGTAATGATTTTTCTTAATTCCATAATTTCATCTCTATAATTATTGTTAGAAGAATATCAATAAGGGAAAATTAAAAAAAAAAAAATTTAACGATTATAAAAACTATGTCTTATATTTAGGATCAAGATTAACTCCCAACATATGTTTTTTAAGGACAAAGGGAGTATAAGTATTACCCTACATGAGTGCCAGAAATGAACCTGAGTCAAAGCTCCAGAGAAATGAAAACTAGGATCAACTAAAAATTTTGCATCGCAATCTCAAGTACAATAAATCTAATCGTATTGTTCATGATCCCTAATCCACTTTGTTGCTACCCACTTCTCCCCTTTTATCACAGGGCAGCTCCCATGTAGTGATGTCTGTTCCAGCATTCAAAGAAAGTTGATCAATAAAAAGTCCGAATTCAGAATTTGCAAAAACGACGACCCAGTAAATAGAATAACTTATACTACCTCCATCATTGACAGAGAAATATAAAGTGGATCTTATAGGGTGGATTAATGAAGCTAAATAAGTTATATAATCATTTTATGTTATTTATCCTTAGATTATATATTAGTTTATTAGTTAAACTAATTAGTTTGGAGAAAAAAATAAAAATAAAAATACTCTAAAGTAATTTAATTAGCTTCCTTAATCTCTCTAAAAAAGTCAATTATGTCTTATAATTAGGACCAGAGAGAGTATATAAGTCAAGCTAATTAGTTTGGAGGAAAAAAAAAAATTCTAAATTAATTTAATTAACTTCCTTAATTTCTCCAAAAAAGCCAATTTGATCTTACAATTAAGACCAGAGTATCAAGAATTGAAAGGTATATTTTTAGCTAGATTTTACAAACAGTAGGAAAATCGATGACAAGTCTGTTTAAGAATTTTATTGACTAAAAGAAAGTCTGTTTAAGAATTTTATTGACTACATGTAAAAGAACATGATATGAATTTTATTTTTATATATAAAGTATTGATATTCTGCAGAATTTCATGCACAAAAAAATACATGTACCCTAATTCAAATCTTTCTTACCAATAAAATTTTTTAAATAAGGATTTTTCACCAAATTTTTCCTACTAAAAATTAACAAATGTTAAATCTTAAGTAAATACTAACTTGATAATTTTTACCATAAAGTTTAGAATATATTATATGAAGTTATATAAACAATTACGAATAAATAACGATAACCATGAAAACATAAATTAAAAACAATATTTTGTAATCTTTCGATTATAAATTTAGGACCTATATGCTGGCCAAAAAAAAAAAAAAAACGATAAGAATTATATAACTATTTGATTAAATTAAGAAATTTAGTATAGGTAATTATAATAAATATGATTATAGCCTTATTTAGGATGCGTTGCTAACAAACTAGTTTTTGGCTTCAGCCTCATCCATATTTTAGAAGTTAATACCTCGTGCAAATTATTTATAAGTTAAAGAGTATATTTC
Source organism: Acacia acuminata (assembly GCA_019022655.1). NCBI lineage: Eukaryota > Viridiplantae > Streptophyta > Magnoliopsida > Fabales > Fabaceae > Acacia > Acacia acuminata. Next base: position 8,883,750 of record JAFJYI010000002.1, read on the forward strand.
AATCCATAATTTATCATCTTATACTTCCCGTGTATTAAAAATCATTTTAATAAAAAATGTTTTATTTTTTACATCATACTAAAAATATAAATTCATTATTTCATTGCCATCCCATCTTCACACCCACCTCTTTTTTTTTTTTTTTACAACTATCACCCATTTTTATGATATACTTATTCCCCTACCGAAAACGGGGGGGAAGTAAAAGACTATCCCGCGAGGATCCATATTTTGAAACCAAAATAACCAGAGTTAAAAATATTATCATTGGCATGGCGTGATCATTTTTCCTTCATAATTAGCATTCCTGGAACTTTTCAAACTCAGCTGCTAGCCTCCTGGTTTGCTATTTGCTAACACCGGCTTTAGGGAAATATCTTAATCAGTCTCCCCGGAAAGGTTTTTCTTTTCTTTTCTGTTGTAGGCATGTGCATATTTTATATTATGTTTCTTTATCAACTTATTGCCATATCTTTTCTTACAACACCATGTGAATGATATTTTCAATTGGAAAACCTTTCTAGGGCATGATATGAAAAACATCATAGAGAGATTCTATCGAATATCGAAAGTGGTAAATAACTAAATATACTAACCGGGTCAATTGTACCGTTATGGAACAGTGAATAGAATAGGAGCCCATCTCCTTGGCGAGGTCTTACTCGTAAACCTACACATTCCTCGTAATTGTAGCTGCCATCCATATTCTGGCCATCCTGCAGATTAGCTCATTCGTTTACTACCCAAGTATCCCCGTAAAATTGGAAAAAGTGGGACTCAATATGCCCTGGCAAATTGGATTTTACCTCAAATGGAAACATGGTCTCCCCACCTTCCTCAACATCGGTTAAATAAAGCAAAAAAGAAGCCAGCTGCATGGTTAACCAAAACTAATTAAAAAATGAACTGGTAGTATAATAGTAGCACCTAGTAACTTGAAAAAAACAAACAAAGAAATAACTTCAAGAGATTAATTATAATAATTTTTTTCCTTAAACAAAAATCACATTAGGAGGAACTTAGGTATAGAAAGAAAAATATCCAAAACAAAATTAATATTTACAACTTATTTTTCAGCAAAATTTTTTACAACTAAACTGTCATTAAATTGATTTTTTTTACACCTAAGTGCCACCCCTCCAAGAAAGTATTTAGATTGTGGGTACACACATTTTTTAGCCAGATTCTAGTTACACACTTTGGGATACTTGATTTTGCAAACTTTCCTTTGATACTTCTCATGAGTGCACACACTTGACAGAGTCATATTTGGTCTAATCGAGCTTAAAGAACAGTAGCCATAATGCAGATAACAGATGTCCAATTAATCTGTACGATGAACTATCCAGGTCTAAGTTCAGGAGGTAGGAAAGTTAAGGCACTTGTGATTGGGACCTGGGCAGAATAAATCAATTATATAAAAGGTCCTCAGACCCGGTTGAGTCATCATATGACCGGTTCAATCAAGGGACCGGGGGCTTGATAGAATTAGCAAGTGAGAAAAAGTGTCACCAGTGGTTTTCAAAGACTATCAGTTGGTAGAAGCTAATGAGTCCTCTTTTTGGTGCGTGAACATGACCACTATCCGCACCCCAACTAAATCACAAATAACATTAATGAATGAGAGTGTACTAATTTTAGTTCAAACGTACCCTTTGGCTCTTTTGAGGGCCATATTCGGAAGGATTGAAAGCGTCATAATGAGAATTATACTTCTGTCCAATCTCATAGCGCAAAATATTGAATGCCTGAAACATGGTGATTCTTCAGACAATTTTAAAAATCACCCTGAAAATAAAAACTCTGCAAATTCAACAAAACCAGAAAGCTCCGAATTGCAGATAATATAATGCCCGGGAAGGCTAGCCCAATCAACGTAAAGCAATAGTTGAAGTGTAAAAACACAAGTCTTGGTATGACTTCCGTTTTGCCCCTTTTTGAATTTTTAGTTTTCAACCAGCAATAGACGTGCCTTAATTAGAATCCTCCATCATTTCCCATTTTGTATAAAGTTTATCTTGAATGATCCTATTAGCCCACTACCCTTACCAGTAACTATAAGTACCGATACCAACAGAAAAGGCACAAATCTTTGAATGCACATTACATGCGTAATTATGTGCTTCTTAGGTGCTCATACCTCTAATTAGAGGTGTGAGCATATATATTTATATATTTTTTTTTTTTATATATTGTATTTATGTAGATTTAAATTATATAATGCTTTTCGAGATTTTTTTTTTGTACTCAAGTATCTCAAATTAATTAATTTTCATAATACCGGGTGTTAGACAAATGCAGAACTGGAAATTAATTAATTTGACATACTGGGTGGAAAAAAAATCTCAGAAAACAGTATATAATTTAAATCTAAATAAATACAATATATAAAAAAAAAAAAAAATATGCTCATACTTCTAATTAGATGTATGAGCACCTAAGAAATACATAATTATGTGCATGGAATGAGAACCCCAAATCTTTCCAGTCATAGGAGAAGATATTGTTGCAGAAATGGCAAATTTATATTTAAATAAAAAAAACAAAACAAAAAAACATATAGTATCACTGGAAAACGAAGATAGTATAATCAGAAACAGTAATTGACTCAGGTCAGATCAAACATCTAATCTTGTATTCACTCTGCCTATTGGCAGTGGGGTTGCTCAATTCTGTAACTTCTGCAAGAGAAAAAATAGAAAGGAGCTAAACTTTGAAAACGACTTCTGTAGAGTGTAGACTACCCGGATGATGTTTAAAAATGACTTTATAATCTCTGGAACTTCAGCAAAAGCACAAACAATTGAAAGTTAGAATGCATGATTTTGGAGAAGACCCCATTATTCTGACCTCATGTGAACATCATATTACTCCCTTAACAGCCTTAACTCTGCTCCAATTCCCCCACTAATGCAGCATATAACTCATAAGTTCATAACAGTTCTACCAACAAAGCATTGATCGTGATTTAACACAAGTTCACCGTCTAACAATTTTCTGTGCGGATTTATCATACAGTTCAAGACCAAAAAAAGGAAAAACATATAGAAAGTAATGATTAGCACGTTTCTGACTTCATTTGGAATGGGTGCAATCAGAGGGAAATTAGCAGTGGAAGTTAGTTTACCTTGTTCCATGAAAAGAAAAGGAATAAGAAGGAAAATGAGAAAAATGGTTCATCTAAACTTCATAATGGTCATTCCCCCTATAACGGTGAAGTTAGAATAAATGGTGATTTTGAATTTTTCTCTACAATTTCATTTCCTCATTTCTTTGACATCCAAACAAGAGAGAATAAATTTATTTTCTACTCCCACATTTCGATTCCTCTCATTTCCTTTCTTCTCATATTCTTTCCCTCCACGTTGTGCTCCAAATGGAAGGCTCAGAAGCCACAAACAAGGAGGAAAACAAAACCTAGGAACGGGTCTTGCAGAAGATCCAGAACAAAAACAAGAGGTACATGCCGGTTTGAAATAGGCAAAACCCGGACAGCCCTTCCATCAACCCCTGCCCAGAAGACCTTCTCTCCTCTTCCCCAATATAACCACATTTACATTTCAAAGCAATGGACATGACTGATGACACCAGTTGCTAGAAAGAAGGAATCATATAACAGCAGTTATCACATATACAAAGTCAAACAATGAAATAAAACACAAGCAAAATATTTACTTGATTCCCTTTTTGGCAGGTAGATTTTAGTAGGATATTACCTCTCCGTTAATCCTGGGAGTCATAGTAGCTCTGGCAATTTTTTCCTCTATGACATCTAAAGTCCCAGATTTGTCATCAGAAGCGCTAAGAAAAACACCTGAGCTGTTCACAGAAGAAAAATAGAGATTATAAGCTTCTGATATGATTAATTGGACTGCACGACATAAAATGCATCGAGAATATTAAGAGGCAATAAAAATATCACAACCTACGAACCTATCACAAATTCTTCCACCGGGAAGATTTTTTGCATAAGATTGCAATTGCACCAGAAATAAGCATATAAAATATCAATATGATACCAAAACTTCCAGAATTAAAACTCCCAATAAGTTGTGGGCCTCCCTTTTATACTTCATTTCTTCACACGAGCGCATATAAAACATATATGATTTGAAATTTTTCCAGGGTTGAGTCTTAGAGTTCAAAACATCATAGTGTAACATCATGATCTTGAGCACTGTGACTCAGTTTAAAAGGCACTGAACTTATAAAACTTGTCATCCAAAAACTACATAAGGCCTAAAATTCCATTCATTTCAAAACTTCCATACTGCTCATTATAAGGTCTAGTCTTCCTGATAAGAGATCAAAACTCAGGTAGTTCATAACAAGATGCAGTCGTATCTTGGTCAAAGACCCCATAATTTAGGTTAGAACCCAAATGTAGAAGAGTAAATATCAGGAAAATCAATCTGAGCACCTTCGATTTTGAGATGGTGAAATATATGAAACATTTAACTATAATCCCTATCAGAATCATCATGAATTTTGGAATTAGTTGAGAATCTCTAGAATCCTTCAACGTTGCTAGCCTACAGTTTATTGCCCTTTCTTTCCAGTTTATGGTAAAGTTGTATGGTACTATTCTGCATCTACACACACGGTACCTTGTTCTAATGCCTTTTGTATTCACCTCTGTTTCTCCCTTGCGTAATGCCAGGGTTGATGGTTTGAGGCCTGCCTTTGCAATATCAATTATGCTTTCACATTGTTCTGCACTTGCAAATTTTGGAAAATACAGAGCACGCGGTTTCCAGCTCAAAACCTAAGGAACACAAGCACGAGATACTTTATTTTATAATCAATACACGCGAACTACTGCTACATCAAGAAAAATCGAATATGTATGTTTGTGTTTGTGTGTTTGGACTCGTCATTAATTACTCAAGTTTTTGAAGTCAATTATCCATCAGAAATAGTTTGAGAGATCTGCTCTCACACATTAACATCTATGAAACCAAATACTAGTTTGAATTAACCGAATTCGGGATCATCTGAAGTTCTGGGCACATTAAAACAAGTACTTTTGCCGGTAAGAAATCCTAAAATGTTGCATCGACTCAGCAGATGAAATTCATATGTTAACTAATCCAGCATTGAAACGTTTCCGCTAAAAAGATTGAGAACGCTGGATGAACAAAATTGCGCACCTGGAAAGGAATCGAGGTAATAGAATCATCACCGGACTCTCCAGCAGGCAACAAATAATTATCAGCCTCCGCTGTCGTCGATTCAAGCAACCTCGGTCTCGGCCTCACGCCATACAAATCTTCCTGCCAATACTCATGGACCGGTATCTCAGGTATTTTCCAAATGAGAGAGAGAATGAGAGAAAGGCATAAGAAAAATATGATTATGATTTAGAAGAAAGACCTTAGAATGAGAGAAGAGACTAGAGCCGAAGAATCCAGCGAGGAAGAAGAAGATGCATATGAGGAAAACAGAAGGCAAGGCGAACTTCTTCGTCCTCCAGCTCCAGTTTCCTTTTACCGTTTTCGCCTTCATTAGGATTCTGAAGAGTTCTCCTCCACCGAAATTCAAATGCAGAAGAAGTTCTGTTTGCTCCTTTTCTCCAACGAAGATCCAGATGGTTAATGGTATGTTGATCGGCTGAGTTAAATGAATTCCACTCTCCTCAAGACTTCATATCCTTCATTGGGGTGACGCATTAAGACACCGATGACTACTGACGCACTGACTTTGAATATTTTGTTGTCAAATTTTGTTTGGCCAATAACGGATTCCCGTGAGACGAGACGAGCCTCGCTGGGGCTTTTACTCGTTGGATTTGGACAACTGGACCCCAGTGAGACGCTCTTTCTCGAATCACATTTCTCCGTCCTTTTTAAATGAGATTCTTCTATTACCGACTTTTACGTATATGAGGATTTATTACCTTCTTTTCACTACTGGAATTTTTGCGAGCTTTTAAGATCAGAATCTCGGTCTTATAAGACAGAATTAATTTTTTAAAGAGATTAAATAAATAAATTAAATAATTTTAGAGTATTTTTATTTTTATTTTTATTTTTCTCTAAACTAATTAATTTGACTAATAAATTGATATATAATTTAATGATACACAACTAAATAAATTATTTAGATTCCTTAATTTTGAAAAAAAAAAAATCAACTATATCTTATATTTAAAACCAAAAGGAATACTATAATTATATAAATTTACAAAGGAAATTAAAATAAAGGATTTATAGAAAACAATGTTTATTATAAAGGAAAGAAAATTCGTAATTACTTAAAAGGATCAAACATTAAAATATAAATTTAAAATAATTAAATTGCCCCTTGTCAATCTTCTTATATTATATAACTAGAATTAAAACTAAAACCACATCATGACATAATTATATCTTTTCAATTGAAAAAATATATGAAATATATGATCGTATCATTTTTTTAAAATTTTCAATATATTATTTAATTAATAACAGTTGAATTTATATTTTTCTAATTTTTATTTTTTATCAATTAATATCATCAAGTTATCCGATTTATATATCAATATCATTTAACTCTTTTCTCAAGTAGAAAAAAAATAAGCTTCTTCATAAAAATAAACATTAAATCCATTCCATGTTTCAATTTTCAGAATATAATAGATTTTTAGATTTTTTTATTAATATTAAATGAATTTTTTTATCCACATAAATTTCTTCAAAAACAAAATAAATCATATAAAATTTCTTCGTTTAACATATACGATAAATCATAAAAGACCTTGAGTTTTTTAAAATTAAAATTATATTTTTAATTAAATTTTTTGTTGATTTTAAGAAAATTATGATTTTTACATAATTGAAGAATGTGTAATTTTTTTTTACCATAGATATATGTGCAAGTTGTGAAAAATAAAAACTGAGAAAACTGTTGTTTAATTTAGTGAAACTTAGAATTTGTATTAGTTTTAAAAAAAGGAAAAAGACATAAAAATCCCATCCAAGTTGAATTTCAAAAATTTAAAAAGGGTTGATTTGAAATTTTAAAATGTTGCAAAATTTAAGAAATTACCTAAATATCTTTAGTTTTTTTAAAAATAAAAATCCTCAAACCCCTTGCAAACCGCTGGAGCTCTAGGTGAAAGTTATTAAAAAATATTCAACAAATACCTCATTTACAATTTTAGTATTACTATTAACAACTCAAGTATCTATATTAATAACTTTTGTTTGAGAAATTCAAAAAAAGATGTTAGCGGCTGGAGCTCTAGTAAAGATTATTAACAATTTAAGTATCTATATTAACAACTTTATTATGGTTATTAATAACTTGAGTATTTAGATTAACAAATTTAGCTAGAGAAGTTCAAAAAACATTATTAGCATGTGAAAGTTATTAAAAAATATTCAAAAAATACGGCCTCTACAATTTTAATATTATTGTTTGCAATTCAAATATGTTTATTAATAACTTTAGCCGAGAAAAAGAAAAAAAAAAAAAAAAAACAAAAACGCCAAGTGGTAGCTGCCTGTAGACTGTAGTTGGAGTATATGGATGTATAAACTCGGTTGTCAAATAGGCGGACCGTGAGTTAATATTTTATCCCATTTTACAAGTCACTCTTAATATTATTATTTTTACAAAAATTAATAAAAAATTTAAAATTTACTGTTCCTGTTCTAAATTTAAATTTTCAATTTTATTCATATTTATTTAATTTATAGTATAATACATAAGAGTAAAGTTAATACAATAATAAATGAATGATAAAATTATATATACATGTAAAAAATGTAATCATATGACTTATAAATAGCACCATTTTTCATTATAAGAGAATTAGTAATATATGAATCTTCTCATGATTAGCTAGCGACATCTACATCCATATCAATTTTTTTGGGGCCAAAAGATCCGTCTCTTTTAGGCATAAATATATCATAGACATACACCTCTCGGGCATGGGTTTAGTAGTTAGGAATTTGGAAACTTTCACAAATAGAGAAGGTTTGAATCTTGATACTGTCATATATGTTAAGAAACAGAGATAACCTATATTGAGGTCCAGACAAATGTATTCTCAACCCTGAATCGCGGACCAATATCATAGACATACAACCTCATCCGCTTTTTCGGTCGTGGTATTTATTTCTCACTTTTACAGAAATATAGTCAACTGTATAAAATTGAAAGGAAAAAAAAAAAAAAAAAAAAAAACACCAAATATGCTCCTTCATATCAGATGGCTTTCCTTTGGGCGCTCTTATAGGTTGGGGGAATCTGTCATTGCGACAGCCTTGTTTGTGTTTGAGGACTCTGACCCATAAGGGATGTACCTTTTAGTAACAAGTTATGAACAAAGCTTCAAAACAAAAGCTTTATTCAAATGTTCATGATTGTACGAACTCCTTTTTCCATGGCTTTGTTACCTTGTTCCCTGCGCCTACGTTAACCTTTCCCATTTTCTTCACAGGATGATTCCCCCCTAAACCTCTGCACTCTTCTCAATTTCTTTTATCATAGTTTTCAAGAGAATCACAATTAATATGCGTCGTCTATGAAGGAATAGTAGACAAAATGGACTTTATTAGGACCATTTCTAACCGTCACAGAGAGCAAACTACATAATAATTAAAGAGATTCACTTTCTTGTCTTCAGCATTATGTGATCAAAAGGCGCCTTACATATACCCTCCTTTGCGAAAAAGTTGAATAAGAACATTAATGAGCTGATTTATATATTTTTCGATTTCAAATTACATTTTTTTGATAGTTTAGAAATCCGCAAGGTAGGGTGCATGCTTGTTTTTTTTTTTTTTTTTTTTTTTTTTTTTTTTTTTTTTAATAGAAAAAAATACTAAAATAAGGAAAAATTATTTCTCCATTCAGGAAATAAGTTATCTTCAATGACCCCTAAAACTATGTTATTTTGTATTAATGAATGATGTGTTTATAATTTTAGGTGAATTAATGAAGAGTGCAAAATTACAGAAACACTCTTCATTAATCCAAAACGACGTAATTTTGGAGATCATTAGAGATAACTTATGTCCAATAATTAGAAAAATCCTTTAACCTTAAAATAATAATGGTAGTATTCATTTATTAACACCGTGGAATTGCTCTTCTCAGATTTGTTGCTGCTCGTTACAATCGCGTGCAAGTAACTCAAACGATGTTAGATTTTGCGTGCAAGGCAACAGTCGCCACGTTGCTTCAACGAACAGACCCCTTTCCTCCACGGCCCAAAAGAAAAAACCAAGGACCTTCCCTCTCCGTCAAATCACAAAAAAGAAAAAAGAAATAAGCCCCAAAGACATTTTATAGATCGGATAATATGAGTGCAAAGCCCATCAGATGAACGGCAAATAAGAATCCCACGTGCATGGCCTCTCCACACAACGAATCTGAAGCTCCCTGAAAATCAGAAAGGTACAATTTTTTTTTTTTTTCGTTGTGGTGGTTGTTCTCCTCCACGTAAATAATATGTGGTCCCCAAATGAACTCTCTAAAACCATCGCTAGGACATTGTCTTCCTCCGCCTCAACAAGAATTGGTACCACAACGCAACTCTGCAAAACTTACAAAAGCTCAGGTTCAATAAAAGTAAATGCTCAGACTAAATGTTTACTGCTCTTCCATACCAAGTGCGAGGCAAGTGAGACCAAGAAGCAGCTATGGCTCCTTGACCATCCATAATCATAGAGCTTCGAGATTGACTCGATTGATATCGATAAGGGCCATTAAAGATGAGATGGATGGAGGAACAAGCAGGTCTCCAGGACGTAGCTGGGATCCAGGGTTGGAAATTGAGGTCCCTTTCGAGCAGAGGCCGGTAAGTATATATCATTTTATAAATGTGCGTTAAAGCTGAAAGTTTCAATCCCCTGAACTTTTCGCTGTTGATAAAAAGAGAAAATGGGTATGCTAAACACTGCCTGTGTAACAGGTAAATGAGTATGCATCTCTGAAGAACAGTGTGCTGTATTCATGGGGCGAACTGGGACAGGGTTCCCTGTTCGGTCGTTTAGGAGGGCTCTGGTTAATTGTGTTTACAGTTCTTGGAGCGCCAATCGCTGCTGCGAGTTTTAATCCTTCTAAAGTAAGGAAGAAGGCCTTATTATATGGACCAGAATTAGATTTAAAAAAAATAGATTTCGATGCACGCAATTACACGCATATAAATGTGCATTCCTTCAGCCGGTAGTTGTGTTTTACAACCGTGCAGGACCCAGTAAAATTTCTACTAGCTGCTGGAACAGGAACACTGTTCGTGGTATCATTGATTGTCTTAAGGATTTATCTGGTATGTTCTAATTAATCCTCTCAATACTCGTACTTCTAACCATGGGCACGGCCAATAAATAAATCATTAAATATAGACATAGCTGATATATATCTGTCTATATATATATATATAAAAGGTGGATTTAGCTGAACTATAACGCTTTATTATCTTTACCAATGTCCTGATCATTGAAGTGATATGGCAGGGGTGGAGTTATGTTGGTGACCGACTTCTCTCAGCAGTCATTCCTTATGAAGAAAGTGGATGGTATGATGGACAGATGTGGGTGAAGCCGCCTGAGGTATGGTATTTCCTGGCACTTGCGTATAAACCAACTTCGCTGACAAGGGCATAACTAAATCCATTCAGGAAAAACAGAAGGCCAAACTTATAACGTGTTCACTAAACTGTTATTGTTTTTAACATAAAAGTATAAAACTCAACATACACTTGGTCATATTTAGTTATGTTTATTGATTGATCGCCAGTTGGCATGGGAATCTATTTTGTCCATACAATTTATAAACCTATATACTGTTTATGTCCTCAATATTATTTTTTAAAATACTCTAAGACATCTAGTTAGCATGAGAATATATTTTGTCTATACAGTTTATAAACCTATATGTTCTTTTGATCCTTAATATAAGACATATTCATAAACCTATATGCTTTTCTGGTCCTTAATATAAAACATATCTACTTAATTGGATTAAATTAAGGAAGTTCATCAAGTCAGTTAATATAGTTTGTATTTTTAAAAACACCCTCGACATTTTGCTTAATTCTATCATTCTCTTTTTTCCTTAATTATTGTTAAGAGAGCATCGATAACAACAAATTAGGAAAAGATTGAACTATATCTTATGTTTATGACCAAGAGCAACACCCAAATATTGTCCTATAGTTAGGACGGGAGGAGTATTTTTCACTGGCCAAACAATATCAAGTTACTTGACACCAACAGGAAGCAGCACCACGTCCGTCATTTCTCTCATTTCTTGCTTAGTACACTGAAGAGTTGTCTAAACCTTCTCTGCAGATCCTGGCTCGTGATAGACTGTTGGGTTCTTACAAGGTACCGATCTATTAAATTTCTTCATGGCATTTAGCTATTACGCACAAAGACTTGGGGTGTGTGCCTTGAAAGCTGTATGCTATACTAGATATTTTATAGCTCAGGCAAACAAAAACATCCGAAATTTTACAGCGTGTTTCAAAAATACATTTTAACTCGCATCCGCGTCCACAAATATTATCAACCCTGTGCATGCAGGGCGATAGGGAAATGCATTTTTGAGGCGGATGCGGGGAAACTCTTTTGAGAATAAATCGTTAACAGAGCATTGAAGATTTCTATATCTACTAGGGACTTGATATTCCATGTGTACAGGTTAAACCAGTCATTAAACTGCTGAAGCAAACTTTACTAGGGATAGGAGCATTACTTGTTACTGGAGTCACGTTGTTTATCTTTGCTACACCAGTGGAAAACTTGATAAAAACCTCCTTTGCCACAAAGGAAGATACATCAAGTGCTCAAGCTCCAAAAGTTGGTACAAAGTTCAACTTAAGGTAAAGAAAGACAAATGAAGATCCTGTAGTATAATCCGGCTTATTTTTACTGTGCCTGTGAGTCTGTGACAATTGTCTGATAAATGTTGTAGAAAAGAGGAGTTGCTGAAACTGCCAGTGGAGGTGAGAGCTGATGATGATCTCGCAGCTGCTGCTGCTGAGGCTGCCGATGGAAGACCCGTCTACTGCAGGGATAGGTTTTATCGAGCATTGGCAGGTGGCCAGTACTGCAAATGGGAGGATCTACTCAAGTAAAGCCAGATATAATATGCACATCAACTGAATCTGTTAAAGCAGCTTACAATTCGCAGAGGCTTAAATGCCCCAAGTTTCATTCCATTAGTTAAAACATTTAAGGCGTTTGATAGATTGTAAATGCAAGCATATTGTCACGGGGTCATTACTCTCAGGCGATGAGTGGGGGTCCACTCCCATTCCATCCAAAAGGGGGCACCACAACGGATTGGAGCGAGGTGGCTCTGATATTACTGTCAGGGGGTCATTGCTCTCTCCCCAAAAGCGCACTCAAGGCACACCCTGCTGTATATGCCCTAGGAACCCCGCGCTTCTAGCTGATGTGGGACATTCACGGCTCAACCGTGACAATATGCTGAAATAGAAAGAGAAGAAACTTTAAGATTTGTGCCCAATTTTGCAATTACACGGAGTAATGAATGTCATATTGACTACTTGTAAATCAAGTCGGTACAAGGGGAAAGGGAAAGACATACGTACTTTACTTAAAAAGGAAAAATGTGAACAAGAAAAGCAAGAGCAGATAGAGCACGGCAGTAAAGAAAGATCCGCCTATAGGGACAACATCTACATAAGCATGAGAATAATATATTTAATTTACCAAGGTGCCATTCCAGCTAATAAAATTGCTGAACATGTTTACCTTACATTTGCACTGACGTTCTTCATCAAAGTTTCCAGACAATGATTTTGGAGACTATTATTTTCAGAAAAATCAGCGCCAGTGCAACTTGGCTTTAGAACACTAGTTCCTGAGACATTAAAGCAGCATCAGCAGCCAATCCTTTGACCCTATTCATGTATTTGACCAACACATCCAACGTCACAAGAATAAAAAATAACATGTCAAGTAAACACAAATCGGATGCTTCTAATGACATTTCAGAGTACTCAGAGCCTCCTGCTGAAGAGTCATTTTGAAACATTGACAACAGGACACAGAATCAATGCCGCTTCACAAGTCAACTCTTCTGAAATCACTGAATAAACAGTAGTAGTGAATCCATTAACCGATCCAAAGTGATCTAGCAATGAAATCGATTCGTTGCCAGAGCAACATGTTTCTTCATTAACCAAGTCTTTTGCACCAACGAAGGATTCTAAACAGATGCCCTTCCACAGCTTTCCTAAATGTTTGTTTTCTTACTCTGGCATATTCAAGATCAAGTGTCCTATAAGCAAGAGCAAGTAGATACATTGCTGGATGAAGTCTTCTGCAGATAGTAGAAACAAGAAAGTCAGTATAATGCACATGAATTCCAAAATTTTTATTAACCAGTTCAAATATGTAAGATGAATCGGTATGAGGTATACGAAGATGACTTGTATTTCTGCTACTGAGAAAGGAAAGATCAAATATCCAGAGGTTATACATTATTGCCAAGCTGAAGTTCATTAAATAGTAGGTCAACAATTCTGAATGAATAAATAATTTCAATAATAAATATGTAAAATAAAATTGTGGGTGTCCGGGTCAAAGTGCCAGTTCAAACAAAGCATGCCAAACAGGCCTCAAATTGTGCGACAATATTTGAGGTTGAATCTAAAATACCACATTTCACAATATAAAATTTAAGATACTCCATGGTGTTTCATCAATATCAGCATTTACTTATAAATCATTATATTATATAGTAATTGATTAAATGAAGGGAAAATGACAGAAAAGAACTTTGAAATTACAAAATCTCAAATCAGGTATTTCTCATAAAATGAGTTATGAATTGCTTATCAAATGTCGTTATTACTTTATCAATTCTAGGTAAAAAAACCTAATTTAGGATTTTGCAATTTCAAAGTTCTTTTTCTGTCATTTTCCCTTAAATGAAAAACAGTTTTATAGGAAAAACCTTAGGTAATTAAGATATGTCCCATTCAGTGGTAGTTTAGAATGTCATGGCAAAAAGTAGATGCCAAAAGCTAAAACATCTCACCTCTCAAAATGCTGACCGTCATCCCAGCCATCCCATATCCTTTGAGATGGGATAGTTAGACCTTTCTTATCTTTGCCATAGGTTTCAACATACCAACCCCCTATGTCATGCAAACCACAACGAGGCTCAAATAGCCAATATCTGTCAATTGAGGTTAAAAAATTTTATTAGTTTGATTTTATACAGTAACAAGTGCATAAGAAGATATTTATTAAATAACAATTGGCAGCGCCAAGAACAAAGGAATTCGAGCTAGAGATTGCATCAGGGGTATTATAATTACAGTTAGGATCACTATAGAGACAGACGTTGTAAGGAATAATAACTACAATATCACTCCATCAATTCTTGGAATGTATAAAGCATACAAAACTGGGACTTCTTATATTACCAACAATGTTCACCATATATGTGAACAAAGTGGTCCTTTTACCTCACAGTATATATCAACAACATTTTTCCCGCTAATTGAAAGAAGAAAAATGACAAAATCAAATTAATTAAATTACGTGGGTGTTTGGATTAGTTTATTTTAAATGATTTTATGCTGCACAAAGTAAATATGTAAAAGGAGTTTTGTCTCATAAATTGCAAAAGAACTTTTTCAAATTGATTGTGGTGTTTCCTAAACAGGCAATAAATTGATTTAGAACTACAAGAAATATCTTATATCAATAGTATCCTGGAACAGTTTCCAAACCCACAACATCAAAACAAACCCAAACAGACCATTAAACATAGCAAGAGGAAGATTGGTGTGCATGGTTAAACCCCGGTATGTTCTTAAAAGGACATGAAAAATAATGTACGGATATTTACTAGCAAACATTGGACTATCAAAATAAACACTTCAGGAAAATTTACAGCAATAAGAGGACAGATGGCATTAGAACATATTTAGCAGGCCCCAAAGAGTTACCAACAGATTATGTTGTACTGACTAGTAAATGAACTTTTCACTCAGACATCAATTGGATTTAATAGAGATAACAGATGTTTACTTGCTTGATGGTAATTTCGCTCTTGTGCATCTACACTCACAAATAGAAACCTTTTCTCCAATTTGATACCAGTGCATGTGCTTCACCTGAAAACTAATCATATATTACATTTATAGCAAGAGCCTGAAACAGAGACCTGTTTCTTCTCATACATAAAATAAATAGAAATGATAACCAACAAGGTGTAGTGGCAATGTAAAATTAGAAAGCCCTTCTAGTTATGTTAAGCCAGGAGGAATACAAACCAGCAAGGTCCTGTGTTTCATAATCACATGGGTCTTTGCCCCTCTACTGTCATAGACATTACAGGAACTCTCGTCTGAACTGGTCCCAAGCCCAGCTATGGTTCCTATATGAGTTCGTGTGACAGCTGAACTATTTGTGAAGTAATTTTTAGAATCACAGTTGCTGGTATGGTTGGTGTATTCATCTGAATTAAGATAAACATGAATGTGATCCTCTGCTACTTCAGCATCGGAATAGCTTCCGGGAGGGAACCTGGAGGCCACAGCAACCACCCTTCCAGATACAAGCAATTCTAGATCTCTATATGCATCTGATATATGACTTGATATTTTAGAGTCATGAAGTCGTGGAATTCCAAATTCATATGGAACTTCTGCATTTGTGTGGATGTTTGCATTCTTTACAGATTGACATAGGCCTGGATGGAAGGATCTGAAAGAAGTTAACTTTTCATTATTGATAGATGATATCTCTGGGTTCTTACTGGCTAGGCAAACCATCCCAAAAAGATCACGACCTGAAACTATGTGCAAAACCTCCGGTGTTTCACAAGAGGACCTTTCCTCTGCCTCAAAGCACTCAGGGAGAAGCTCCATTGACTCAATTTCAGGGCCAAAGTAAGCCGCATGTATGGCTGAGTAAAAATCTCTCTCAAGTACATCAAAATAGCCTGTTCCAACTACTACCCTCTTCTCTGACAAAATATCATTTATAGCTAATCTGTACCACTTTAACCACTCAACAACTTCCATCTCCTTGGAAGTTGTTTCATGTGATCTATAGAAGTGTAATTTTGAACCCTGCCTAGTATGCTTCTCCACAAACTTCTTTTGAGACAACAGGTATCTGTCATAATGAGCTCTCTTCTTGGAATCTGAAAGAATCTGCAATGCATCATAGATTATTCTTTTAATTGAGAATAAATCCTTCAGTAAAGAAAAATTCAATTCTTATTATGTGCAATCGTGCACGGACCATCATATCAGGGCAAGCAAGATTTCTAGTATTAAAAGTCATTACATAGTTGTTTGTTAGCTAATGAGATGGAAAAAACCACAAAAATAAGTAGCCAAAACCAAGCATACAACATCTGCAAGCCCATGTACGGCATTGCTGGCATTGCAACACTTTCCAATAACATTGATATGACACAGGCATGAGCAACAGACCGCTATTCACATTGTATGGATGTCATGATGAGTTTGTTCTGACTCATTGTTCAGCTAATAGTCTTTCTGTCGCTAGGATCTAATCAAACCAGCTATCAAATGGAAACAACATAAACTATACAATGCTTGTTATTACTAATTTATTTCTTATCTTTGCTAGGAGTTTCATCCTTGCTTAATCATTGGCCATGGATTCTACTTCTTTTTCCGCGCATGACATGAAATTTAAATTCCGCCTAGTTCATAACGCATAAATTCTACAATTTGCTACAGATGTTATCATATTACACACACGTATTGATATACTATTATGTTTATATTCAAAACGAAAACCGACTAATCAAATATCTTCGGACTTTAACATCTAACAGTTGCACTTTTAGATTTCCCGATAATAACTGTTTATAATCAGTTTATCATTTCAAACGAAGTGATCAAAGCACGGGTGCAGACTTAGGAGAATACAATTGGTTACTTCAATCCTTCAAATTCCCACACAATAGTCGCATCAATTTTTAAGGCCTCATCAATTTAAGAATTTAGTTCATTCCTGGTTAATTTAATGGAGCATACGAGGCCCTGAGCACAACCCTGTTGGCCAAAAATACGAACACAACCTTAAGCAACCACAAAAGGAAAATAATTGCTCTTGGTGTCTAATTAAATAAATTTTCCTACTGGAATCTAATAGTTTTGAGTTGAAACATCAACACAGCACCTCGTATGCGGCCAGGATTTGCACAAATCGTCGCGAAGCAGATGAATCGCTACTTGAGTCAGCAAGGTCTGGGTGAGTTTCCTTGGCCAATCTGCGAAAAGACGCTTTAATCTCAGCAAACGAACTGGTCTGTGATACTCCTAACAGCTCGTACGCATTTTCCACCGGGAAATCGGTCCTAGCAGACTCCGACTTACTACTGAAACCGTGAGCTGTACAAATTGGACACGGGAACATGCAATAGCGCATTGAGTCATTGCAGTGTGATATAAATGATATTTGAGAAATTCGGCGCCGGTTATACATCCCGCAGGATCGATCATATCCGACAAGAGAAGCCAGATTTCTTACTTTAGCTTAATACTAAGTGAATGAAATTTAGCGCAAAGAGCAGATGTTGCGCATCCCGTGGTTCATGAACAGGAACCGGAGTGAACGAAGAACTGTTAGTGTTTAGTGCTTATGTTATCCGAAAAACGCAGTGATGCGATTCCCGAGGGGTGTCCTGCTCAGCAAAGGGTGGCCATTTTCGTCTTTTTAGTATTTTATACCTGGCTACCTGCGATTGCGCCCTTGTTGTCAGCAGGGCCATTAGCAACCTGGATTTAGTGACGCCACGTGGATGGGCGGGTATGACCGGCCATGAGCCCATGAAAAAATAGTTAAGGAACACTGTAGATAACTAGGGCTTGTTTGTTTCCCATTTTAAAAACAGTTTTATTGTTTAAAAAAAAAAAAAAACTTGATAGCCAATTTATTTTTTGGTAGGATATTAAAAAATAACCAAAACAATTTTTTAGATTTTCTTTTTTAACAAAATGTGGACGATAACGTGTCGTTTTTTTACGTTTATTTCCATTCATTTTTTTTTTTTTGAAAAAAACATACTAAATTGACTTAGCTTATTATCAATCGCCATTTAACGTAACGTTATATTATATGTTTAATAATAGTGTTAAAAAAAATAATTTAAGGCAAACGCGTCTTTTTAGTCCATATGCCCAACGTGGCTGCATATCGAATTCCTGAAGAACATATGGGTTAGTCTTAGCTGCTTCCGAGAGATGTACATGTCACATGTGTGTTTGCATAAAAATGCTGAGGAATCAGTATAGTGAAAATTTTGCAATTGATCACCAAAAAACTAAAGGCGTGTAATTAAATGCTTTTGTTTTTTTATTAAAAAAATAGTAAAATTGGTATTAAAAAATAACCAAAACAATTTTTTAGATTTTCTTTTTTAACAAAATGTGGACGATAACGTGTCGTTTTTTTACGTTTATTTCCATTCATTCGGGATTTTTTTTTTGAAAAAAACATACTAAATTGACTTAGCTTATTATCAATCGCCATTTAACGTAACGTTATATTATAAAATTGTAACTATCCACAGAATGAAATTTCGCCCGATGATAAAAGTCATCAAAGGAAAAATTCTGAAAAAATTCTGATTGCTCTAGCAATTGTCACGACAATAAGCCTTGGTGAATGATGTTATTAACAGTATAGATGATTTTGCATTGCGGATGGAAAGTGAGAGCATCTCTTAGAGGAGGCAAATCCCTTCTTTGATTAAGGCCACGAAGTCAAATATTGTGGAGCTTGTTGAAGATTCTCTACAACTATCCAATCTCGACAATATAGCTTCATATGTGTGCAAAAGTAAAAATCATGCCGCATCCCGCACCTCAAGTCTCAATAATAAAGAATGAATCAAACCCAAAGGCACATGTATTTGGAAATCAATCAAGAAGCTCATGGATGCCATTATTTGGTATTGCTCGTGGAAAAATTACATTGATTGCTCGTGGAAAAGTTACATTGATGGCTTTTATTAACTTCTTAGGGAGTAAAGTCACGATTACCAAGCACGCGTCTATTTGCCTACGACTTGGCTTCGTAAAATCTCATCTATGAATAGACCTTTTCTTGGTCATCTTATTTATGCGCAAGCGACCCAACCGGAAGTGAACAAGTTTTATCATTACTCTTGGTCTTCCCAATTGAAATAAATTATGGAAATAAGAGCCGCCAAGCTTTCTTGCTAGATTGCATGATTTACTATACATCCGTAAGGACCTCTATGTGAATTTTTGAAGACGGACCCCGGCTCTACGCCGGACCGATTTAAAGTCTGGGGCGCTCGTGTGAATTGTTGAAGGGCGGACCGCTGAAGCCAGTTAGCTCCATGCGAATTTTGAAACGGACCCTTGGCTACGCCGACAGTTAAAGCCCTGGCTCTAAAAGTGTAAATTTTGAAGGCGGACCCTGATGAACGGAATATGGTTTAAATTTGGGATCCATCTAAAAAGTTTTGAAGTGAAACATGTAGAATCGAGGAAAGATAAACCCCCGAAAATCAAAGTTAAAATTAAACATGTAGGAATCCGAGGTACATAATATATGTTTAATAATAGTGTTAAAAAAAATAATTTAAGGCAAACGCGTCTTTTTAGTCCATATGCCTAACGTGGCTGCATATCGAATTCCTGAAGAACATATGGGTTAGTCTTAGCTGCTTCCGAGAGATGTACATGTCACATGTGTGTTTGCATAAAAATGCTGAGGAATCAGTATAGTGAAAATTTTGCAATTGATCACCTAAAACTAAAGGCGTGTAATTATAAAATTGTAACTATCCACAGAATGAAATTTCGCCGCCGGCATTGATGCGGCCTTAGCGGTATGGATATGGAGTCGGTCCACGCCGGCAATAATGTGGCTACAGCAACGTGCCATCCATATAACCGATCTCTCCTAATAGAATAATGGTGTTTGTTCTATTAATATAATAATATATTAATCATAAAAAATGTCAACGTCAACAATATAAAGTAAACATATCAAACAAATTATTATTATTATTTTTTTCAATTTTGTTATTCAAGTTGATGTTATAACAACAATTATTTTAGAGGATAAGAATAAGATCATATGGATGAAGTTAGGCCTATAATAATTGCGACGAAGCCTTAGGACCGATAGAATGTTGAGCACCATGAAGTAGGTATGATTAAGTGAAGGCCGATCGGCATACCATGATTATGTGCTCATCACTAAGCATAGTGGTAGGTTTGGATTTTGAATGGAATATAATGATGAGTTGAGCAAAGTTCTGCCGAATCGAGAAGCACGATGATGGAGTATAGGTTTCGATCGTTAATTTCTTCCATCTGATCTCTAATATTGTTGCGTTGGTTCCACATCCTTTTCTTAATGATTTGGATTTGCGACTTATGACTTATGGGTGTCAACCTTTAAAGTAAACAAAAAAAAAAAAAATGTTTCCTTTCTATTTATGCCGTTCTGGTGGGCACATCACGTCAACATACACAATGGACATTGGCTGGAAAAAAATTGCTTCAGCCGTTCAATTTGATCTCATTATATTATGCAGTGCAATGTGATGTAACGATAATTATATGGCTAGTGTCTGGTTTGCTTTTAAAGCAAGATGCAATTATTTATTTTTTAAATAATTACTTAATATTAATATATTTCAAAAAATCTATTTTACCCTTAATATAATCTTTGTAGAAAAAATAGTTAAGATCAATCCCCTGCCTCATAATAACCGTCATTGTATCTCGCTAAGGATTGTCCGATATGGTGATGGTTGTAGTGGTGGGCGACGGCAGCATTAATGGTGGAGTTGGAGGTAGTGGTAGCGGCCAAGGGAGTGGCGTCGGTGGAGAAGGAGGCGGTGACAACAACAATGGGGGCGGAGGAGGTAGAGGTGGTGGCAGCGTACATAGGGTAGTGGCAATGGCAGTGGTGGAAGTGGTGACAATAGCGTGGGGTGGCGACAAAGGTGGTGGTGGAGGAGGAGGTAGTGGGGTTGGTAGAGGCAATGGTGGAGGTGGTGACAATGGCGTAGGGTAGCGGCAATGGTGGTGGTGGAGGAGGAGTTAGTGGTGACGCGACGATGGAGGAGAATAGGTAGTGGTGTCAGTGGTTATGGCATGGTATTGTTGGTGAAATAAGACAAATGAAATAGAAACAAATGAAACTAAAAAGCAAATCAAACTTTTTCAACCATGCAATGGAGTGGTAATAAGTATTCATGGGCGGGAAGGTATAAATGATGATTACCAATTTTCTAGTAATCACCATTACCATATTAAACTCTATTACTATGTTAAAGAGCAACAAAACAATTTTTTTTTTTGTAATGTAACAATGATTATCATTACAGGCATACAATATAATTGAACCAAATGAGCTCTTAGTTCTTAGTATTTTCTTTGACAAATGATTAACTTACAGATGGTACAGAAATTCAAACCAATGACCTTCCACTCATAGGCGGATGCAAGTATAAGAGAAGGGGGCACGTGCCCCCCCTTAATTTTTTATTATTATTATTATTATAAATAAAAAATAAAAAATTCAAAGCTTTTATTAAAAGGTGATCCGGACATATTTTATTCAAAGAAGGGGCCTTTTGACTCACGCGTGCAGACACATTTTATTCAATCGGTTCACCTTGTAGACATATTTTAGCATTGTGACCTCAACTGGGAAAGATGCGCTTCCTTTTTTGAGATACTTTCTTAACATTTTGTTGCCTTTTTCTTTGTATTTTATGTGGATATTAAAGCGCACAAAAAATTGCTTGGAGCATGTAGGTTGCTAATTTTCCGTCATGAACATTTTATAGCTAACACTTGCTCTTTTTCTTATGATGATGATCAAACTTGCAGAATCACGATGACAAGTTTGAAAACCTTTTGAATCATATATTATTTTTTGTGCTTTTGATGACAAGTGGAAAAAAAAATTTTGGGGAAATTGTCCCCGAACCCCCACACCCCTCCCACTAATAGTGCCCCCCTTCCATAAATTTCTGGATCCGCCACTGCTTAGGAGAACTTATATATCACTAGTTTATAAAGTTATTGGCAATAAACTAGATTGAAAATCGATAAACTAAATAAATATATGTCCCACAAGTAAAAGAAAGTAAAACTATAGTAAATCAAGTCGTATTCAAAGCGTAGACTGTTATTAGTACTCTGTTGTTGTTGTTTTTTTTTTTTTTTGCCCCCTCGCCCGAAGGAATGTTGAGGTAAAATTTTTTAAGGATCATCAGGAACTTTCTTTTGAAGATATTTCCTGAAAAATTGTACGTAGTGGATAACTTAGACGCATCATCCGCCAATTTTTTTTGCCTAAACACATATTCACCTCACACTGTATAGGACTTAGGTTCACTGCTAAACACTATGCTTAATTCTTTCAACTCATCATATATGTGTCGTCCAAAACTGATTTTAGACGATCTAGATTTGAATTTTTTTTTAAATGATGATTTTTAAATAAAAATATCATTTTTTTAAAGAATAATAGTTAAAAGATTATTTTTATTTTAGATTTTATACCCATTAAAATGATTTTTATTAAAAAAACATATAGATTTTTAAAAACTCAGATCTAGACCGTCCAAATCAGATCTAATAGTCCAGATCTAATGAATTGGAAGGGTTAAGTATAATGTTTGACACTGAAACTAAGTCGGACTGAATATTGACAAACATTATTACTAATAAATTGTGTTGTTGGGGCAATATATGTATTAATTATTTTATGGAGTGTTTTTAGTTGTGATTGATTAGTTCAAAAATATTTCTTTTTTTATTGTAAAGCCGAAAAATAAATGATGAAAAACACTAATAAATCAATATAAAACAATGTATGGATATAAAATTCATGATAAGCAGTCATTACTTATATAAAAAAACCTGCACTCTGCAGACAGGAAAAAGCTTAGAGTTCAAAACAATACAAAAAGAAAAACAAGAAAGAATTCCTAGTTCTAAGACTAATTTCCCGGGAGATATAAAAGTCCTATCGTGTTTGTTTGCAATCTCTATTTTTGACAGTCAAAGCATACCAAAAATTTCTTGCGGCTGCTGAAATGACGCTACCAGCGGTCGTTTTGACGCATAGTTTGATCGATGCTTAACTCTTGTGGAGGTGAAGTATTAAAATCCGATGCTTTTGGTTCATCTCATTGAAAATACATTATGATCTTATATTCAAAAGCATAAATGATAATAATAAAAATATTATTATATCAGATAATGAATTGATAAAATTAAGTATGAAGAGAAATATTGAGGGATCTTACCAAATCCATGCATGGCTCACCTCACCATAGTGACGAAGTAATGCTGTTTATTACTTTGTATTTAGCTTCAAATAAGACGTTGATTTGCCTCATTTTCGGCAAACGTAAGCGAAGTAATAAAAGCCTAAGAGCGACTGATAAATCTTGAAAAAGGATTGGGAAAACCACATTAAAAAAATACTACTAACGATTCTAATTATAGAAACACTTTTGTAATATAACTTTGTACTACAAAAGTGTTCCTATAATTATGACCGGAGGGAGTATCTCCTATACTAAATAGAAGAACAAGACAATGAGCTTATTTTGATGTTAAATATAATACCTTAATTAACTTTAGCTCTATAGTTTATAATACTCCAAAAGTGTTCTTATTGATTGTACATAGTAAAGGTCATCGTCAAGTATATAATTAATACGGATAATTAAAATGGGTAGTGTAGCATATTTGTTATAAATAACTTAATTTTTAAATATCCACAAATTAAATAGTACATCACCTGCGTTATGCAGTAAACATTGCTGGTTGGCATGTAAGGACTGAGATGGTCCAGAAAGAAGACGCTGGTCTCCTTCAATACGTCATGAAGGGAAAAAGCATGGAGTAATGGATTGTCTAATTGCCTCAACAGATTAGTGCTCGTGAACCAGTAGGCGTAATTCACAATATTGTTTCTGCTCTCCCTTCTCTCAGTTTTGGCGGGCACAATTTTCCAAAATAAAAGTCAGTAACGGACCATATTGTTGCAACTGATTAAAAGGTGGTAGGTTACAAGATTGGTACAGTCAGAAGAGTATTATACACACATATGATAGAATAGTAGTGGGTCTCTAATATAGAGAAGAAAAATGAAAAAGTTCATTGAATTACTATCATAACAAAGCATTATGATCATTGAAACTTTCCCTCGTTTTCTATGGCAAAAGGTAAGGGAAGTAATAAAAGCAAAGGAGCGTCTGATAAAACCTGGATAGGATTGAGGAAAAAAACATTAAAAAATACTACCTGGAAATTTGTAACGTAATGGACCATATTGTTGCAACTAATTAGTAAGTTACGGAGGGAAATAATATAGAGTGATGGATTGTCTAATTGCCCCAGCAGATCATTACTCGTGAACCAGTAAGCGTAATTCACAATATTTTTGCTGCTCTCCCTTTTTTCAGTTTTTTCAGGCACAATTTCTGAATATAAAAGTCAATAACGGACAATATTGTTGCAACTGACTAAAAGGTGGTCGGTTACAAGATTGGTACAGAGAGTATGATGGGCCACTTGTTTACGTGAAAAGAGGATTGAAACTGCTTCGCTTGCAATATATATATGATAGGAATGGTAGGATCTCTAATCTACAGAAGAAAAATGAAAAAGCTTTCGTCCACTGGCAGGAGATAAAACAGTGGAGAAGAGTGGGAGCGCACAAGAGGAAAGGATATAATATCTCCTTTCTGATAATTAGCTGTTTACTATCCACCATCCTCCACTCTCTCTCTCCCTCTCTCTTCCCCACCCATCTTGTTTTGGTTTTCAAATGCAATAAAAAGTCAAAAAGCCAGATTAAACACCTACCATTTCAGTTCATTCCTCTCCTTCTACTTTGCCCAGCCTCCATAAATTAAACTAGGTTCTCTTTAATTTTACGTTGCTCTCGTACAGTTCTTCAGACAGCGGGAGAAAGAAGCTAGCATGAGGACGTTTAGAAAATATCTCGTTGTTGTTCTCTTGGTAATGCTTCAGGTTCTATGCAATGAGTCCTTGGCATTAACGGAGAAGGGAGAGGAGCAGAGGGGTACTTACATAGTTCATGTAGCCAAATCGGAAATGCCTGGGACTTTCGAGCATCATTCAGCCTGGTATGAATCATCTCTGAGATCGGTGTCTCCTTCAGCCGCAATGCTATACATCTACGACACCGCAATCCATGGATTCTCAACAAGATTGACTCCTGAAGAAGCTCGCTCACTCCAGAGTCTAAAAGGAATTCTAGCCGTGTTGCCGGAGAGGAGGTACGAGCTACACACAACTCGAAGCCCCGAGTTCCTTGGGATCGATAAAATCACCGACTTGTTGCCTAAGTCCAAATTGAATGGCGAGGTTATCATTGGATTCCTAGACACTGGTGTTTGGCCTGAGAGCAAGAGCTTTGACGATACAGGATTCGGGCCCATCCCTGGTGGGTGGAAAGGCCAATGTGAAACGGGTACTAATTTTACTACCTCAAACTGCAATAAGAAATTGATTGGTGCAAGGTATTTTTTAAAAGGCTATGAGTCTGCAATGGGTCCAATTAACGAAACACTAGAGTGTAAATCGCCACGAGATGACGATGGCCATGGAACCCACACTTCGACTACAGCTGCAGGTTCGGCGGTTAAAGATGCAAGCTTATTCGGCTACGCGTCAGGGACGGCGCGTGGTATGCTGATTCACGCCAGAATAGCTGCCTACAAGGTTTGCTGGCTTGGAGGTTGCTTTAATTCTGATGTATTGGCTGCTATAGACAAGGCCATTGACGACAATGTTGACGTGCTTTCTTTATCACTCGGAGGTGAATCAACCGATTATTACCAAGACAGTTTAGCAATTGGAGCCTTTGCGGCAATGGAGAAAGGGATTTTAATCTCTTGTTCTGCAGGAAATTCGGGTCCTATGCCGTCTAGTCTTGCCAATGTGGCACCATGGATTACTACTGTTGGAGCTGGCACACTGGATCGCGATTTTCCGGCTTATGTCAGCTTGGGAAACGGAAAGAACTATTCAGGGGTCTCTCTTTATAGAGGTAGTGCTTTACCCGATTCTCCGTTACCCGTTGTGTACGCTGGAAACGTGAGTGATGACCCCGACGGCGGCAATTTGTGCTTGGTCGACACCTTAACACCGAATAAAGTTGCTGGAAAGATTGTGTTATGCGACCGTGGACAGAATGCCAGGGTGGAGAAAGGATATGTGGTGAAAAAAGCTGGAGGGTTAGGCATGGTGTTAGCTAACTCCGAGGATAACGGAGAAGAACTAGTTGCCGACGCCCATCCACTGCCTGCAACGGCGGTAGGTGAAAAAGCTGGCGAAGCCATAAAGACTTACATTTGGTCTGATAAAAATCCAACGGTCAAGATTATATTTGAAGGAACAAAGCTAGGAATTCAGCCATCACCGGTTGTTGCTGCGTTCAGCTCCCGCGGTCCTAATGACATCACACCAGAAATACTGAAGCCCGACCTCATTGCGCCTGGGGTTAACATCTTAGCAGGGTGGTCAAAATCCGCGGGTCCTACCGGATTAGCCTTTGATGATAGGCGCGTGGATTTCAACATCATATCGGGAACGTCCATGTCATGTCCTCACGTGAGTGGGCTAGCCGCTCTGATCAAGGCGGCCCACCCCGACTGGAGCCCGGCCATGATCCGGTCGGCGCTAATGACCACCGCTTATACAACTTACAAGAACGGTGATAGCTTGATAGATAGTGATACAGGAAAACCATCGACCCCGTTTGATCATGGCGCTGGACATGTGGATCCAGTCCCAGCCCTTAATCCAGGACTTGTGTATGACTTGGCAGTGGATGATTATTTGGCCTTTCTCTGTGCATCCAACTACACAGATGAACAAATCAAAATCGTGGCGAGAAGAAACTTCCAGTGTGATGCAACCAAACAATACAGTTTGAACAACCTCAATTACCCTTCATTTGCTGTGGTATTTGTACAGGGCGGTGGGACCAATGTTGTTAAACACACGCGGACTCTCATGAACGTGGGAGCAGCGGGAACTTACAATGTCTCTGTGACGTCGTCGGACGTCTCGTCTGTGCAGATCTCAGTTGAACCCCAGGTGCTTAGTTTCAAGGAAAACGAGAAGAAATCTTATACGGTAACATTCACGGCTGTAGGTTCACCACCGAAGAGCCGAAATGCGTTTGGTCGCCTGGCATGGTCCGATGGGAAGAGCAATGTCGCAAGCCCAATCTCAATTACTTGGTCTCGGGAAGCTAGCTAGGAAGCAGAAGGTTGCTCACTCTCAATCGTAGAAAGTCTGCTTTATGTAAATTGTTATTTAAGTATCCTGATGGAAATTTGTGAAAGTCAATGGTGGGAGGGGAAAAAAAAATTGGCTCTTGCTTCTAAATCCAATTTAATTTACATAATTATCTTATGAAAATGCATCCATTTGCGGTGTGAGGTCTTCCTTGATAGTTATATTCTATTTCCATTTTGGCAACTTTTTCTCTCTCTAATTTTCAGAAAGCTTTCTGAATACATTCAACGACCAACAACTGTCATTCTATCACAGATAAATTCCTAATCGGTGCAAAAAAAAAAAAAAAAGATCAGAAAATCCAGCGTATTGGTCATTGAGAAACTTTGAATAAATGAAGGGGAAAATTAAAGAGAAACACCTAGAAAATTATATTTATTGGAGAATATCTTAAAAATCAAAATTACGTAGAAGGACAAAAATCAAAAATATAAATTTATAAATACTAAATTACTCGTTATTAAATCCTATGCACTAGGGATGTCCAAGGACCGGATCAAATCGGGTTGGAGGTCAACCCGAGGTCTGGCCTGATATGACCTTGGCCTGGAAAAATCAGCCCGAGGTGCAGTCAGTGCAGTACCAACTCGAGCTCGGGCCGGACCGACCCGGGACACTGGACAGCTTTGGGTTGGTTTAAGCCAGCTTCAGTTTTTTCAATTTTTTTTTCCTTTTTTTTTTTTTGCCTTTTTGGGATACAATATTTTAGCTTTGGTTTCACCTGACTTCCCAAAGTAATAAAAAGTGATATAGTGAAAAGTGATTTCTATAAATTAACAAGCACATTAGAATGTCCAGACTCCAGTGAGTGGCTCAATGTAGTGGTGATTTACAAAAAAAAAAAGGACCTCGGGTCAGGCTGGACCAATCCAAGGGATCTAAGCCCCTGGACCGAAGTCCAGTCCAACCCGAGCAGTTTGGTCTCATACGGTCCGGTCAAATTGTCTTGGACCAATTTTTTTTTTACCCTAGATCAGGCCGGGTCAGACCGGACCAACCAGACCTCGGGTTTTTTGGACAACCCTACTATGCACGCTCTATTATCCGGATGTGGCTTCTCTACTTTGCTTTTGAGGTTCGCTGCATCCTTTTTGTAGAACTAGAGAGAGAGAAAAGGGAAATATAATCTGAAAAGCTTGTCTATTCATGTACATAGTATGAGGCATTTATACACAAGAAAGGGAATAAGAGAGTTAATGAGAGTTAATGACTCATTATGTAGATTGATTCCCTAATCTCTATAATCACTGATTGTCTTTATAATATCTTTCCTAATATAATATATTTCCTAACATATAATATATTTCCTAACACTCCCTCTCAAGTTGGAGCATAGATATTAATCAAGCCCAACTTGTTACAAAGATATTCAACCCGAGTCCCATTTAAAGCCTTCGTTAGAAGGTCACCCAATTGGTCACTAGATCGCACATGCCCGTGGAAACAAAGTTCTCCTTGATCTTATTGCGTACAAAGTGACAATCAATCTCAATGTGCTTCGTACGTTCATGAAACACGGAGTTGGAGGCTATGTGTAGAGCAGCTTTATTATCACACCACAACTTCACGGGTAATGACGTGGTAAGACCAACCTCCTTCATTAACTGGTGAATCCACACAATTTCTTGTGTAGATTGAGACATGGCTCTATACTCAGCTTCTGCACTTGACTTAGAAACCACATCTTGCTTCTTACTCCTCCACTATACTAAATTTCCACCAACAAACACACAATATCTGTGGTGGATCTTCGGGTAGCCTTTGATACTGCATGATCTCGCATCACAAAAACATTCAATCTTGTTGTGGCCATGATTCGTATAGAGAATACCACGACTGGTGAACCCTTCAAATAATGTAAGACATGTTCCAAAGCTTCCTACTCAGCAACGGTTGGTGCAGTCATGAATTGACTAAGCACACTAACGGGAAAGGTCACATCGGGGCGGGTTACTGTAAGATAGTTCAATTTCCCAATTAACCTACGATATCTCTCAGGATAGGAAAATGGCTTGATCTTTTCTGGATCAACTTTCTTTCATACATCCTCAGGTAGCTCATCAAACGGTATGCGATCATCAATGTCCAAGAAGGGATTAGGAATCATGGGAACGCTACTCGGTGTTGCTCCGAGTTTACCAGTTTCTTTTAACAGATCAAGAACATACTTCCTCGTGTCAAAAGGATGCCTTTCTTATTTCTCATAACTTCTATCCCAAGAAAGTACTTCAAAGGACCCAAATCCTTTGTTTGAAAATGAGAATTGAGAAATGCCTTAAGTGATGAGATTCCCAAAGCATTGCTACCTGTAACAACAATATCATCCCAGCATCTGTCTGCTGATAAAACACAGAATGGTCGCACTTACTCTGACTCTGACCAAATTTCTTAACCACAGAGCTAAACCTGTCAAACCAAGCACGATGGCTCTACTTCAAGCCATATAAAGACCGTTGAAGGTGGCATACCTTCCCACGCTCCCCCTGAGCAACAAAACCAGGTGGTTGCTCCATGTAGACTTCCTCAAAAGATCACCATTTAAGAAGGCATTTTTAACATCCAGCTGATGAAGATCCCAACCATAATTGGCAGCCATAGAGATGAAGAGACGAACATAGGACAATTTTGCCACAGGAGAGAAGGTTTCCGAGTAATCAACACCATAGGTCTGAGCATAACCCTTGGCAACCAGTCGAGCTTTCAAACGTTCCAAGGTGCCATCAGCTTTTGTTTTGACCGTGAACACCCACTTACATCTGATAGCCTTCTTTCCAAGAGGTAAATCAATGAGAGTCAGTGTACCGGTCTTATCAAGGGCCATCATTTCTTCTTTCATAGCAAAGACACCAACCGGGATGGGCTAAGGCTTGGTGGAGATTAGTAGGGAAAGTAATAGAATCTAAGGAGGCTATGAAAGAACAAGATGTAAAGGAAAGATGATCGTAGGAAGCAAAAGAAGAAATAGGGTAGGTGCAAGAGCGCTGACCTTTACGGAGGGCAATGGGCAAGTCAATAGGAGTAGGAGAGTCGAGCCGCACGGGCTTTCCGGTGAGGGAGAATCGAGCACGTGCAATCGGGTCGGTGGTGTAGAGACAGGGAGAAGGGGAAACTACCGCCGGATCAGACTCGGCAGTGCGGTGGGGGGTGGAACTGTTCAATGTCATTACTTGCCTTGGGACGCTTCCGATAAACATGATAGATAGGTGGTTTAGCAGGTTCCATGTAACATCCTCCATTTTGAAGGACAATTTATCATTTATCAACTTAATTAAACCATGTATTAAAATATTTTATGCACAGTTAAGCTTTGAATTTTTTGCTAGGCTCATATTTTTTGAGCAATATTACTTTTTAGAATTTGTTAAAATATCCAAAATATACTAGAACATGTCAAGTGAACCCTGGTGACGTGGCAATATACAATAATTCCATCATGTACCAAAAAGGTGGAAGCACTACTGTTAGCAAAAGTAGCCTAAGCTTCCGAAGCCTTCCCTGATTAACTCACACGAGAACTTTTACCTGAAAAATATTTGTAACCATCAATCCAGCTCATTATAAACGCCAATACGTGCTCGTGAGGTGCCAAGTGGAACATTTTAAATAACGAGTAATAAATATCAAATTCACAAAATTATCAGATTACAATCAACTTTTAAATCAAATATCGTATCACGAATCACATATATAACATGCCAAGCAATAGGTCGATACCCTGACAATCCTTATCACCCCCCACCCATGGGCTGTAACATAATAGGTTTAGTCCCTATGACAAGACTACACCAAGCTCACCAATGATGAGGTATAGCCGGCCAAAGGCTATAAACTCATATCGGACCATGGTTCCCTTTCCTCCGAATATGGAAAGGTGTCACTCCCAGTGACGACCCTAATCCGACGAAAGGATTAGGATGATACCAAGGGCAATATCGGCCATCCTTGTCGTGCTCGATGGCGGCAATACCACGTGGTATTTAATACACCATAACTCTCATCATCACTCCACAACCATCACTGCTCCACATCATCATAGTCTTGGCATGAATATATGAAATTCCAAACACGATGTATGATAGTACTTACACATTAAGATAACAATATTATTTAATTTCAAGAAACCATAAAAAGTACATTTTCCATAACATATAATATCACTAATCATTCCAAAATAAATTCCACGGGGCAACTTCGTAAAAAAAAAAAAAAAAAAAAAGTTTTCATGTATTAAAAATCACTCACAAACATCATACAAGCAAGTACAATGAGTGGAAAGTGGTTACCTCAAATTCCTGATACAACATTAAGCGTAAGAGAAATCAGTCCCCTTTAACAATAAATATATAATTATATGTTAATAGAATTAACAATGATCAATAATATCATATTTAAATAATTAATTAAATTATTATCTCACTTTAGTCTTCCTAAAAAAATGACAATTTATCTATTTTTCTCAATTTTAATCTAATACTAGCTTTTATAATTATAATCTAATTTATCAAACAATTTCCAGGTCTCCACATACTTAAAATCATATCAACTCTAATTTAAAAATCTCAAATCTCAATTCATATTTTCATGTAATTCAAGATTTAGCGAAACCAACCGATTGAACCTTAAATAATATTTCTAGTAATCCAAATAAATGCTTAGATTCTCATTTGATCGGTAAAAATATTCTATTTCACACAAATCTAAATTTGTTTAGATAGAAAATAACTCTAAATTCCTCCAGTAACCAAATAAGAAATATAAACCAACCAAATTTATTTATTAATTATGCTTAACATATATACAGTCTTCTATTATCAAAACTCAAAATTTTACCAATATTCGAATCCTAAAATTTTCACTAATCAATATTATTTTACCTTCATTAGAAAGAGAAAAATACGTAGAACCACTTTTATGAAGAAAGTTTATTAAAAAGAATTAATTTAACTATCTAAATGATCTAATAAAATAAATAACGTACTTCAAAAGATCTTTTTCTTCTCTTCTTTTCACCTTCCCTCGCCTTTTTCTCTCTTTCTCTTTTTTTCCGGAACACTCACTCGGTCTCACTCTCTCTAATGACACACACATAGACTAATACATACATAAACACTACACAAGTATATATAAATGACAGAGGCGTTGGGTATATGGCGGTGGAATCATGATTTC
Source organism: Acacia acuminata (assembly GCA_019022655.1). NCBI lineage: Eukaryota > Viridiplantae > Streptophyta > Magnoliopsida > Fabales > Fabaceae > Acacia > Acacia acuminata. The sequence goes on from JAFJYI010000002.1 coordinate 8,916,226, forward strand.
ATTTTTTTTTTTTCATTGATAATAATACTCCTCTGCCACGTTGTGGTGTCACATATATATATTTACCTCCCCCCTAAGCATATGAATGTGGCAGCAAAGGCTGCCACGTTTTATAACTTTTTTTTAAAAAAATTAAATGTTAATTTATTAATTATATTAGTATTTTTTTTTTTTTATTCTTTATTTTTCTTTTCTTCTTCTCTGCACTCCACCGTCTCCTCTTTTTTTCTTTTAATTACAAAAAGGGAAAATTACCTAAAAAGCCAACTATTTTCATAATATATATATATATATATATATATATATATTTTAATCATTTTTTATTAACAACAATAAAAATAAAATATTATTATTTTCACATCATTATTTCACCAATTTCTTTTAATTTTATAAATCATACTTTAAATAAAAACTTTTATTTTGATAATTACATGTTAAATTCATGTATCATGATTAATTAATTTTTCTTATCGATAATTAAATCCTAATATAAAAATTACGATGTTACATTAAGATTACGTCGCTTGCACTAGTGGTAAGCGAACCGTATAGATCAATATATCATCAAGACTATCGGTGATGTCGGGGGATGGAGAAGGAGCGAGACGAGGAAAGAACGAGGTCGACTCATGGAAGGTAACATCGTGGACACAAGATAACGTCGAAGAGTGGGGGGAATAACACCTATAACCCTTTTGAACCCTAGAGTACCCCAGGAAGACACATTTAAGGGACTTGGGATCAAGTTTGGTAGTAGTAGGACGAACATCACGAACAAAGCAAAAACACCCAAAGATCTTGGGGTTAACAGGAAACACAGGATTAGAAGGAAACAAGGTAGTGTAGGGAATGGCTCCACTAAGAACAGGAGAGGGCATACGATTAATGAGAAAATAAGCAGTGGACACAGCATCAACCCAGAAAGGTTTGGGAACTGTCATTTGAAACATGAGAGCTCGGGCCACCTCTAATAAGTGCCGGTTCTTTCTTTTGGCAACACCATTTTGGTGGTGTATCTCGCACACGAGGACCGATGAATCATGCCATTTTGGAGCATATAGTTTTGAAATTGGGAGACAAATATTCTTTAGCGTTATCACTTCGTAAAGTTTTCACAAAAACACCAAATTGAGTGTTGATTTCAAAGCACGAGAAATGGCAAAAATGAGAAAACACCTCGAACGATTTTTCATTAGATAAAGCCGGGTGGTTCGAGAGAAATCATCAACAAAAGTAGCAAAGTATCGAAAACCGGACTTGGACTCAACGAATGCAAACCCCAAATATCGAATGAACTAAATCAAAAGGGGACGCTTGGCAGGTTTATTGACGCGAGGTGCCGGATGAACACGGTGATGTTTAGCAAAGCCGGCACGACTCACACTCTAAAGAAGACACAAGCTGAAATTGAGGATACAACCTCTTTAAAGATGACAAAGACACATGACCTAACCGACAATGATGAATGTCAAAAAGGAAGGACCACCGAGCAAGCAATGGAACGCGGCACCGATTATCAAGAAAGTAATGGCCGCCAGATTCATACCCCCTCCTGAATTAAGCAATGGTCAGGAAAAAGTGAGATGAAATAGTTTACTGACGAGTAAGCTTACTAGGAGATAAAAGGTTAAAAGCAAGATCGGGAACATTAAGAACGGATGATAAGGAAACAGACGGATTTTAGTAGGTGTAACATTGCCAGATCCAAGAACACGGTGTAAGAACTATTGGCAATTGTGATTGAAGAAGGGTTGGCATAAGGTGCATAAGAAGAGAACAAATGATGGTTACCTGTCATATGGTCAGTAGCCCCGGAATCGATGATCCATTTCGAAGAAGAAGTAGCAAGGCACGAATCAAAGTTACTTGTAGCAAGTGTAGTTGGTGGAGAGAAGGCAGGATCAGAGATATCAGAGGATTGATCCATATGAGCAGACCTGCATTGCTTCTGGTGCAATTGTTGCAACTTACGACAGTAGCGTTTCGTATGACCGGGTTCCTTAGAATAATAGCGAGACAATCCCACTAGCACCAAAATTGGGAGGATTGTTCAGGGAGCCTCCGGGGGCGGCTCTAGGACACTAGCTCTATTATCCGGATGTGGCTTCTCTACTTTGCTTTTGAGGTTCGCTGCATCCTTTTCTTTAAATTGGTGCCGTTTTAATGCAAAGTTCTAATGGTGATTACTTTTTTTTATATATATAAGAAATAGAATTCAACATCTTAAAATATTTTTTCATGAGATATTTTTTAAATATCAATCATTGTCCTAGAATAAGTTTTTACCCTTTGCAGACCTACATTGCTACATTTCTTGACTCAAACTCGAGATCTTTACTAGTATAACTTTTTACTAGTTGAATCAAGTGCTTGATGGTTTTCTATAGATTTATTTCTGAAGAATTTCATCCTATCAAATATAATATGATAAAATTTATATTTTATTAAAAAAATCATTTTAAATAAATTCTAAAAATAATTAGATATTCAAGATGAGGAAAAAGTTAATATTATAAAATTTTCAAAATAAAAATAATAAATTTTTATAACCTTAATTAAAATCAAAATTATTTTTATTTCTCATAAAATATCTTAACAAGCATAAATTATTATGAAAAAAATAAATTAATTTATAGTAATTTATTTTTCAAGTTACAGGAACCGGCTCTTGCATTTAATTGAAATCACTTGGTCAAATTTGAGTGAGCGATTGGTCAAATTTAATTGAAAGCCCACTTACCATATATAATTATATCCGTCCTAAACACTTTTATATAGTTCCTATAATTGTACGGGTTAATAAAAAATAATAAAATTTGAGGACAATGGAATGATCCCCCTATTTTTCAGTCAATAACGGTTGTGTAACTGAGGTGTTGTTAGGAATATATATATATAAGGTTTGGATATGGGTAAATTAGTAGTAGAATTTGTATATTTTCATTGTAGTAAAATATATTGATCACCCATCTATTTTACCTAAATTACACAAATTTTCTCTTTATTTAAAAAACTTGTATAGACCTTCATTGTAATTAAAGTACATGTTATAGAAACATTCTTTACATATTTTAGATTTCATTTCCATTCACTCAATCATTACTTACCAGTTAAGTTTGCTATTAAACACTTGTTTTGACCAAAACACCCCTCTTTCTATAAATGAATAAAATTATATATATAATTTTCATTGAAATAATTTTTTATGCAAACAAAAAATAATTCTAATATATATACGTTCACAATTCCAATATCTTATAAAATTTATTGATTTTATTATATTATAAAATTTTAATTTTTTTTACTTTTTATCATGTTTATTGAAACTTATTTATTTAATATTCATTAAATGACTATTTTTTCTTCACAACACCATCGCCATGATTAAAAACATATTTGAAATTCATATTTTTATTCACTATGTGTTATATTAATAATGTATTGAGATATTATATAACTTATATTAATTTAAATTTTTTTTTAAAAAAAACATTTTCTTCCAAAAATATTTATAAACATGTTTATTGAAGTGTGTATCTATTAAAATAATTAATAATTTTTTAATTAATTAAATTAATCAAGTCTTTATCTCAATATAAAACAATTAACAAATAATTATTGGAAAAATAAAAAAATAAATAAAAAATAAAAAAACTCTTAAATTATTCAAAGAAAAATTAGACAAAATTAGGGAATTATTAATTATGAATGGTAAATTAGTAAATAAAATTTATTTTAATATATATTTAGTTAAAAATAAAAATCATTAACAGAGTTAACGGTTTCGATTTAATTAAGTGTTTACTTTCAAAATAGAGAAGAAATCTATGCAATTAAGACAAAACGCAAGAGACATTAGAGTATTTTACTCTCCATATTTTTATTTTTGGTTCTTTTAAAAGATACTCCCTCCGGTCTTAATTATAAACCTAGTTGACTTTTTTAGAAAAATTAAGGAAATTAATTAAATTACTTTAGAGTATTTTTTATTTTTATTTTTATTTTTCTTCAAACTAATTAGTTTGATTAATAAACTAATGCATAATCTAAGAATACACAATATAAGAAATAATTAAGTAACTTATTTAGTTTACTTAATCTCTCCAAAAAAAAAAAGTTAACTAGGTCTTATAATTATGACCGGAGGTAAAACTTCACAATAATTATAATTTCCCTAAATAAAGTGGAAGCGCGACCAACACATGGAGTCGTGGAGCATGTAAGACCAAAGAGGAAAGACAGATCAATTGTTTTAGAGAAATTCTCCTGTGAATCTAGTTTGTAATTGTCGCGTTATTTATGGTCTAACCAATTAAAATGCAAAAACTCAACAAATATTAATCCTCATTGGATGCTCATATAATTTATATTTTTTCCTTAATTAAGATTTCACAAGTAATGAAAAAGTAAATCTTATTAAATCTTTTAATTTTAATATTATGTCAGCTAATATTTAAGAGGGGCTAAACCGACAAGGCTCATACAAGAATTTTTGTTGTTGTTGAGTGGATGGGAACAAAGAGCTTATAAAATTTGCCACTCATTTCGGAAGTCCCTCCTGAATCGCCAGTTCGCCACGTCCACAGGGGCATGCAGAACTAGAGAATTGAATGAGGAGGAAAACCACATGAAGAAGAAGGAAAACAATAATAATGGAGAAGCAATAAGATAACAACACAAATAAAGCAAAATAGGAAACAGGAGAATCCAAAGTCATCAACGCCGCTCATCGCCGAGGAGGCCTTTGATTGAGCTTCTTTTTCTTTGTTTCATAGTAATAAACATTTTCTGGTCTCCTTGTAATTTGTTATGTTCCATTTTTTTCCATCTATAAGAAGAAAAACTGGAAAAAAAAAAAAAATGTTCATTGAATTGCTATCATAAAGAAGCAATTATGATCTCCTTGAAAAGGGTAGGACTGAGAAAAAACACATTAAAAAAAATACTACCTGCAAATTAGTAACGGACCATGCATATTGTTGCAACTAATTGATAAGCTACGGAGGGAAAAAGTATGGAGTAATAATGGATTGTCTAAATGCCCACAACAGATTAGTACTCGTGAGCCAGTAGGCGTAATTCACAATATTTTTGCTGCTCTCCCTTCTTTCAGTTTTGGCAGGCACAATTTTCCAAAATAAAAGTCAATAACCGACCATATTGTTGCAACTGATTAAAAGGTGGTAGGTCATAAGATTGTTACAGTCAAAAGAGTATTATGATGGACAACTTGTTTTACGTGAAAAGAGGCTTGAAACTGCTTCGATTGCAATATATATATATGATAGGAATAGTAGGATCTCTAAAGTACAGAAGAAAAATGAAGTTGTTTTCGTCCACTGGCAGGAGATAATAAGACAGTGGAGAAGAGTGGCAGCGCCCAAGAGGAAAGGATATAATATCTCCTTTCTGATAATTATTTGGGTTCTACTGCAATAATTCAAGTACCCAGATTAAACACCTCCCATTTCCTTCCTCTTTTTTTACTTTGCACAGCCTCCATAAATTAAGCTGCGTTCTTTTACGTTGCCAGAGAAAGAAGCTAGCATGAGGACGTTTAAAAAATGTGTCGTTGTGATTCTCTTGGTAATGCTTCAGGTACTCTGCAATGAGTCCCTGGCATTAACAGAGAATGGAGGGGACCAGAGGAGTACTTACATAGTTCACGTAGACAAATCCGAAATGCCAGAGACTTTTAAGCATCATTCAGCCTGGTACGAATCATCTCTGAGATCGGTGTCTCCATCAGCCGCAATGCTATACATCTACGACACCGTAATCCGTGGATTCTCAACAAGATTGACTCCTAATGAAGCTCGCTCACTCAAGAGTCTAAACGGAATTCTAGCCGTGTTGCCGGAGAGGAGGTATGAGCTGCACACAACTCGAAGCCCCGAGTTCCTTGGGATCGATAAAATCGCACACTTGTTACCTGAGTCCAAATTGGATGGCGAGGTTATCATTGGATTCATAGACTCTGGTGTTTGGCCTGAGAGCAAGAGCTTTGACGATACAGGATTCGGGCCCATCCCTGCTAGGTGGAAAGGCCAATGTGAAATGGGTACTAATTTTACTACCTCAAACTGCAATAAGAAATTGATTGGCGCAAGGTATTTTGCAAAAGGCTATGAGGCTAATATTGGTCCAATCAACGAAACACTAGAGTGTAAATCGCCACGAGACGATAATGGCCATGGAACCCACACTGCAACTACAGCTGCAGGTTCGGCAGTTAAAGATGCAAACTTATTCGGCTACGCGTCAGGGACTGCGCGTGGTATGATGATTCACGCCAGGATAGCTGCCTACAAGGTTTTATGGCTTCAAGGTGGCTACGGTTCTGATGTATTGGCTGCTATGGAAAAGGCCATCGACGACAACGTCGACGTGCTTTCTTTATCGCTCGGAGCCCAAGGTGGATCAGATGATTATTACAACGACATAATAGCGATTGGAACTTTTGCGGCAACGGAGAAAGGGATTTTAATCTCTTGTTCTGCAGGAAATGCTGGTCAAGATCCGTATGGCTATGGTCTTTTGAATGTAGCACCATGGATTACTACTGTAGGAGCTGGCACACTCGATCGAGATTTTCCGGCCTATGTCAGCTTGGGAAACGGCAAGAACTATTCAGGGGTTTCTCTTTATGGAGGAAATAATATGCCCGATTCTCCGTTACCCTTTGTATACGCTGGGAACGTGAGTAATGCCACCGATGGCACTGGCAATTTGTGCTGGGACGACACCTTAATACCAGATAAAGTTGCTGGAAAGATTGTGTTATGTGATCGTGAAGGTTATCCCCAGGTGGATAAAGGATATGCGGTGAAAAAAGCTGGAGGATTGGGTATGGTGTTAGCTAACACCAAGGGCTATGGGGAAGAACTACTTGTTGCGGAGGCCCATCTACTCCCTGCGATAGCGGTAGGCGAAAAAGCCGGCGACACCATAAAAACTTACATCGTTTCCGATAAAAATCCAACGGTGAAGATTATATCTGAAGGAACAAAACTAGGAATTCAGCCATCACCTGTTGTTGCTGCGTTTAGCTCTCGGGGCCCTAATAAAATCACACCCCAAATATTGAAGCCCGACCTCATTGCGCCTGGGGTCAACATCTTAGCAGGGTGGTCAAAATCCGCAGGTCCTACCGAATTAATTATTGATGATAGGCGTGTGGATTTCAACATCATATCAGGCACGTCCATGTCCTGTCCTCACGTGAGTGGGCTCGCTGCTTTGATCAAGGTGGCTCACCCCGACTGGAGCCCTGCTATGATTCGATCGGCACTAATGACCACCGCTTATACAACTTACAAGAACGGGGACAAATTGATAGACAGTGATAAAGGAAAACCATCGACGCCGTTTGATCATGGCGCTGGACACGTGGATCCAGTCCCAGCCCTTAATCCAGGACTTGTGTATGATTTGGCCGTGGATGATTATTTGGACTTCCTCTGCGCGTTGAACTACACAGACAAACAAATCAAAACCGTGGTGGGAAGAAAATTCCATTGCAACGCAAGCAAACAATACAGTGTAAACGACCTCAATTACCCTTCGTTTGCTGTGGTATTTAAATCGGGGACCAATGTTGTTAAACACACTCGAACTCTCATGAACGTGGGGGCAGCTGGAACTTACAATGTCTCTGTGACTTTGGATGTCTCATCCGTGCAGATCCTAGTTGAGCCCAAAGTGCTAAGTTTCAAGGAAAATGAGAAAAAATCTTATACCCTAACATTCACGGCATCTGGTTCACCACCAGAGAGCCATAATGCATTTGGTCGCCTCGCATGGTCCGATGGGAAGCACGATGTTGCAAGCCCAATCGCACTTAGCTGGGAACAAAAAAGCTAGCTCGGAAGGAGAAGGTTGCTCACTATCAATAGTAGAGTCTGGTTTATGTTAGGATATTTGATATAAATAGAATAAAAATTGATTACTAGCTCTGATCCTAATTATAAGACCACTTGGATTGGAGGGAGTATTTCTTAATGATATTATATTTATTAATGACCGAACATGCATGATTTATTGTACTTTAGTCTTTTAATGATATTATATTTATTAATAATTGAATATGCTTGCATTTGTGCTGGGTTGGAGTGAGAAGAATTTGTATGGGGAGATCTTTTACCACCGTGATATGTTATCACTCAGTGCATAGTGAATGAAACTTGTCGGGGCCTTTTTTCAATGTTTTCCTTTGGCCGCTATTGCATTGGAACTATAAGACATGTGACACCTACTTAATTATGTTCTTTTAAGGAGGGGAATCGTAGTGCAACTTAAGCTCTCTACACTTTTAGCCGGATGTATCTTAAGAACTAATGAGCTTAAAACAATCCAGTCGAATTGATGTATTTTCTGTTAGACTATTTGTTAGTTTATGACTTCAGTTAGTGGTATATATAAGGATGGACAGTAACATAAAGATGATTGCATATTACATATTATGAATAAGAATAGAGGTTGTTTAATGATGATTAACTTGAAATCATTTCATATGAGGATTGTGCTATATGCAAATATATATGTAATGAGTTCCTTTTCTTATAATATGTGGTTTGCTTATGCACGGTAAAAACTTTCGGTAATTGCTGAGACGTGGAATCTCATCTCTATATATTAACATTTTTCAAGCGATTGTTTTAGTAGAAAGTAAGGAAAGGAATATATGGTGAGCCTAGAGCACATGTTAATATTTTTTTTTTTTCCTTTTTTATCATATGACCATAAGACTTCCACATTTTATTTTGTTTTGTTTAAATATTTTGAGGATTCAATTTGACACTACAATATAAGTTTTATTTGAACTGATTATGTATTTCGATGATTTGGATGTTTAACAGATGACTTTTGAAATACTTTGATTAAATGTTTGGTTGTGTTTTGAGGTGTCGCACTTCCTCAGAGCACAAGAGTCATTTTCCTCCTGGTTTCTTTGCTTTTTTTGTTTGTTTGTTTCATGTGTGTTGCTTTGATACTTTGTGAGTCTGGTCTATGTTAATTGTATTATAAGCATCCTGATGGAAATTTGTGAAAGCTAATGCTTAAAAAAAATAAATAGATTGTCTCATGTTTCAAAATTCAATTTAATTTACACGATTATCTTATGAATGCATCCATTTAAGGTGTGAGGTCTTCGCTTAATAGTTGTACTATTCTATTTCCATTTTGGCTATTTTTTTGGGGTGTCATTTTATGAAAGCTTTCTGAATCCATTCACCGACCAACAATTGTCATTCTGTCAACACATGTGAGACTTTGCGAAGGTATATTGATAAGTATATATTTTATAATTAAATAAGTATATATTATGAGATATATTGGATTGAATCTATTAATATTTTATGTTTATTTAATTATCTTTTATATATTTTTCTAACATTTAATTAATTATAGGATAAAAGGAGATTTTAATATAAAATCTAGTTAATCTACTCATATCTTACTTTATTTTGCAGGAGATATCATGAGATCTAAAAGAGGAAAAAATATGAAAGAAAAATTATAGAAGAAGAAGCCTATCGCATTTGAGCATGAAAGAATATTATACTACCTCCGGTCCTAATTACAAGATCTAGTTGACTTTTTTTGGAAAGATTAAGGAAGCTAAATAAGTTACTTAATCATTTTATATGTTATGTATTCTTAAATTATATATTAGTTTATTAGTTAAACTAATTAGTTTGAAGAAAAAAATAAAATAAAAATATATTCTATAGTAATTTAATTAGGTTCCTTAATTTCTCCAAAAAAGTCAACTAGGTCTTATAATTAGGACCGGAGGAAAGGAAGTATATATAATTGCATGAAGGAACTTCAGGATATATATATATACATATATACTCCCTCTTATCCTTCTTATAAGGCACCAACTACCAATTCTAAAAAAAAAACATTTAAAGTCAATAAAGTTGTCCTAGAATTACGTATTTACCAATATTACCCTTACTAATTGTACTAAACTCTAATATCAACTCTCACCTGCTACCCTTATTAATTATGGGTATACATGGAAAAAGATAATTAATGCACATTGGGAACAATGAAGTGCCTTATAAAAAGGACCAAATACATTTGATAGTTAATGCCTTATAATAAGAAGGAGGAAGTATGACGAAGAGATACGGGAATGCACAGGAAAAATGGAATGAAGATGTGAGCTAGATGCAATAGAATAAAATATTTTGAATCAGATGTGATTGAGAGCTGTGGGCCGAAGGGAATGAAAATAAAGGAATCCAAGATACAACTCCCACGGCCCTACGAACACATAGAGACACATGGAGTTGGGAATCAGGACCGGTTTGACCTAATAGGTCCGAGATAAGGAAAACATCTATTTTTTAAAGCTCGGCCCGATAGTATTAGAGGCGAAAGTTACTATTCCAAATTTTAATATTTTTCCTTTGATTTTTTTAAAGAAATATAATTAGAAAATTGCAACCATTAAAATTCTAATCTATCAAACAAATGTTATTAACATTAATATCTAAACAATATAAATCATTTAACAAATAAATACATTCATTAATTCGTAATAAAAAAAATAAACACAAAGAATATGTTTTTTTTCCTTTTTTCCAAAAAATATTAAACAAAGGAATTGCTTTATGTATGCCCACGACAAAATGTCTTTCCCTCTTGTAATTTTGTGTGTGTCTCGCAGATTCCTTTGAGTTAAATGCATGATTTTCTTGACAGGTAAAAATAATTATACTTATTTTACACAAAATATATTTATAATTTATTACTTATATAATCTTGTAATACCAAAGTATGTGTTTATTTAATATGAAAACATCATTGCTTTAAAATTTATAATAACTAATTATGTGTTTTAATACAAAATAATCATAAACATAAAAAAAAGGGTTATAGTTTAAACTAAAAAAAAAAAAAAGTAATTACAAGTAAATACATTCATTAAGTGGAAGTCTAAATAATTTTTTTTTTTTTCAAAAGCTACAGTTAAATGAGCCTAACAGGCCGGCCTTGCAGGACCAATTTCAAATTTCTGACCTATTTTTCAAGCCCGAGCCTTGTAAGGCCAGGGCTTCAACGGGCCGGCCTGATGGGCTCGACCCGATTTCCCGGCTATACTAACACACACACACAAAACGTGGACCGAAGGTTATTAATTGGAGACCTAAATCAAAGAAAAGAGTAGAGACGAGCACAAGAGTAGGGTTTGACAGCGAGACATTCAGCTGCAAGCAAAATGCACGGACAATCAACACAAACGTTGGGAGGAACAATTAAAGAGCAAGAGATCTCGGCAGTGCACATTCAGCAGCGAGGAGTATTAAGGGACTTTTTGAGAGTTTTGATTTTTCCTTTTTTTTTTTTCTGGTTTCAATTTGGATTTTATTTATTTTATGGATTTTATTGTAGCAATGTGTGACTAAATTTTCTTTTCAACATAGAGACCTATGAACTTGTTTGGGTTTTAGAGATTATTCCTACGAATTAGTTTTGATTAATTTTATTTCAGTTTATTTAATCTTGTATTTGTTGCTATTGCTTAGTAATTGGCCACTATTAAGCATATTTTGAGGATTTAGGATTGAACTTGGAAGAAAGAATCTTAAATTGACGTTGGGATTAAATAATGTGGAATTAGGTTTTAATCTAATTTGCGTTTAGGATAGACATATACCTAGAAGCTCCGCATAATCAGATTAGAGTGAACCCGATCTAAAATGCATCTTATTTAGTTGTGTGAGATAGTGCATAATTAATTAAGATAGATATATAAATGGACAGGAAAGCATTTATAGACATTAATACTCTAGATTAGCTGATTAAGTTAAGTCAAAATTAATTTGGTGGGGATAAAATCTAAGAAACAAACCAGGAATTAGTGATTCTAGGTTGTATTTCTTGATAATGTAATTTGCTCTTTTGTTAAAAGTGTTTGTTATTATTAGTTCTTATTGATTTTCTTTTTATTATTGAAAACAATTCTAACTCACCCAACTTAAACGGAATAAAGAAATTTAATATCTAATCGCTAGTTGGATTTAGTCCTCATAGGAACAATACTTTTCTTATTACTTTTTATTTGATACGACCCATATACTTGCGGAGTTATAGGCTATATAGTATTGCCCTATCAAATTTCTGGCATTGCTGCTGGGGACTCAAGGCAATTGGTGACTAGTTTTAGAATCCTTTAGTTTTAGTTTGATAGGGCAAAACTTTATAGCCTATAACTCCGCAAGTATACGGTCATATCAAGTAATAAAGTTATAAGAAAAGTATCGTTCCTACGAGGACTAAATCCAACTAGTGATTAGATTTTAAATTTCCTTATTCCAAGTTGAGTGAGTTAGAATTGTTTTCAATAATAAAAAGAAAATCAATAAGAACTAATAATAACAAAGACTTTTCACAAGAGAGAAAATTCCAATATCAAGGAGTACAACCTAGAGTCACTAATTCCTGGTTTGTTTCTTAGATTTTATCCCTACTAAATTAATTTTAAATTAACTAATTAATCAGCCAATCTAGAGTATTAATATCTATAAATGTCTTCCAGTCCATTTATTTATCTATCTTAATTAATTATGCAATACCTCACACAACTAAATAAGATACATTTTAAATCGAGCTCACTCTAATGTGATTATGCAAAACTTCTATTAGATTAAAACCTAATTCCACATTATTTAATCCCAACGTTAGTTTTAGATTCCCTCTTCCAAGTTCAACTCTAAATCCTCAAAACATGCTTAATAGTGACCAATTACTAAACAATAGCAATAAATACAAGATTAAATAAACGGAAATAAAATTAATCGAAACTAATTCGTGGGAATAATTTCTAGAACTCAAACAAGTTCATAGGGTCTCTAGGTTGAAAAGAAAATTTAACTACACATGGTTATAATGAAATCCATGAAATAAATAAAATCCAGATTCAAACAAGAAAACAAAGAAAAAGAAAAAGAAAAATCAAGAATCTTAAAAAATCCCTCAGTGCTCCTTTCTGCTGAATGTGCACTGTCGAGATCTCTCCCTCTTTAATCGTTCCTCCCTGCGTTTGTGCTGATCGTCCGTGCGTTTTGCTTGCGGCTGAATGTCTCGCTGTCAAACTCTGCTCTTGTGCACGTCTCTGCTCTTCTCTTTGATTTAGGTCTCCAATTAATAACCCTTTTTTTGTTAAAAAAAATTTAGGAAAGGGGTTGAGTTCACTTACTATTTAAGGGAAGGGTGAAATCTCTTTTCCTCCTATGTCATACCGATGTTAGGCAGGGCGAGCCGTCCATTACCTTCAGACGTTTACCTAGGCACCTAGGAGCTAAAATGCCTCCCCCAGTGCCTTGACCAGCTCCAAAATCGAATCCCCTCTCTTTGGTGAGAGTATTCAACCTCTTTACTAGTTAAACCCAAAGACAAAAAGTCAAATAATAACCTTCGGTCCACGTTTTGTGTGTATGTGTTGGTTGGGCCATGGGAGTTGTATCTTGGATTCCTTTATTTTCATTCCCTTCGGCCCACAGCTCTCAATCGCATCTGATTCAAAATCTTTTATTCTATCGCATCTAGCTCACATCTTCATTCCATTTTTCCCGCCGTCATATATATATATATATATATATATATATCTCCTGAATTTCCTTCATGCAATTATATATAAAATATTCTTTCATGCTCAAATGTGATCTGCTTCTTCTTTTATAATTTCTCTTTGATATTTTCTTTTCTTTTAGATCTCATAGTACTCCGATATGAGTAGATTTTATATTAAACTCTTATTTTATCCTATAATTAATTAAAGGTTAGAAAAAGATAATTAAATAAATATAAAATATTAATATATTCAATCCAATATATCTCATAATCTATACTTATTTAATTATAAAATATATATTTATCACATATCTATCTCAAGATATCACGGACTAATTCCCAATCGGTGCAAACAAAAAATGATAAATATATAGTATTGGTCAGCGAGAAACATAAATAAAGAGGAAGCGTAACGCAACACGTGGGGCGTGTAAGATTCGAGAGGAAAGACAGAGGAGGCTAATTGTTGTGTGGATGGGGACAAAGAACTTGTAAAATTTGCCACGCATTTTCGGAAGTCCCTCATGGATCGCCACGTTGCGCAAAGACATGCAGAGCTAGAGAAGCGAGAGAATGGCGTGTATATAAACACGAAGAAATGAGGAGGAAAACCACATGAAGAAGAAGAAGGAAAACAATTAAAGATGGAGAAGCAACAACACAAGAAGAACACAAATAATGCAAAAGATCAAACAGGGGAACAAGGACTTGAAGGGCTTCCAATGCAAGAGAGTCCGTACGTGAAATACACGGACCTTGAAGATTACAAGCAACAAGGTTATGGCGTTGAAGGCCATCTTCAGCCACAACCTGGTCGAGGACCTGGTGCTACGGACGCCCCAACTCTCTCTGGTTCTGCTGTTTCCTCTGAGGCTGAATCCAAAGTCGTCGATGCCGTTAATCGCAAAGGAGGCCTTTGATTTGAGCTTTTTGTTTGATAACGACAAACAGTTTCTGGTCTCCTTCTTGTAACTTGTTATGTTTTTTTTCACTTTTATAATTTGCTTTTACCTTCTTTCATTCGCTCTTATGACGAAGCGCATGCTGCAATAAAGGCATCTTTCAGATTTAGATCAGCACTCAGTAGGATAGACGATGAAATTGAAGGCATCCAGAAATCTTCCCTGGGCTCAATCCATGTTACTTTGAATCACATAAGATCTGACTACTAACAGTTATTCTCAAGAATTGGCCAAAATTATCTCATTTGCGAGGACAAGTAATACAGATTTTGGATTTGGATCCAATAAATTTTTTCCCACATGTCGCTGAATTCATCTCCTACATCTTGCACGATATCAGATTCTAGGCCTGTAAGGCTAGAACATCATATTTCGATCTGTGGGGATCAGCTGTTTACTTTGAATTTTAAATTGGCCCTAATGGCCATTTGGTTGGGCCTGGCTTGTGGAATGTTTAACTCAACACATCACCCCTATTCTACAATTGGATATGTTTTTTCAGACAAGAGCAAATGGATTTTTGTGTCACTGCAAGGTCTCACGTCTAATTATAGATCTTTCTCGATGAGTATCATCAATGTAAAATATTTTCTTTCAAGCTTTCGGTTGCTAATAGTAGTTAAAGTAAACATCAAAAATTAAATTAATGTAAGGATCAAAAGAGATCTTATATTTTGTAAGTAATGTAGACAAAACTTTTCTGACCTGTTACTGTTGTAAACTTCCTTTCACCCACGTTTTGCACCCGAACTTTTCAACAACACCTCTCCTCAAAAGATGCGTATTGGTTCTTTTCTCGTCATACCTCTGCCAGAGACCATTTCTGCACCTTTAAGCGGAAGCATCAACACCATCAGTTGATCTTGATGCTTTGCCTGCTGATCTCAGTTATATGTGTTGTAATACTACTTCCACTAGTGCAGCAAGCCAGCAACCAAGTTGTCCTTCGGTCTTTTTGTGTTAGTGGGTTTTGGCTTTATCCCCACATTCTTCAGTGGGATAGGGACAGAGAGAAGAATATGGGATGAGTGAGAGAAGACCAAAAAAAGAAAAAGAAAAGTAAGGAATAGGAGTGACTTAAAAAAGGAAATGGAGTTATCACCAAAAGAAAAAGAGGGGGGGGGGGGGGGGTAATTTGGTCTTTACAGCCCGTAAATAGAATTATTTGGTTTTTTAAAAATAAATTTTATTTTATTCTACATTTATTTCTATTTAGATCCTTCAACATAAGTCTTCAATACATTTGGACTTGGTCCCATCCACTTTCCTTTTCATCCTCTTTCATCTTCTTCTTCATCTCGATTGTTGAATTGAAATCTCAGCGGTTTAGTTTTAATCTTTTATAAAAATATAATTAAAAATTAAAATATTAATAAAATATTTAAAAACAATATTTTTATAAAAGATTAAATTTGAACCGTTAAGATTTCAATCCAACAATCGATGAAGAAGAGATGATGAAATGATGAAAAGGACAGTAGATTGGAGCCAACTTCAATATATTTCTAGGCACTTGCAACGCGTGCGGCATTTTGTTAATTTATTAATATATATTCTTAATTATTATTACTAAATAATGATCATGATAACACATTAATGAGTCGTGACCAAAGCATACTCCCCAAAAGTAACGTTTTAAACCAAAACATGGAGGAAAATAATTGGATTTCTTATAAACACTTTTTACACCATTTATGGTGGATGAAATGAAAGTTTTCCCAGCTATGGGAGTTGAATATTTGTGTCTGCCTGCGAGTTTGCCCATAATAGCTTGTTTGAGTGAATAGGGAGAGAAGTAACTTATTTTTTATATGATTTTTACAGAGGTAAGATAGAAAAAAATCATATCATAAATAGAAATTGTATTTGAATTGACGAACACGGAAGTGACTTTTTTCCAAACGAAAACGTGTTTGGGTTAGTGGTTAAAAAGTCAATTGAGATGAAAAATAATTAAAAAGAGCATGAATCTTATTGAATACTACATATATTAATATTAGTTGTATATATTGCGATAACTAAAAATAAAAATTTATATTTATATTTAAAATTGAAAAAAAGGAAAAACAAAGAATTTACCTTGAAGGATTTAATTTTTTGAAGTATAATCCCAAATTATGTTCTTAGAAGAAATAGAGAGCATACATATTTATAAATACAGAAATTGTTAAGAAAAAGAAAATAAAATAATTAAAGTAAAAAAAAAAAAACAAAACAAAAAAATTACTGGAGTTTTTTAGCTACAACTTTGATGGAGCTTTTTTTTTTTTTTTTTTTTTTTTTTTTTTTTTTCAGAAGTCTAATGGACTAAAAGCTACCCAAACAGTTCTCACTGGTCCTTTTTTTCTATTGATGTTTCCACTGAACTATTTTTCACCAAAAGCTCTCCAAACATTGGCTCCAATAGGCCATGGACAATAATTTCTCCAGGACTAAGATACAAATGAGGCAGGTGGTAACACTTGCATATTTAATCACTCTAATAGCAAAAACACGTAAGTTCGACGCTCTCTCTCGGCTTTCCCAATCTTAAGGTTTCTGGCTCGCCGGCGGCGTCCTTGCTGCCGGCGAGCCTCTTCCTGAGCCATAACCGCAGTATGGAAGCAGATTGGAGCTTCAAGAGCCAGGAGCAGGAGGGTTTTAGCTCGGAACAGGGACATACAACGGCCACCACGTATCTTCACCGACGCCGGCTTTCATCTGGTCTCCGTCCTCACTGCCATACTAGTTGTGGCGTCCCTTTGTTTTCTTTGTGTAGCTATGTTTCTCTCCCTCTCTAGATCTATCTTGAGGCGGTGGGGGTTACTATTACGGCATGTCTCCAAGCGGTTTCCGGCAACCCAGAGGTTTCTGGCGATAGAGGGGAAGGTCCTTTACTAAGTTATTTGTGTTTTTGGTTTTTTGTGGTGATGTTTTTTTGTTGTGGTTCAAATTCACGTTTTTGGGGATAGGGTTGTGTTGATGGTCTTTGTTGTTATATGTTTTACTTCTCAGAGGACTATTGTTAGGATTGTTCGATGGTGGCGAATCCAAGTCACTAGTGTTACCCTTAGTTTGTTCGGTAGGTGTTTGCCAGATTTACTTGATTGGAGGAGAAGTATTCTTAAGGACTTCATTTGTTTTCTTTCTGAGGTTGAGTTTTTTCTGATTCTTGCCCCATTTCGGGGTATTTGTGTAGCTGATCTATTTGTAGCTTATCCTTATAAGAAGGTGTGCCCTGTAGGATGGGTTTTGCAACCAATACATTCTTTCTTGTCACTTCTAACCTTGGATGTCCAAGAAGCCGGTGCAGTCTCTAAGGCTACTTTTATTCCTACCTATTTAGTGATTTTGATTATTAGTTTCTTTTTCATTTGGTTTGTACTATTTTATGTGTTTGTGTTCCCGTTGTTCTTGTTTTGGTTTATTTATTTCAGTTGTAATTGTTATATTGTGATGTATCTTTTGATTTAAGTATTAATATAAGTACGTTTTGACCAAAAAAAAAATATTTAATCACTCTCATGCCCTTTAAATATCGAGAAATACAAGTAAAAAAGGAGTAAAAAGCACTACACCCAGGGGGTGGACCAGGAAATTATTGAAGGGGGCATTATTGGTGGGGGGATTTGGGGGTCCCTCGAATTTTTTTTTAAGGAGAGTTTTAAATGTATTAAAAAACAAAAGAATATAAATAAGAAAAGAAAAGGATATCAAAAAAATATTTATGAAATCAAGTGAATATTGATGATGTAATAAGAGAGACAATTATTTTACAAACCTGTCATTTAGGAAAGTAAGGTTAAGTGCTGTTGGAAATGCATTTACATAAATTACAATAAAAGGTAGCCACTCAATAAGTTCAAGTACATATTAATTATTTTTATAAGACAATAATCAAGATAAGACAATGTATTTCTTTTTTTTTTTTTTGGATAAGATTGGGATACCTCAACTACCTCCTACTGTGGTATTACACTGTTACAATCCCGACGGAGGATAACCTCAAGAGCCTCGAAGGCCGATACACTTCATGGAACCCCCATCCCGATTCTAATCCCTTTAATGCTAGAAAGTCACCGCTTTGTTCCGGACCGAGGCACATGCAACACCTTAGTTTCCTACTCCATCTGCGATAGTTGCTTCACCTCATCCGAATGTTGGAGTCACGGTGAGAACCTCCATGTGCATGCGAAAGTAATGTAATACACTCCATAGAATCGATTCCAACCAAACCTTCCGAAAGCCCATCGCCCAAGCGGTTTTGAGGCCCAATAGGCAAGCCCACGCTTCAAGTCAACTCATCGCCCCTTTCAATAGAGTGAAAGAATCCCCTAAGAAAGGAGCCGGAAGAACTTCGAATGATCCCTCCACGGGCTCCCTTATTTGTAGTTCTAGAATAGGCACCATCCACATTCACCTTTACCCAACCTAGCTTTCCGGCGGATGCCAAAACCCACGACTAGTAGTAAGAGTAATGCCGTTAAGTGGCATACCACGCTAGATGATTATTCATACTATTCCTACTCTCCAACATCGCATTCGTGCTAGCAATGATGTTACTATTAGGGGTGAATTGCTTCTCAAACACAAATAAGTTTCTCCACTTCCAGATCCACCAGCATAGAATAGTGAATCGGGACGCCCATTTCTTATTCGCATTGCTTCTACCACTGATGTTCCACCATATCCACTCTAATAAAGGCTTGTTATAGAATGTGCGCCACTTCTCCGGGGGCACCACTTTTCTCTATAAGGAACGTGAGTGCGTACAATCCCTAAATACATGAATAATATCTTCGCACCATGCACCACATAGGGCACAACTCTGGTCATTCGTCATTCTCCGTCTCATTCGATTTGCATTCGTGAGCAGGCACTTACGAGCTAGCAGCCAAAGGAGCATCTTACACCTGTGTGGCGCTTGAACTTTCCAAATGCGCTCCCAGTTGTATCCATGTTCCCTTCCCTTGTTAGAAACCACGCTATATGCCAATTTCAATGTGAATTTACCATGCCTCTCCCACTTCCATCGCACGCCGGGTGGATTAGTTGTACTCTCGATCCCCCCTTGAACTTTATCCCAAGTTCGCTTAATTCTTGTCCACACATTTGAACCAGGTCGTGTAGCCTCAATGCGAGGAATTAAGTCATCCCCATATTTATACTTGTCCTGTACAACCTTAACCCATAGGTCCTCCCTATGCGTGACTAGTCTCCATCCCAACTTCATAAGGAAGGCTTGGTTTTGATACTTTGCATGCCTCAACCCCAACCCGCCCTTTCGCTTCTCCATGCACACCTCATCCCAAGCAACCGGTGGCACTTTATGACTCTCTCGCTGTGCTACCCCACAAAAAGGATCTATTACGCTTGTTCGGGGCCTCACAAACCGTACTAGGTAGGTGGGATGTTTGCATTGTGTATCCGGGATAGCGGAAGACACCGAGGAAACAAGTGTAGCTCTTCCGGCTAAGGAGAAAGTCTTAGGGGTCCACCGCGCCGGCCCCGGTCCTTGACCTTATTAATGACCGCTTGAAACGAGTCCAATCCCACTCTCTTATGATGCAGTTGCACCCCAAGATACTTCCCAAGATCCGCCGTTAGAGTGAAACCAAGTGCATCGCTGATTTCCGCACTTTTGATATGATTTATGTTCTTGGAAAAGAACACCCGAGTCTTCGAATTATTGACTTTAAGCCCTGAGCATTCACAAAAATGATCTAGACACTCTTTTACCATTCCTGCTTGTTGGAGCGAGGCTTCCGTAAATAGGATAATATCATCAGCAAAGAACAAATGTGATATTGGTGGCCCGGTCTTAGTAAGGCATATAGGTTTCCACTTCTTCGCTGCCATACGTTCTTGTATCATGTGTGCCAACTTCTCAATGCATATTACAAATAGGTAGGGCGAGAGCGGATCACCTAGTCTAACCCCGCGGGAAGTGTTGAAGTAGTCCGCCTTACTACCATTCCACAAAAGTTGAAGATTAGCAGTGCTAATACATTGCTCCACCACCCTAATGAGGTTGGTAGGAAGGTTGAGCTCATGCAAGCAACTAGCGGGGAACTTCCAGGTTCACCCCGTCATACGCCTTCTCCGAGATCGATCTTAATAGCCATAAATCCCTTTTTTCCACCCATTGTTCTCATGGAGTGAATAACCTCTTGGGCCACGATAATGTTATCCGAGCTATGCCGACCTGGGACAAAACTACATTGATTTGGGGATATAACTTGGGACATAAATCCCCTCATTTGGTTTGCCACGATCTTTGTAACCAGCTTGTAAATCACGTTACATAGGCTTATTGGTCTAAGATCCTTAAACGCCTCGGGGTGATCCGTCTTCGGGATTAAGACCAGTAATGTCTTATTTACTTCACATATCCTTTTCGGATGAAGAAATATTTGCTTCACAAAGTGAACCACGGACTCTCCGACAGTTTCCCATTGGTGTTGGAAAAATAAAGCATGGAAGCCATCCGGCCTGGTGCCTTGAGCCCCATACTAAACAAGGCGTCTCGGATCTCCCCCTCTTCTACATCCCTTAGACATACTTGTTTACGTACTCGTTAATCCCTGGGTAGCCAATATTACGAGATGAGACTTGGGCGCTCCACTACTTCCTCCTTGAAGAGATTGGAGAAGTATATCGTTGCATGATCTTTTATACTATCCTCCTCAAAACACCACTCCCCTTCATTCACACGAATCGCATCAATTCTATTTCATTTCCGATGACCATTAGCTTGCGCATGAAACAACCATGTATTTCTATCACCATCAATAGCCCAATTAATCCTAGCTTTCTGAGCCCATAGCAAGGCTTCTTGTGTTAGAGTCTCATCAAGCTCCAACCAGAGAGTCTTCTGGAGGTCTTCAAAAAACATGGTATTCCCACCTCTCGTGATTGCATGAGTAATCCCATCCAGTCTTCGTAGGAGTTGATTTTTGCGACTCTAGATATTGCCGAACACTTCCTTGTTCCAACGTTGACAAGCAATTGTGAAGCTCTCAATGTTTACCGATCATTCTCTTGACGAGCACCACTTGTCCTTAACCAAACCATTAAATTCTTCATGAAGGAGCCAGGAAGCAATAAACCGAAAAGGCCTCTGAGTTACACCTTTTGGCGAAGCCCCATCCGTTCTTAGCAATAAAGGTCGATGGTCGACTTATAATGCGGCGAGATAAAGCACTTTTGAGTGTTTGTTCCTCATACACCAGTCTTCATTAGCAAGAAAACGGTCCAACCGAGCCTCCGTATCACCATTTTTTTCCACGTAAAGGGTGGCCCATCAAATCCCAAATCAACCAGATCCATATCTTCAACCCATCTAGAACTCTCGGTAGAAGATAATTTTGAAGATGCACACGAGCGTCTTTCCGTAGCTAGCAAGGTGGCGTTAAAATCACCGCCAATACACCATGGTCCCTTTACCGTAGTCTTGATCTGGAAGAGCTCAGACCATAGCGTTCGGCGCTGCATTAGGGTAGGACTCGCATACACTATAGTAAGGTCCCATGTTTGTCGTTTTTCATCTGTGATGTTTAAGTATATAAATTGCTTGTGTTGCTTTACTATCTCAACCTTTAGTGTCCCCTCATCCCATAGGCACCATATCCCTCCACTATATCCTTCCGCAACGATTGTACGAAAAATTATTGAATCTTAAAGTACGAATTCGTCGATCCGTCTTTAGAGCATTTGCCGTGTTTCTAAGATTGCAAGAAAATCCAACTTATAGTGTTTCTTTAGTTCCCGTACAAGGCTTGGAAATGACTCCGTGCACGTACCTTGTGAGTTCCAAATCATAACAATCATTAAGACCTTGGAGAAGTAGTAGGAGGGGCCAAACCGCTGCCCACACCATTAATTAATTTCCCATTAGCCTCCGTTTGTTCTGCGTCCCCGCTTCTCCATCGCCCATGTTACATTTGTTGAATTATTGACCAACTCACTTACCCGCCCATCATCCATCTGAGTATCACCCTGCGCCAAACCATCCTTAAGGCCCATGTCATGTAGGATTGCAAAACCATTTGTCATCACCATGCTACTTGACTTTGCTTCCTTTAGTTTCATTTTGGGCCTTCCACCTTTGTCATATTTTCTTTCCCATATTTTTTGGGTTTTTCATCTTTTTTTCCTTCGGAGCCCACAACAACCCACTCCCCCTTATTTCTCTCTTTTTCTTTTAATGGTAAATTGGGAGATCCCATTAAATCAGCCCCCGCCACTTCATTTTTCTGCAACCCATTACTCCCTTTACGCGTAATCCCACGATTCATGCCATCCTTCTTCATACCTTGCGAGATTGAAGGAGATCCACTTTTAATGCCAGACGTCTTTAATGGTAATTGATTGTTCCTTCTCAAATCGCGCTGCAGGATCATTTGAGGTCCTAAATGCTTGCTTCCACCGATCTCATCTTGTGCCGATTCGGAATCTCATTAACTCTCGCATTCAATGTTGATTTTTCCAATCCCGCCGTGACTTGCTCCTTCCTCGAAATTCCACCGTCACCCTCACCGGCCGCCATGTTCGACCCTTCTTCCATCCCACCGACAACCAACCTCACCTTTTGATGCCCACTGCTTACTTTGACTCCCCCCACGCCCGTTCCCGCACCACTCGGTTATCCGCACCGTCGACCGGTGTTTGTGATAAGACACCCATGTGCTCACCCACTCCAACTCCCTTCTCCCGAGTTGGGTGAACACTTTTAACTAGATCTGACCACCTTTCGCTAAGGACGGTCCCTCGTTCATGCCCATATACACCACATCGAAAACATATCAAGTGCAAGCCCTCATATACTAGTTGTTTATCCTCACCGAACGCCGTGAAATTTGGTAGTAACGGTTGTTGCGAGATCCACCTCAACGCAAATCCTAGCGAACTCTCCTTTATCATAGATGGATATTGATCGGTCTATTTTAATCATCTTCCCTATCATATCACCGATAATTCCTAGCGCCTCCACCGTACAAAATTCCATCGGCAAATCAGGAATCCTTACCCATACCGCGATCCTCCGTTGACAGTCCGCTCTCTTTGGATTGAAGTTCGGACGCCACCTCTGGACAAGAAGATAATGATCATCAATCATCCATGGACCTTCATACAGTGCATAGTCTCTGTCCTCCATGCTTGAGAATGAAACGATGTAATATTCATTGCTCAGTGGAACCACTTTCAGCGGCCGCCTTGGTCTCCACATGCGCCAAACACGGTCAAACAGTACGTGTTTAGGAACGAGTGCCCTAACAACTTGATAACCAGCGAATTCATCCACGGGCGACACCACGAGGTATACCGCTCCGATGTGACGAGACAAGATGGGATATCCACTTTTCGAACCACCCCCAACTCCTCTTGCTTCTCCCTGTTCCTCATCCTCAATCACCATTGTTGGCAACTCATCATTTTTCCGAGCAAAGTAGCCTCGCCATCCGCCGACAATATCATCCTCTTCAACATGAGTAACCAAGTATCCAAGACCGCCTCGGGTGATAATAACTTTTCCTTATACGATAAGGAAATCGGACGCCTAGCATCCTGAGCCTTCTCCTTCACTGCACTAGCCTTACTAGGCCCGCTGGAATCAGTTCTGTAACACCCCTACAATTGTAATCCTTGTACTTGTAAATATTATGGAATTAATAAAATTTTTATCTTCGATTAATGGCATTATTAGTATTACTATATTCTATTTCAATCGATCAATTGGTGTAATGATAAAAAGGAGTAAAAGCGGGGCGAAACGGTCAATTCTTGGACCTTATGATTTTAAGTTTTGATTACCATGGGAAGAAGAGGAAAACCAGGTAATATAAGTTATACTTTGGCCAAAACGCATTATGCGGGTACCACAAGTGAATAAGCGACAAAAGGGGACCGATAAGGACTGATTAGGGGTTCCTTTGGGACTGAACAAGTTAAGTGTGGGGCCACTCCACGAAGTTTGGGAAGCGTCACATAGGAGTGTCTATTCAAGAAGAAGAATTTTGGAAAAGATAAAGAAAATTACAAAGGGAACCACTTTGATGGTCGGCGGGACCCACACGGACGGATAGAAATGAACTGGACCTAGGAGGAAAAGTGAAGGAAAAAGGAATTAAATGTCGAGACACAATGTGTGGAGCCTCTTAGGCATCACAAACTCCATTTAATCATTGAAAATATTTACCTGAAGGAAAAGAAAGAAAAGTCGTGTAAAAGTCAAAAAAACGGGACCCACGTTTGGAGTACGGGGGCAAAATGGGAATAAATAGGTAAAAAATGGTTTGGGCTGGCATGTGGGCCCAAAATGGGGCCACATGTGTCCTATTTGGGCAGAAAAAACGTGGGGCCAAGATTGGTAATTATTAAAAAGTTTTGGGCCAAAAACCGTAATTTTCGAAGTTTCGGGCCAAACGCGTAATTTGCCCCAAAAGCCGGTAAAAATCTAGATATTTTTTCTGGAGGAGGCTGAGCACGTGGTAAGTACCTGGGAGCCTCTGGAAAAATCTGGATTTACTTGGAAAATAAGCCAAAAGCCGATGAATTCCAGGCAGGTTATTTACGCCGTTAATTCCAGATCAACCGGATCAAATTCACCTTTATTAAAAAGGTGTTTTGACCTCATTTTTCACCCTTAGCCAAGAAATTTCCAGAGAATCCAAGAGAAATCCATCAGCCACCATAGTTAGAGATCTAAGATCAAGCTTCCAAGTTCATTCACCGGTCTTCCGATTTCAGGTAACACCGACAACTTCTTCTTTTGCGTTCTTATGAAAGGAAAATTCGTGCAAATAGTAGAGGCTTGGTTTTGGGGCTGGATTTTTACATTTTTAAGGTCTTCAAAGTCTCTGGAATGATTTTTTATATAGGGAATAGCTATGGTTAAAGTTACCGAAGCCGAAAAACACCGAAAACCCCATAAGAGGGCTTGTTGCCAACTTCAGTGAATCTGGACAGTGACCCTTCTAACGCGTTTTTGAAGGGGTAAATGAAGTATTTTTGATCTGAAATTTGTAATGGAGAAACTAGACATCTGGGGCATGAGTTTACATATATAATATGATGGATTTGGATAATATTTACTATGTGAAATAAATAGTTGAAAAAGAAGTTAAGACAGTGACGTGAATCTGGACCAGAGGAGATAAAACAAGAAACACGCCAAAATATTTGTAATTTTATGGCCTAGGTATATTTTTACTGGAAAATATACTTATTAACGGATCAGATGGCGCTGGTCTCATGTCAATATGAGTTTTTTGGAATTTATTAAAAATCCAGGAAGTTGGGACAGAAACAGTGAATTTCTGGAAATTCTATGAGGGGCTCGGATTTAGCAAAAATATGATGTAAGGGCATTTTTGTAATACTAAAAAGGTGTGTTTTAATGTTTTAGGTCAAAAAGGTACTTTTAGAGGGGCCATAGAGCAAAAAGGTAGTAAAAAGGGTATCCACCACACCAGGTAGTAACCTCTTTACTCCGGCACTCTTATGTGTTTGATGTATGTATTTGCTTGCCATATGTGTGTTTTTGTATTGTTTGCCAAATATGCATACAGATCATGTTTGTGATGTGTCCCTAGCGGCGAGGGTGCCCGCGGGGTCAACCTACGTGGTGACTCAATGGAGACGAGCCGATGATTCCGGTAATTCCGGTGCGCTTGGTAAGGCGACCCAACGGTGCGAAGACGTGTTGTTGTGTGTATGTCCGTTTGCATATTGTGGCATGTTTGGCACGTTTATCCATGTTTACATATTCATGTGGTTGCATGCATACACATATCACATATAGTGCATGAGTATTGACGGTTACTCTGGGGGCCACTATTGGACCTCAGGAGCTTGTGGTGACACATGGGATCGTGCCTGATTGATAAAAGCCTTTTTGCAAAGGTAGTGATGACCGGGCAGATGAAGGATAGGGGATGCCCTATCGTGTTTTGTATTTTATATTTTGGATGTCGGTACTTATTATCGGATACTTTTCGGATGGATGATCAGAACCTAACCCTCCGGGGACTTGACTTTTTGTTGACTTTTACTTTTTACCAGTACGTAGTTTGTCCAAACCAATCCTGTGCTCTGCTACGTGTACTCTGATCTAACTTTAAATGGAGTATTAATAAGGGAAAGGTAATCTTTAAAAGGAATCCCTCTAACCCGCCACCCGAAAGGGCAAGGCCGGTGGAGGTGTAACAAGTTCTCCCAAAGACACACGGTTCCTGACGTACTCCCTTTCCCTTACTCCGGTCGCCGCCGTCTCCATCTCCTCTTTCTCTTCCGTCACCATCCTGGGTCACCTTCCTCTCGCTCTCGCTCACCTTCCTTGCGCTCTCGCTCTCGCTCACCTTCCTCTCGCTCATCTTTGTTATCAAAATCGCAAGTTTTTCTAGATGGTGTGTGTGAGTTTTTTTGTATTTCTTTTTTTATATCAAAGGTTCCATATGGATAATGCGACTCATGATATAGTCATTTTATTAGTGGATCACGATGGATTCAAATATATATTAATTTTTTTTTTTGAAGGAACACCTCAAATTAAGGGGGGCACTTACCCCTTGTTATATACGTCGGTCCGCCTATGACTACACCTACCTTTTATGGTTGTGGAAAAAAAAAAATCACACATACCTTTGTTAGATCGTTCAAATTTGATAGTTTTCAGATCATATATTCAGAATCTCTACTCAAATTCTTTCTGACGGGAACATTTTGGCAGAGATATTATGCTTGTTGTAGTGCCGGCTCAAAAGGCACAGTTTCCCTTCTGTTTGAGGACACTGGCTGGGTTGGCCGGCACTTACTTCTCTTTTTCTTATTCTCTCACATTTGGCGCCAGTTCTCTTTATATTCCACTTGTCTCTCTCTCTCTGACTTGCTTAACTCGTTTTGTTTAACCAAACACATCCTGTTCACACTCATTCATGTCCTTTCCCTCTTCCCCTGCCTCCCATCAGTCTTCCAACATAGTCACTTTCCTTTCCTGAGATGGCAACAGACAGAAACAGTGCCCAACTAAAACCAGATGTCTCGGTCAAAGAAGATGAACGATCAAGGAAAGCAGATTCCCAGGTGCTTGAAACAAACGAAGAATTCGATTTCCGCCTTTGGGGTAGTTCCTTCGAGGAAACAGAAATGTGTGCAGCGGATGAAGTTTTCTTTCAAGGTCAAATTCTCCCCCTACAACTCAACGCCAACAAATTCAACCGCTACAAATCAATGTCCCTCGATTCCCTTGACCACGGTTCTCTGAGTGAGTCCAGAAGCAACAGCAGTAGAAGCAGCAGTTTCAAAAGCCAGAACTCACAATATTACAGCACTAGTTCCATTACCATTCTCACACCAAGAGTTTCAGTTTCAGAGTCCAGAGTTAAAAACCGATTTCACACTTGCCCAAGTCCCAAACCTCAGTTAAAAGTGCCTCTTCCAAGACAAGCAAGTTTCAGTAATGTGGGTCGAAAATCGTCGTCGACGTGGGACTTTTTCCGTCTGGGTGTTGTGCCCGCACCAGAGATTGAATTGCAAGACCTTAAAGTTCGCAGTACAAAAAACTGTGTCTCTCGCAGTGGAAGCACTAGTAATAGTGGAACCACTAAAAGTGGCAAAATTATGAGTACCAATCATGGGTTGAAGCAATTTCTGGATAAAAGTGGTGGTTTATTGAGTGGATGTAAGTGTTCGATTGATATGCCATTGGACACTGTCATAATCAATAGTCGCACTAAAAGCACCGAAGAGACAGAAAGTGCAACGCGTGCCATGAAAGAAAAAGTAGTGATCGAGTTTGAGAACGAGAAGCAGAGGCAAAAGCAGGGAAAAAATAAGGCTGTCTCAACACGTCGTCGTCTTCTTCGAACGTTTGAATGGCTAAAGGAGCTTTCGCATGCAAGCTTTCTTAATGAGGAGGAGGCTTTGCTTTTAAAGTCGTGAATGTTAATATTGGGATCGCGTGCCTGCGATCTATTTAGTTTATTAAGTTATGGTTTATGCCTTTGTTTTGCTTTTTGTAGTTGAAATAGTTTTTTTATGCAATACATTAGCAGTGTAGTGTTGGCTGTATTGTTACACGAAACAAAAAGCTCGCTTTCTTGCGAGAATGAGTCATGCTAATTAACTTTGTCGGTTTGCCCTTCTTTTCTGCTAGTGAGTATTAGGGGGTTAATTAATTTAATATTTTTATTTGTTCTTATGGAAATTTAGTTGACATTAAGATACTGAATGTGAAGTTTGTGGCGCTGATGAAGTGTAAAATGACAAGAACCATCATAAGTGGCCAGAGTCGGTTCTTGTCAAATGATTAATTTTGTGGATTTCGATGTTTTATAGGCGGTTCGTGTTCCGTGTTCAGGCTGGATATAAAAATACTTTCCTCCCGCCCTAATTATAGAGAACACTTTTATAGTATAAATTGTATTACAAAAGCGCTCCTATAATTGGACCGGAGGTAGTAATATCCACTCGTGTTCTAAATATAAGATATAATTAATTTTTTTTGGAGAGATTAAGGAAGCTAAATAAGTTACTTAATCATATCATAAGTTGTGCATCCTTAAATATATATCAATTTATTAGTTAAAATAATTAGGTTGCAGAAAAAAATAAAAATAAAAATACTATAAAATTGTTATGAATATACCAATATTAGTGTGAATGTCTACAACCTTTTCAAGAAGAGTCTTTTGGAGTTCCTAAAGCCATGTAACCTATGATATGAATGGCATAGGAGTTTTTATGTAACTTACAAAACTCCATAACATACCATTATGTAGATTTACTCCTTTGTATGTAACTCTTGTAATGGTGTTAAGGATTCATTGCCTATATATAGTAGGCATGTATCAAAAGTTGGAAGAGTACAATAGAAAGAAGAATCACTCTCTCCATTTCTCTCTTGCATTTCTTCATCTCCCTATCTTAATCTCTCTTATATTTTACTTAGTTTCATACCACGTTATCGACGATTGCTATAACGAAGGTATAATTTCTTTAACGATTTCATCTTCTTTCTCTAATGATCTTATTATATGTTTATTTATATATCCGGGATAATCTCAACCACTATATGGAATTAAAAATATTCGTTTACCGATTGTTTTTATACATTGGGTTCCATGGTTAAGATTGGAGATTATGTACTATTTTATAAAAATTTTACTTTTATGTTACTAACATAACATTTATATTATTGTTACTAACATAACATTTAAATTAAGCATTTTACTTTTATGTTACTAACATAACATTTATATTATTGTTACTAACATAACATTTAAATTAAGTATTTTACTTTTATGTTACTAACATAACATTTATATTATTGTTACTAACATAACATTTAAATTAAGCATTTTACTTTTATGTTACTAACATAACATTTATATTATTGTTACTAACATAACATTTAAATTAAGCATTTTACTTTTATTGTTGCTAACATAACATTTTACTTTTATTGTTACTAACATAACATTTTACTTTTATTATTATGTTATTATTGCTAACTTTTAATGTTATGTTATTTTATATTTAATGTCATCTCTTTTATGTTATTAATATTATTATGGCCGAGAAGCCATACACCTGTTTTCCTATTCTAAAATTATATAACCGTAAATCATATCATTTTAATTTCTTAATTTTATGGCAGAAGCCATATAAATTTAATTTCTCGTTATGAGAACTACATGGCTCGAAGCCATAAAGTTTTAATTCTTATTATTATACTTTACTTATTGTGTTTCTAAATTTCATCTTATTATCATTAGTATTTCTATGTTAATCATTCTTGTTTTTTTTTTTTTTTATTAGTCGAACCATGACAAACACAACAAACCTTGCAAAACTTGAATTTGTGGCTCTTGATATTAGGAAAGAATTATTTATCTTGGATTCGGATGCGGAAATCCATCCGAATGCCCATGGTCCGGAAGACACAATTAAAGAAGGAAATCAAGCATCTAATCAAGATAAAGCCAAATCCATGATTTTCCTTCGCCACCATTTACATGAAAGTTTAAAAATTGAATATTTGGAGTGAAAGACCCACTGGTTCTTTGGAACAATATAAAAGAAAGGTATGATCACGAGAAGATGGTTATCCTTCCAAAAGCTCGTTATTCTTTGGATGCATCTCGCGTTTACAAGATTTTAAAGCGTGAGCGAGTATAAGTCACCATGTTCGAATTAATTCTCAATTAAAATTATGTGGAGAAAAGATTATTGATGAAGATATGTTAGAGAAAACATTCTCTACATTTCATGCAACCAATTTGCTCTGCACAGCAATATCGTGAAAAAGGCTTCAAGAAATATCTTTGAATTAATTTCTTGTCTCCTTATGGCCGAACAAAACAATGAGCTTTTGCGAAAAATCATGAATCCCGTCCCACAGGTTCAACTCCATTCCCGAAGTGAATGTAGTAAGTAATGAATATTTTAGTGGTCGAGGACGTGGACGTAAAGGTGGCTACAACCGTGGCGTGGCCGTGGCCGTGGTCGTGGTCCAAATCGTGGTGGATCAAATCCTCGCCCTAAAGCGGGAAGATTGAAAAGAACCCCGGGAGGGAAACTAGTGGGAATAAGAAGCATTTTGAAAATGCTCGTTATCGTTGTGGTGGCAAAGGTCATTGGTCTCATACCGTCGTACGCCAAGACACTTGGTTGAACTTTATCAAGAATCACTTAAAAGTAATGGTAAAGGGTCAAAGATTGAAGTAAATCATGTTGAGAACTCCAAGTTTGAGGATGTTGATTTTACTCATTTGACTATTGATAAATTTGAGAATTGAGTTTGAAGATGTTGATTCTACCCATTTAGATGTTGCTGATTTCTTAGTATAAATTATCTTTTCCTATTTGGAACTGTTTGGTTTTAGTATGTTTAAGCTTTCTTCTATCATATGTATTTCCTTTAATTATGTTTTTATTTATTTTCATGTATCTTTTAATGAAGAATGAATCTTATTAGCATCAATCCACGAAGATCGTGTCTCGTTGATAGCGCAACAACCCACACTATACTAAAAAATGATAAATATTTTTCTTCCTTGGTAATGCAAGAAGCCAATGTTCGACTATATCTCGTAATATAAATTTGATTGAAGGCTCGGAAGAGCTAATATTTTGTTACTGAAGGAACAAAATTATGTATTGATAATGCATTTTATTCTACCAAATCTAAGAGAAACTTATTGAGTTTCAAAGATATCCGAGAAATGGATATCATATAGAATCAATAACCGAAAATGATCAGGAATGTCTTGCTATCACAAATATTGTTTCGGTAGAAAATGCATGTTAGAAAGTTTTCTCGCTTTCTCTTTGGTTTATATTATACATTTATAAGCACAATTGAAACACATGCTATTGTAAACCGAAGTTTATTAATACAAATAAGAAGTTTACCAATACAAACCGAGAAGTTTGTCAATGTAAACCAAGTTTACTAATGAATTTAATGTTTGGCATGACCGGTTAGGCCATCCCGGTCAATCATGATGCGACAAATAATTGAGAATTCATGTGGACATACCCGAAGTGTAAACAAATACCACAATCCCATGATTTCTCATGTGATGCATGTTCCAAGGGAAAGTTAATAATTCGGCCCTCACCAAGCAAAGTAGAAAGTGAATCTCTCACATTTCTAGAAAGGATACTGAGGAGATATTTGTGGGCCAATACACCCACCATGCGGACCATTTAGGTACTATATGGTTTTAATTGATGCATCAACCAAATGGTCGCATGTTTGCTTATTATCTTCCCGCAACTGGCGTTTGCGAGATTACTTGCTCAATTGATTAGATTAAGAGCACATTACCCGATTATCCTATCAAGAAAATACGTCTTGATAATCTTTGGTGAATTTACTTCACAAGCTTTTAATGAATATTGTATGTCCCTTGGAATAGATGTTGAACATCCTGTAGCTCATGTTCATACGCAAAATGGACTCGCAGAATCATTGATTAAACGATTGCAACTTATTGCAAGACCTTTACTTATGAGATCTAATCTCCCAATTTCTCGCTTGGGGCCATGCCATTTTGCATGCAAAGCAATGTTAATTCGCATCAGGCCAACTAGTTACCTAAAAGTTTCCCCATATAAATGGTTTTT
Source organism: Acacia acuminata (assembly GCA_019022655.1). Taxonomy (NCBI): domain Eukaryota; kingdom Viridiplantae; phylum Streptophyta; class Magnoliopsida; order Fabales; family Fabaceae; genus Acacia; species Acacia acuminata. The sequence goes on from JAFJYI010000002.1 coordinate 8,948,886, forward strand.
GGTCAAGAACCTAATATTTCCCATATACGAATTTTTGGATGTGCAGTATATGTGCCAGTAGCACCACCACAACGCACCAAAATGGGTCCTCAAAGAAGGACGGGAATATATGTTGGGTATGAATCTCCTTCAATCATTAAATATTTAGAACCATCTACAGGAGATTTATTTACTGCAAGATTTGCAGATTGTCATTTTGATGAATCAGTTTTCCCAACATTAGGGGGAGAAAATAAGCAGTTGGTTAAAGAGATTAGTTGGAATGAATTATCATTGGCTCATTTTGATCCTCATACAAAACAATGTGAACCGGAAGTTCAAAAGATAATTCATTTGCAGAATTTAGCTAATCGAATGCCGAAGCATTCTTGACCCAAAGAAAGTGACAAGGTCACATGTTCCATTGCTAATGCTCCTATTCGAATTGATGTCCCCGAAGGGCAACATATTATAAATGAATCTAAAGCACGCTGAAGCGTGGCAGACCCATCGGTTCCAAAGATAAAAATCCTCGAATGAGAAAAGGAGCTAAGAATATAGATGGTCAAGTTGAGGATAATCAAGAAAAGTTGGTAGCTCTGAAGAGTCATTATCTCCAAAGTAGAGATATCTCCGAAGAGAATGTTATAGTCCCGAGAAGAGACCAGGTACATTTGAAATATGTGAAAATAATGAGATCTCAATAAATTATTTTATGAATGGTATCCAATGGGACCAAAATGAAGTCAACATTAACGACATCTTTGCTTATCATATAGCATATGATGTAATGAATGATAATGAGGATCATGAGCCAAAATCCATTAGCGAGTGCCAAATGAAAGGATTGGCCCTTATGGAAAGATGCTATTAATGCAGAATTAAATTCACCGGCAAAACGAAAAGTATTTGGACTGTAGTCCATACACCGAAGATGTAAAGCCAGTTGGGTACAAATGGGTTTTTGTACGAAAGAGAAATGAAAAGGGTGAAATCACAAGATATAAGGCACGTCTTGTAGCCCAAGGCTTTACACAAAGACCTGGCATTGATTTTGAAGAAACGTACTCACCAGTAGTGGATGCAACTACTTTTCGTTATTTGATTAGCCTAGCGTAAATGAAGGACTTGATTTGCGTTTAATGGATGTCGTGATGCCTATTTGTATGGCTCACTTGACAATGATATTTATATGAAAGTCCTGAAGGACTCAAGGTGCCAAAAGCATCTAATTCAAATTCCCGAGAACAATACTCGATTAAGTTAAATAAGTCTTTGTATGGCTTGAAGCAATCAGGGCGCATGTGGTATAATTGTCTCAAGGAATATTTGTTGAAAGAAGGGTATAAAAATGACCCAATATGTCCATGCATTTTTATGAAAAGATCTAGAAATGACTTTGCCATAATTCTTGTTTATGTTGATGATATCAACATAATTGGAACTCCCGAAGAGCTTCAAAAGGCAATTAATTGTTTGAAGAAAGAATTTGAAATGAAAGACTTGGGCAGAACGAAATTTTGTCTTGGACTACAGATCGAGTACCTAAAGAATGGGATCTTTATATATCAAGAAGCTTATACAAAGAAGATCCTGGAGCGATTTTATATGGATAACTCGTATCCATTATGTACCCCAATGATTGTAAGATCTTTGCGGGTTGATAAAGACCCATTCCGACCTCAAATAATTAGTGAAGAAGGTGAAGAAGAACTACTTGGTCCGAAGTACCATATCTTAGTGCTATTGGAGCACTAATGTATCTTGCTAACACACACACGTCCGATATATCATTTGCTATTAATTTATTAGCAAGGTATAGTTTGCACCAACACGGAGGCATTGGAATGGAGTAAAACACATTTTTCGTTACCTCGAGGCACCATGGACATGGGGTTATACTACTCAAATGTATCCAAGCATGAACTGATTGGTTATGCATTAATCTTGGATTTTTGTCCGACCCACACGATGGTAAATCACAAACGGGCTATCTGTTTACATGTGGAGGTGCAGCTATTTCATGGCGATCTATGAAACAGACTATATCAGCCACATCATCTAACCATGCAGAAATTCTAGCAATGCATGAAGCAAGTCGAGAATGTGTGTGGTTAAGGTCAGTATTACATCATATACGAACAACTTGTCATTTATCTTCAGAGAAAATGGTTCCAACAGTTCTATATGAGGATAATGCGCATGTATTGCCCAACTTAAAGAAGGATATATCAAGGGCGATAGAACGAAGCATATTTCGCTAAAATTCTTCTTCACTCGTGATCTTCAAAAGGATGGTGAAATAGATATCCGGCAAATCGGTTCAAGTAAAAATCTAGCAGATTTATTCACTAAGTCACTTCCGGGAGCAATCTTTGAAAGACTCGTCCATGGTATTCGTCTTCGGAGACTTAAAGATCTCAAGCGATGTTGTCAAGAGGGGGAGTCGATACACGTTGTACTCTTTTTCCCTTATCTAGGTTTTGTCCCATTTGGGTTTTCCTAGAAAGGTTTTTAATGAGGCAAAGATTGGACAAAGTGTATCAATGGATGTTGTACTCTTTTCTTTGGCTAGGTTTTTATCCCACTGGGTTTTTCCTAGTTAAAGTTTTTAATGAGGCACATTCATAATGGACATTCAAGGGGGATTATTATGAATATACCAATATTAGTGTGAATGTCTACAACCTTTTCAAGAAGAGTCTTTTGGAGTTCCTAAAGCCATGTAACCTATGATATGAATGGCATAGGAGTTTTTATGTAACTTACAAAACTCCATAACATACCATTATGTAGATTTACTCCTTTGTATGTAACTCTTGTAATGGTGTTAAGGATTCATTGCCTATATATAGTAAGCATGTATCAAAAGTTGGAAGAGTACAATAGAAAGAAGAATCACTCTCTCCATTTCTCTCTTGCATTTCTTCATCTCCCTATCTTAATCTCTCTTATATTTTACTTAGTTTCATAACAAAAATAATTTAATTAACTTCTTTAATTTTTCCAAAAAAATCAATTTTATCTTATATTTAAGACTAGAAAAAGTACCAACAACAAACAAAAAAGTTGGTTGGTGTATGTATGTGGAGGGGCATAATTTCTAGAAAAAATCATAGAAAAGTCTAAATAAATAGTCAATATAATGTTTGGTCCTTGTAATTTGATCTTATCATAGTTTGGTCTTGTTTTGATTTTAATCTCTGTAGTTCATAAGTTTTGATTCCTCAAATCTTGTTCCATTTATAATGTTAGTCTCTATAATTTAATAAGGATTGAACTTGAAGTTAACAGTGTTAAGTTTATTGAAGTGTCGTTAACATCAGTTATTTTCTTGACATAGCATGTTGACTGGGCATGAATTTTAATTATAAAGAAAAGGACTTCTTCATCGTGGAATCGGGTGGCATTCTCAATGTGTAACATCCTAATTTTATTTTTAGGATTTAATAGTAATTATAAAATAATCATGTGATTATTGTAATCGTGAGAGAGAAAATAATAATAATAATAATAAATAAAATAAAAAATAAGGTTTGGGCTCTTGTGGTAATTTTTCTCATTCAAACAAAAAAGAGGGAAGCTACATGGGGAAGAAGAAATAATAATAATAATAATAATAATAATAATAATAATAATAATAATAATAGAGTGGGCAAAAAAACAAAGACGTTGTGGGGGAAAAGAGGGGGAGGGTAATTAATACCCCCTCCCTCTTTCCATATAAATATATGAGTGTGTTGGTTTGTGGCGGTGAGAGTGAGGAAGCGACAGAGAGTGAGTGGAAGTGAGAAGGAAGAAGAAGAGGAGAATATTTGGGATTTTTGATGTATATTATTTATCTTATAAGATAATTTTAGTAGTTAAATTAAGAGTAAATACCCTTTTCGGTCCCCTCGACAAAAAACATGGACCCCATTTTGATCCCTAACTAAAAATAACTCATCTCGCCATCTCTGGGAAATCAAAAAACATCTCACGTTAGTCCTTCCGTCAGTTAGCTCCTAACGGTGCCACTAACGTTGTTGATGTGTAACGTGAGTTGTTCCAATCACATGCCACGGAGGGAGGCCAAAATGTCGTCGTCCCCACCTGTCACCATCTTCACTCCTCAACAATCTTCCCCTCTCTCTCTGCAAAAAAATCGTAAGCCAAAAACCTGAGATAACGAAATTAACGACTTATCATCATAGCAATCAAATTTCAGCTCCCACCTTGATTTTCACCTGCTTCCTTCCCCTACACGTCGCTATTCAATCGGTGTTTCTCGTTTGATCTTCATTTACTGGGTTTTGTTTCTTCTTTGTTTAAAGGTCGTAGGGGTTACCTTTCGTTCCATTTTGCAACCTTGTAGGTAGGTTTGATGGCAGAGCAGATGGATTACACACAGGGGAAGGCGAGGGAAGAAAATCCCTCCTCGTAAGAAACTAAAAGCCCACAACATCGGAAAATGCTTCGTTGCCGGAAAAATCATATTTAAACAATCATCAAAGTATAACAATAAAGCTCATTCATTACAAAATTAATCTTACTTCATCTCAATCAAACTCAGACTCGTCAAGAACTTAAAACAAAATAGCTAAACATTTGCTCCTCGAGACAGAGAGATCACATAATACAGGTTAGCGTCGGAAAGAATGGTTTAGGGTTCCAACAACTGCAACGCCATGGCAGAGAAAGGCACGAGTTGGGCGAGATTATATGGGGAAAAGGAAAAAATCAAGTATAAGAGAAAGATTGAAGCAAGGTTAACAGCATAATCAATTGGGTAAGAGTCAAAACCTGGACAATATTATATGGGGGAAAAGGAAAAATCATATATGAGCTGGCCTTTTGTTTGGGAAGAAAAGGCGTTGAAGAAGGTGACCCTAATTACGAAATTTGGAGCAAAGAGGATTTAAATTAGCGTTGTTTTCTCGTTAATCGAGGAAATTTGAGAGGTCGGGAGAAAATCTCAAGGCAACGGAAAAAGTTTGTTAACGAAATTTTCCTTTTCGATGAGTGTCACGGGGATGAGAAAGAATCAACGCCACGAGTAGGAAGGCACGACTTGGGTTAGTTCGAGAAGCAAGAGGATGACGCCGACGCTTCTCTCGATCCGACGTGTTTCCAATGAAGAATGAAAGGTTGATAGGGAAGCCTTTTTTTTTTCGATGCGTTTCCGATGAAGAATGAAAGGTTGACGAGGAAGCTTTTTTTTTTCTAAGTGAAGATGGTGACAGGTGGGGACGACGTCGTTTTGGCCTCCTCCGTGGCATGTGACTCGAACAACTCACATTACACATCAAGCAATGTTAGTGACGCCGTTAGAGCCAACTGACGAAAGGACTAACGCGGGATTTTTTTGATTTCCCAGGGATGAGTTATTTTTTGTCAGGGACCAGAAAGGATATTTACTCTTAAATTAATTTCTTTTTAATAAACTTCCTTCATGAAATTTGTTTCAAATATTTTTCTCTTTTCAATGAAGGTAAAATTATATTGATTAATGAAAATTTTAAGGTTATGATGTTGGAAAAATTTTGAGTTTTGGTAATAGATGACATATATATGTACAGAACAATTAATAACTAGTTTTGATCGGTTTAGTTTTATTGAATTGTTGTTGCAAGAATTTAAATTAATTTTTCTATTTAAGGAATTTAGGATTTTCATCTTAGGTTATATTTCTACTAATTAAAAGTTGTATAAATAATTTATTTTGGGTTAATGGAGATATTATTGAAGTTTTAATCAGTTTAGTTTTGAAATTTGAAGAATAAAACTGTTATTTTCATATTTTACTACAATAATATATTATTATTATAATTTGTGTATTTTGAGTTACATAAGTTATACTTGTGATGATGTAGAGTTCACCTGTGACCGGTGATTATTCACATTTTACTCCTCAAGATAAGGTTTAGCTTGGAGTTGAGGTAATCGGGGTTAATTTATTTCATATGCTTATTTTGAATTGTAAGGTGTTTACTAAACCTTATTTTCATATATACTACTGAAATGTGTTTTGAAAATTATGTGTATATTTGAATATGTAGTTATTTCAGTGAAGCAATGTATTTTCTATTCTACATGTATGTATGAGTGGATCTTGTTATTGAAATTGTTGTTGTGGTGGCTATTGTGATAACTGCTGTTAGTTGTTGTATATGGAGTAATATATTGTACTATGTTTCAGAAAATTATAGTGACATATTGTTTATTTGTGTTGAAATATGTTGGGTTATGTGGAAGATATTTATGGTGAAAATGTGCCTATCGGCTTTCTCATTCCTGGCCCGGAATTTGAGTTGAGTGTTTTAGGCGAACACCTCCCTGTTATGGTATATTGGTGGTGACATGTGAGGGGACAATTTCTTGAAGTGACTAGCTAACCTTGGTCGGGTATACTAGTACTGATAGGTTGTACCACGTCCAAACGATATAAGGAGGATCAAGATGGATGAGTAGGGATGGTTATACTTATTGTTAATAATTATGGATTAATTAATTACTTCTTGTTGATTTTATAAATATGTTAGTCAACCTGCTTCTTTGACTTGCAATCCTTTCCTGCATATGTGATAAATTAATTTTGGTTACTGGGACTTTATGTTTCACCCCTCATTATTAAATTTTTCAAACGAGACCTCTAACCCTACTAGAGGACAAGGAAGCCTAGAGGCATATATGTCGTAAAACTTGTAAGCCTCTTTTTGATACTAGTGTTGTATTGATTTATATATTGTCATTTTAGGGCTCTCATGTTTTAGAAATATTATATTTACTGGATGACTGTTTATTCGCTATAAGACTAAATATTTTCTTTTATACACTATAATATGTTAGTGAATCCGCAATAATAAAAAAATTGTGTGGAAACTGTTTTAGTGTGAACCCTTTGTTGTGAATATGGTGTAAGTCTCGTGGGCTATTTACTCTTCTGTTCGTCAATTGTTCCCAGAGCTATAAATTTTCTGTAGTGATTTTGTGGGCAGAATTTGTGCCCTGGACTCCAATATGCTTATTTTTGAAAATAAAGGGGTTGTCCTTAATCACTTGATAATTCGGTTTAATGAAAACATTATGGTTAATTATTGTTTAGTGAGGAAAGGTCTTTTCACAATGTGCATCATCATCGTCATCTTCTTCACTCGAGATGGACGAGATTCTAGAGGAGACCTAGCGAAATTACAACTGTTGGCAAACTACAACTTATTAAGAGATAGACTAATAATTTGGTGCTCATGAGCCAAACAACTACTCCTCTTTTGTCTACGCATCATCAGACTACCTGTGTAAGTTCTTCGATCCAAGAGACCTGCAATGATGTCAACAATCTGACAAACCTTTTAACTAAACTAGGTGGAAATTTCTCTCAATCATCATCTCCCTCCTTAATGCCCATTATATGAATATGACCCTTTATTCTTCCCAGTAGACCAGGTATATCTGGCGATAAATGACTATTGCAGTACTTCTAATAACGTATTTGAAGGATTTCAAGTTGAAAAATTGTTGAGTAATGATTGAAATAGATAGGCACTAGGAAAGAGATGGATGTAGTTCCTTAGCCACTACTTCCACTCGTCTTGGCAGTGGGACGCTGTTCTAATTTGTCTTCCCTTGTTTCAATCATGGCAAAACAAAGGCAAGAGAATAAACTAAAGTAAATGTTATATTTTTGTACAGACTGAAAGGGAAAGTGGCTATAGTTACAGGAGTGGCAAGAGTAATGGGGGAGCAACAGTAAAACTCTTCGGGAAGCAAGGAGTAAAAGTTATGATCACCGACATTCAAGACACGCTTGGATCTCCCTAGCAGAGGGATTATATCCTTCAACCGTGTTCTTCCATTGCAAGGTCAGCTCTGAATACAGAGTGTCCACAATCTCTCAGTACAACCAACTCGACATAATCTTCAACAATGTTAAGATCTTGGGAAATCAATCAAATAACAAGAGCATCGTCAACTTTGATGCCAACAAGTTTGACTGAGTCATGCAAGTGAACATAAAGGACGTGGCTTTAGGAATGAAGCACATGACAAGAGTGATGATCTCCAGTGATCTAGGTGCATCATATCGATATGGAGCATTGTTAGAGTCAAGGGAAGATCGGGTCACATAACTTCAAAGCACACCATAGTTAGGCTCACCAAGAACACAACTTGTGAGTTGGGTAAATATGGGATTAAGGTTAACTAAATATTGCCATTCAGAGTGGTGACTTTGATGTTGGTGAGTGTGTGGAGAGGCAGAGATGAAGAAAGAAGAAGAAGAAGAAGAAGAAGTAAGTATGAACTCTGGGTTGCTGGTGTTGGAAAAGGAAGCGGAGAAGATGGAGGAGTCTATGAGATGATTGGCGAACTTGAAAGGGATCACATTGAAGGCAAAGGTATTGCAGAAGCTGCAGTTTATCTTACGAGTATGTGAGCCAAATAAATGGTGTGCTCTCATTCGGTCATGGCTTTTTTTTTAAAAAATAAAATAAAATAAAAATTACATGTCCAATAATCCTGCACAGTCAACATGCCATGTTAGTGAAATAAACCCCCTTAGTGATACATCAACAAATTTAACATCGTTAAAGTTCCTATTAAACTATAGGAACTAACACTGTAACAATACAAGATTTAAGGAACCGAAATTTATGGATTGGAACTACAGAAAACAAAACTAAAATGATATCAAATTACAGGAGCCAATATTATATCAACCCCTAGATAAAATATATGTGTAACTTGGATAAAATGTCATGTGTAAATATACAAATAAAGAGATGGGATAGGATCCCTATAATTTTTCAGATTCCTAATTAAAATGGCATTATGAAGAAGGAAAATATTACATCATTCGAGTGAAATAAATATAATTTTAGATTGGATCTAGTCAGCAAATATACGAGAGCATGTAAGAAAACATCTCAAAAACATACACGCATGGATATTTGTCATCTTTCACCGAGGAGAAGAAACTCATTTATGGAGGATCAGACTTACAACTTTTTTTTGTTTAAACTGACTTAAAGAGATACTACTACGTGACTCATACGAGCCAAACAATTCCGAGATATATCCCGCGGTAATATAATTTACCTCAATTTTGTGGATCGTTATTATTGCGCGTGGCGTTCATAATTATGACTCAGCATGTTATGGCTTGGTTTTAATGCTAATCACTATACTTAGCTATCCCAACTCATCAGATTTATTTGGGTTGTTCATATCTGATTTTAAATAGTCCATCTTTGAATTTTTTTTTTAAATGATGATTTTTTTTTTTTAAATTATGATTTTAAAATAAAATAAAAAATAAATATAATGATGCAAATCTATCAAGCTAAGCATAACACTTGGCACAAAAATCAAGTTCAGTTATAGTGTTAGAATCTTTTAGCTGGTAAAGAACAAGTTTTGGTCTTTCCTTTGGTCGATTTTTCTTTTGTACTGAAAATCAGGCTGCCCTTTCTCTATAGTTATGGGCCACAGGCTATGAAAAATAGTTTGGGGCCACAGATCAGCTTCCATAAATAGGCCCGACTTTGATTTTCCCAATTTTTGGGTAATATATCATACGGATCAAATTTTATCCAATACTCCTCGTCGTTGAGTTTAACTCGCAAAGGAGTTAGACTTTCTCGGAGGCGGTTTGATTTTAAAGTTGGTTAAAGACGGGGGAGATCATGGGGTCTGCAGGAAGTAGTGGAAACTTTGGGAAGAGGTAGGCACGTATACTCTCTAACCCAAGATATCCTACGGACCGGGCTCCAAGCGCCCTGTCTTGGATTGTGAAGTGAGCCCAACTCCTTTCCTAAAATTTTTTTTATAAAAAAAAATTTATCTAATCCAATTGGTAAAGATTGATTTATAACCATAAGGTTATAGGTTCGAACCTTGTTGATATGAGAATCTTGTTGGTCTGTGAACTTTGAATACCTCTATAAATACTCTTTGAGCTTGAGAGTATGTCCTAATCCTGGTGAGTCTCCAGATCCAACCCCCCCCCCCGGCAGGGAAACTGCTTTTACTGGCAAAAAAAATTATCCATATATTTCTAACTTACTATAAATTTGACATCTTACTGACCGGAAAAAATAAATTGTCCACAAATACTTGTTTGGGGAGTAAATTCCAATGGTGTCCAAACAAGTAGTTATGGGCAATTTTCCCAATTTTTATATTGAATATTAAATATATCATTGGATATTGATCATACTATTTGTCTTCGACCTTGCTAATTTTCATCTTTCACCATATTTTCAGATGCATGCGTTGCCCCAACGACAGTGATATTTATTAGAAATTAGAAAAGCCTCTAACTATCCATTACCATAAAATCATATATTTTGATCTCTTCTGCTCTTGTATTAGGAAAAAAGATAGGAAAAGAACTTTAAAATTGTAAAATTTTAAATAAGATACTTTCTGAAAAAATAAATTGTAAATTGCTTATCAAATTTCATCATTCTTTCATCAAATTTTACTACCTAATTTAAAAATTTCAATCTTTTTTAATGTTTTTTTTTTCCTTGTACTATCCTTCTTTGTCATTTTCAGGCCAAAAAAATTAGGTACAAACAGGTTTTAAAAATTCCTGAATTCAGGAAAAAAAATATAGAATTCCTTAATTGCGACGGCCTTAAATTTCGAAAACCTAGACGATTAAATCCTTTGACCGTTTACTTTGAAAAGACTTCCATTGTGGCTTGTATTCTTCTTCATCTTCTATCAATGTCCTTTAATCCACGTCACCCTTGAAGTCAAAGTCCGCTCATTCTTTCTCACCCCTCCTCCACTCTTTGCTTAGTCTTCGTCTCTCTTTCTGTTGCCACACCGTTCTTTCTTTAATCCTTCTTTCTTTTTTTCCTGACGCGGTACTCACACGTCCCGCTCTTTCATTTTTTCTCATTTAACAATTCCTTCACCAACAAATCTTCCTCTTTTTTCATCAGCCTTGGATCGCTAAACCAGCGCTTTTTCTATACGCTTGATCAACCTTAAATCAGAGAAACAGAGATTTTTGTTTTTAAGTTTACATTTACAACGATAGAGAGAAAGATGTTGGAATTCTGCCGAAGGCCATTAAAGGCATGCTTTGGTAGAGGAGGAGACGATGGGCTTCTCTGGCATACAAACTTGAAGACACACGCTTTAGGTGATTGTTCAATTGCTATAGTTCAAGCTAACTCGACTCTTGAAGACCAAAGTCAAGTTCTTACCTCTCCTTCTGCAACTTATGTTGGCATATATGACGGACATGGCGGTCCGGAGACTTCTCGATTCATAGCCGACAATCTCTTCCCCTTTCTCCAGAGTAAGCAGCCTCGGAATCGATGCCTCCCCATCAAACTTTTTTTTTTTTTGGTTGAAAAAAAACTAATTAGTCAAAGCATTTTAACGTCATCTTGATTTTTTCTTCGGCACAGAGTTTGCTTCTGAAGAAGGTGGGCTATCGGAGTCCGTGATAAAGAAGGCCTTTAATGAAACTGAAGAGCAATTTTTACAGTTCGTGAAACAATCATTGACTAGTCGGCCGCAGATTTGTTCAGTGGGGTCGTGTTGTCTTGTTGGGGTGATTTCAAACAACGTTCTTTATGTTGCAAATCTTGGGGATTCGAGGGTAGTTCTGGGTAAGAAAGTTGATTCTTCTGTTGTGGCAGAACGTCTGTCCACTGATCATAATGTTGGAGTGGAAGAGATTAGAAATGAAGTTATGGCGCTTCACCCTGATGATGCACACATTGTAGTTTACACTCATGGAGTTTGGAGAATCAAAGGAATTATTCAGGTACTTGTTAGCTTTTTCTAAGGCTCTTTTTTATGCATTCTTTGTCCATTTTTTCTTCCTTGGCTGCCTGCTCAGTTGCCTCTGATAATAAAGATTTCATTCTTTCAATTCTTTTTCCATAAGATCGTTGTTTAGATTTCTGGTACCGGTTCAAATAATATATATACATTCACCCTGTTGGCTTCAACTTCTGATCTTGCAGTTAGTGTAATATATATGGGGTTTTAATAGCTGAAGACTTTTTTCTTTTTGGAGTTTTCCTCCTAAACTGGCTTCAACCTCATTGTTTTAATAACTCAGTATCTTGTTGTAACTTACATACACCAAGAATAATGTTACATGAACACTATGCTTGCAGCTTGTCAGGGGATCAGTGAGACACCATTTGTGAAGAATTTTTTAAGATGATTTTAAGTACAGCTTCTTTCTGATTAGTTTATGCGTAACCATTCTGTTTTTGAAGGAATTACCTTTTGGACGAATATATCTACAAAAAATTCTTCTGCGACTTTATCTCAGAAAATGTTTAAAAAAAAAAAAAGACGACTACTAATCATGTGAATGTTGGTTGTCAAACAAGTGATATGGAATTTATATCTTTCCCTTTATGGTGAACGGTTACATAATTCCATGTGATTTGGCAGCACAACCGTTGTCTATGGAAGGTAAATCCTCCGAAGCTGCATGTGAACGAACTCCTTGAAATCATTTCTTGGCTCTTGCGATGAGAGTTGCACAGACGGAAGATTTGACACCTTTATGTATTCTTGTGAGCCTATATCTTTTACAAGTAACCATCAAACAATTCATATTTGAGACAATTACCAGAAAATGAAACATAAGCACTTTAATGATAACCTTTGTTGCACATCATTAGTAAAAATTCAATATATTCACGGCCATTTATAATTGAATATACTTAAGTGTTTCATTTACGTTTCAGGTGTCAAGATCAATTGGAGATGTTTTTCTAAAGAAACCTGAGTTTAATAGAGATCCTCTGTTCCAACAATTTGGATACTGGTTTCCTTTAAAGCGACCTGTAATGACAGCTGAACCTTCAGTATTGAGTCGAACGTTAACGCCAGAGGACATGTTCTTGATATTTGCATCTGATGGGCTTTGGGAGCATTTAACTGATGAAGCTGCCGTTGACATCATCTGCAAAAATCCAAGACGAGTAAGTAGCATTTTAAACATAAATGTGCGATTCAGCCACAAAGTAAGGTTTATTGACACGATTTCTGGTTTTCTAGTACTTTATTTTGTTTTTTATAGTGTTGAAATTCTATTGCAGGGAATAGCGAAGAGATTGGTGAGAGCTGCACTAGAAGAGGCTGCAAGGAAAAAAGAAATGAGATATAAGGATTTAATAAGAGTTCAGAAAGGTGAAAGGCGCCATATTCATGATGACATTACAGTTATCGTCGTATACTTGGATCAGTATTCACACGATTCATTAAGTGGGTCGAAACGACATGGCGTCTATGGCTACACTAATGCTCCTGTTGATATCTTCTCTCTTAATAATGCAGATAAAGATGATCTCTAAGTTGAAAGAACCTTTTAGCACTTTAATCTGGTCTTTTGTCACCTTGTACATAACAAATTAATGTCCACACGCAGAGAAATAGGTATCAGTTGACACATGACAAAGGAAACCTATTTCTGTTTTTTTTATGTTGAAAATCTGGATTAATCAATCAATTTCTGAACTTGTGGCTTTTCTCTTCTTCACATGCCTTTAACCGTCACGTGCGTGCTTGCTTGTTTAGAATTAGCGACGCCCATGGATCTGTTCTCACTTTGCTTGTCTACTATCGGTGCTCGCTGGGTAGGTGGGTACCAGTTCAGGCCATCATTAAATTTAACGGTAAGAAATGTTGTGAAAATATTAAAAGAAAAAAGAAATCCCTATGATCATCTACACGACTTCATCCATCTCCATTTCTGTGTCAAACTCCATGTGCTAGCAAACATAAAAATCGTGTCATAAGTAAGCCTCATCTGGCTTGAAGAAACTATTTTTAATGGAATAAAAATAAAAATGAAGTAGAAATCCTTATTGAAAAAAATACTTATCACTTTTGGTCCTAAATATAAAGCTTAGTTGATTTTTTAGAGAGAATACAAAAGTTAAATAAGTTATTTATAATCATATCATATGTTGTGTATGTTTAAATTATATATCAATTTATAAGTTAAATAAATTAATTAGGAGAAAAAAGATAAATATAAATAATTTACAATAATTTAAATAATTTCCTTAATCTCTCCACACAAAAAGCAATTGAGTCTTATATTTAGAATTGGAGATAATAATTGGCTAAATTATATATTTAATCCTCTTAATTTACATCAAATTTTAGTTTAATCCTTTAACTGTAAAAAGTGTTTTTAGTCCCTTAATTTTAACACTATCAATTTAATTTATTAGAAAATACTAACTCAATAAATTTAAATGCGACAACGTCTTAATTAAATACCGGTAAAACATGCTTAAATTTTGAAATATAAATTTAATTATACTATAGAATTAAAATATAAGCATATTTTTTCAACATTTGATTGCAAATTCACCATTTAAATTTGTTGAGTGGTCTTTTATGTTAAATGAAACTAATGGCATTAAGACTAATGAATTAAAAGTACACTTTTTAAAATTAAGGATGAAAATGAAACTTAGAAAACTAAACATATACTTTAGTCAAAGTAGTATTATTAAGTGTGTTTAGTATAATAGAAAAATAAAAATGACCAGAGATAACTTGGAGTGAAAAGGCTGAATAAGAAAAAAAAATTACTGATATTCCTCAGTTTATTGGAACTTTATAGTTGTTATTGTTACCTTAATATCATTTTTCCTTTCACTCCTAAGAAGGGGGGGAATTACTGATATAAGTCTGAGGTAAAGAAATTTCTTTACTAATAAGTTCTCCAACATGGACTTATTACTAATGAATTTCTTAAAGAATTAGTGCAAAAACACATTTATTAAGTTGTAAATTTATATGTTTAACTCGAATGTATTACATGAGATTTGAAAAAAAAATCCTAATCAAATCTTAATATTTTTTGTAAGTTATCCTCTGATATTTACAAGTCAATATGTAGAAATTAATTTTATTAAAAAATACAAAAATTTATAACTTAATCTGTGCATTTTTTTGAGCTAATTCTAACCTTTTAATAATAGGTTAAATTTAGAGTGCTTATTAATAATTAAATCTTTATTTAAAGCTTATACGTAATTTTTTTTTCAAAGATTGATTATCACTTTCTCTTTAAACCATGAAATTATTACTACCTTCGCTTGATCCTAATTATAGAAATACTTTTATAGTACAATTTACACTACAAAAGTATTCCTATAATTAAGACCGGAGAAAGTATCTTTGCTTCATTTTTCCTTAGCTTTCTTTTGCCATGCCCGTACATATACAAGCAAGGCCATGCAATATAGGGAAATAAAAATCTATGAAGTTATTGGTTCAACTGGCATAACTTTAAATTTCCTATTTAGAGTTGTAAGAATATAACTGTATTAAATATTTGATGGTAGAGTTTTGTTACCCTCTATAATATTTTTTGTTACCCTTTATAAAATTTGCCTAACTTAATTTAAATTAGTCTAATCTAAATCGAAAAAATCTCCAACTGAAACGAGGTTTACCAAATGTAAGTAAAAAGAAATATGGATCGGGTTGTAACTTATAACACCTCTTTATTTCTCGCATGTCAACAAATTAAAGAGACGTTGTAGAGCTTTATACCCATATGACGTCCCTCGTTGTTGTTACTAGTAGTTACAACTAAAATATTCAAGCTTTTCTAATCAACAATTAAAATATATAATCTAAACAACAAAAATATTATTTAATGAGATCTTATGGATTCTTTGCTCAAATAATGGCCTACACCTCTCTTCTCGTTGACCTGTGGCTTCTTCTAGAGTTTCAGGAGATAAGCCACGCTAGGAAACTTGGACACCATCGTTAGAATATAAGTGTGCCTATTATTGGATTGATTTACACATCTAATTGACAATTATTTTTTATTTTTTTGCCAAAGCATTATGTAATGCATTCTTTGACGCAGAGCTGCTTTAATTTTATAATTTATCGTTGTACACTCCTGTTTATGGGCGGAAGTTTAAATGATTTTATTTTCTTGGACGCACAAATGTGTTTCATCTTTTAAACTTATGCTGAATTTTTCTGCCATATAGGTCGAGCACTTGAGGCATTAGAAAGGAAAGAGGATGCTCTTTCTCAATGGGAGAAAGGTTTTGAACATGCATCGAAACGATCTGTATGCATAAAACAACTTCTTGAACTTGAACAGTGCAAAACAAGACAAGAATATAATGGATGGAGACCATGGGTCAACCATGCCACAAGATGGATTGAATTCTCATCATAATAGGAACTTGAGTGAAACTCTTGCTAATGAAGATAAATTGAGTGCTCAAACTGAATTATACGCATGGGCGGACCCACGTTAAGCACAGGGGGGGCACTAGGGGGGCAAGTGCCCCCCTTGAATTTGACACTTTCTCAAAAAAAAAAAAAAAAAAAAAAAAAAAAAAAAAAAAAAAAAAAAAAAAAAAAAATATTTGAATGATTGTCCACCTTTAAATTAAATACTCACCCTATCAAAACTGCACTTCGTAATCAAATAGAGGATGAATGGTTGAATCATTGTTTAGTGCCTTATACTAAAAAAGATGTATTTTATAGCATTGATAATAAGACAATTATGATAGAATTTCAAAAAATAAGGCCTAAAATGATGAAAGTGTAATTATTTTTATTGTAATATACTTTTGTTATTAAAATATACGTACTTGAACTTATTGAGTGCTCACCCTTCATTGTAATTTATGTCTTACTTTTCTAAATGATAGGTTTATAAAATGATTGTCTCTCTTATATTACATGATCGGTGTTCATTTGATTGCATAAATATTTTTTTGATATTCTTTTCTTTTCTAAAACTTTCCTTTAAAAAAAAATTTCGGGGCCCCCACTAATGGTGCCCCCCTTCAATAATTTTGTAGGTCCGCCCCGATTATACGGTAAAGCAAGTGACGCTTCAGAATCATGTGATAAAACATCTATCAATGGCAATGACTCAATTGATATTGCTGAAATTCTAACCAAAATTTTTAATTCCCCTTTGAAAGAAGAAACAAACCCATGAAAAATGAGAAGTTCTGCGTTGCTCGGGTATCAGAGACAGTCTATGAGTGTAGATTTTCCACTCAAAAGTGGTATCGCAAAGGTTTGTGTTCATGATTTTACTTGACACTAAAATCATGACAAATGTTGTGTTGTGTGTAGTTCTTAGAGAGCATAAGTTTGCTTAACATTGTGATTCTCTTGCAGATTGATGAAGGAGAATATGGTCATGCAATATACATTTTTTACCGGGTATTATGTTGTCCTCAATAGTGATTACACATTTCTTCCTCCCATGCATTTATTGTCTTGTCATTTTCTTCCATCCATAAAAAATGAAATCATAGTTTCACCATAAAGAATTATAGATATTATAGCATTATCTTTTTCATGCACTCAGATGCTGAAAGAGGAACATCCAAATCCATCAGCATGGGAAGCCTGTAAGAGAATAGGTCAAACTAGGGAATATTTGGGGGAGTCTGTTGAGGTAAGAGTTTCTTTGCTTGGTTCTTAGATCTTTGTACCTGCGTGATGTGTCTAAATTAAACTACACTGTATTTGTCAACCAATATCTTATCACTGTCATCTGAAGTTCTATTTTATATTTGCTTATGATCTTCAGAGAAGTTGAGTATTTCTAGGTAAAAGAAAGGCTTTGTCATAACTAATGTACTTTGTGTCAAATCAAAGGGCAAGAATTTATATTTTGTTTTCAATGAAGCCTTTTGATAAAGAAAGCATCTTTTGATTATTATTCTGACCGATGTTTTTTATAGTGATCTCCAGTATAATTTGATTGAATATAAAATTTTGTAGTCTATATGCTCTTCTGAAAATGGAAACTTCATTTCCTGATGTGCAGATCATGCATGCAAATTCGTGCTCTGACCTTTAGAGGGTTGTTGGTGAGGACTTCTGGTTGCCTACTTGGTGCTATAGTATTGCATCTGAGGGGTAAGGATGGATAGGGAAAAAGTATCCGGGGGACTTTTTTTTCCCATATGCTTGTTTTTTGTTTATTCTTCTTCAGGAAGAAGCTGGAAGGGACGAGGATTTGCCTTGCAAAAATGTATGAATCGAGCCTTTTTCATAAATTCATGTTACATACTTAATGAATTCCCTTTATTTACTGTTGCACGTTTGTAAAAAATATATATACACACTTGTTGGGTAATTAACTATTCTTTTTCCAGGGGAGAACGTGGGTTTGACTTTGCAATTAGAAGTCAATATACACCTGAGCAGTTGAGAGATTTTGATACAGAGATGGCGCTGGAATGGGAAGTATGTCACTCATTCCAATTTCTTAATATAATATTTAGTTGAATGATATACCAATTATATGGCCAATTTTAGCATATTTTGACGTTGGTCACATTTTCTGCTATTTTTAATACAATCGTCGTTTATCATTAAAGCTTCCCTGTGATTAAGCTTTAGAATTCTATTGACAGTAGCATTAGACACATGCTGTTCTGATTTAATTGAAGTTTCATCTTGGTGCTGTCAGGCTATCTGCAATGTTTACAGCAGTGAAAATTATGGGTCTTCTGATTTTGATGTTAGAGATGCAATTCTGAGCATGACGTATTACTGGTATGGCATAACCAGAACGCGAGCATGACCTTTCTATCTTTTAAGAAGTTGTAAATTAATTAATTCTTATGAGAACCTATAAGTGAACTGTTTTTCAGGTACAACTTTAAGCCACTGTCGAGAGGATCTGATGTGGTTGGATTAGTAGTCATGCTGGGTTTGCTACTAGCTGCCAATATGAAGTTCACTGGGAACATCCTGCAGGGGTTACAGGTTGACGGGGAAGCCATTTTGAACTTCGATTCAAACTCCTTTGTGGATTCCATTAAGAGTTGGCTCTACCCATCTCTGATAGTAACAACTTCATGGAATAGATATCCAGATGTGGCATCAATTTTACCAACAGTAGGATCAGTTGTTGATGCTTTTAGTTCTTTATATGAATGAGCTCCTTGAAATGATGACCAGTAGACCAGGTGAATTATCTGCATATCCAGTTATTTTCCATTTCTGTTCATCTTTGAGCAATTATGATAAGACCTCTGATTAATCCTAAAGTTCAATGTATTGATCTAATTTTTCAGGTACATATCCTTAGTCTGCTGGAAAATGCAGCAGAACTCGGAACTTGACACAAGCTATTAATCTGTATCACTTTACCAGGCTCCTTTTTCCTTTTTTTTCTTTTTTCTTTTTTTGATTGAACTTTACTGGGCTTCTTCATTGTTTGGAAATGAGCTTTGTGTACCGAATTGGGTTTGTTTCGTTCAATCCATATTCGTTTGTCAGTTTTTGTACAGCAATGATAGTGTTTTCTTCTTATATTCATACACAATATATTATAGCACTATTCAACCAACAGTAGTAAATTCTCATACGTTTTCCTTCTGTGCCTCCCAATTCAAATTCTAGCTCTTGAAATGCTCCTTTCTTCAGTTTTTAAGTTTAAATGATTAAAATATTTATAAAAAAATTATAACTCCCAAGTTAAGATTTAAAAATAAAATAAAAAATTATTAATTATAAATTACCGCATTATTTTCATTCAAACTTCAGTGTTAATAATATTATTCATCGAATTTACATCTTGAAATTGTAATTAATTGCAAAATAAAAAAAGTATACTATAATCATATAGAAATTTAACAGCATAAAATTTGTAATATATTTTTCTATAACATCGTCATCGCATGCATTGCTTGGGTTGTAATAATCATAGGGGGGAAATGAGGAGAGTGAACACTTATTCATAAATTAGAAAAAAAGGATTAAGTTACAAATTTTTCTCGGAAATTTTTCTAAATATGCACAAAAAGAATGTGAAAGCTTAGCAAGCAAGATCCTTCTACTACGAGTTCAGTTAGGCCACGCACAACGATCAGTTTGGCATTGCATTTAAAGATGCTGAGGTGCAAATTCGGAATGGGATTCCTTATAGGTAGAGAGACGCATCTTATTTTTTAAACGTCAAAATCTAAAATAAAGAGTTTCAACTAAATTCTTTTTTCAAAAAATGTTTTTTTTTTAATTTGCGAGTTAAAAAGATTTAAAGATGCCGCCCAAAACCAGGTCCTGCAAATTCATGTTGAGAAAAAAAAAAAAAAAAATGAGGAGAGTGACAAGGCATTCATCATGGTCTATACCACGTCCTCTTCTTCCATACTTGTATCCCGATGAATGCTGCTTCTACAATGTTTAGTCATACATCTAAAGCAAACAAACCGCGTTAAAACAAAATCCCACTGGGTATGGTTCCCCCCGGAACTCGTTATTGTCATTTCATTTTTTTCCCTCGCTCTGTTCCTCAATCTCATTTTGATTATTCTGGTCTTCGAGTTGTTTCCGTGCTTCGCTCTCTGACTTGGCTGACGCAAAGAGCCACAACGCATTCACATGCTCCTTCACCATACGTGCTGCGTAGTACGGAATTCTAAATCCCTTTGTCTTTCGTGACTCGAAGCGGCTCTTGATGAACATTAAACAATCCATGAAGCTCTCCTTACAAAACCCTTTCATTTCATAAGCTTGTGACCTTCTCCACAAACTCTTACTGTGAGGACACGCTTCACTTGATGATAGGCTGAGAGCTCGAGTTGTATCTCTTATGGCGGCTTCTGCATCTCTTAACAACAAATGACACTGAGCTCTATTGCTATGAAGCACTATCCTCTCTCTCCTCATTTTCAGTGGACAAAAATTCAAAGCTTCTGAGTACTTCCTCATAGCTTCTTCTATGTCCCCTGACCAAAATACTCTGTTTCCTTCTTTCTTCAACACACCCACCAGTACCTCTTTTTCTCTGATTTCTTCCTTACTCATCATGCTTTCTCTCTTCACTCTGTCTACCTTTAAATCCCATAATTCTCTTAACGCTCTCTCAGCTCTTTCGCTCTTCAAACTCATTTTACAATACTTGATTTTGTGGTAATCTTGTAAGAGAGTCTGCATGATTGCTTGTCCTACTCTTAACTTCCCTTCGATGCTCCTGAGTTCAACTAAATCAACAAGAACTGGAGCTGCTGTATCGATTACTTTATATCTCGTAAGAGGGTCTTTGAGAAGTTGCAGAAGACTTTCAATAGCCAAATATTGCCGATCATCTGAGGATCTTGAGACATTACAAAGGTTGTCTACTACTTCTTGAGACTCCGCTATGCTTTCTCTTCCTACTTTAGTGTGACACAGTGTTCGCACAAGTCCTATTCCAGCAGGTGATCCCGGGTTTCCCATTCCACCCCACATTCCACATAAACGCTTTAAGAATTGATTCTTGCAGATTAACCTGAGAGATCTTTCTTTGCGTGCAAAGCAATCTAAGAGACACAGAGACCAGCACTGAAGCTGACTTGCCCAATCCCCTGCTTTTCGGTTCTCTAACTGCAAGCCTCCATGCCCTCTTGTTAGCAGATTCCTATGATACTTCAATCTCCGTGTTCCCTTCAATCTAAGAAATTTATCATAAACCTCGTTCAAACACGTAGAAGCTATATTGATGGCTGCCTCTACGATTTCTCTTTCATGTTCTGCAACGGCTTCAAAAGTTGCTTCATGCTTGGCCAAATGACCAAGTGCTCGAAGTGCGACTCTCTGTTCAACCCAACTAATCTTGCCTTCTAGTAGGCCTATTAGTGGGCGAACAACGTTGGACTTGACAGCTTTATGAGCAAACTTGGCTTTATTCATTGTATAGGAACCAATGATATGCGCTGCATAATAAGGAATGTATATGTTCTGATGTCTGAGCAGCCAATCTTTGTCGCAGACACCTTTTTTGATCAGTTTGGCCATGCATTTAAAGATGCCGAGGGAAGGAAATTGTGGGTCATTTGGTTGAGTCATGGCGATTTTCCAAAGCCCACTTAACGCCAAGACATGTTCTTGGTCGTCTTCAAGAGGCATTTGCCTGAAGAGGCGAAACATTTTAGCTCTTCTGAGAGAAGAATCTGTATCGGAAATGATGCAGAAGAAACAACAGCCATTCATGCATGTTTCCTTAGCGGGTAGAAGTTTGTGATTAGTCTTCAAGGTTGAATCTTTTGGGATCTGAGACTCCATGGCTGGTTGAAATAGCTCAAATAAGACGGAAACTTATGGTTTATGGGGAGAGATGAACTATAAGTTGAGCAGAAGATGTTGTATATGCGAGATTGCCTCGTTCAATAGATTTAAACTCGAAGGAAGGTTAAATTGGATTTTCAATAATCAAGATTCACTGAACTCGTTTTGATAAACCAAATGGAAGTGAGAGAGAACGTAATGAGGGACTAGGTGAAGCCGTACATTTAAAATTACAGGGACCGATATATCACTGGTATCTATGAAAGGAAACGTGCTTAAAAAACTAGACCAAGTGAACCTCGTATATTTAACCGAACTTCCTGTCCACTCAAATGATTGCTATGCTAGCTTCTGCAGTAGGAATGGCTGAAGCAACCTTTTTTGACTTAGCCAGTTATTTCGAAGTATAAGTTCAAGGACAATAAAATCAAAGAATGTTGATTTAAAAAGAAAAGGAAAAGGGAAGATATCGAAGCAAACAAGTTAGTTAATCATGATGTTCTTCTTGGAGATCTCTTAGGATTTAAGTATCCTAGTTCAGTGATCTGGTCCCCTCAATTAAAAGCCAATCAAATGGCTTCGAATTCAAACTTCCCAGGTGAGGTGTATGATGGAGTTATTCAGCTTCCAACTCAAAAAGTGACCAAACTACGATTATAATACACAAGCAAGTACAAGTGGGGTGGTCTCAAGAAAATTCGGCTTCCTCAAGCACGATCAAACATAAAATGCCTAGGTTAGTGTTCAGGGGTTTCAATTTAAAATTATTTTCCTTTATCAATTTGAACTGTCTGAGGCAAACCACAATCGTCCAACACTGCTTCTTTGCATGGTTGCATGATGCTCCCATTGCTTCTGTGGCTCCCGATACGGGCCGCACCCATTGGGCTCCAACTGTTTTTAGTGAAATTGTTGGAAATTTGGGCCGACAACTCTACGAGGTTTTTATTATGCCCATGCATAAAGGCCATTATTTACTGGCCCATTAAAACACTTGAAGCCCATTCCTCATTAAATTCAAAACTGGGTCATTAGGCCGACCCAAAACTCCAAGATATAGTGGTTTTTGTTGGGCTCGAGGCCCGTAGTGTTCTGGATGCATCATGCCTGCCGGGGGGGGGGGGGTGTGGGACTTAAAATCGGGCTCAAACGTTTTATAAATATATATATATATATATATATATTTTTAAAAAAAAAAGTTTTTTTTTTTTTTTTTTTTTTTTTTTTTTTATAGAAGAGAGGCCTACGCCTTATATATTACTTCCGGTTTTAATTATAGGAACAATTTTGTAGTGTAATTTACACTACAAAAGTGTTCCTATAATTAGGACTGGAGGTAGTAATTGGAAACTAAAAGAGGATCAAGTCCCATACAATCATGGTTAAACAGACTCCTCAAATTATCTGGACAAGCATGATAAAAATCAGAATTAATAAGAGCTTCCTTGGCTAATCCATTAGCAAGTATGTTTCTCAGGCGAGGAACAAATGTAGTAGTCACTTCCCAGTCCTGCTCAAGCATAAGTCTTATTTGAAGGAAGACCATGCTACAGGTGGCGTCTTCACGATTATAGTTCACCTTCTGTACCAGGATTTTTGAATCAGACTCCATTATAATTCTTCTAAAGCCCTCTTCCCACGCCATTTTGAGCCCTAGAAGCGCAGCCCATTCCTCAGCATCATAGGCTCCACATTGGCCAAGGCTTTGAGTGGGCCCACTAACCAATTTCCACAATGATCTCTAATAATCCCGCCACATCCAGCACTTCCATCTTGATTACTAACCGCACCGTCAACGTTTGATTTAACCTAGTTGGGTGGCGGTTTGGTCCAGGCCATTGAAGTTTCATCTAGTGTTGACACGGCTGCTTGATCTTCCTCCTGTAGGGTACAGAAGGATTTCCAAAATCTCCTAATGATTCCACACGGATCAGGAGGTTTGTTAAAATTCACTGTAAAGATAAATTTGTTCCTCCATGTCCATAGGAACCAGACAGCCACTCCCCAAATTAGATTCCAGTCCTCATCCCTATTTTCCCAAAGGTTCTCATTCAGATTATAGAAAATCCAGTCTCTCAGCTGATAGGAGAAAAAATCAGACACATACCTTGGGTGAATTAGGGACTCCTAGATTTGTCTCGCAAACACACAATCACGTAATATATGCAACACATCCTCCACTTTAGTATTGCAAAAATTACAGATCAAAGAAGAAATGGACCACTTACTTCTCCATTCATTCGTAGAGAGTTTGTTGTTGAAAGCTTGCCAGATAAAAACTCTGATCTTCTCAGATCCTTTCCAAGACCAAATTCTTTTATAGCATTTGTCAAAGTACTGAATTGGAGGTCTCTCAATCATGAAGTAGACACTTTTGATTGAGAAGATTCCATTCCATATCATCAGGTCATTTCCCACATTTTCCATAGGTGGTACACAAGATATGATATTTTGTATAGCCTCTCTGTTAACCACATCTGCAAGCCTACCGAGATCCCAAGTTCCATAACTAACCCAATCGGCTACAGGCACTTGGGATTTTCAGAAGCTTGACAATTTGGTGCCCAATTAAGCCATATAGAGATTAATTGCCATATTGCCCCCATGGCTGCTGCAGGGAATGATATAATGTCATGGAATGCTACAAAAGATGGCACTGTCACATTTAAAAGTGCATACTTTTTTAATTGAGGAAAATCCAACTCACCTATACAACCCAATTTACAAATTAAAATTTCAAGTGGAAAGGAGCGGAAAGAATTCGAATTTTAGTGTGGGTTGTTTTAATAATAGATTGCCAACTAACTTATGAAGGAGAAGATGGTTGGTCTTCCACATCACCTCTATGTGCTTATATAATAAAGAAAACGAGGACATACTTCATATCCTGCGCCACTATGAGTATGATTGACATCTTTGGCTAGGCTTACTTAATCCTAGCTATATCCCTCAATTTTTTACTGAGAGCATTGCATGATTGTTTTTTTTTTTTTTTTTTTAAGAAAAAAATGTTTACATGAAATGAGACACTTCAACTAATTCATATGGGACTATTACACTCATTACAATCCTCACAAAGTATCGCCTCTAGAGCCTTAGGAGGCTTGTACATTTCATGAAACCCCCATCCCAATTTAGGGCCTTTTTTTGCTAGATAATCTGCCGCAAAATTGCCGGACCGAGGTACATACATAACCTTTAATTCCCACTCCATTTATAGTAGCTTTTTGACTTCATCAAGGATGTCGTAGTCGTGGTGATGACCACCTTGTTCATGAGAAAATAACTCAAGACACTTAATAGAATCTGTTTCCAACCATACTTTCCTGGACCAATCGCCCATGCAATCTTAATGTCAAATAGACAAGCCCAAACTTTTGTAAACAGCTCATCCCTATCCTCAATGGAATAAATGAATCCCCTGATAAATGTGCCAGAAGAATCACAAATAATCCCCCCATATGCACACTTGTGCATGATTGGTTTTCTCTTAACATGAAAATAGAAATGGGACGGGATATATTTTCAGATTGGGATCTTGTGTTGGGGGAGTTTCAATTTGGAAATTATGGTGTTGGAGGAATCAATTTGTTATTGAAAATGATTTTCAGAAACCCATGAATCCTTCATTTGTGATCTTACATAGTTGGAGGAATTTTGTCCAAGCTAACAAACCTGAAATTGAAATTCCTGACAATGTTTCGATAATTCATCATGCTTGGGAACCACCTCTGTATGGCTGCGTGAAATTAAACATCGATGGAGCAATGTCGAAGGTGAACTCAAAAGCAGGATGTGTGGTAGTGTTATAAGGGACCATAGTGGTTGCTGGATTGTTGGTTTCGCAGTGCACTTGAGGCTGAAGAATGGGCTATTCTTAAGGGCCTTTGACTTGATTTTTTTGATTGACATTCTATGACAAATTCCAAAGAAGAAACTGCAGTTTGGTGTTCTTGGAAATTTAAGGTATTATGAAGTTTGATTGGGACCTCCAAGTTGTTCATGTTTAACATAACAAGGTTGCTGATGGTTTAGCAAAAAGAGGATTAACAAGCTCATCTCATCAAGATACATGTCCTGATTATCTGAGCACTAGCACCCTTGTTATAGGCTGAGATTGCAATCCCCTATAGTCTAGTTTCTTTCCTTTTAAGTTGTAGGGCTTTGCCCAATCGCTTGTACCCAAAAAAAATAGTGCTCAAACGTCATATACACACACACATATAGAGGGGCGCGTGAATAACTTGAAGCCTTCTGAGCAAAAAAAATAAAAATAAATAATAACTTGAAGCCTCGAAGGTTGAGGAGTGAAAATTTAAATAACATGTATGAAAAATTACATAGTAGATCTTATATTAAAGTCTCCCGCCCTAAATATAGAAAATATTTTGTATTACAATTTTGTATTTATATTATATATTTAAGATAGAAAATATTTTGTATCAATTTTGTACTATGTTGTATATTTAAATAAAGTATCAAATAAGAACACTCCGCCTATAACTAAAAAAGCGTTACTGTATTTTGTAACTAAAATATTAAGGGCTTGTTTGAGATAGCGAACATTTGGGTTGGCGGTAGGAAAGAGCGGCTTAAAAGCTATCGACTTTTAAAAAAGCTCAAGTAGGAAAAAAGTCGGGTTATAAATAATGATTTGTGTTTGGATTGATAGTGGTAGAAGTGGTGGGGCCCACGTCAAAAAGCTGAGAGCTTTATGAAAAAAGCTGGATTTTGGAGTTTTTTTTTTTTTTTCCTGAAGGACTTTTTTGAGTTTTTTTTGACTTAAAGTCCAGTAAACTTAAAGCGCAACCCAAACACACCACGTTTAGCTTTTTCTCCAAAGCCCATTAAGTTTACCACTAACGCTCCCAACGCTCTCCTAACGTTGATTCCAAATAAGCCCAGCAATGACAGAAGTGACTTTTTACATGATGGGTCTTTTCAGATGGATTTTTTGTTTTAAAAGTCGTATTGTAGATGTGATTTGTGTTTGAAATAGCAGTAACAAAAATAATTTTTTTCTAAAAGCTACAAATACTGGCTTCTCCTAAAAAGTCACTTTTTAACTAGAAGCCCATTACAACCCAACATCGTTCCAAATACCAAATTTTTCTCTACTAAACCTTAGATGAAATCACTAAGTTTTTAAGTCATTTGAATATTATACCAAACATACTTATAGCTGGAGCTTCAAAGAGTGTCGCATATTATATTTCATCTAACCCAAAAGCGGATCAGGCTTCAACTTGAACCGAAAGCAAGGGATAATATATAGTCCAATCAATATGAATCATATGACATGAGTGAGGAAGAAAGAATTTGTATCTGTAATTAAAGATGAAGAAGTCCGTGTGTGCGTTGTTCACTATAGCAAATGCGAAATGCAGATCCCGCCGCGTTGAACAGTCCATGTCTGACAGCTTCTCAACAATACCTGCCAAGGATATAATATTATTTGCCGCCACTCCCCTTTTCCTCATTCTTGGTACACTCACCGTTTATTATTTTGTTCTGTTGTCTTCTCATAATTAGCTTTTTTTTTTTTTTTTTTTTTTTCCTCAAAGATTCTCATAATTAGCTAGGTAGCAGCATTTTAGGCTATTAGCTATCAGATTTTTTTTTTTTTTTTTTTTTTTTTTTTTTTTTTTTTTTAAGGATGAAACAGCAAATTTACTTTGGTCGTATTTTATTCAATGTAGTTCTGGAAATCTAAAAATGTACCAATTTTATCTTTTTTTCGTTAAAAAACTAACGTAGACTGTTAAAAAAGTGGTATTGACCATTAACTTTTTAATAAAAAAGGACAACATTATGATGTATTTAGACTTTCGAGGTTACATTGAGTCAAAAAAAAAACTTTCAAGATAAAATTATTACTAGGCATATTTTTCCGGATAAATTTACTACTTAACCTTTTCTTTTTTAATTATAGGACAATTTATTTAAGGGAGGATTCCAATAAAATACCAAATGAATTTACAAAGCCCATATAAGTCCCTTAAATTTATAAAATGACTCACAGGTGATATAGACTTATCAAAGATATGCAATTTCATGAGAAATGACCCTAATGTCCTTCCTTCCTCTCTTCCTCTTCCCCTTCCTCTCTCTCTGAACCAGAACCACCACTCGCCGCCGCACATTCGTTCGCCGCCGTCTACCTCCGCCGTCGATGCACCCTCCACCTTGGACGCCGCACCCGCCCACCGGCACCGATGAAAAAGAAAACGAAAAACTGAAACACGAAAACGCGAGAAATCGAGAAAAAGTAAAAAAAAAAATTATCTGGCCGATCCATCTCGGAAGAAACTTGAAGAAGAAGACGTGAGGGAAGGAAAGAAGGAAAGGAAGGAAGGAAGGAAGGAAGTAGGAAGTAGGAAGAAGGAAGAAGCAAGAAGAGAAAGGAAAAAAAAAAGAGACGCATTCTCGTAATGCCTTAATGTAAGGCATTCCCGAGAATGCCTTAGATATTTTTTTTTTTTTACTTCTTCCTCCTTCTTCTTCTTCTTCTTTCTTCCCGTAAATCATCATTTTATTCTTCCATTTACAATCGAGTTCTTACATTTTCCATTCTTGCCTTAATTACAAAACATAAACAATCATTTACAAGTAAACCATCGCCATTTACAAGTAAATCATCTCCATTTACAAGTAAACCATCTCCATTTACAAGTAAACCATCGCCATTTACAACTTATTTCTTGCCTTTTACATTCTTGTCTCAATTACAAAACATAAACTTCATCACCATTTACAAGTAAATCATCGCCATTTACAACTTATTTCTTGCCTTTTCCATTCTTGCCTCAATTACAAAACATAAACTTCATCACCATTTACAAGTAAACCATCACCATTTACAACTTATTTCTTGCCTTTTCCATTCTTGCCTCGTTACAAAACATAAACTTCATCACCATTTACAAGTAAACCATCGCCATTTACAAGTAAACCATCTCCATTTACGAGTAAACCATCGCCATTTACAACTTATTTCTTGCCTTTTTCATTCTTGCCTCAATTACAAAACATAAACTTCATCACCATTTACAAGAAACCATCGCCATTTACAACTTATTTTTCTTGCCGAATGATAATAACATATCATTCATAAAGTGGAAGAAGAAGATGTGAAGGAAGGAAGGAAGAAGAAGATGATTTACAGGAAGGGTGACGAAAGAAGAAAAATGGAAAAAGAAGAAGAAGAAGAAGAAGGAAGAAGTAAAAAAAAAATATATATATATCTAAGGCATTCCGGGAATGCCTTACATTAAGGCATTAAAATGCCTTAATGTAAGGCATTCTCGAGAATGCCCTGGGCATTCCAGAGAATGCCGTCTCTGTTTTTTTTTTTTTTTTCCCCCTTTCTCTTCTTCCTTTTTCCTTCTTCCTACTTCCTTCCTTCCTTTCCTTCCTTCCTTCCTTCACGTCTTCTTCTTCAAGTTTCTTCCAGATGGATCGACCGATAAATTTTTTTTTACTGTTTCTCGTTTTCTCGCGTTTTCGTGTTTCAATTTTTCTTTTTCTTTTTCTTTTTCATCGGTGCCGGCGGGCGGGTGCGGCGTCCAAGGTGGAGGGTGCGTCGACGACGGAGGTGGTAGGCGGCGAACGAATGTGCAGCGGCGAGTGGTGGTTCGGTTCGAGAGAGAGGAAGAGGAAGGGGAAGAGGAAGAGAGGAAGGAAGTTTATTTAATCAGACTTGTATTTTTTACTTGGCGTAAGCAGGGACTAACCACTGTTACTTTGAGTTACCCCACTAGTTTACCGACTCTTTAAACGGTAATACTTGGCGCAATTATTGCCGGAGATCCTTGCGTGGCTTACAATGGTTAGTCCCCACAAAGACTATGGCCCACCTCCGATATCTCCAGCTGTATCACCAACTACCACTAATTGGCTCCTACATCACCAGCAAAGAAAATGTTCACATCACAGATCACACACCTCCCAGTAATAATTAATAATTATATAGTAAATTATATTTTAATTTATTTAATTTATAGGGATTAAAGATAATCTTCATTAATAAGTATTATTTGATTTATGGAAATCTCTGATTTATAGGGATTAGAATAATCTTCATTAATAATCATTATTAGTTATTATGAACCATTACTATCAAATTCTTTATCTTATATATATATGTAAAGTTTATATATAAATAAAAGACACAATAATATTCATTCTTTCCATTTTACAAACTTACCAATAATAAAAGCCTAAAAAGCCTACACTCTTAATTATCATTTCTTCAATTTCACATGCTCTTAATAATTCGCCGAGCGGGCCCATTACAGTCTGTGTTGCCACACTAATCTTTGTTTTCTTTCTATAGCGCGTGTTCCCCCCATACAGCGAAGCTTCTGTGTGCTTATATCCGTTGATCCAACGGCTAGTGGTGACCCAATAGAGCGTGGGACCCCCTTGGCTTTGTCTGTCTAGATGAATCTGCACTCGTCCGTTTGTTCTGACCACGCCCTCGTCGTACATGGGCCTATATAAGAGATTAGCTATGCCTGTGAATTCCAAGAACTTCTCTCTCCCTCTCACAAGCAAAATGGATCAGAGAAGCGTACTCTCTCTCGCATTGATCTGCATTGTCATCGCCGGTGTCGGTGGTCAATCTCCGGCGGCTGCTCCGTCCAAATCACCCGCCACTCCAGCTGCTGCACCGGCGGAAGCACCTTCTAAACCTAATTCAACGGCTCCGGTTGCCTCTCCTCAATCCACGCCTCCTGCTGCATCTCCCAAGGCAGCAACCCCGGCACCATCTCCCAAGGCGGCAACCCCGGCACCATCTCCAAAGGCGGCAACCCCGGCACCATCTCCCAAATCGGCATCGCCGGCTTCATCTCCAGCATCTTCTCCATCAAAGGCTGCGGCGGCACCAGCTCCAGCCACCAAACCTCCAGCATCTTCGCCTCCGGCGGCCGCTCCAGTGAGCTCACCCCCAGCACCAGTTCCTGTTTCTTCTCCCCCTGCTCCTGTTCCAGTGAGCTCACCACCAGCCAAATCTCCACCCGCACCTGCACCGACAACTCCTCCAGAGAGTGCTCCTCCCGCACCGGTTGCAGCACCGACAGCTGAGGTCCCTGCTCCGGCACCGAGCAAGTCCAAGAAGAAGAAGAAGAAGGGAACGAAGCACAATGCGCCAGCACCATCACCGTCATTGCTAGGACCACCTGCACCACCCACGGGAGCTCCAGGACCCAGTGAAGATGCATCCTCCCTGGACCTGCATCTGCGAACGATCAGGTACATAATTGAGTTCATCCTTTTGCTCTCTTTTTATGACTAACATGCTGAACGGGATAATTTGCTTTAGATCTGGAACTAGTAGATCTGAACTGCAGTTAGTTTCACACTTTACTGTTTTAGACCATAGTTAAGCACTCGCTTAAATATTTTTTGACTGCCTGAAGTCTTAAGCCTAAATGGAAATTGTGATGAGACCCCGTGAAGTACTCTACTAATTTTTCTTTAAAGCTATTGAAGTCTCATAACAAATCATTCTAACGGAAATTACATTCGAATTTTACCCAAAAAAAA
Organism: Acacia acuminata; assembly: GCA_019022655.1. NCBI lineage: Eukaryota > Viridiplantae > Streptophyta > Magnoliopsida > Fabales > Fabaceae > Acacia > Acacia acuminata. Next base: position 8,980,458 of record JAFJYI010000002.1, read on the forward strand.
ATGTTAATTGAAGGATATGAGAGATTATTATAGTTTTTAAGGTTTTTTTTTTTTTGCCCAGCTTATAGTTTTTAAGGATTAAAAATATTTTTATTTGAAAAAAAAATAAAAAATTCCATCAATTGTGATATTTGCATAGATATTTTTTTTTGTCAAAACTGCATAGATGATGGGTAGTTTTATGGCCTAGCTTTTCATAAATTTTCATATTTAGATTGGAAATTCTGAAATTCTTGTACTTGTGTGGTGCAGAGTGGAGCTGAAAGCATCATGGGCTTGAAGAAGTTGTTCGGATCCTTGGTGTTGGGCTGGACCACACTTGTTTTGATCTTATAGAGACTTCGTTTTATCGCTGTCTCGATATTCTTGTATCGTTCCGTTTTTTTTGTTTTCATTTCAAGCCCCATTTGGGCTTAAATTTAATTTATTGACTCTTGTTCCCTTTAAACGTTTATTACTCTACTGCTATTGTTACTAATATTTTGAGTTATACCAGATGCTTCTGTTCATCACTGATATATTATTCATTATTTTAAAATTATTATCACTCTGATTGGCTACACGTCCGTTTTGGTTGCTTATTGTCAAGTGATAATGTGACTTGTAAAATGAAAAGAATGAATATTGTCTTTTATTCATTTTATTCATATACAAACCTTCCATATATATTCAAGATAACAGCCTCAATAATAATGGTTCATAATGATTAATAATAACTATTAATGAAGATTATCTCTAATCCTACAAATCAGGGATTCCTATAAATCTAATAATGACTATTAATGAAGATTATCTTTAATCCGTATAAATCAGGGATTCCTAACACAACCAAATTACAATTTACTATGTAATCCCAATCAATATATATAATATTAACAACCATCGGTCTATGTGTAACAAACTAACAACAGCAATTAAGGGAAGATGATATACTTAAAAAAAAATGAAGATTGACTCTATCTTTTATCAACAACAAAAAATCGATAATGGTTTAGTAATTATTAATTAAGATTTTATAATAAGAATCACCAAGAAACAACGATCTTATCAATTACCTTCTAGAATGTAAGAATAAATCAGATCATTTTACAGCCAAGCACAGCTGACAACTTTTTGTTTGGTGCCTTCATAAAATGAAGTAGTAGATTCGGAGGGTAGGTATATATATAAGTATAAACTACTTTAAATATATTCCTCTGCATCCAATTCCATCAAACCAAGCGTGAGGCGCCAGCACATTCATAAATCTGGAGTAATAATGATCATGTTTTTCATTTAAACGTTAGGGACCAAACATGTGATGGTCCTACTCACATCTCAGTATCTCACAACAATGCCACACCAGACACATTTGGGACAATTTTTATGGCAAAACCACCGAAGGTACCTAAGTCGGTCGGTGAGTTATTCAAATAATTAAATATATCTTTTTATAATCGTTAGGTGGTGTTATACATTTTTGTTGTATAACATTTAATAAAGTCAAATGCTTAATTGTCTCTCTTAGGTATGGTCATACTTAATAAGGTAAACCTCACAGCATAATTTTACTCATTTCTTTCAGAAAATTAAATTAATCCCACCTGACTGTCATTTTGAAAATGACAATTTCCCTTAAAATTTTTTTAAAAATTCAATTCATTAAGAATATAATGCACCTTGACAGATGTAGTTGCTATCTTTATTCTCTTTTTAAGTCCAAAGTCCATGGATAAACAGTACCCCCTCTCTTCCTTTTTATAATAAACAATTTATGGGTATGACATGTTCTCTAAATCATTTTTATGATGGATACTTAAAGATTGCTTCTAATTTTTTTGTTGATTTCTCATTTTATCTTTATTTAATTACTCATATTATCCACATTATTATATTTAATTCTCGGGAAAAGTATTTCTCCAGTCACGGGAGATAAAGTTATCTCCAGTGACCTCAAAACTACGTCGTTTTGAATTAATGAATGATTTGTTAGTAATTTTAGGTGAATTAATGAAAAGTGTTTCGGTAAAATGTATATGATTAAAAAAATAAATAAAATTACGTAAAACATTATTCATTAATTCAAAATGACGTAATTTTAACGTAGTTTAAAAATCCTTTACCCTTAATTCTCACACATGAATGGGGCACTTTTAGTCCAATATATATATATATATATATATTTACATCTTTATTGTCTCCAACTAGCTTTAACCAACTTTTTAATCAAAATGGCTGGGTGAATTATCTCTTATAAATAAAAAATAGGAAAGGAGTATTAGTTTGGATTGAGGCTGTATCAATAATTTTAGCTTGAGTGTCAACATGCCCCATACCCAGGTATTTCAATGATTCTACACCGATCACATGAACTTTATGTTGCTTTACCGACACTGCAAGTCTGCATAATTGGACTTTCTTCTTTCTATTTTTATTTTTATTTTTTTTTTTTGGCTTTGATTGCCAGAAATTTCATGTAACAAGGTAATGCCCCTTTTTATATCCCAAGGAAAAAAAGCGGAAAATTGCACTTTTAGTGAAAAACAAGACTCCATGAATACTTACTCTATAAGCAAAAATCCATGTTTAGAAGCAAGCAATGCCCGTTGGCTGAAAAAAAGCAAGCAGTGCCCAAATAGCACTCAACGATTCTAAAATACTCCCTCTTAAATATAAGATAAAGTTGACTTTTTTGGAGAGATTAAGAAAGTTAATTAAATTAGTTTAGAGTATTTATATTTATATTTTTTTTTCCAAACTAATTAATTTTAATAAACTTGTGACTAAGCAAAATAGAAAGAATGAATGTTGTTCCTATATTCATATTTTACATATATATGTATATAAGATTAGCCTCAATAATAATGGTTTATAATGACTAATAAACTATTAATAAAGATTATTCTTAATCCTTACAAATTAGGATTCCTATAAATATAATAATGACTATTAATGAAGAGTATTCCTAATCCCTACAAATTAGGATACAATTTACTATGTAATCCCTGTCATAATCTATTTAAAAAATTCAACCCTATCTTATATTTAGAACTAAAGAAGTAATTTAGGATGTGCTGCAGCTCCAGTAGTCCCAACTGTCCCACTCTTCTTTTTTCTTTTACTTTTCCTTAAAAGACAGCATTTTTATTATATTTATCTATCAGCGGTTCAGGCTAATTAAAAAAAAAAAAAAAAAAAAAAAAAAGCGAATCCTTGTTCAGCTCTGAATGACAACTCTGTTTCAGAAAATTGCAGAGAGCACTTTTATTATTTAAGACCTTTATTTAGGCAAGAAAATTTCCCATATAAATTGTTGGTGATGGATAAATTGGAATGAAGTATAAAGTTTAACGTTTGGATGGATATGGACACATAAATTATCCTCTAACTGATTCATTTACTAATTTTTAGGTTTTTTTTTTTTTTTTTTTTTTTTTTTTTTTTTTTTTTAGTGCCACCAGGTTTTGAATCTCTGGAGGCTTCACATCCCTTGTATCCCAAGGATAAAACCAAATTTCTTTTTTGATGTCAAAATGCAGTGATTTTTCTACAACTTAATATTGCATCATAATTGATCTCAACATGTTATGTATTCCTGGAAAAACTATTTGTTGTTAAAGAAATCGATAATCACTAAACCTTGTATAAATCAAATCGTGAGTACCATTATCGACAAAATGAAAATATAGCAGGTCAGATCAGACAGCAGAGAAGTTGAGAATTCAATTTCCATTTTTTTTAAAAAATGATTTCTTAACAATGAATGGCAGGAAGTAGCTGGTATGCATTAAAGGGAATCCAACCAATGTCTTAAGAAAAAAGTCTGGGCATGGAAAGTATAATACTGAATATAAACATTTAAGAAATGACCAACCACCCAATAAATTACTAAATGAAATGAACCCGTGGAGGGAGTGGAGGGAGAATGTCCATTGCTTTTTATTAAAACACCATTTTTTGCCAGATCAGTCCATTGATCCACAACCCATTTTTCAAATTAAAACAAGGTCGATCTCAGACTAGCAAGAAGTGGAATAATATATATATTTCTGATTTTGTTCAGCTGTCTTGACAATCAGCAAATAATTTTAAAGGGTCAGTAAGGTGCACATATTTTATTCGATTCAGTATTTTTGTCCAAGTTATTTATTTTAGCATAAAATTGTGCCTTCTTAAACTATCTCCTACAAGGTCGAGCTCTAGCCGGAGTAACGTACACCTTGTTAAATAGGATAAAGCTTTAACGGTCGGTTCCCTTATTCAAAGCTACAGTTTTCTGGTTTCTTGATTAGCAAAGGTTTTTTTTTTAACTTGATTAGCAAAGGTTCACTCTCATTATTTCTTGTTATGGTATAGAAAGGGATTGTCCAACATTCCCAATTTGATAACTGAAATGAGCGACTGGGTTTTATAAGAAAAACAGTTATTTGGCAAAGTTCCCAAGCTTAGTAGAGACAATCTTATTTGAGGTAGTGACCCTCTCGCAACGAAAATTCAAATCCTAATTTATCTCCTTATGAAGAATTAACTCATTTGTCTAGATCTAACCTTGTTAGTTCTTACAAACAACTTTGATAATTTGGATAGCAGCACATTCAACAATGTCTTTCTGCTGCTAACAAAAGTAGGTGGTATTTTGTAAATTTCGGGTCGCATTTGATTGTGTGGGCTGATGAAATTTCGGTGGTCGAATAATGTGGTCAACTACTTTATTGGCGGATACCAAAGATTAATGGAATTAGAAGCCGCTGAGCAAGAAAATGGATATCATCGGTCTTACTGAAACCCGAATAGACTACATCAAATCTTACAATTTATAAACAGTTACACATTACTCATTATACAATAATAATCAATTAATGATAAAACGTTCGGTGTTGAATGGGCTGTGCAAGTGGTTGTGTACAAATATCATTTTTCCGCAAGAAACTGTCACTCAACCTCATGCGTCCTCTCCTTATTTCACCTATACATTGCAATATTCACAAACAACACGGCGTTTACTATATGAAGAAATAAAGATCTTGATATACCTCTAGTTTTATGATGATCAAGCCAAGTTGTCATGGACAGCATTTCTATTAATAACAAATTTTGATCAATTCAGTTCCTGGTTGCATGATTGATCTTTTGTTAGGAGCCGACTATGCTATTGAAACTGGTCAGGTAAACTGTCAAAGCACAAATGGCGAAGACATCACATGGCTCACAACGGTTGAAGTTCCTGCTCTGGGACAAATGCACCTACCGGCTTGTATGAATGCACCGCTTGCTGCTGTCTGTTTTTCAAAATTAAGAATATTCCAGCAGCTGATAATCCAGTAAGCAACGTAACTAAAACAGCCAAAGTCACCACCAAACCATATTGTTGCCACCAAGTCCTGCATCATTTTAGAAGAAGGTGAAGAGATGGGAAGAGGTTATAACAAATAAAGGCTTGTGGATTCTACAGGCAACCAAGCACATGACAGATGACAGTCAATTAATTGGTCAGCATGTGTAGCATGATATAACTAAGTATTGCATGCACAATAAATAACAAAACTGAAAGTGATGCAACTACAACAAATGCAATATGGATTAAATAACTGAATCTGGAAAGCTACACAAGTTACAACTTTCAACTAATTCATTATCTGTTGTTGTTGTCGTTCTTATTTCTATCCAATGTTGTTGTTGTTGTTGCTTTTTGTTGTATGAAAAGGAAAAATTACCGTCTTGATGGAGACTCAACATTCCAACCAACCAACTTATAACTTCCAAAGGTGCCAGGAAGTTGCATGCGGTGTTCAGCAAGCCGGGAAATTATACTCTGCCATACAGAAAATCAACATTAGTGGGAAGTATTCAGTTATTCACTGATGCAACTCTATAAGTGTCAACCTACCATCGCAGTTGTGTTAGAAATGAAACCAGAAGATGTATCTGGGATTATGGCCCATCTAGAGAGAGAACCATTTCCAAGAGAAGAAAAATTCAATAATTGAACCTGTCAAAGTATATCAAGTTGTTACAATCCTGAAATATAATTACACTTTAACAAAGAAGTGCATGATTTTTGGCACACGGGAAAATACTGAACATGACCCAGAGATGTATAACCCCAAATCCCAACTAGCCCAAGTGACCTGTTATCATACTATCATGTAGATTTCAAAGTATATTTTTAACTGAACTTAAAACTGCAAAGTGCAACAAAAAGTTCCTGCATTTAGTCATCAATATCTAACCTGTGAGGTGTTAACATCTAACTCGTGAGCTATGAGTCCAGCCAGGTCTTTGATCTGATCTTTCATGTCTGAGTAGCTGATGTTAAATGAAATTTCAACTGATATTTGTGCAATTTGGAGTTCCCCTGTATGTTTAAAGTTAATAAAAACAAATAAGTGATCATATAAAGTAATCAAGCTAAATTCTAAAACAATTAAGAAGAAAATTGAACTGTGTCTACAGATTGTGAAAACACACATATTATACAGTATCTCATTCCATATTATAATGTGATGTCAGAATATCTACTTACATACACATTGAAAGATCAGCCATTTTTTATACCTGGATGTAAATCATGCTGTAATGCAGATGGAGAAACTGAAGGTGCAAAAGCTTCATTAGAATTTGGTCCTTCAGAGGACTCTGGCGGCGGGGAAGCAAATAACTGTAGCCTTTCCCATAACTCAGAACAATTAGTCTTCCAGAAACCAATCCTTGAATTCTCTCGATCATACATTACAAGAGTGTTTCGAACAATGATACCTATACAAACGAATATATTTTAAATAGGATCACCAAAGTATTGAAGAAACTCACATCTTAGGATCAAAGCGTACAATAGGGAACTACTAAATAACTAGTTTTCAATTCATGCCAGGGTAAATCATGAATTGGGAGAATGCCATAAGTAAACAGAATACCTCCTAGAAGAGTAGTTGGATCCTTTCCATTTTGGAAAATCCCAAGACAATATGCACCTCGCACTTTTGAATGCTTCATAAAAGACAGAACCATAAAATATAAGGTCAGGAAAGATAAGAATAGACACAACTTAAGAAAACCGTGATGTTCATTTAAAACTAACCCGGAATAAGTAGTTTTCAGGTGACAGAGACAGCTTGTGACCATTTCCAAATACCATGTCAACTATTGGAAAGCTTTTAGAGAGTTGCGAAGCAGCACTGAAACAGAAGTAATACCAAATTGTTAATAAAAGCACAATGGAAGAATTTATTTTCATTCAAAAGTGATGCTTCAGAAGTACATTTCATCACTGGCAAAGCATATATCGTTATAGTTTGGATCTGGACCAGGTATTTGCTTGAAAGACTGAAGTTCCTTCTTAATCTGCAGATAGTAAATACAAAACCATTTTCATCAAATGCACATGATAAATTTCAGTTGCTAGAACTTCTTGAAAATAGGAAAAAACACAACACTTATTGTCCCTGTGTTAAAAGCAAGTTATATACTTAAATCCTGATTTTCTTGAGTCAGCATGTGAACAAACCTTTTTTTTTTTTAATTCAAAAAAAAAAAAAAAAAATACAATTGAGGCTGCCAGAAGTCAAAAGATACCAACTATCCAGGAAATGGAGACGAGTACAGAATTTTCTTTTTGTTTTCCTAAATTTTAGAAAAGTTGTATATTAAAAATGTATATCATATACAAGATGACGGATCATGAATATCATTTGGCATGTCAATGATAAGAGAAAATGGACAATTAAAACTATATATGGCAACCCGTCAAACAGAATTCTTGTGATACATAGAGTGCACATACTTTTGACTGCATCAGTTGAATTTCTAGTTTTGGGTCGGTTTAATAGATATTGAAGGATAGGAGGCAGTCATCAATGTTAGTACTAAAAGACTACAGTATCAAGGAAAAAGTTCTAATTTCCCTTCATCCATTGATGTACCATTGAAGTGGAACCCACCACTCAGTGTGGGTCCTACAAACTAATCGTAATATTGTTAGTTTTGAAGAAAATCTGAGAGAAATTAAATTCCCCATCCAAATGTCAGCGCCAATCCGCAACATATTCAAACTTTATTTAGTCTTACACACAAAAATATCTATCATCATACTGTAAAACAACTTAGAAATGTATCATAGGAGTCACAATTTTTGTCAAAGACCATCAAATAGTAGTAAAATAATGATGCATAAGCCATAAAGCATGTTTTGAATCTTAAGAGGTACCCAATCAGAAGGCTCAGAAGTAAGTAAAAAATAGCTGATATTATCATAAAATGCATAAAATATTTCAAAAAAGTCAATCTAATCCTAGAGTTCAGAAAAGTACTTAACATAAGTCATTGTTAAGTTCATTAGTTATAATTTGAAAATAATTAATTTTCAGAAACAGTCTCAAGTAATATCCTTATAGCCTTCTTTGTTTTCTCCATAGAAGTCTGGACAACGCTTAATAACAATGCAACATTATCATACCAACTCACATTTTCACATGTTTATGAATCAAAGTCAAGTTACTCAACCATATTGTCTTTAATATGGTGCTATGCTGACTGAACTAGCGTTTCATTGATTTAATAACTCATCACAAATAGTAAGATTATGAATTGTGCAATTATAATTACAATATATAGATTTCCAATAAAATAAGTATCAATAGAAAAATATTAAGTTGTTTGAATCTCTAACCTCATTTGTCACTTAAGCCCATAATCATTAAAATAAGAATACCTTCAGAAGTAAATGACAGTACTTGGGTAATATATGAGATTTCAACAATAATTTAAAACACACTAGGTGGTAAAACAATCCAGTATTTATTGAATGAAAGATAAGTTTCAAGAAAGCATGTTGCAACAACTAGCAATCAAAATAATCAGGAAAAAAAACACTTACAGCATCTTTAAATGCAAGAAATACTTCTTCAGGTAGGTACGCATACGTTGTGCCACTATCTAAAACAGTCCCATGTTTTCCATCAAAAACCTTTGGGTTTAAGGATAGCTGCTTCCCAGCAACATGCATTTCCTTCAAATCGACATTGTAGTATGGACTGTTGCCATCCCAAAACTAGAGTAAATGTGTGAGATTAATTAAATGCATTTGCTAAGAAAATGCATGCTATCTCTATCCATTAGATAAATATTTTGCACAACACACCTGCGGACAGGATCTGAATATGCAAAGACCATGTCTGATGGGGGAGATATTCCACCAAGAACCATAGCACCCCCACCAAAATCCATTCCACCATAGCATAATGAAAAAGAATCACTTATTGCATTTTTTTCAACTAGTTGATCCACAATGCTGAGATCTCCACTGCCCAAACCCATGATGCCATCAGCATGCTGACTATAAATATCACCAGTCTCAAGAGTTTCACAACCAAAAACAGCACGTTGAGGTTTAAGTTCACTTAGATTTCCAAAGGATATGACATCATTACCAAGGACACCACTGCTAGTACTCATTTCAGCATACTGTCTCTCGTATGTGCACTGATTTCTGTCATTGTCGCAGTTGCAATCCATTGTGCATTTGACAGGTTTATAAGTGCTAGACAACTCTGGCTGGAACCTCTGGTCCTGTTAAAATAAGATCAGGCAAACAAATCTAATCATACTTCAGATAATTATGAGTGTACATGCACATGCGCAAAAAGTTACAGATGAAATCATTCTTATGCATTTATGTCTTTCAAGAGAAGAAATGAGGTGCCTGGGTAGTCCAAAGCAAAACATTGAAGGTGTTGCAGAATCTAGTGTGGAGATGCTGATCGTCAGTAGCTCAAACAAAGATTTGAGCATGCTTAAATTTTAGGTTTGAATGATACTTCAGTAATTTCTAACTTAATTAGTATAGATTTATTATGCTTAGTATTTTGGAAGACTCTAGTTATTCAATAAGACTATAAGAGACTTGTTTTATTTTGTTTAAGGAGACCTATTCTTCGTTTGACCGGTAGGATTCCTCTAAATAAGTGCTAATTGTTTTGCTTTTCTGCAATTTGATAGAATAACGTTATAGAATTCTTCTGAGATCATAAGTTTCCACGATAGCTCTCCCCTCATAAACAATATGAAAATAGAAGGATTCCGCTAAACAATCTACGGCTTAAAATAATCAATTGATCCAAATATACATGCACAAAGAATCAGGACGCCAAGGATAACCTGGTGCGTGCCACACTGTTCGCATGTAGAGCACGGGACATACGTCACAGTACTTCCCGTATCAACAATAAGAGCAAACATCTGCGGAGGAGTCCCGATCCAAAGCCGCGTAGTATAGTACCTGCACCATCATTCCCCAAAAGAAACACAAAAATCTGAATTTAACAGAGCCCACAAACACACAGCCGAAACTAACTACACGAGGAATAAAAGGGACACAAAGAAGAAGCGCATCAATCAAGGTACTCACCCATTAAGGAGAAGATCATCATGTAGCCTCATGTGAGCGTTAGGGTGGTGTTGGGCCTCGGATCCCTGAAGTTGGCGACGGGAATCGAAGGCGGAAGCAGAAGAATTGGAAACAGAGAGATACAGAGGCAATACCATAGCAGGGCGAACACCTTCGTGGAGCATCCTGAAGTGCAAAATGTCGATAGGATCGCCGGAGACTCCGACCACAATCCAGGGGCCGAACGGCGCAAGGCATAAGATTAGGGAGAAGGTAAAGATTCGTTGAGCTGATGATTCCCGCGCCATGAGTTACTAGTATGGGTTGGCGTCCGAACACGAAATGAACTCCGCACGAAGGAGCAGATCGAAATGAGAGAAATAGAGAAAGGAGGGTAAGAGTGAAAGCTATGGAGGAACTTCCTCTGCTTCGTCAAAAAACAAAGGAGGGAAGGAAGGATACAAGCTACGTCAGCAGTGCCTGAAATATGCATTTTAAAATTAATTTAGTTAGTTAGCTTTTTTTACCTGTAATTAATTTATTTAGCTTGAACGCGAATTTGGATTGTGTGTTCTCTCTTTGCTTTGTTGTTTGTTGGGCTTGTTTCCGTTGTTTGTGTTGTGTGTTTCGTGACTCTATATTCTCTTGGGCTGCTTGATCTGCTTCTTTCTCCCATGTAATGTAATGCACCCCAAGATTTTGTAATCGTTTTATGAGCGTTAAAGTATTTTGCCTTTAGTAAGGAGAGTTGGCATAGATGGTAAGGGATCCAGGACTAGGCCTAAATGGTCGTGGGTTCGATCCTCTGCCGTCGTTTGGACTCCTTTGGTAAGCGATCTTGTAAGTCGATAGTAAGTCTTCTCATAGAGCGGGGCCGTCTTTGCCCTAGCCTTGTAGTGGGGGGGCCCGATGTCGAACCTCTCCAAAACTTTTTTTTAACCAAAAAAAAAAAAAAAGTATTTTGCCTTTCTATAAAAAAAAAAAAAAAAAGTGCCAATGAGAGTTGGCATAGATGGTAAGAGATCCGGGACTAGGCCTAAATGGTTGTGGGTTCGATTCCTACCGTATTTGTCGGACTCCTTTGGTAGACGATCTCGTAAGTCCCGTAAGTGCTCATAGAGCCTGGAGGCCGTGCCACGACTTTGGTGGGGGACTGATGTCGAACCCCTCCAAAACTTTTTTATATCAAAAAAAAAAAAAAGTACTCCTCTAGTATTTAATATAAGATATATTTGAGAAAGTGATCTTGATCCTAAATATAAGACATAGTTTTCATACTTTTAATCTTTTCCCAATATATTCCTGTTGATGTTCCCTCAACAATCATTAAAAAAGAAAGTAATTGTAGAATTAAGGAAGATAACTAGGAAATTTTAAAAAATACATGTCTTATTAACTAATTTCGATAACTTCTTTAATATAATCAAATTACGTAAATATATCTTATATTAAAGATCAGATGAATATAATCAAATGTATTTCATGCTCATCCTAAAATGAGCACAGTCATTGTCTTGGGTTAATTACTTAAATACATTAAATTTAAAATGAGCACGGTGATTAGTTGAGTGAAATCTAGGGGTAAAAATAAGTCACGTCTATAAGATAGCCTACAGCCCGGCCTATTTAGGACTTGATCTAACCTGCTTGTTAAAAAATTCAAACCAAAACCTAAAGGTTTAAATGTGTCTATAAGCTAAGCAACTAAATAAGAGTACCACTATAATCCTATTTATAAGTCCATTTTGACCAAAAAAATTTGGTCCATTTAAAGTCTCCAAAAAAAAGGTTTAAATGAAAATGTCATAAATGAGGGTAAAGTTGAAATTTTACCCTATATAAGCTAAGCAACTAAATAAGAGTATAAAATAATAAGGAGCTGGATGCTCAAGGATAAGTTATATTTAGTGTTCCGTACCGCATCAATTCTTTCTCTCTTTCCCTTTTCACGTTATATATCATTCTTCTTTTAAGAAAAAAGAGTTGACTTCAATACATAGAAAATATTTTAATTAGAAAGTTGTAAAATAATAATACAGTGCACGTCACGAAAACTTATCTCCCAACTATTAATATCCTTGTCTTCTCTTTTTTTTTTTTTAAAAAAAAAAGCACCATTCATTTAACAATTTCTAAAAAAAAAGTACAACTTGATTTAAAACTCTTAAATAAATTATGGGAAATACACTTTTCATGTTGTAGGAAAAGTGTATCCTCATATTATAGATATAAAAAGATGTGGGTCCCACCATTTATTTGCTTGAGTTTTTTTTAATAAAAAAGATATGGATCCTATCATTTCATGTGAGTAGGAATCTTCTTATTCTCATACAACATGAGAAATGTAAAACCCATAAATTATTCTCATTAACAAAGGACACTTTTCCTTTCTTTCCTTTTTCTTTTTTTAAAAGTAACTCAAATGTATTCAAAAGAAAATGATACTCTCTTCGGTTTTAATTATAGGAACATTTTTATATTATAAATTGCACTACAAAAGTATTTATAATTGGATCGGAGATAATAATTAGTATATAGAAACTCGTTGCCTCACACGTTTGCATGGACAGTGATGCAAGAGTTTAGGAAAGTAGAAAATTTTACATTCAAATGCTGCACTAAAAAACCTCATAAAAAAGAAAATGCGAAAGAAAAGCAATTATATCCTGATAAATACAATTGGAGGTTGGAATACATCACTTGTCACTCTTGCTTTGGTCTATCGGAAAAGAATGAAAACTATGGTATCCAAGACAATGCAGCTCGAAAGCAAAGAGCAACGAACATATTTGATCGAGATGATTTCTTCTAGTTTAAAAATATGACAATTTGTCCAAACATTACAGTATTTATACCCTTGTCTCTTATATTTGTCCAAAATAATAATCTATCCATCTAAAGGAATGTTTCTTTCTATAAAAGACAGCAGAAAGAGGTTAATTGCTCTTTAAACATCTATATCAGCAGAGAAAGCAGATGCAACTGCATGCTTAATCTCTCTTATGATTAACTGAACATTCCCTTTCAAATGTAAAAATATATCTAGTCTTAAGATTAGATTCCCTCCCAACAGCCTGTGAGGCTGTGAGACATGAAATATTTTACTATCAAGGGGCAAATTTTGAATAAGACGACAGGCACACAATAGAGCAAGCCATAAAGAATGAAAGAAGAGAAGCTATTACTTGTCCGTTTGAATACAATCGCTACCAAGATTTCAGTCAACTACATCATGCTCGTAGGTCATTTGTACAATAGAATTCGACAGCAAGACAGAAACATCAACTGATGACTTGTTAAAACTAAAAGCAGAGACAAACTTTAAGGTGCCACTGCCTGCTGCATCAAGTTGTTATACAAGTTACAAGCATGAGTGTGCTTGCAAACAATTGGTGGCAAAGGTAGTAATGAAAACCTTCAGCCAAGGGGCACCTGCCCCTCCCACACTGAACTTGGTTTCAGCCTCAGATGACTCCTTAATTATTTGAGTTAGTAATCATCTTTGATTGTGTTGAACTTTGCCCAGGTGAAAAGGTGATGGCCCTTGAAACAAGGTAAAGTATGAATGCAACATATGCAGCCGCAAAAGCACACAAAACAGCACCAAGCATTACTCCATTGACCTCAGAGTTGAAGAATTCTAGCATAAGATACCCGTTGATCGCTATCACCAGAGCAGCCACAAACCATGCAATTATCTGTGTTCATATCAGAAACCACTTAGAAATAAAATACAGAAAAGAAAAACAAATTAAACTCTGCAGCAAACTGCACAATATAGGGCACAAGTGATGTTGGTACGCGAAACAAATGCATCCAAGGTTCAAAGAAGATATGACTTAAGAATAATGTTGCTTGCAAAGGGATACCACAAATATAGCAATCAAAACCCTCTCATACTAGGCAATTCACCAAAATACAAAAGAAAGAACCAAGGAAGTGAAACCTTAAAACGGTTGTCAAATTTTGACAAACCTTCTATCCCTCCAGGAGAGACCACATTGACAGACATATATAAGCAAAGGTCGAAGGAATATGATGCATTTGTCCATCTAAGTTGTTGCAGACAGTTTTTGACTGGGATTAACCTGTTTATTAACTTCATGAATTACTCTAAACTGCATGAAAACTCACTAGACTGCATAATAGGCTATTAAAAACAGAATATCCTCTCTCTTTTTTTTATGAATATGCCACAATATGATACGAGTATTAAATCAACTTTGAAAGATATATTGGGGAAAGTTGTTGGCAAAATATACAACAGTATAGAACACACTACAGGTCTTCAAGATTAGCAAAAAGAGTTCAGCGGATACAACCTGAACTCCTTGTAATCCCCAACGTGAGAAAGCAGAGCCAGGAAAACAAATTACCTCTGTCAAATCTAACTCTACATTTCTACACAGAATAGAGTCACATTGGGTCTATTATGCAAGATACGACGGTCTGCACTGGGCCAGTCTTCTAATTTGTCCCAACTAAATGTTGGAGTTTGAATCAATTAATGCTCAAAAAGGCATATACAGGAAACAATGTCATACCAAATGAATAATTTGTAATTTCAAATTCCTTTACTGAAAATATAAACTGATTAGTGATAAATATAATAAATGCCAAAAAGGCATACCTTGAGGACAGGGCCAATTCTGAAAGCGCCCATTATGTGCTCCTTGGACACCAAAAAAAGCAATGGAATGAGTGCAAAGGGGATTTGAATTGACTGGAGAACATTAAGCCATTCATTTAGAACATCTAAAGAGTCCTCTGATGTTTCAAAGACAAGAGCAACGGTCACGGTTGGGATAATAGCACAACTCCGTGTAATTAATGACCTCGTCCATTTTTTCAGCCTTAAATTAAGAAAACCCCCCATTATAAACTGTCCAGCATAAGTCCCTGTGATAGTGCTACTTTGACCAGCTGCTAATAACCCAATAGCCCATATATATAAGATTGGCAGAAGTCCACCTCCATACTTCTCTTCAAGATACTGCCCCGCATTCACAAGACCAACACTATTTGCAAGGTCAGTACCATAAAAACTCTTGGCAAACACTGTCGTGACAAATACATTAATGATAAAGGAGACAACAAGGGCAGCGGTTGACTCTATAGAATAATAATTAAGTGCTTCCTGAACTCGGCCTTTCTTGTTCTGCTCAACCTGTCTTGACTGAACAAGTGCAGAGTGCAAGAATACATTGTGAGGCATAATAATGCAACCCACAACTCCGACAGCCTTCTGTATTGTTCTGGAGCTTAGTTTCGGAACCAAAATACCTACACAGGTTAATCAGATTCTGTATCAGATATAAAGCAAAAGAACATCATTTTCTAATAAATTAGTATAAGTCCAAGACAGTGAAATAAACTTCTTTGTCCCTACCAAGAAGAAGATCTTTTCCGCTGGGCTTTGTTTCACCAAACATCCACGCAAATGAGATGGCCATTACACCAATGAGAACAGCAAAAAATGCTTCCAATTTCCTCACACCGTAGTTCTCAAGAAACAGGAAAATAAAACTGTAACAAGGCAACAAATACATGCCAGTGTTTATTTTGACTTCAGTCACATAGTTTGGCAAATAAATATAATTGTTCAAACAACTCGAGAGTGTCAAACACATGAAACACTGGTTTATGAACGTCAACAAGCATTTTTATTTTTAACTTCAAGCAGATGTCTCGATCCCCCAAAAAAAAAAGAAAAAAAAAATCAGATGATATTCTATTTAGCCAAAGGACCAAATATCCAGCAAATACTAGCAAGAGCATCTAATCCCAAAGCCACGATTAGTTATTTTGAGAGCTTCACTACAAACAAGACCAGTAAAATTTTCGAAGAGCCAAAATGTAAAACATTGTGCAGAGTACAGTTCTTGGTTGCAGCAAAGGACGCGGGTGATTAAAAAAGAAAAACAGCAACTAGGAAAAGCAACTGCCAGCTCTGAAAAATGAGATTAATTACTAATTACCAATCACAAGCTGTGATGACGACCCCGGCCCAAAGGGGCACAATCCCGTTACTTAGGATTCTGATAGCAATAGCGCTCCCAATAACCTCTTGAATGTCGGACCCAATCAGAGCCAACTCCGCCATAACCCATAGCACCATCCTCGCCCAAGTTGGATACTCCTCCCTGCAGAGTTCAGCCAGATGCTTCCCAGTCACCACTCCGAGCCGTGCCGCCAAAAGCTGAACCACAAGCCCCATGGCTGTGGCCCACATGAGAAGCCATAAGAGGGAGTAGCCAGCAATTGCACCAGCCTGAAGATCTCCCTCAAGATTTCCAGGATCGAGAAAGGCAATGCTCATAAGAAAACCAGGGCCCGTGAAGAGCCAGAGCTTCTTCCATGAAAACGGCGGGGCACGATCACCGTCGTCGTAGTCATTGCTGGACTCGCCGATTCCGACGACTACGACTTTCTCGGAGGAATCGTAGGCAGCTTCGGCTGTTTGCTTGTCAGAATCCACTAACAGTGGTTGTTCGTGCTCGAGATCTTGGGGAGGCATGGCAGGCAACAGGTGGAGAACTTGAACTCTTGGTCCCGCCCTCAAGGCCTTTACCGCACCTTCGAACTGTGAAGTGTCGTCAGCGATCAACTGAAGATATTCGCGCTGAGCTTCTAGTTTATCGGAAGGTCTTCATCTTTATAGCGTTTTGTGACTATGAGGAACGGAATGATTGCAACGAAAAGTAAGAATTAATTTATTTAACAGATTTCTTTTGACGGATAACGAAAATAATCCCTAATTAATCAAGGTGGCATGATCGGCTGTCACAAAAAACACGGGGAAAATAAAACCAGGGTAAGATTAAATTTCGCAGGCAATTTTTCGAGGCAACAAAAGGACAAGTCAGGCATGACATTGTTACTTATTATAAGGAGAAAGTGAGTTTTGAATCATTAATAATCATACTTATCATACTGACGTGTTCGTACAATCACGGATGGAGCAGTGAGGATGCAGCCAATGTGTGTGGGACACTAGCTAGCAAGCGTATTGGTCGTGGATGACTCGTGTACGCACGGGCCACGAGCAGGTGATTGCTCATAAGTTTTGTTTTTTTATGGGTTTTTTTTTTTCTTTTGGGCACATCGATTATTCATTATTTACCACGAGGTCCCCTACGTCAATACCCCTGGGTCTGCAAGATCACGATCATTGTCCGATCAGATTTTCCGTCCAATTAGTTTTTTTTTTTTTTTTTTGCTCCACGATTAATAATATATTTATTAAAAAGCTTCTGGAAAATATGTAAACATAGAGTAATACAAAGAAACAAAATATCTAAAGAAGAAATTATTTAATGTTACCAAAATTATATTTTTAATATTTGTCAAGTTGATATTAAAAAAGTATATTTACGTAAAGTCGAGATAAAACTCATCTCACAAATTTAACTCACACACCATAAATTACATTGACAAAATAACTTCAAACACTAATCCAAACAAATACATTAGAGATTAACATTGTCGTATCCTAGGGGAAAAAAGATGCTTTTCGGTGTTGGGTTTGCCAAGCCTTGGGCCGTGGTCCCACTTTTACATATTCCGTACGAAATGGGCTTAGCTTGTTTCATGGTCACAAATTTCGTACCACAGCTCATTCAATGGGTCACGGATCAATATGTGGTTGATCCAACGAGATGTGGTGTTAGATTCTTTTAAAAGGTCAGGGTTGAGTTGTGGTAAAACCACTCGTAATCCGTCATATATGAAAACTACCACTATTAGGAGGTCGTCCCCGCATGCAGAACCCGAGATAGTTGCACACTTGCCACCATTTTTAGTATATAAAAAAAGGGTCGAGAAGAACCAATGGCGAATCGAGGAATTTTTTTTAGCGGGCCAAAAAAATAAATATGTTGAAATATTTACTAAATAGCATGACATAACATTCAAAATACAAATAAATAATAACCAAACAATTATAAATCAAAATACGATATATAAGATGATACAAATCAAACCGAAAGATAAAATTTTAGCTTAAAAATTTAGCTATAATGAAAGTCGGCTTTCATCTTTTAGGGTTTTGCTTGAATTTGCTTATGATAAGTTTGTTCATATAGGTCAAGATGAAACTCATCTCATATACTTATATCATAAACCATAAAATTATCACGGGTTGAAGCTTTCACAACCCCAATCCAAATTATTCTTAACTAAATATAGTTGGAGTTCGATGTTTTTTCTTATACAACTCATGCACCCAAATTTATTAAACAAAATTCTTTTCATGCATTTACTTGATACAATTTAAAATCATTTAAAATAAATTAATTCAGACACTCATTATTAGAGCGTATGTGTATTTTCCCCCTAACCTCTGGTATTTTTGAATTTAAGAATATAAATCATTTTAACTTGAGAATATGCAAATTTTCTATAGCTTTTTTAAAAGAAAAGAGAGAAGATTTGATGTTTTATATTTGTATTATGCCATTATCCAATCCAACCATAAGGATTGCGATTTGTGATTGGTGTTCACTGTAGCCCGGTGCATGGTAGCGTCAGTCGTCACATTACGTGTCGACATTTTACTGGTAGAAGATAGTCATCATCATATGATTTCTGACTATCTATATGCATGCACATTTTGATATGGCTAATTGTGAATCACATAAACTATATTCAAGATAAGACATTAATTAGGTTAAATTATTAGTCAAAATAAAATATTATATAATGAATATATATCTATATATATATATTAACAAATTTTAAAAGGCCAACTGGGGCCTTGATAAGAGATTATTTGGAATCAAATTAATGGCTAAAATAAAATATCGGGTTAAGGTGCAGATTAACCAATAAACTATTAGGTGAAGCACCCAAAGACAAAAAACAATTGAAAGGACCATAATTACCAACAAACAATTAAAAAATGTCAATTATCAAGATTCCGTTAGAGCTAAACTAACGACGTTAGGAAGAAAGGTGGGGTATACACACATGTCGGTGGAGAAAAGGAAAGAAGAAGCAAGTGGCGGTCAAAGCATCCTCCATACCTATCCCTTCGCCTCTCTCCTTCCTCTCCAGCGACTCTTTACCTTCATTACCGCCGGTGAGATTCTCCCATCACCACACTATCACCACCTCCATTCCTTCACCTTCTCAGTGTCGCCGAAGAGCTCCGCTGCAATAGTGGAATACGCGATCAAGGAGGTAAAGGCGATAGCGATATGAAAACGAGGGTTTAGCTTCTATGGGACATCCTCGTCATCGTCAACGGGAGAGAGGGAAAATACTGTGATTATGGAAGAGAAAGAACGACATAATGAGTGCCAAAATTACAGGTTCTAGTTCAAACCCTTGAGAAGGTTTCCTATTTCATTCAACATCACCTTTCTGTTTCATCATTTGTGAAAGCTAATTCTTTTGTTTATCCCAAAGATATCCGTAAGGTCCGCCGTTCTTATCACCTTGCAACTCTGAATTCCAAAATTTTTGCTTTTGGCTTTGTCATAGAAAGCTTGATTTTGTGTTTGCATGTTTGGGTTTTGAATTAAAGTAAATTATGGTTTCTGTATTTACAATTGCCAACAACCCATGCTTTTATGTGACGAAGTGAAGTTGGAATTTGTGTGCTCTGTTTTTTATGTTAGAAATTTTTGTCTTTCCTGTTTATGGCTTTGTCATCGGCATGTTCTGATTTTGTGTTCGCATCCCTATTCCTGTTTTTTTTGTCTGGAAATGGATACGCCCATATCTGAACAGAGGAAGGAATCTGTGATGGCGAAGAATAGGGAATGACTGGCGGCTGTAATGGGTAAATGGCAGAGAGGGAGGTGGTGGTGAGAACTCGCCGGAAACCCAGAACTCGCGATCTTTGCGTCATCTCCCGACCGTCACCGTCTGGCGAAAGGGACAGTCGACGGAATGAAGAAATGATAGTGGTCGAAGGGTGGTCGAAGGTCTCCCCTCAGCTCGCGCTTCTGGTTCCTCTCAGTTTGCGTCTCTCCTTTCTTTCTTCATGTCGCTGGAATTAATGGAGTTAAGAGCTCAAATCACCGGTGACGGAGGTGGGTGTCGGTGATGATGGAGGAATGGAGAATGATCTAGCCGCTAGACCAAGGTCCTCGTTCTCGCCGCCTACTCTATATATCACCCCTGGTGTTCCCCTGGTCACGGCCACACTCTCGTATCAGAAAGCAAAAGAAAAAACTGAAAGGACTAATTACTTAGCCGCATGTTCATTGCACAGCAGTCATGTCAGCGTCTCAGCGAAGCTAAACGCTAGGGGTGTTCATGGGCAGGGCGAGACCCTTGCCCGATGCCCTGCCCGAGAGATCACTGGGCAGCAAAATGCAGCCTAGTGCCCGACCCTGCCCGATAGAAGCCCTAACATTTGTGGGCAGGGCAATAATAGGCTGGGCAGGGCGGCCCTTCCATGCCCAAGTGGCGATACCCTATAACCTTAGCTTGCGACACCCTATGTGGAAAAAAATAGCTTTAGTCATACCTAATAAACAATATTGCAAACTTCAAATGAAATCTATAATTCTACACTTCAAAATATTCATATATAAGTCTACAACTTAAGTCTTAAAATTAAAAAGACAATCATATATCTTAAGAAAATAACAAATAGTCAAATATTCATAACTGAAATATTAAATAATATCCATAATTCATTAAATACAATGCATCAAAAAATTACAATTAAAGCCTTGTAGAGATCCAATACTCCTAGAGTTTGCATCAAGGCTCCAAATTGTCAAAAGGATGTAGCATATGGAATCACCTACAAGAAAGCAATAAAGAAAGCATATTATTAGTTTATTACATCATTTACATGTGAAAGTCACAATTAATTGTAGGCTCTAAGCCTTAGTTTTAACTTTAAAGGTTGCAAATTGCCTACTTCATCCACCACTAGCCAACCGACAACCATAACCATTACATTCCCCCCTCTCCTTGTGCAGCACCTAGGAAGAAAATAAAACATCAATTACATTACAAAATAAGAAGTAATAATATATGTGTTCAGGTGTGTATATATCAAATATATGTGTTCAAGCATCTAAGAAGTAATATGTGTTCAAGAATTTTATAGAGTTAGAATTAAAGCTTACTTGCAAGCTGAATGGCATTTTCCGTCTCATCAAAATTATCGAACTCACGAAGCTTGTCAACAAATTAGAGATGGGATGTCGGATTATAGCCAATTTTGGCTACAAATGAGTGCTTCTGTCATTTTAGGAGATAGAGAGCTCCTATAATGATCAACCACACGTCCTCCTGTACTAAAGGCAGACTCAGAAGCTACCGTGGAAACCGGCATAGCTAATACATCTCGTGTCATGTGGGAGAGAATTCTATATTTTTCAAAATTAGCTTTCCACCAAGATAGTATCTCAAACTCAGTTGCAGAAATGGGAAGAGTTGAAGAAATGAGGATATTTTTTTATATTATAAGTTATATAATTTGCGAAAAATATATAATATCTTGTTTTATAAAAAATATAAAATATAAAATACTTTTTTATTCTATTAAAAAATAAAAAATAAAAAAATTATATACACTCATCGGCCTTTGGGTAGGGCCAAATGGGCGGGCAACATACCCCGCCCGGTGCCTGACCCGCCCATAAAAAAGCCCGGCCAGTTGTGCCCAATTTTGTTCGGCCGCTTTTCTTAGGGCTAGGCAGGGTGATTTTTTGTTGGGCGCAGCGGGCGAACATGGCGGTTGGGCATCATGAACACACCCTACTAAACGCCCGTTATCTCATAAACCCTGACGGTGTTGTGTTTTTTGCCTCTTTTAATTGTTCCTTTGTATTTAAGGTACCCTAAATAGTTAATTTGTGGATGCTCTTTCCCTAATAATTTGTTGGTAAAATTGCACCTTAACCCATAAAATATTATATAATATATACATATATTTTAAGAAATTTTAGAAGGCCCAGTGGCCATTGAAGAGTTACGCCCTGGAAAGAACCCTTGGTCTTGAGCTCAACGGCAAAGGTGTCGGATATTCTCATCAAATGGAGGGTTCGATCTTGGAGTTGGCCAAAGCGTTGGGAGAGACATATTAGTTCGTAGGTGCCTATGTTAACGCATGAGAGTAATAGACGGCTCGTCCTGCCCAACATCAATATCACCTAGGAGGAAGGGAGATTTCGTTTCGCCCTTGAATCGTGGATGAACCCAACCCCTTTCCTAAAATTTGGCAATAAAAAAACAAAAAAAAGGTCACGGAAGCAGCCACCACAAAAGGGCCGTCTATTTTCTTTTATTCTCGGTTGAAGGCTCACATAGGTTAGTATAATACTCCCTCCGGTCCTAATTATAAGACATATTTAATCGATTTTGTGGAGATTAAGGAAAGAAGTTAAATTAGTTATTTTTACTCATTTTCCTAAAATATCCTTGTATAAATTTAAAATGATATAAGTAAAAGTAAATTAATAACTCCTACCACATATTTCTCCAATATCATGTATACTAACACACAAACATATATCTACATATGTACACACACACACACACACATATATATATGCATACATACATAACACACACACACACACACACAAAAAGATATATATATGTGTGTGTTTATATACGTACACACACACACATATATATATATTGACAGACACACACACAAATATACATATATGTCTACACACACACATATATGTGTGTGTGCATGTATCTATATATATTTGTGTGTAGATACACACATATATACACAGACACACACATATATACATACATACATATATACGCGCACCCACACACATATATATGTGCGTGCGTGTGTGTCTATATATTTTTATGTGTAGATACACACATATATACACAGACACACACACATATATATATATACATACATATATGTGCACACACACATATATATGTGCGTGTGTGTCTATATATATTTGTGTGTAAACACACACACATATATATCTAAAAGTTTCATTAATTGAAAGAGTCTACGCACCCACACATATATATACTCATCAAAAATCAAAAACATTTGAGAAAATAAAATAGGGTGTTTTAGGAAGAAATTGAAAAAAATTAGAATATTGTCTTATAATTAGGACCAAAATCAACTCTCAAATGTTATCCTATAATTAGGACCGGAGGGAGTACTATATGAGCACAAGGTCAAGTGGGGCCATATAAACTCTTTCTTGTATATAATTAGCAATTGGCATTTCTAAGTCCTCGATATTGGTAAAATGTCCGACTCACTTTCGGGCATGCGTTGATCAAGAGGGATTGTGATTAATTTCCCCAATTATTTAATTTTCTTTCTCATGTAAGCTGGATTTTCAGCATTCTTGAATATATAAAATTTTTTTTTTTAAAAAAATAGCCATTGGCAGTATCTAAATCCGGCTCCAAGAAGAAAGCCAAAGGTGTTGGCTGTGAATCAAGGCTGCGTTCCGGAATTGTGTCATGAAGCCGCGAGTCGCGACAGATAAAATTCCGACAAGAGGGGACAATGTGAGCAAAAGCATGCCAAAAAATAAAGTGATTAATGGCAGAGAGGCAGAGCACGGGCATGCCTCTTTCAACGTGATTTTCATTTCCTACGTCATCGTCCTTATTTACTTTTTTTGGTTTTTATTATAAAGAACTAACTAGTAAATTTATTTGGTATTTTTATAAAGTGACTTGCTTGTTCGGGAAGACTGATTATTTGTTTTTATGTATGCTCATAATTAATAAGGGTAGTAGATAAGAGTAATAATTAATATAATATTAGAGTTTAGTGCAATTAGTAGGGATAATATTGGAAATTACTTAAATTTTAGAACAACTTTATTGTCTTTAATTGTCTTTATTGGTTTGTGAGAAAAGTTAGTTGGTGCCTTATAATAAAGACCAGAGGGAGTACAAATAAACCAAGAGGGACAGTACGGCCTGGATCTGGCTGAGGTCCAGTGCGGCTTCCCAATCACTGCCATCCTCTTCCGCAATGCTGCATCATTTTGACGCAAAATGATGCCTGACGCCTCTTTTTGTTGTTGAAATATTTTGGATATTAAAAAGATATTTTAGGATACTGATTGTTACGGGGAAAAACTTCATGATCTTGAACAATTATTTTAGGATATTGGAAAAATATTTCGGGGTACTGACCGGTACTAAAAGGATTTTTTCCAAGATCCTAAAATAATTTTTCAAGATCATGAAATATTTTTTTACTACCAGCCAGTAACCCTAGTCAGTATCCTGAAGTATCTTTTTAGTACCGATCAATACCCTAAAATATTTTTTTCAGTACCGGTCAATATCCTAAAATATTTTTTTAGTACTATGAATATTTCCCAACAAAAAAAGGAAAGAAGAAGAGAGGCATGAGACATCATTTTGCATCAAAACAACACAGCATTGCGGAAGAGGATGGCAGTGATTGGGAAGCCGTAGTGGACCTTGGCTGGATCCATACGGCCTAGGCCACGAGGTTCAGCTCACCAATGAGCAAATTACGGATATGTGCCCACTTAAAAGATTTTTTTTTTTTTTTTTTTTTTTTTTTTATAAACTGCCCACTTAAAATATTTATTTACACATAACATTGACAATTTAATTTAGGAAATTTCTGAAAGATTAATGCTTATAAGTCAATCTCTAAAATTTATGAGCCGACTTTATGAATTCACAAGTTGATTTACATGAATTTTTCATTAGTGGTTCAAATTTGAGAAAATGATTTACATGCTAAGTTCTAGGGGACCTAAGTGCTCTTTACCTTGTTAAGTTATAAATTTTAAACTTTGGTTTATAACTTTAAAAAATTGACTTGTTAATCAATTTGCAAAACTTAAAAACTAATGTAAAAATTAAGTAATTTTATTACTTGAAACTTACAAGGTTGATGGGTAAATATTAGATTTTGACTGGTAAATAATAGATATTATTTTTTCTAAATTTTTTCCTTGTAAAATTAAGAATTTTGACTTGTAAATATTAAATAATTACTCATGACTTTTTGAAGTTTATCTTGAAAAAATTGAAGTATTAATATTGTAAAAAGTTGACCCGTAAATGGAAGAAGACTGGCTTATGAATTATGAATATTTATTTTGAAATATGTGATGTTTAAATTGTAAATATACAATTTCTAATAAATATTTTTTTAAAAAAAAATACTTAAGTTCTTTACCTCAAGGAAGTTGATGTAAATATGATTTTTTTTTTTTTTTTTTTTTGGAAAAGCAATTTATTTTTTTTTTTTAAAAAAAAAAACTTAAAAAGGGTACAAGAACTCGGGTACATAGAAAATAAATAAAGAAAATTACATATTAACTTATTTGGGATCATTGTTGGACATCCAAAAAGTGTTTATTTATGTAAATCAAAACAAATCTCCTTTCACATACTTATCTTGTATATTGTAAATTACGATCGAGAATTGTTTTTGAAGATTTTTTTAATCATTATTCCAAACAAGTACAATTGAAAGGCTCCTACGGACTTGACCTCAGCTCATTGGCAGAGATGGTGTCCTCTGCAAGATAAGAGAGCCTCCTTAGTCATTAGCCAGTCGGTGGGCTTGCATTTCCTCTTAACAAAGCA
Source organism: Acacia acuminata (assembly GCA_019022655.1). NCBI lineage: Eukaryota > Viridiplantae > Streptophyta > Magnoliopsida > Fabales > Fabaceae > Acacia > Acacia acuminata. Next base: position 9,006,373 of record JAFJYI010000002.1, read on the forward strand.
GCTTCCTATTCCTTCCAGCACAAAATGCCAATGGGTGGCTGAGTCATTCCAACGATCCATCATGACAATGTCATAAGCCGATTTCACACCCTGCCCTTGAGCTTTTTACTTGGTCTCAGCCTTAACATACATACTCGGGCCTCTCAATAGCACTCCTTCGGTTTAAACTCTGGGTAGCCCAGCATTTCAGGAAGTCTAACCCAGACCCTAGAAAAATGAAGCTTTTTGTTGATCCAACAAGTCCATTTTACCAATTTGAGTTTAGTCTCGCGGAAGGATAAGTTACAACATGACGAATTAACCTACTGTTTTCCGGGCTGAAAACATGCTTATCTTTGTTCCCGGGACACAGAATTCATAATCGACCAGATCACGAAGCATAAGTTGAATTGAATGGATCTCATCATGAAAATTTTAGAGAATAAACAAAAGCAATACATGAATCCATGATTTGATAAAGAGCCGAGAGGTCAACAGGCCAGCTTACTACATGGTCGCTCTATGAAATTTCTTGACAGTTCACTGGAAGGGGAGGCAGAGGACTGGCTTTCACAACCCCACATTATCACTTGATAAAGATTAATTTGTGATGTTTATATGTATTGGCATTTGTGTAGGATTTATGAATTTGCTCTCATGGTATGTAATGTTTTTTTAAGACGGATGAGTTTGTTAGGGTGGTTCTTTGAACCCACATCCCTTATTTTCAGTAAGGTTGTTGGTGTTTCTTTGCATGTTCTGCGGCGGCGGCTCATGAAGCTCTCTATAATTGGGCCTACAATTAGGGATAGTAATGGTAGTGTTATTTGGGTTTGGGCTTAAAGTTAGGTTTATGATGTTTAAACTTTAAGCTTTTATTTTGTTGACTATAAAACTAAGTTGTTATTTGTTGTTTTTTTTTTTTTTTTTTGAAATATTGAAGAAGCTAAATAAACTATTTTAGAATATTTGTATATATATTTTTTGCATCAAATGAATTTGTTTGATTTATTTTTTGGTGAAAAAAATTGTTTGACTTATAAAATGATATATAATCAAATGATACACAATATATATTATGATTAACTAACTAACTTATTTAGCTTCTTTAACCTATACAAAAAAATTCAACTGGGTTTTATATTAAGGACTAACAGGAGTATTATGTTGTCCTTTAATTTATATTAATATAAAATATTTTCGTTAGCAAAAGAACTCCCATTAAATTAAAAATATCTCTTTGGCATCTGCACATCAATTTCTATTACAATTACATCTCTTAAGCCTTACAAATTTAATTTTAAATTAGGCCATTTTATTTATAATTAATTGAATAATTACTTTATACAACTACTTGAATATTTAAATATACATGTAGTTTTATCAACAACAAAAAAATGTAGCCATATGTTTAATTTATTCAAACAAAATCAATGGTTAAAAAGCCAGACCGGCGCCCCTCTTGTCAATGAGTCCACATTAGGTGCTTATACTTATATGCTTATTTATGTACTTATATCTCTAATTAGAGGTATAAGCAATTTTTTTAATTTTTATATATTGTATTTATTTAGATTTAAATCATATCTTTCGCTTTTCGATATGTTTTTTGCACCCGAGTATCTCAAATTAATTAATTTCCAGTTTTGTATTTGTCTATAATACGGTATTATGAAAATTAATTAATTTGAGATATTGAGTGCAAAAAAATCTGAAAAAATATGATTTAAATCTAAATAAATACAATATATAAAAAAATTAAAAAAATTGCTTATACATCTAATTAGAGATATAAGCACATAAGCATAAGCACCTAATGTGGACTCCTGTCGAATTCAATATTAGGGAAAAATTGGGAATGGGTGTAAAACCGATCGACAACAACCCGTGAGAAAATCGGCAAAATAGGTTAAATGGAAACAATTTGAACTAGCCAGAATATATTTTATTTTTTTATAATTGTTTTGAACATGCTTCAAGTTATATTTTATGTATATCTATATCTCATCAGCATTCAAAAATAAAAACTTAGAAAATTAATGGGGTTGAGTCTAATGGAAAAGGCTTGTTCCTTACAATGTGGTGAATCAATATTTAAATCTAATCAGGGTTGCTTCCAATAGAAATATACACATGCCTAAAAAAAAAAAAAAAAAACTTGGGGAAATATGACAAAATATTATGGTAAAAAAAAAATTTATTATGAAACTGTAATTTAAAAAATAATTATATACATTATATAAATATTACATCTTGTAATTATTTCTTAACATTTTAAATCATAAAATAAGTAATATAAATGTTCTTATATTACATTTTAGAAGATCAATAATAACATTTTTACTAAATTGAAAAGATGACAATCTCTCACCTTATTGTCTTTCAATTTCCTGCTCACTGCTATTTCGTTTTTTTTTTTGTTGATATAATGCTATTTCGTTTTGTTTTTGATAAACTGCTCATTGCTATTTGGAAATATTAGGCTCATTTGGATGATTTTTTTTCAAAAGAAATTAAAAAAAAAAAGAATTTTTTAATGTCAAAAAAATGTTTTTTATTAATTTATGTGTTTAAATTATATTTTTTTTAAAAAAGCAAAAGTCACAAAAAAAAAGCTAAAATGCTTATTTTTAAAAAGCCAAAAAAAAAGTGACCATTGAACTTGAGATTCCACCAATTTGGGTGGGATCTCAAACATATGAGGAAAAAGTTAAAAGCAAAACCAAGCGTGTTTTTCGGAGGAATTTTAAAAAACACTTAACAACCAAACGGGCCTTTAAAACTGCTATTTCGTTTTGTTTTTGATAAACTGCTCATTGCTATTTGGAAATATCAAGTCTATCTTTAGATGGAAAGAAAATTGAGAAAAAAAAAATGGTCAGGTGAGGGAATACTAAAAAAATTCCAAAAATATATATCTATTTTTAATTTTATAGTACCATCAAATACTCTGTTAAAGTTGGAGGATTATATTACCATCAAATACTATAATACAATAATCACGTGGCTGGACACAGGGGCATGTCGCATTTTTTCGTGTTCAACTCCATTAAAATTATTTTTGTACGTGGAATTGATAACTTGCAGGCTTTATTGTCCCCTGGAGCCAGTACCATTGTCTTGTGGTTGTGGATAAGGTTTTACAGAAGAAGGCCCAATACTGAGTCTACATTCGGGGCTGCCTGAGTCTGAGCATATGGGTAATAAGTAGATCCTGTCTCAAATGCTAACCACTTCACACGAACAGCCGAATACAAACGTTTTCAAATGTTTCTGAAGAAGCAGAAGCAGTAATAAATTGAAGGATATGTTATCCAAACAACATTAAAAAAGACCAACAAACTATTGAATTATTGTCATCCGATCCACTGGTACGCATGAAGATTGCACTTACAAAAGGATAACCAAAACTGGGCACAACATGGTGGTGGTCCAACCATTGATCAACAGATGTAAAATTAAAGTTCCTTTCTCTTCTTATTTGCATATGACAGAAGGGACAGTGAAGTAAAGAAATAAAAAAGCAGGTAAACTGTCTCGAGGCAAATAAGCATCAAGGGAAAATATAGTGAATCAAAACATCCCACAAAGATGTTAAGAATACAGAGATAAGAGGACAATAATGCACTTGGTCCATTTTTTTCTTGTCTTTTACAGTTAACAAATAAAAGCCTGACCTGGAGTTGTAATCGGCCCGCCCAGCCCAACCAATAATAGAGAACGCTGAAAATGTTCTCTATTATTCAAGCCTGAGTTCTCTCGGGCCTCCAAAGGGACCATTATTATTGCCGTCGTTATAAAGAGTCAGCTGTTGGCGGCAAAGAATGTTGAGAATCAAAGAGACACGACCATCATTACGGCCATTTTATTTAAGCAGCAAAAAGTTTAAAGAGTTATTTAATACTATATAACTCGCTTCCTATATAGCAATTATCTACACTCTAAATGAGCTTTATGGTAACGCTATTATGAACTTTGTTTGTTGGGACTAGATTGTGTTCAAACCTAGACAAAACGAGGATCAGAAATGGCCCTAATTCAATTTAATGAGGATTTTACTAGACAGGAAGACATTCGAGGATTTTACTTTAACAGCTTCTGGTCGCTTTAAAGCCTTATTCCGGACACACCAACTACAAACATATTCAATTGCCTGCTGTTTGATTCAATTAACATGGAAAAGCTGGTCTGCGTTCTGTATGCGCCTTTATTGTGATTTTTCCTTTTTTTGCTTCAGCCTGAAATAATCTTTCTGAGAAAGCCCTCATTAATTCGTTACTAATTTATTATGCTATCTCTTTCTTGTTCTACCTGAAAGAAAAAGACATTCGTCGTGAGGCTCATGCACGCTTTTGAAGGTTTATAGTAAATATCTTTGTCCCCTTATGATCGACTTATAAGGTGTCCTTAATTAATTATACCTTCTTCAATTCATGTGACTTTGTTGTAAAAAAAAAGCTTTGAGGAAAAACTAGAGATCATGAAGGAGATACAGCTTGCAAGGTAGCCCATAGGATAGTTAAGTAATAACAGAAAGGTGACCATTAATTCTCTAATTATGTCGGCAAACATGTGTATATCCAATATTCAAATATTACTTTAACACTTCTTTTGGCCAATTAATGAATACTTTAACTCAAATGGTTCCAACTTGGATTCGTCATTAAGTAGCTTTGACTTCAATGCATGGATAATTGAGAGCGGCGTATGTACACTCATCACAGTAACAAATATCTCAAAGTTTTCCAGTAGTTTTCTTTTTCAATTTGTGAGAATTAAGAAGTCGCCTATGACTCTTCTTCTAAAAAGACAACCCTCAAAATGAGAATGTAGTAAAGTTCGTGCTCTTCGATATCATACAAAGGAGAATATTTTTTAGACAAGCTGTGGTGGTGGGAGAGCTTATATGTGTAGAATCTTCACGTGCCAAAAAGTCATCGACATATTTTAGTAATTATCTTCATAATTTTTAAAAATATGATAATGGTTTTTAAAATGTCCTTTACGAACTAACTATAAGTAGATATATACTCCCTTTGGTCTTTGTTATAAGACACCAATTAATTAACAATTTGTACAAACCAATAAAAGTAGTTAAAGTCAATAAAGTTGTCATATAATTTAAATAATTTTAAATATTATCCCTACTAATTGCACTATTAATTATTACTCTCACAAATTACTCTTATTAATTAGGGGCATAAATGTAAAAAAATAATTAATACCCTTTAGGAACAAGTAAGTACCTTATAAAAAAGACCAAATACACTTGCTAGTTGGTATTTTATAATAAGGACAGAGGAAGTTACTCAATTAGCTAGCTAGCAAGGATGCTATACTAGCTTGGCAAGAGAGGTCTCATTTCATCCTTATGTTAAATCTGAATAATCAATTCGGATTGGTTGAAATTTAATAGGGAAAATTCACATGGGGGCCCTTTTTGGAGAAAAAATATCAAAAAGGGCCCCAAGATTTTGAAAGGCAAGGATGCTATACTAAAAGCTTTGGCTAAAGAGAGGTCTCATTTCATCCTTATGTTAAATCCGAATAATCAATTCGGATTGGTTGAAATTTAATAATGTGACTCTGGATACTAGGTTCTTTTTATAATAATATACTGGATATTCTTGTTATCGAATATACATATTCTACAGTAAAATAGCTTGGAATGTGAATTTTTGATGTGACATTGAGATTTCAAGCTCTTCCGAAATATATTCAAAGGATAACATACAGATTTATATAAAAAAATTATTTGCTCTCTTTCGAAATATAGTGACATTAACAACATGACATTATAAAGATTTATATAAAAAAAATTATTCATTCTTTCAAAAGGCTATTTTAATTTAAAAATTATAACAATTAATTTTTCTGCAGAAAATGATCTGACCCAACCAAATGACCAAGACGCGCGATCGATGCTCAAGTGAACTAGGTGAACGGTGAAAGCCCAGAACCCTTTTTTTGCCTTTTGCGTTGATACCAGTAAAGTATCGGGGCGAACCAGGGAGGCAGGTGGTTAGGTCTTTTTTGACCCACTGCAGTTATTGGTCGAAATTTATCTAGTTAACACAAGTATACATCTTTCAATGTATAGCATGGACAAGGATAAAGTTTCACCAAAGTCTTAATTCTCTTTGGGTCAAATTTCAGTGGTGACTGACCTAATGAACACGGAAAAAAACGTAGAGACTATAAATAATATAATAGTAACAATGCCCTTTTGCAACAAAAACCTGCCACTTTTTACTCCCATATACCCCGTCGTCTACGTGTTATTTCTCGAGTAGTCAAACAGGAAACAGTGGGTCAAATACGTTAGTTGGAGAGTGGTACCAAACCAAACTTCATCGAGAGTAATTGAATATTACTGTTTAGTTGAAAGGTAATATGGATAATTAATAAGGCTGTCAGAGTCAGTGAAAACCAAGCTCCGCCACGCAGCCACCCACTAAATCATCCGCATCAGTTGGGTACAAAAGTCTTACAACATGCTTCCAAAAATGTAATAAGGCATCGAACAACATACTTTTATTTTTTAAAAAACCCATGCTTCTTCTCCCTTTGCGGATTCGTAGTCTACTTTAATTTCCTACGAATGGTAAACCTAGTTTCCAGACAGAATATCTAGCACGTGCACATCAGTACAGCCACATAGAGCCTATAGAATGAAACAGTAGAAGAGATGACTAGAATTTTGGATGCCGCCTCAAATAATCTTTGCTACCCCACCAAAAATTACAAAATCCAGAGACACAACGCACGTGATTGGTTTCCCTCATCTGATACTTTCAACATCTTTTCTAAACTTGAAGACGGAAAGTGATTAATCAAACATGGTTTTCATACAATAGAAGAAACAAGAACCACTATAGTATTGTACAATCCGCATCGTGCACCCATTTTTGAACTTATTTTCAGAGACACAAAAGGACAATTAGCACTATTTCAATAAAGCCAATACAAAGTAAAAGAAGAAAAAGAAAGAGAGAAAGCTGGGGGGGAGTTTCACTTTAGAAAAGATACATGACATCAAATTATAACCAGGACTACTACTAGCCAATTAACACGTAGAAGAGGGTAGGTACATTTTCAAAAGATGCATAATATAATAAGCCCTGTTAATTCGTTGCTTTGATATTCTTTCCTCGTTTCCCATTCAATGACGTCGTTCTGGAGTCCAGTGGGGAGAAGCTGGACTAAAATGAACAGAGACCACCCTTGAGTCAAGTAGTTCCATTATGGGCGTGAAAATAACACACCTAGGTACTTTGTACTGGTTGATAGAGGCACCCCTTGAGATAGCGTAATCCATGAGTTCCTCAAAGGTGCCATTCTTCACCACTCGTATCTCCAACGGTCCAATAGAGTGGTCCGCCACCCGGCCCTGTCTATAAACCGAGTTAAGGCTCTCTTCCATGGCTAGGCAACAACGGTTCAGGACTTCATCGGTTGGCGGCTTAGAGGGTTCTTTCACTAGCAATTCCCAGTAAATAACATAATGTCCCGGAATACTCTTTGTGTCAGCAAAGCTCGTATACTCCACTACGCTAGTGTTAAATTCTTTCAGTAACACCGAGGCGCTTTCGATGGACTTTTGTAACTCGGCCTCGTCGGTTTTGTCAGAGTCAATGCTCAAGAGCACGTTTTTCCTCCTCACGAACCGGAACTGAGGGGCTTTGTTGTGAAACGCCGTGACTTGGAGGATATCGCCCACACGGTAACGGCATAGGCCTGAGTAGGTGGTGATAACGAGCTCGTAGTATTTCCCAACTTCGAGGTCGGCTAGGTCCACAAGTCGAGGCGGCGGCGAGTCTCGTGAGAGGGTCATCGACGACGACGGGGACGACGAGTCGTCATGTGGCAAGAACTCGAAGTAACCCATGTTTGGCATGATGGTGTAGGACACGTCAGAAGGCTTGCAAATAGGGTTTAGGTTAAGCCCAAAGTAACACTCAGAGGAAGCGTACATGGTACAAGCCTTAGGCAAGCCACCACTGTAATAATCCAGTGTGGGAATGTACTGAGCCATAGCACCTGTGACTATAACGTCAAGGTATTTTGTGTTAGGCCACATTCTTGTTATAATTCCTTCCCAGTTTTCACCGGAGCATTCTTTTGTTACGAAATTCGCGAGTTCCAGGTCGGGTTTCAGGATATTGGCCATGCAATCCTTGAGAGAAGGGTTGGTGATTTTGGGGTTGAGGCTCCCAGTGGAGATGTCAAGGGCTAGTTGTTGCCAGTTTAGCTGAAGGAATCGGATGGCTCTTAGAAGGCCAGAGGCAAAAACGGCTCCAACTCTGAGAACTTCGTGGCGCATGATGAGGCCACATAACATTTGGGTGTACATGCTTTGGAAGGAATCGGGGCAAAGTATGGCTTCGTTTGGGCTAGTGTACACATTGTATGGGTCATAAGGTCTGTTCTTGAACTGTTGGCTTTTGTAATAGCTTGTGAGCACGGGACGAGCCACTAGTCCTCCTGGAGTCTTCGTCTCTGCCTTGATAAACAGAAAGTACAGTCCCTTCCCTTTGTCCAACCCAGGCATGTACCTTCATGATCGTAGTTACATTAAAAAACATTAGTTGCAGACTCCAACATTGAAGGAATAAAATGCAATAAAAATAAAAAAAGTCAGAGAAACACACAGGTTCATCACAGGCATCAGAAGACTGTACAGTAACTGGCGACGGTCCATCTCTTCACTGATGGTCGGCATTAATTTTCTCTCACCAGCTGACGTTCCAGAACTGCAGTTTATTCAAAGCAGGGATTTAAGGAAAAAAAAATACTACTATAAAATACGTTAATAAAGGAAAAATCAAATGACGACAAGTAACCTAGTGAGGAACTCGGAGATTGGGTGAGAGGAAAAGATGGAGGAGCGATCGCCGTTAGCGACGCGTTGGATATCAGGCTGCAAATCCTCGTACGTAACGACAGGAACCTTGGACTTGAAGGTGTCGTGGTCGGTGGCTCCGTTGAGGTGAAACCGCCGGAGATATTCCGTGTCGGCGTTTCGGCTCAGAATCTCGCTCAAAACCCGCTCTTGGACTGAGTCAGGGTTTTGGGTCATCTCTTGGATGAACTGCAAGGCCTTAGCGTCCTTCTCACAGGCTAGAGGTCCAAGAGAGGAAGGCAAACCACAGTCAATGGCCATGGTGATGAGAAAGTAAGCAAAAACGAGAGCACAAAGAAAGAGAAGTGAGTTTGCTAGCTGGGTGACTATTAGGCTAGTGGTGGATGGTATGGGCGAAATGAAAGGGGCGAGATGAGGGCTTTATATAGCGGTGTTGGACTTGGACAGGTTGAAACAATTGTGCCATGTCAGAGTACACGTCACGAAGTGCCACATTGGCAGCCGGAGGGATAGACAAAAGATTAGGCCATTTTTGCAGCTTGAACGGGAGACATGTGGGCCACAAAACACGTAAGGATGGGCACTGTGGGCCGACAGGCTGGGGCCCAGTGTCTAGCCAGGTCAGCACATAAATGGTTTAAGGCTGCTCTTCAAGATGAACCACGCGGCCTCTTGTGCTCTTGTGCTTTATGTCTTGGCATTCTTTAGGTCTTATTTTCTCAATTAGAAGGATTAGAAATTTTATTTTATTTTTTTAAATTTTTTTATATATTCAGTGCATTTTGAAATTTTTTTTTACACCCAATATCTCAAATTAATTAATTTCCAAGATATTGGGGTTACGGCTAAGAAAACGATGGGCTGAAAATTAATTATAAAAAAAATTTAAAAAATAAAAGCAAGTTCCCGTTAAGCAGCAACGGCCCAAGTTAATGGCATTTATCTCGTTAAGTGGGGCGATGAAACCATAATACATTTTATTATTATTATTGTATAACACTCAATCCTAAATATTGATTTTTTTAGAAAAATTAAGAAAGCTAATTAAACTACATTAATATATTTATAATTATCGTTTTTTCTCCAAATTAATTTCTTTGACTTATAAAATGATATATAATTTAATGAAACATTAGAGTTAAGTGGGTAATTTGGGATGGGTTATTGGGTTGAGCTTGGTAAAATAATCGGGTTCCAGGTGAAGAAAACCAAGCCTTTTTTATTTTAGGCTAAACGAGTTAAACCCGTTGGTTAAACGGGGGCCCAATTAAATGGATTTTTTATTTTTATTTTTAAATGATGCTTGCCACGTGCCCCCAAACCATAAGTTTCGAATTTTGGTCTTCTCCTCCACTCCGTCGAGATAATCACATCATCTCACTCCCGACTCCATCAAGCTCTACCTCATCTCCTCCTCATTTCTTTGAGTCTGGCAAGGTGGTGACCACTGTGATCTTCGATTCTCCTTCTTTGCTCTGTCACTTGCGAGGAAGATAATGGGCGACTAGTCGACGACCACGATGTGGTTGATGCGAGACTCTGGAGTGTGAAGCCTGAAGGGAAATTTTCACATCTTTAATTCAAAGGGACAGTCGACATGTGATATGTGCAAAAAAGCAAAAAAAATAAAAATAAAAATGATGACGAAAGTACCGTTAGAAGAGAGGCCGTCGAACATTGAGAAGAGAGGAGGGGAGGGCCGGCGGTGCGAAACTGCGACGCAAGGAGGAGTGGAGGGCCGAACATGCACCGAAAGGAGGAGGGGAGGGCCGGTGGTTCACGAAGCGCCAGAGTAGGGGACGGATCCGGAGGAAGAGCGGCGGACCGAGGGGGCGGAGTGGATGACCGAGATGGCGGTTCTGAGGATCGAACTGCGGTGGACCAAGGGGAGAGGAAGAGCAAAAGAGTCGGCAGATCTAGGGCCAAATGAGCGAGACGAGAACCGGTTCGGATTAAAAATCCCAACTTTTTGAGACAAAACAGAGGTTCCGTCACAAAAAAGAGGGGAAATCCAGCAGCCATTTGTGACGGAACCTCAGTTTCGTCGCCAATAGGGGGAACCTGGAGGCCAAATGGCTGCCGGTTTGCTACAGAACTTCAGTTGCGTTGCACAAAGCAATTTTTTTGGCGATGGAGCCTCATTTCCATCTCAAACAGGGGGAACCCGGCAATCAAATGGCCGCTGGTTTGCAACGGAATTGAAGTTCCATCGTAAAAAGAAACTTTTTTGCCACGGAACTTCAGTTCCCTCTCAAATAGGGGGAACCATTTGGCTGCGGGTTTGCAACAGAACTAAGGTTCCATTGCAAAAAGGAATTGTTCCGTCGTAAAAATGCTCCTCCTTTTTGTGACAGAACCCGTTTTCCATCTCAAAACACCTGTATTTGCGACATATTATGAATTCCATCACAAATTGACAAAAATTTGTGATGGATTTTTTTCCATCGTAAATTTCGTCGCTATTTGTGTATTTTCTAGTAGTGGAAGAAACAATGTTGGTATTAAGATTGAGGTTTTTTTTTTTTCACACACTAGGAATGTCCAAAAGAAAGTAAGTTTGTACGAACTCCAATAAAATGATTCAAAGGTGGTTTATTGCATTAGATGTAGTTTATTGCACTTGTAAGAACTCCAATAAGCTTGAAACTATAATTTTTGATGAAAGCAAGATAAAAACAGTAAGAAGAGGCATGTGAGTATTAGAATATTTTAACAAGAAGTCATGTGAGTATTAATTCTTGTGTAAATAATTGTGACAAGAAGGTTGTAAAGCTTAGAAAAATGAAGGCAACAATATACAGATAATTTATTAATAATGTATTAATGTCATTTTTAATTTCATTTTATTTAATTGATTAATAAGAATATATAGATACATAGATAATTTCAATAAAAAATCAACTCGCCTAGAATGATGACCATCCTGGTGGTGATGATGATGATCATATTGTTCTTTGTATGTTTAGAATATTTTTTAGTACATATTATTTGCAACATTATTATTTATATTTTGTTTTCTCTATGTAAACTCTTTATGATTGTTACTATATATTTTCATGATATACAAGTTTTTTTTTTTTTTTTTTTTTTTTTTTTTGTAATTTTTATATTTTTAATGAAATAAAATTTGCGACGGAATTATTTTCTATTGCAAATTTTTGAAATTTGTGACGGAAACTAATTCCGTGATGGAACTCATGTTTTCCATCAAAAAATGGATACTGCCATTTTATATAAATTTTGCAAAAACATCGATACTGTATATTGTTGCCTTCATTTTTCTAATTAAGGAGGAAGGGAAATGAGAGAATTTAAAATGTTGGTTAGGATGTTTTCAAAAATATATGTCGTGTTAACTAATTTAAATCACTTTCTTAATTTAATCAAATTAGATAAATATATTTTATATTAACGACGGAATGGAAGGGAGTATATGATTAAAGTCTTGATCATATTATAGAAATATACCGCGGGTGCAGCTATCACGTGGAGATGACATAAAATAAGGATATGACTGGGGGTATTTTTAATTTGATTTAGTTAGAACTATTATTATTTTTTGTGCACTGGTTCTTCGTGCCTCTAGCTAGCTGATGTGTAGGCAATTTTTTATCGGAAGGGTAGGTGAATGGTTTAATTCTTTTTACGTCATGACAGTTGCTTTATAGTGAGATTGTTTATTCACCGTATATATAGAATAATTAAAAAATCACGAAATTGTTCCATACCACTCACTACTAATGAAGCAATAACAGAAGGAGGGAAAACCAGTGTTTCCAATGATCTTGAAAGAATCCAATGTTATTCTGGGGAACAAGCAACTGAATAAAAACCAATCAAATTAATTGCTTACCGTCAAGTATATAAACATTTATTTTCAGTGTTCATCCTAAAACGTCGTTGTTCAACGATCTTTTGGAACTGATAAATGAGAATATAAGATCGGTCATATATATATATAGAGTATTTTGGTTATGGGAAATCGCAAGTCTTTATTGTGTCTTGTAATTTGGTGGGGGAACGTAACGAACCGAAGAAGAAACCGGGACTTCCGTTTAGGACTTTGAAGCTCAAGTTAATATGAGGTGGGGAAAGAGATCATTCATGAGTACATACATACATATATATATATATATATTACTAGTAATTTGGAAAGAACCATTAATAATAGGGGTAACATTTTTACCATGTATTATGATAAATTTGATGAATATATAAAATAGAGCGTAATTATATGCAAGTCTCTTATCAAGATGATATATTTATTTTAGCTTGTCCTCATCATGTGATTCGGCTAAACCAACGAGTGTACGTAAGACAAATTCTGATTCATATATAAGAAGTTGATTGAAAATGAAAATAGATGAATACTAATTGATCAAACGCAAAGAACTCCTTAATTATACGGCTATAACTTTTCCTTTCAAACCCATATGTCTGCTGGTTGTCAATATTGTCAATGGAGAGATTCTCATTACCTTAAAAGGCACTATGGTCCAAAACATTTTCATCTATGATGGCTTGTGAATTTCTCTCAATGACAACAAATTAAACTCACTTTTCTGTTATCAATAGCTGTTGCTGGTCCATTTTGGGCTATAGGACGTACGTACAGCTAGCTATTGGTATGTTACCTAATGGAATCGCAAGAAGCAAAATCTGAATTTTATTCTTCAACGTGAAAATTGCATACAGCTTCGTGGAACTGAAAAGGGTAAGAAGGCATTTAGTTTGCTTAATTAAAGCCCAAAGGTCATTGATATTTATCGAAATTTACTTTTTCCTTTTCCTTTTTGTGATAGTATAATAGCATAAACGAAGTTAACCAAGATGGTGACCAAGTGGTATGAGCTGGCTAGGTTTAAATCCCACATTATTGAATAGTTCAGTTGTGAATGGATCATTCTCAGATGAAGTTATGCTTTTAATGAAACTACTTGTAAAATTTAGAAAACCATTGTTCAGACGTTGTTCGTTTGTGGGTGAGAAAGATTCGTTTCCGATGAATGATGATACTAATTACAAGGTACTACTATAATATTCTGCAGAGTGTAGACCTAGGCACAAACAGCGCCATCAATGTCAGGATTTGAAAAACATCGAATTGAACGAACGTAACGAAAGGCACATACACTGAATTGAGACCTAAACGTTAAAGATATACACTATACTTCAATTATTCTGAACTGCTAATAAAGTCCGAATAAAAGCAAGCCAAAAAAGAATAAAAAAGAGGGGATTTACTCTATCTTCATCAATAGTATTAGTAATACTACTAGTTTAAACTTTGTAGAATGCATTGACAAAGAAGTGCTGTTATTATTCTGTTGGTCTCATGCGTGGCATAATAATTCTGATCTGATTGATCAATAAATGTTGCATAAACAAATTGACATATCGAGATCAGATAATTCGCAGACAAATGTTGAAAGAATATGTAAAAACTTAACCCTTCAAGGTCTGGTCAAAAGATCTTCATGTCAGAGAGTCAGGACAAGAAAAATGGATTAAAGACATATGTTTTAATTTGAAGTTTTGAACTAAACTGCGAGCCCATATATACTTTGGTAGTTAAAGCAAGATGTACTGTATAATTAAGTAGTGAAATTTTTTATAGATTTTCTATTATATACAGACGCATAGACATATAGATTTCACCCATCTTGGCCTTTATAATTAGCTATAAGACCAAGAACTCTTCCAAATTATCATCTGATCTCTTCTTTTAACTAAGATACTGATAATTTAGGGAAGCCAAGGCACTGAAACAACGTTTAAATCAGGAGTTCAGAACAGAGGAAAGATATTCGGAACATGTTATTGTAGAAATATTGGCCAATATATTTTGAAAATCAACATATAATCTCAAGGTACACAGCACATAATGATTAGGCTTATATATATATATAGAAATAAACTTATTGGATATCATCGACAGCCCGACGACTTGCAATTCCTAAATGTTTTTCCATGTTAATTAATGACACGCTGAAATTAACGAGAGATCCTTTTATATATACCAGGAACTGGAGAGAATATATTCTTGCAGCTTATGAACTATACACCTACACACACACACACATATTACTAGCCAACATCCTTTGTTATTGTATCTTTGGCATATATGAACTCTCTCATGTCTCATGTATACAAAGTTATTCAGAAACTATACATAGTTCAACATTTTCCCAAGTATAAAAGTCTTTGTCAACATAATTAGGACTTACCAATCAAATAACTTATACATGTCATCTTGTTATAATTCTTCAACACATCGCCCAGAGAAAAGCTAATAAAGTAATACAACCTTTTCCGCCAGAAGAAACATCCTGTCCTGAAATATGTTATAGTATTAAGCTGACCAAACAACCCTTCTCCAACTTCATGAATCAGGATCAGCATGTTGGCTAACATTGATTGGATGTGTGTGTGTGTGTGTATTTATGCGCTTATATAGTATTACGCAGTTACCGTCCATGTTGGAAATTAACTCGGCTTGAATACGCTTCTATATATATTCGACCTAACTGCTGTTCTCCAAACTGAACTGAACTTGCAAAACTAATCTTTCTCTGGTTCATATTCCTTTTGTCAAACATGCATGCTCGAGATTTTTCAAAACTTTCACACTTCCAAGTCCAAACCCATGGAAAGGAATTATATATTGGGTTAAGGTGCAAGTTTGTAGCTTCTAGTATTCTTGAGGAGTAATGTTATTCTAGAACTTTTTTAAAGTTTAATATTACCCTAAAAGTTTGAAAACGTAGCAATTTTGCCCCATACTTGAAAAAAAAATTAATGTTGACTTTTAAAAAATCGATATTAATCGTTAACTTTTTAACAATAAAGGGTCATATTGCTCCATTTTAATTTATCTAGGATAATATTGAATTAAAAAAACTTCTAGAACAACATTATTTATAATGAAAATTTTTAAAACAAATTTACACTTTAACCCTTTAACCCTTTTGTGTAATTTACTATCCATTTGTAGTTAAGTCTGGCAATTTAGGAAGGGAACCTTAATTATGAGGGATCAGCTGATAAAAGTGGAGGAACAGCGGTTGTCTTGAGTGAGACTGCATTGAAGGACGACGTCATATAGGGCCAGTACGTGGGAAATTAACAGAAAGTCTCACAGTCACATGCATGCATATATGGATATGGAACAAAAAAGAAAGAATAAAGAAATTAGCCCTACTCAGTACCCACCAAGTGCTAGGGCTTTAAAAGGCATGCACAGTATTGGATTTTTGGAAAGAGTATAGTTGTGATTCCCAGCGTGATGGAGCTGTTCACTCAGAGAAGATAGCAGAAACCCACAGAGAGAGAGAGAGAGAGACCTTAGGGTTTAACTTTTAAGTGCAGGAACATGGTTAGGTGCGTGTCAGTTTCAATGCTTCATCTTTATGTTTTGGCAAATTCGCCGATCTTTAATTTGCAAATCTAGAGTCTAGATACAAAGCCTAGCTAGGATTGTGATTTATGAACCGTTGGTGCTAAAAAATTAAACGTTGGTGTAATACAGAGTCAGGGACAAGATATGTCACGGGTGATCGATCGATCAAAGCATATACTGGATAGTGGGGTATGTAAATGTTTATCATTTAGCTTTTATCTGCTCGAGAAGAACTAATAACAGAAATGATACTGTGGTTATTGCATCAATTTTTTTTGTCTCCTAGTCACAGGACCTGTCTTTTCATCGCTTTTGTCAGACGCCTTCAGCATTAATTTCACGGTTCATATAAATTTTTATCAGTCTCATTTTCTGCGTATGTGTATTGTATAGTACCTTATGAAAATTGGAAAATTCTATATTGTGACTAAATTTATGAATGAAAATTGGAAAAATTCTATATGCAAGTTATATTATTATACATTTCTCTTGTCTTTGACATAAGACATGTTTATCAATCTTTTTTTAATTTAATTATCTCTATAAACTTTCCTCAACAATAATCAAGGAAGAAAGAAAATGAGGGAATTAAAAAAAGTGAATGGGTATTTTAGAAAATTTATGACATATAAACTAACCAATTTCTTTAATCTAATCAAATTGATAAATATATATTATATTAAAAACCAAAGGAGTATATAGCATCAATATTATCGGTGGGATTGGTTCATTGAAGGATACAAGAAAAAAGTTGTGTACAATATTTTCAAGGTGTAAACAACAATTTTTTTGAGCTTAATTTGCCTCTATCTATATTATCTTTTAGGATATAAGTTGGGTTGACTCTTGAATTTTCTTCAAGATAATAAAGCTCTTTGAATGTGAATTACACTTTCAATGTGTAAGCCAAGAGAGCAATGATCTTTAGAAAATGATACTTTGACTTTGCCTCTGTGTGCTCTTAGCAAAGGAGAGCTTGGCGAATTAAGTCTAAAAAAATGTATTACCATCGCCTTGAGACACTAGACACAACTCTCTTTCTTTATCTCTTTTATACTCTTTAGAGAACTAGTCCCAACAATAAATAGTAATCATTAATTAATTCAGTATTATTGTGCAGAATAATTTAAATTTTTTGTTACGAGGCCAGCAAGATTGTCTATGAGTTGAAATCTTAAGTTTAAACAAATATCTTAGAATAATGACTCGTGCATGTTGAAGTTTGACAAAATATATATTGCCCGGCCCACAAATGCACTGATTAACTTAATAATAAACTGTTTGACAGCAGGGGAAAGCAAATCTTCATTAGAGCATTTTCCACGATGATTCATGTGATATGGATCAATACCTATGGTCACGACTTTGATATATCAATAATCAATTAAAGCAATAGAATATATTGTACCGATCAATATTTTCAAGGACTAGGTTGGTATCCACTTTTGCTTCTCACCAACTTGGCGTTTAGCATTTTGAATTCTGACAATGTGGGGGCTTCTAGAACCATTTACATATTTTGTGCTGCTTAAGTGTACGAGTTGTGGAAGTATTTGAAAAAGTAATTATATATATTCTATTCCATTGGCATACCTGTACTGCACGTAATATGAATTATATATATATATATATATATATATTCTATTCCATTGGCATATATACTTGTACCGCACGTAATATGAATTAATCAACGGACGAGAAACCGTATGGTTATCCCGATTCCTGTCCGCAGGGGTGTGTTTGGTGTCTAAACTAGTTGGATTTCAAATGCTATAAGCTTCCGCATTTGGCCGTGTTTCCCCTATTTGCAGGGTTTAATTAATAATACCCTGTTCTTAGTATTTTAATATAACAGCTAGATCATTATAATTTATGGATATAAATAAATCAGGTAAGTTAATTATTGGTAAAAATGTGTGTTGGTTTCACTGTATATAATACCTCTTTAATCATTGTCACCACCCATTGATGGAAATTCCACACTACACAAACACACACACAATCAATATAGATACTTTGTAAAAAAAAAATTATAAATTTGGGAAACTAAGTAAAATGATAGACTGCCTCCCGTCCATATAATATAAGGCGCTTCAACTAATTCATCAAAATTAAAAAATAATAGTTAACTCATTAAATGTGCCTTAAACTGTAGTTTTTTTTTTCCAACTTTATCTATATTAAATTAGGTTTTCAATAAGAGAAAACATACAAAAAAATTACATTTAAGCATTAACTACATGAGCACAATTGACAAATAATAAGTATTAATTACTCTCAAAGTGACTTATATCATAGACTAAGATATTCTTCTAGGAATGACTTATAATTATAGACATGAGAGACTATATATTATATATATTTGGGACAAAAATAAACTTTTATCTAACTCCTATATTCTCAAGAAATCGAGAGTAAAAAGAACTCAGGGTATGGGGAAAATTGAATCGTGCTGGTACTAGGTTGTTTGGTTTGACATGGTCAGACTGAGAAAAAGATCGTTACTTGTACAAATGTCTTAGTTCGACCAATTGTGAGATTTTAGGTTGTCAAGTCGTATATATAAATAAATAATGGTCAAACAGGGTAAATTATATCCCCTACATTCATAGATTTAGATAATACAAAAATACAAATTGTATGTTTCTCTCTTCTTTTTATATTTATTTTTGAGAATATATTATATTCAAATATATCAATAAGAAGTTTTGATCATTAAAGAGGGTCGGCTACATGAATTATAAAGTTTTTATTATGCTCTATCCATAATTAAAGAATAATTACGAACACCATCACAAAAATAATTACAAAACTTCAAGGAAATACGCATACCTATTTGTAGTTAGGGGTGAGCATTCGGTTTGGTGTTCGGTTAAAATTGAAAAACCGAAATATATGTATTTTTCAACACCGAACCGAATTAATAGAAATATTTCAGTTTTTGGGCTTAAATTGGGCGCTTATTGTAGGCTTTTTTTATTTGGGTGAATTCTTTCTTTTTTTTTTTCCTCAAATTGTTTGGGTGAATTCTGTTTAATGGCCAACCTACAATTTTTTTTTTCCAGCTGGAATCAATCTATGCAACCTGGTATATATTATACATGGAGCAGCTAGTATACACCGAAATACAAAACATGGCAAAACAAAGTCTACAATGTTATACAAAAATGGAGCAGCAACAGTTGGCATATATCAAGGCAGCACATATCTTGCATAGAAACTTAGAAAGATATTGAGAGAAACCTAGAAATTAAAAAAAGAAAAAGAAAAAATCAAATAAAAAGAAAAGAAATAAATTATTACAAATTGAAAAACCCAACACCGAAATATTTAACGTTCAGATCTGATCTCGGCAAAGTTCAGCAGATCTTCGGTGGCTGAATAGACGTCCGGCGACCATAAAGCTTACGGAGAAAAAACAGATTTGGAATACTCTTACAAAGAGAAGCTAATTGTTACTTCCTCGATTTGGTGCCCTAAACAGAACTGTTTAAAATAGAAATACTTTACTGATCCACTGGTATTGTCGACTGCGAGGTAGAGACTCCGGCCGAAGACGTGATCGAAAAACAAGAGATAAAGCAGAGAGCACGATGCAAAGCTTACGGAATCAAGAAGGAAGTGAAGAAAACTGGCTGTAAACAACGAAGAACTACAGATCTAGAAGAACGAAATCCCCGAAGATCTGCTGAACTTCGCCGAGATCAGATCTGAAACTGGAACTAGAGAGAAGGAAGAGTTTCTCTCTCTAGTCGAACGTTAAACATCAGGGCGTTTTGTTTTGGCTTTCGGTTAGCTGAGTGAGAGGCTAGAGTTTAATGACTGATGCCGACAGTGGGTTAGTTTTTTTTTTTTTTGATATAAAAGAAGGCTAAACGCCTAAATTACAACAAATGAAATTACACAAAGTGGGAATTTAATCCCAAGTTCTCCTGAACCACCCAAGTCCTAAGATAGATTGGGCATTCATCATACATTGAAGACTTAGAGATACCCGATTTAGCTAAGGCATCCGCAACACGATTAACATCACGTGGAATAATGTGAATATCCACCTGCAGTCTCTCAGAATGTGCATAGTATCCTCAACTCCAGACCAGGGGCGGAGCCAGGATTTGCAAATATGGGGGCGAAAATTACAGTATAGAACCCAAGGGAGTTAGTATTTGAAATTGGAGGCAAAAATTACAAAATTTGACCCAAAATTTTAGGAAATTATGCTTCAACCCCAGAAATATTTCAATATTTTTAGTTTAGTCCCTCTATAAGATATTTTAATAGGGACTAAATTGAAAATGTTAAAAATTTTATGAGGCTAAATCGTAATTTCCTATACTTTTTGGTCAACTTCTGTAATTTTAGGGGGCGGGGGCCACCCCTAGTCCCCCCTGATTCTGCCCCTGCTCCAGACAAACAATGACTACACAAAGCTGAAATAGAATGGTGAGGAGTTGTGAAAGTGAAGAATTGGGTTGGGTCTTCAGTTGAGTTGGGCCGGGGGACTCATGACTCATGACTCATGACTAGAGCCGTCAAAACGGGCCGGACCCGTCGGTCCCGACCCGTGTAGCCCTGGCCGTTCGGCGGGCCTCAAAAATCATAATTTATGTATATTAGTCGTATGCTTTTTATATTTTATGTAAGTTATTTTAGAACATAATTTGTTTTTGATTATGAATTCGTGAATCTTTATTTGTTGGATGATTGTGTTTTTTGGATATAAATGTTGACAACATTTATTTGATAAATTAGATGATTTATGTTGTAATTTAGAGCTTTAATTGTTGTAATTTACTAATTATATTTGTGTGAAAAACACGGAGAAAAAATAATTAAAATTTGGAATAATAATTTCCGAGGCCCGCGGCCCCGGCCCAGCCTGGTGCTCTCGGGTAGGGCTTTGAAAAAACAGTGTTTTTCTTACTCCGGGCCCTGGAGGGCCCGATGGCACGATAGTAGCCGGCGGCCACGATTGACGGCTCTACTCATGACTCATGAGGTTGGCTGATTAAAAAAATATACATATACAATTAATTTCGGTTATTCGGTTTTAACCGAAATAAATTTACACCAACCGAACCGAACACTGAATTAAGCTAGTTTCAAAAACCGAATCGAAAAAACCGAACACCGAATTATTTGGTTTAGTTTTCGGTTTCGGTTTTGATTTACTCACCCCTACTTGCAACACATTCCTTTATTGACATTGGCCATTTTTTCATTTCCTTCTCCAGAGCAAGGTTCTCACTTTCTTTCTTTCACTGATCCCAATGGAAAGTTTTTTATTACGAGAATTTGGAGGAGAGCTGGAACAGAGGGGGTAGAGAGAGATGAGACAACTAAGGGAGGAGATGAGAGACGTGGAATGAATGCAGGGGGCGCACCGAACTGGTGGCGGTGGCGACCTAGTGATGGTCATGAGAGACGGGGGAGAAACTGATCTATGAAGTCCAACGGCTTAGCTTGAACGGGGAAAAACAATGGTCCAGATTTTATTTTATTAGCAAAACGGTGAGTTTAATCATGGAGACAATATTAAATGGAGAGGTTCTTTGACAGACACCAAATTGAGGACAGAAATGAGAGAGAAAGGAAAAAGATTTTGGTGTTTTCTTAACACGTGTGTTTAGAAAAGCTGAGACTTGTAAATAGGAATGGAGATCAGTATCATGGTGATGATGTTTGGGTACGAGGCTTTATAAAAAAAAAAATCACAGTATTAATGTGATCCTTGGCAAAGGATTAACACACTCTGTCTCTCTCCTGAATTCAGGGGTCTAAGGAATTGAAAATAATTAGGCGAAGCATTAGAATTAATGATTTTAGTCAAATAGTTGTCTTGCTGCAATAGCTAATAACCTTGTCCTTGTATCATGTTTGAGGCACTAAATGTGATCGAGCACCTCTTCTGGTGCGGTGAGGATTTAAATCTTGACTTGTCATATTGTGAAAGGACCAACTTCTTCCATTGGACTCATTCTTCATTGATAAATAGCTGTTTTTTTTTTTTTTTTTTTTTTTTTTTTTGGTAGAGTATCCCCGATAACAATAACTAATCCCCTCGTATGTAAAATTTTCGAAGCGGCCTTAGTACTGGAGGGAGCAATGAACCAACCGCAGGATAAAATGGGTTATGGATTATGGATCATGGTAACACGTATAAAGCCTCAAAATAACTTTGAAGCCCAAACCAGAAGAGTGTCTAACCATTGATCAAAAGATGAAACCCGAAGTGTTGTCCAAAAAGTGCTTTTTTTTTTTTTTTTTTTTTTTTTTTTTTTTTTTTTTTTTTTTTTTCTTGGTTGTTGTGGTTGTTTTGTGTGTGTGTTTCTCTTTTTTTTTTTTTTTTTTTTTTTTTTTTTTTTTTTTTTTGGGGGGGGGTGGTTGTGGTTTGAATGGCAGAAAAAGGATACATCTTACAAGCATGGCAACAATAAGTTATCAGCCATGTCACCCAATCCTAGATTCTTTTTTCTGGTCCAGAAATCCAGAAAGGTTAAGAAAACAGAGGGAGCTTAAAGTCGAGTGACTATACTATATTAATACTATGACCGAATGTAACATATAACAGAGGATAATAATGAAGAAAGCATTAACTTTAACCAATTATAAACAATATTTTTATCATAAACGAAGATCTAAATCAAGCTTATTTCCTTCAGATGGTCGCTTTGGTAAATTAAGCCGAAAGCTTCCTGGCCAATTAATCAAATCCATTGCTTGTTCTATCACAAGAGGTGACCAAGCCATTCTAAACCCAGAATTGGCAACTCCATATGGAGTAGCCATAGCAGAACCGTCCCTGCTTGGCTTGTGCATAAGTGAATGGGCCTGAAGACCCAGAGACTTAGCTGCCAGAGAAGTGTACGGAAAGCTCATTGTAGTCTTCTTCTTCATCATCATCATCTTCACTATCATTTTTTGAGATTGGTCTGTCCTGGCTGCTTCTCTTGCTCTCTTGTGTGCATTCTGGTGACCCCCTAAGGCTTGTGAACTATCAAACGTCCTCATGCAGAAATTGCACGAGAACAACTTATTCTTGAGACGTTTTAACCGAAGATTTGGATTTTGGGTTTGGCCAACTTCCTCAGGTATGTCTCTGTTGACTCCTAAACTCAACCATTCTCCAACGTTACCCTCTCCAGACACACTTACCAATTGGCCCATCGTCGTCTTTGAGTCATTATCTGCTTGTTCGTTGATGGGTTTCTCATCTGTTTCATCTTCCCTGAGAAAAGTCATTGTGCTTTCTCTCTCTTACTCTAATCAAAACTTGAGATCATAGGTTTGAGGGGCTTATCAATGAAGGGTGCTTGCCCTTAAATAAGAACAATAAGTGGAGGAAGGTTGAAGTTCATTTAGTAAATTATTTTTTAATATCGTCTCAGCTTTATATTCTGTGTTACCATCGAGAAATGAATACAATTTTTAAGGGGGACATTGCTAATGTCATCTTATGGTGTTGGCAATTTATGTCTTCAGATTCTTGCTTGCCTTGAGCTTTACACTTGTGACAGCGCATAAAAAAGGGTTCCGAAAGAATGGATCAAGACTAGACTTTTTACCTGTTGAAAGTGCCATGTACTGTTATAGGTTACAGTTTCTGAAGTGTCATAGAATAGTATGTTTTTTCAAGGCCACAAGTCACACAAAATAAACAGAAACTAAATGACAGATAAAGATATGTTCTAGATAGGGTCTGAATCATCTCTTTGGCGTTTTCTCATTGTCTCTCATTGACTTTAAATTTGAACCATACATTTGATATTGCTCACATTAACAACTTCATTAAGTTAAATCAACGGTTTGGATTTGATGATGAAAGATGAGGAGAAAGTTAGCCAATGAGAAAATTTTGTTCTCTTCTAGACATAGTTCTTGATGAACGAAGAAAACCAACTCTGGCAACACATTTCCACGTATCAACTTGGGATTTGACCAATTCACAGGTAGTGATAGTGGATGGAGTGGACACTGGTTGATCTGCACAATCTTTTTTTTTTTTTTTTCGTACAATAATGCAATTCTCTTGTTCTGGAGGCTAAATGGGCCCCGAAAACTGTTAATAATGGTGAGAAAGAGTTAAGGGGGGGAAGAATCATGATATTGCAATTCTTTTTTATTCAGTTTCCATCTATAAATTATACTAAATGGTTGATTGCTTATCATAAACGTCAGTGTACTATAGAAAAAGTGAATTTAGAGCCATTAATGATTATTCTTAAATTCAGAAATTGCTTGTGTTGCTATTCTCACTGATGGTTACAATTTACCTGGCAATGACAATGAAAGAGCAGTGATGCCTCACGCCTCTTGTAGATAAAATAACAGTGAAGTTGAAAGGATGAGTCAGCTATTGTTTCATAAACATATATATTATCTTATTGGAATATCTTAAAATTCTTAAATATATTAGATAGAATAACAAACAGAATATAGAAAAGGAATGCGATGGAAATCACAGTGCTATATGCTGTAGCACCTGTTGAACAATTTTAATGGATAGGGGCACCAAAATAAAGCTAATATCGAACTAACGTTTTTTCAAAAAATGATTTTTTTCATATAGAAAAAAATAAAAACGAAAAAAAAAAAAAATCTGAGCCATCGGATCTGAGATCTAATGACTGGGAGCCCCCAGCTCGTCAAAGGACGAGCTGGTAATCCAGTTCCCTTCAACTTGTCTTATGATCAAGAACTTTACCCGTAAGTTTAATTGGTAATTTACGTTCAGGACAAGCATCTACTGTCATGAGCATTATCATAATTAAGAGTTGACGCAGTGTGAATCCTCGTACATATCATCAGAAGAAATATTGGTACCAACATATTTTGTTCTTGAAATATAGTAAGTGTCTTACAACCAGGGGACGGAACTTGCGATAAATATTTGGGGGCCAAATATATCTTATTAACTAATTAAAATTAGACCTTCCTATTTGTACAATATATGCACAAGATAGATGACAGTGAAAATGATACTACTACAAAGAGGAGACCATTTTGGTGCATCACTGATAAAGGGATGACTTCATTTGTTTCTTCTGAACTTTTCCATAATTTGCCCTCTGAGTTTTAGAAGATTCTGAAGCATTTTTGCTGCTAAAGAACTTATTAGTTGCAAATATATGTTACCTTCATTCCTTGAAAAATGGTCACTATTGTTAAATTCAATTTCAAAAAACTTTATTTATTACTACTAACTTTCATTCCTTGAAAAACGGTCCCTAAGAAGCATCGATCGAAGGAGCAATTACACAATACAGCTAGAGACTATGAAATCCAAAGTTGGGATCAAGGTTGCGAGTTCTACCTACTTCTTATGCTTCTACTTCACGATCTTGTTCGCGGATTCATGAGCCGTCTCAGTTTGGAAACTGATGCTGCTGCTATTTCTGCCTCATCATTCAAATGCAAGAATGGGATGACAACAAAGTGTAATGAAGAAGAATAGATGAAGATGATGGAATCAGAGATCAGCCAGAGGTTAATTGCACAGCAGAAGTACATATCTCTGGGAGCTCTCCGAAGAAACAGAGCATTGGGTAAAGGCAGAGACAGCTGCGATCATTATGGCTGTCTTCCTCCTTATTCTGAACAATTTTTTTCTTGATGGCCCCCCCTTGTCCCTAAGAAGTTCCGTCCCTGCTTACAACTTGTTTGTCATCATTACGTGTCATGTGAATCAGTGGCGGAACCAGAAAAAAAAAATTTAGCCCGGGCTAAGAAAAGCATATTGAATTTCTCTTTAATTTTTATTATAAAGATCAATTAACAAGTATATCAGTTCTTTTTATAAAACACTTGCTTGTTTCCAAATAGCATTAAATATTTTTTTTTTCATGTATAGTCATAATTAAAAAGGTAGTGAGTGAGAGTAATAATTAATATGATATGAGAGTTTAGTGTAATTAATAGGGATAATATTGAAAATTACTTAAATTTTAGGACAAATTTAATTACTTTAACTATTTTTATTGACTTGTGAGAATTGTTAGTTGGTTCTTTAAATAAGGACCAAGGAGTATTTACTAAATAGTATCAAATAATCTAGAAAATACAAACAAATAATAATAAATTAAAACAATATATAAGATGATACTAATCTTTTCGGTATCTCAAACAAGAATTTTACTTTTCTCTCATGACGCAAGGAGTAATGAAACAAACATTATCGCTTACGAGAGAAGATAAAAAATTAGTTGGGGCCAAATTTGTGGCCAAATAAAATATCATATAATAAATACGTATATATTCAACAAATTTTATAAGATCGTCGGGATTAACTGGGCCATCAAGACCTCATGAGTGCTTAGAAACTTGACTTGCATCACATGTACCTAGGAATTTGTGTTGTCTTGATGTCATGAGTGTGCCTTGAAATTTGGTTTCTAATCTTATGCAAAATGCCCCTTGGCGTCTATATAAACTTTGGCGTAAAATGCCCCTTCTGATCTATATAAACAAGGGGTTGTAAGACTTGTAAGACTGTGCTGGTAACTCTGTTAGTTACTATTACCATTTAAAAGTCTTATTCCATTTTCACAAAAGGTTCAAGAGCCTTCGTCAGATCTTCACCATACGGATCTATGAAATCTGATGCCAGACTGCTGCTACAATCATACATACCTATAGTTGCCGAGGGCTGATATGGTGGTGTTTCGGGCTGCGTTTTTTCCCGATCCGATTTTCATGGGAAGAGTAATGATTAGTTATTTATAGGAATGGGGTTCGTTTGTTTTACTGGAAAT
Organism: Acacia acuminata; assembly: GCA_019022655.1. Classification (NCBI taxonomy): domain Eukaryota; kingdom Viridiplantae; phylum Streptophyta; class Magnoliopsida; order Fabales; family Fabaceae; genus Acacia; species Acacia acuminata. The sequence continues at coordinate 9,033,365 of JAFJYI010000002.1, forward strand.
TGTTGACTGATTCCTTGTGTTTGAAAAAAAAAATTGTAGGTTGAAAGAAAGAAAGGCGAAGAGTTTCTATATTTCGGGTGAATTCTTTGAAACTGCTCCAGATTTTCCTCGTCTGAGGCATAAAAGTCGTCTTTTGGATCTAGCTTTTCTGGGCTGTAAATCTTCGTATTTCTTTCCCCTTTCCAACTGTTCCTCATGTTTTCTCGGCTTTAAAGCCTTAAAACTAGCCACCTTTTCCTGCGATTTCAACCCTAAAAGCTGAGAAATGGGAGTGAAAGTAGCTTCACCCTGTTTGCAATGGTCACATCCAATTCTTCCTCATTCCCCATCCTCTTCTCAAACTCTAGCCTCTGCAATCTCATCTCCTTCCTCTAAACGGGGAAGTCGTGGCACCATTGGAGGAGGAGGTACTCTAGTATATCGATATGGCAGAATATTGGACCGGTAGAGCCTGTTCGGTTCCCAATCAACGCAACTTTATAGGTCTCGATCTTTTGATTACCCTCCCTCGGCATCTAGAAAATTAAGATGCCAGGCTGCTGCTACAATCATACATACCTACAGCCACATATTCTAGTCTGATGAACCCTGGGCTGGGTCGTCTTCCCCCGAATCCGACATCACTTTCTTGAATTTCTCTGATTCCAAGGATGATGAGACCATCGACTTTGGGCTGGAGAAGTTTCTAATAGTAACTACCGGAGTTGCTCAAAAGTAACGTTTTTGTGTTATTTTTATCTTTTAAAAAGTCGTTTGGTATAAATTGTACATTTAAAAGTTTTTTGTGTTGACCGCTCCCGAGATAAAAGTCTGTTGGCCAATTTACTCCTTCACCCTTAGTTTAAAGTTACAAGCAGGGTCAAAGCCAAGCTGCGATCTCCCATTTACTGGAATCTTACACGCCACTAGCTTAGAAGATACTCCCTCTTGTTTTAATTATACGACAACATTTAAGAGTTGATCTTAGTCTTAATTATAAAACAATATTCTATTTTTTGTCAATTTCTTTCTAAAATACTCTTATTGTCAATAATAATTAAACACAAGGATAATTTAAAAATGAACATATATATACTATTAAGTAAGTAATGCTTGCAATTCATTAATGTCCATACATTTCAATTCTATTGTTTTTTGTGACTACTCGAACAAATCTACAATATCTGCGTGCATGCGTGCGTGGCGGACGCAGGGAGGGCAAATGGTGGCCCCCGCCCTCCTAAATTTTTTTCTAAAAAACTTTATAAACATTAGTCCCAACACATAACATCCAACCATTCGTTTGCTTTCATATATATATATATATATATATATATATTATACATATATATTAACTAAGATATAGACATGAAACATCAATCAACATATTGCATCCCACCATTCGTTTGCTTTCATATAAATTAAAATAATAATAATAATAATAAAGAGTTAGGGCACATAACCTTTAATATAGCCCAACCCCACTTATTTTCTTTTTTTTGTCAAGCTTTGCAACGAGAGTCTCAAGATATTTTAAATGCTTTACATCTAGTTTCAATTATAAAAGAGTTACTTCAGAAATTAAGAGAGACAGGTTGAAATGGTTTCTTAGTTCATGTTCAAGATTTTTTCATAAAATACGACATTGACATTCCAGATATGAGTGCAAAATATATTGGAAGGAGAGGTCGTGTTCGAAATGAACAAAGTGATTTTTCTACTAAAATTTTTTATAAGGTACATATCTTTTGTGCTACCATTGATTATCCATTACAAGAATTAAATAACAGGTTCAACAATAATACTGTTGAATTACTTGCTTTGAGCATAACTTTAGATCCAAAAAAAAGTACAAGTCATTTAATAATGATGATATTTGTAAACTTGTTGATAAATTTTATTGTAGATATTTCACGAACAGGAAAAATTGCATTTGAAAATGGACAATATTTTGAGCTTGACATTCCTAAACATCCAAATTTCATTAATTTATCAACTATATTTGAATTATATCAAAGACTAGCAAGAATTAGAAAATCCATTATTTACCCTCTTATTGATAAAGTGATTAGACTTGAACTCACTTTTCCAGATTCTACAGCAACTACTGAAAGATCTTCCTGTACTATGAAGATAATCAAGAACATGCTTCGAAATAGAATGGAAAACCAATTTCTTGATGATTCTCTGATGACATACCTTGCAAATGAAATTGTTTTGAATTTTAGCACGGCTTCAATTATAGATGGGTTTAACAATATAAAAACACGTAGAGTAAAAGTCAAGTGAAATAATCTTAATTTTTGTAATAGGTTTTTTTTTTTTTTTTTTTTTTGTATATTATGTCTGTATCTTATTTCAAGTAATTTTATTTATGATGTAACGTTTTTTATTTTTGGCATATATGTAATGTGTGTGTGTGTATAGATATAGACATGTGTGTGTGTATACATGCATGTGTGTGCACACATATACCGGATGACAATCACAATCATACAAAGAGCACATCCATATGTCCTATAATTAGCACATGAAGGAGAAGGAAAGTCAACTGTAGGGAAACACACATTTTATCTCGTTGTTGGCTAAGTGTTATCGCCAACAAGCTAGCATCTTCTCTAATCTCTCTCAAGTAGTCCCACTATCGTGAGATTTCTAATTTATTTGGATATCGTCGAAGCTCGGGGGAGACGATGGGGTCTATGGCTCCTCCCAACATGCCCTCCCTCGCTCTCGCCTAAAAAGAAGAAGAACCAGAGGACCAGAGGTGGCAATTCATTGATTACTCCAAGACAGTTCTTGTTATGGCTTGATTTCCATGGTCATAAAGTTGAAAAGCCTTAAAACTAAGAACTATGCCCGCCGCCACTCTTTGCACCACCCCATCATCACCGGCGGCGTGGAAAAACTGGTCATCTCCGTCATTACAATGTACTTCTCCTTCCTCCTCTGTTACCACCGGTTCTGCTGCTGCGTTGTCGTCTTCAAGCAGTCATTTTCTGCAAGTAGACAGAGTTGCCTTCCTAATCGACAAGTGCAAATCTATTAATCAGCTTCTTCAAATCCACGCCGCTCTTCTTCGTCATGGTCTAAACCATCATCCTATATTGAATTTCAAGCTCCAACGGTCTTACTCCTCCTTTGGCCGCCTTGACTACTCTGTTTCCCTCTTCGATCGAACTGATAACCCAAATGTGTTCTTATGGACTGCCATTATACACGCCCACACCCAATGTGGTCTCTCGGAGCAAGCCCTAGTCTATTACGCACAAATGCTTAGCCAGTCTATCCAACCCAATGCCTTCACCTTCTCCTCTGTACTTAGAGGTTGTTCGCTGAAATCTTGTAGAGCTCTCCACTCGCAAGTAATCAAATTCAGTTTTGATTCTAATTTGTATGTCACTACAGGGTTGCTTGATGCTTATGCCCGAGGGGGCGATAATATGTCTGCAAAACGACTGTTTGATGTAATGCCTGAGAAGAGTTTGGTTTCTTTGACGGCCATGCTTACGTGTTATGCGAAGCATGGTCAAATTCAGGAGGCTCGCTTGTTGTTCGAAGAAATGGAAGAGAAGGATGTGGTTTGTTGGAACGTGATGATTGATGGGTATGCTCAACATGGGTTCCCCAGAGAATCGTTATTGCTTTTTAGACAAATGTTAGCTGCAAAAGCTAAGCCTAATGAAATCACTGTGTTGTCCGTACTCTCTTCTTGTGGGCAGCTTGGAAGTTTGGAATCTGGTAGATGGCTCCATTCATACATTGAGAATAACAATATTCAAATCAGTGTTCGTGTGGGTACTGCTCTGATTGATATGTACTGCAAATGTGGCAGCTTGGACGATGCACGCAAGGTGTTTGATAAAATGCATGACAAGGATGTCGTAGCTTGGAATTCCATGATCATGGGATACGCCATTCATGGATTTAGCGAAGAAGCTTTTCGAATGTTTGATATTATGTGTAGCATAGGACACCAACCCACTGACATTACCTTCATTGCCATTTTGACTGCCTGTGGACATTCTGGTTTAGTCAGCAAAGGGAGGAGTATTTTCAATTCTATGAAGAATGAATACGAGATTGAACCGAAAATTGAACATTTTGGATGCATGGTAAATATTCTCAGCCGAGCTGGACAACTTCAAGAAGCTTACAACCTTGTAAGGAACATGAAGATTGATCCAGACCCCGTCCTATGGGGAACTTTTCTTTGGGCTTGTAGACTCCATAACGAAGTTTCTCTGGGTGAGGAAATTGCAGAGTTTCTTATGAGCCATAATCTAGCAAGTTCAGGAACATACGTAATTCTTTCTAATATATATGCTGCTGCTGGCAACTGGGATGGTGTGGCCAAGGTTAGATCATTGATGAAAGAAAGTGGAGTTGAGAAAGAACCTGGTTGTAGCGTAATTGAAGTGGACAACAAGGTGCATGAATTTCTTGCTGGGGATTTAAGACACCCAAAGAGCAAGGAAATATATTTGATGTTGGAGGAGATGAACAGGTGGCTGGAGGCGAACGGTTATACGCCACAGACGGACGTTGTTTTGCATGATTTAGGGGAGCGACAAAAGCAGCTTTCTCTGGGAGTTCACAGTGAGAAGCTTGCCATGGCTTTTGGACTTGTCAGTACCCGACCCGGGACCACAATCAAGATCGTCAAGAATCTTCGCGTTTGTTTGGATTGTCATGCTGTGATGAAGTTGATATCAAAGATTACTAAACGTAAAATTATAATGAGGGACCGAAACAGATTCCATCACTTTGAGAACGGATCATGTTCGTGCGGGGATTTCTGGTGAACCAAATTTATTCTGTTGGATTGTAATTGGTAAAATACTTGATCTCAGATGTGAATAATATGAGGGAAGCCTTAGTCCTTAATTATACAGATATCCATATCTCTTCTATTTTCAAAATATACACTTAAATCCAAACCGTCAACGTTATCAAGAATATTTTAAAAAGATTCTAAAAATATACTACATGCGGTCCTAATTATAGAAACACTTTTATAGTGCAATTTACACTACAAAAGTGTTTTTATAATTAGGACCGGAGGGGAATATTTTTTTAATTAAAATTTTTATGGACTAATTTACCCTTTATCATCTCCCATCCCTAATTTACTTTTTGTTTTTTCAATTTAAGAGCTCCAGGAAAAAACAACAGCCGCGACAATGGAGAGAAATGCAGCGATGAAGAATCCCTATTGCAAAATGGTGCGAAGCTTGTTGTTTTTATCTTCCAGAGTCACTAACTAATGCTTCGCATATCAACAAATTTTTTCCCCGAAAAAAGCTTTATAGAATGCTCAGAAATTCTACTCCTGGTAATGGTATGCAAATCGTTTACGAAAGTTCATGCTTTCGTCGAAAATCGAAGAGGAGCCATATTTTTTAATGCTAGTTTTTTTAGTCTTATACGAAACTCCAATCCTAGTAAATTTGTGTTTTCCTCACATTTACTTGGTGTAGTCAATGCCAATTTTTTTTTTTTCCTGATTTATTTATCCATCCTTTACTTCCGATTTTATTGATTCTATAACGTTCAGATTATATCATTTTTACAATTTGTCATGTTTGGCCTCAAATAGGCTGGTTTACATTATGAGATAGGATATTGTCACTACCACTTTTTCACCGTTAGATCAGAATCACAATAGGAGTGAGAAATAATAAAGGTAGATGAGATTCTGATCTAACGATAAAAAAGTGGTAGTGACATTTGTAGTAACAATATCTTATCCCTTAAATTATTTATGTAATATCTCAAACTTATATCATTTATTCTATGTGATAAAAAATGTGTTTGAAATAAAATTTTATCCACCAATAAATATGATGAAAAATTAAAATTATAAAATTTTATATAACAAGGAATTATAAATTTTTATAATATAATAAAATTTAATAAATGTTAATATTAGAAATTTTGAAAAACAAATATTAGAATTATTTCTTGCTTTTGTAATATTATTTTTAGTAAAAATAAATGTTTAAATAATTTTTATGTTAAATAGGGGTATTTTAGTCCAAAAAAAAGTGCTTATAAGTCAAAGTTAACCACCAACTAATGGTTGGATAGATGTAAATAAAATCTTCCAAATACATGGAAAGTTTGTGTAACACATATCTTAATTTTAAAAGAGATTTATGTGAATTTTAAAAATAGAGAGGATATCTATGTAATTAAAATAAAACGCAAGGACAGTGAGAGTATTTTTAAGCTCAGGGCTTGAAGTTCAAATGGTGTGAAGGAGAAATAAAGGGACATGCTCCCTCATCGTGTTTTCATTATTCTCAAATCTTTTCTAATATATTAAGAGGGTTGGTGCAACAAGAGGGTTGTAGGAATAACTTCTCATCCTCGTCCAACACAAGTATACATTTTTCGCCCATTAAAAATGCACCCTTTGAATTTTAAATGATAAATTAACAAAAAAGGTTACGACAATTGAAATGAAAATGTCATCAGGTTTTATATACTAGTTGACTCTCATAATTATAATGAGAGCACATATTTTTATGTGTTCCTCCAGTGCTTCCCTTCATCACGCGTTTCTAATTCTTTAACGCAGGTTTCTTATTACCCCCCATTGGTAGAGATAAGAAAAAGGATAAAGGTGTAAAAATACACATGTGCTTTACCCTCAGGAGCGTCCAACACCATATACTTTTTTTGGGAGTAAAAATACACATATGATTACCAAATGGGTGGAAAAGTCACACTTTCCATTAAACAAAAATTGTTGACCGTTAAAAAAAAAAACAATTTTGACTAACATTGATGATGTGAACCCTGACTTGGCATATTTACCATCTGAAAAAGAAAAAAAAAAACTGAAAAAAAAAACTGAACACCCGGAGCACGATGATGAAATTGAATTACAGAGCTTCACCTTCATTCTTCCATTTCACCTCTCTTCTTCTTCCCCGGTGACAACTTCCACCTTCATTGTTGCCGGTGAGCTCCTCCTCTTCACCATAGCCACCACCGTTGAAAGCTTTCGAGAGAAACAAAAAACAGAGTGTGCCACGGCTGTTGAGGAACGAACAGAGAGGGAGTTGAGGAAGAACGTGGGTGGAAAAGGGGGTAGCGGCAACGTCTTTGATTGCCTGAGACGGTAAGCAACCCCAAGCATGAACAATGCAATCAAGGCCAATCGAAGTGTCATCTCCCACCAACAGCATTGTGGCTGTGTTTGTAACCGGACCTTGCCTTCCTCAATGTCTTGAGGAAGAGGCTTGGACTCAACTTTCGAACCCATTTGCTTTTGTTATTGTTGGGATTGATTGTATACCTCAAAGTAGCCATTCTTATCAGATATGGGAATGAAATTGTGGGACACACTAGATTGAAATATGGGAAACAGAGGATTAAAGATAAAACCAATTTTGTTTGAGACATAGTTGTTCATAACCACTTCAGTTTGTCTTATGGGTGGGAAAGGAGTTGAATCAGCTACAACTAATATCGGTCATTGTGATATTTTCCAACTGATTTTCCGTTCCTTGTGATTGGTGCCCTGTTCTACTTCTTATTTATTCCACCAACTCCGCCACCAATTTTTGGTGACTGATTTTGGTTCTCTACATCAGATAACAGCGACGGCAGCTGGCACAGTTAAGGTTAGATGAATCCCATCTTTCACTTTCCACTGATCTGATCAATGCTCTGAGACTCAAACAGTCCACAATGTTAACCTTCGCTGCATCATTTGATTACTTGATTAGCCCTGAGATATCTTCTTCTTCACCAAGGTTTATATATATAATTCTCCCCACATTTCCCACAAGTGTCCATCCCGTCCCCGAAAAGCATTCATTCGTGGAAGCTAACACATTTAACATATATTTTAAAGCATCTGTTTCGTGCGTCACTCGGATGATAAACTTGAAGCACTATTTTTAACGATATGTACAACAAAACATGAAGGTCGTAGGGAAATATGAATGAATAATGGCAATATATACTTTTAAATATGCCACGTCAGTGTTAGTCAAAAACATTCTTAACGGTCAACAGTTTTCTTTTAACGGAGAGTGTGACTTTTGCACCCATTTCGTAACCACATGTGTATTTTTGCTTCCAAAAAAAACACATGGTGCTGAACGCTCCTGAGGGTAAAACACATGTGCATTTTTGCTCCTTTATCCTAAGAAAAAAAATACTATTCCGGTATTTAATACAAGATATATCTAAAAAATTGATCTTGGTCTTGGTCCTAATATAAGATATAATTTTTATATTTGTTAATCTTTTTCTAATTTACCCATATTAATACTCTCACAACAATAATCAATTAGGGGAAGGAATGAGGAAATTAAGGAATATGATTAGGATGTATTAGAAAATATATGTCAAGTTAACTAACTCAACCAACTTTTTTAATCTAATTAAATTAGATACATATGTTTTATGTTAATGACAAGAAGAATAATAGGTTCCACTTTTGTGGCGTTCATGTAAATAGAAAATGTGATCCATCATTCTCATTATATTTATCTCTATTTCATCATGATGAACAACTTAGAAGATTAGACTTCAAAAATGCAAAACCCATTCTCACTCTATCAAATCTGTATATAACTAGAGACAATGGTGTTTTTTGGTAAAGGGAACACAAGGGAAGGTTAAGGAGCAAAAAGGATAAAAATGAATATAACGGGATTTCCCATCACATTGTAGAAATAATGATCAATTTTAAAGAATTGTGGCAGAACAACTGTCAGTTGTACAGTTTATTATAATAGCCTAGGGTGATGGTGAATGAGTAAAGAAAAAAGAAATCTAAGCACAATTTCTATATTTTCCTCTTGGTGTCATCACAAGAAACAAACCAACAAACAAATAAATGGACAGAGAGGACCCGAAGAAAAAGAGCGATGCTACAAACAAGGGATTTTCCTCTTACCTTCTGTCGCCAACGCTAGAAAATTTTAAAAAATTGCAGCAGAACGATTTTTCAGCCGTGCATTTTAATTTAATAGCCTTCGTTTTTCATTTTGTCCTTGAAATGACTCTCTGAGTAAGATCTATTAGCGCTCTCCTCGATCTTTTTACTTCCTCATCATTACTCTCAGGTAAAGAATCAATTGCTGCTGCTGCAAGATTAGCATGCTTTATCGCTAGTTCCCTTGTCCTCTGTATACCTCGGCTTTTTCCCAGATAATCCAAAGCCTACATTAGCAAATATGCAGTTTATGAGTCATCACTTGTCAAAATTTAACTGATCACTCCGTCATAGCATAGATCCGGATATTATATCATATGCATAGAATTCATGAATACAACTTCAAAAACAAAAAGAAAAAGCATGTAATTAGCATTGTGTCTTCAACTTGTATAGAACATTTTAATTGTGACCTCAGATTCTGGGTTGTTAAACCCGCCATATCCAAACTCTTACTAATTTGGGTTGAGAAAATATCAAAGGCAATCACAAAGAACGTGGAGGTATTAAAAAAATTTAGAATGGTTTCTGTTGTGTTGCATTATCCCATCTTTTTCAAACCTTACACTACAAACTAGGTCCTAAATATAGGCAGAGGAGTAGTTATAGCAATTGCAATTTTTATATATGTACTACCTCCGGTCCTAATTATAGGAGCACTTTTATAGTGTAATTTACATTACCAAAGTGTTCCTATAATTAAGACCGGAGGAAGTAGTTACTAACAACTGCAAAAGGCCTTAATCCAGAGTTAAAAATGTGTTATGTCAAATGTCACTTCATCCCGATGGGCTTGATATGATAGGTGGAGGAGGGCTCATGAGTGGTTTATTTGATATCCCTAAAATGCCACTTCATGAGAAAGCCCTTTAACCACGCAACAATAATAGACCCTGACCTCCCTCACCAGCGGCCACCTCATCGTTAAGTCTAGACCCCCTTTGGTCACCAAAATTTTTATATCATGTCAAGGGATCACTTCGTACCAAAAGTCCAAAATTTACTCAACCTAAAATCCGATGGAATTAAGAATGAAGAAAAGTTAATATATTCTGAATCGCTATAAGAATTAAGTACTGTACAAAGATTTGCTTGACCTAAAATCTTAAGTCATAAAGAGTCATACAATCAAAAAATAACTTTTCTGAATCGCTATAAGAATTAAGTACTGCCCAAAGATTTGCTTGACCTAAAATCTTAAGTCATAAAGAGTCACACAATCAAAAAATAACTTAAACTGCGAGTATAACACTGCCCAATGATTTGCTCAGCCTCATAATACTGCCCTATAGCACATTCCCCAAAGCCTAAGATCACAAAACAGCACCCAAGATGTATTGACAGAAAAATAAATTGCATTGGAAACAAGCACATCACTAGAACTTACAAGGTCAACATTTGCAGGGTTGTCAAAGCCACCCTCAATGACCACGCGCAGATTGGGGAACTCCTCCATTGCAAATAACATTGGAGCTGTTACAATTCCCTGCAAGAATTTTATCAAGCCATTAGTGTCATCAACAAGTTAATCATCTCTAAACTACACTTTAGATTATAGTGAAATATAAAGTAAAAATAAGGGCAATGTAAAGGTCACATTTCAACTATATAAATTAGGTCATGGAAGCTCTAGATGTACCCAAAATTAAAGTTAACCGGGGAAGTTCAAACAATGAAAAAACCCCAAGTATATGCATAAAAGAAGAGAGAAAAACGTGCTGACGCTTGTACTCTAATCTATCAAATAAATAAAAACTCTTCAGCATGTAAATTTTAAAAAATAAAAATAAAAATAAATAATTTGAGGACCTGGCAAGAAAAGGTTTCCAGAAAAGAATTTAGTGTGTTTGGTTTCACATTGAAAACTACCAAAACTTCTTCCAAAGTAAAGCCAAATATGTTCTTACACGCTTGTTAATGTATTTAAAGGAAATTCGATGGTGTCAAAAAAATAGGGCGAGGAAAAGGTAGGCCTAAAACTATACAAACCTAAACCCAATAAGACAATAGTACAATCAACTATTTGACCTTAAACTACTAGATGGGGACTCAAATAGGGAATCATGAAACGTAAAACAGAATCCTACGAATTAATATATGTATAATATAACATATCTTCATCAATTGAGACTGTTCTGATTTTGGAATTTATTAGTACTTTGGTATAGTGGATATCAAGGGTCAACATAAACAAGTTTAGTATTCATTCAATTCAATGGGACAAAGAACTACGGTTCTTCTAACAGAGAGTTATCCTATTTAACTGGGTTGAATATCAAATATACATAGGTTTTTATCAGAAAGGTTCAAATCACATTCAAAACAAAAACAACAAGCCTTATCCCATTAAGAGGAAATCACATTCAAAACATCAAAATGAATTTTGAAACGAGTGGAGTTACAAAATTACATGGCGAATGTCTGATAGAGAACCCTTTCCAAGTGAAGTTGATGTGCCAGTGAAATCAAGCACATCATCCATCAATTGAAATGCCAGTCCCTGCAAATCATAGGTAGGAAATTGAATTATACGAACCAAATAAATTCACAGATACGAATATATATCAAGCAAGAAACAAACAGGAAGAAAAGAAAAACTAGAATCCCCAAATAAAGTGCAGGACATCCTGCAGGCTTCCCTCTATTCTCTCTCTGCAAGGAATCTCACCATCTAATATGCTATTTACAATGGAATAGCAACATATTACTAAGATTTGAACAGTATACCAACCAGATTTTTTCCATAATCAAAAGCCAACATAGCAACTTCTGCCGTATGCCCTGCAAGCAGGGCAATTGCCTTGCAACTATTTGAGATTAATGATGCAGTCTTGTAGTATGTCTTCTGCATATAATATTCCATGCTGCAGATATAAATTATTATCAGAGAAGTGCTGACGTGCTATAATAACAGAAGAAAAACGATAGTGTAAGAGAGACAGAGAGTAGAGAAAAAAAAAGAGAATCAATTACACAACATTCATCAATGATATTTCCGTCCATCTGACAATCTATTTAGAATGGTAACCAATCAATCTTAGCTACCCACAGCACAGATGGTTTATACTGTACAACTTCCAGCTCCGGCATATATCTTGGAATTATATGCATTTGTAAATTCATTTGTGTTTGTTTGGAGAAAAAAGTAGCCGGACATTTACTTCTCATATATGGATAGATTGACAGAATAACTATGTGATATACAAAGCACTAACACACACCAACTCTTTCAGCCAAAAAGCAGATGCATGTGACAGAAGCACTGCTCAGAATACCTGCATCGTTGATCAGATGTTGTACTCATTTGCATGGTCTCCCCTGTTACAAGATGTTCTACTACTGTTGCTAACAAAGATACAACCTACAGATGCACAGTTTTTAGGCTGATCAACAGTTTAAGTGAATAGTAAGTGAATGTTTGCGCCATTGAAGAAGCTAAGATATGCGTTTACATATACAAGATATTTGCTAACCTCTGTGTTTTTTAGTGAAGCAAGGGCAACACATGCCCGAGAAAGCAAAAAATCTCCTGCTAACACTGCCAACTGCATCAAAAGCACAATAGGTATAGACCGTTTTAGAAAAACTAGTAGTGTTGAGAGTGAAACTGGCACTCAATACACGTGATTATGTTATGGTATTAGTAAGAGAAAGAGAGAGAAGGAGAGACAGAAATGTAGAGAGAAGAGGAGAGAGGAATTCTGAAGGATTCCCTTGAATTCACTCTTAGAATCACAGTACTGAACAGAGAAGATTACAATAGGGACAGTGAGCTATTTATAATGTCATAACACACATAGATCCCTTCCTATCGCCTAATATTCTAACGATCACTTAAGGACCAGCTAACTAACTAACATTCAAATACCTATTTTGCATATAGGTCCTTACTTCTACTTTACACCTAGGTCCCTATTCATATTCTGCTATATTCCATAACAGATTATTGTTGATCAAAATCAAATCAACAAGCCTACAAAGGATCTGTTATTTATAACATGAGAGAAGTCAGCAAACTCTAGTTAGGTGCCTTTCTACCTGGTCAAATTTGAAACTAATCTCTGAACTAACTAGTATTGCTGTAGTTTATTAATTTACTAAAACTACTCACTACCCAAACATATAAAAACAGGCAGCTCAAGCAGGCCACACAGATGACAGACCACAAAGTTGAATCCAGAAAACATCATGGAGCAGTTATAAAATAATACTACCTCCGGTCCTAAATATAATAGCAAATTGATTTTCTTTTTTTTTCTTTTTTTGAAGAGATTGAGGAAGCTAAATAATTTACATTGAAGCATTTATATTTATTGTTTCTTCAAACTTATTTGCTTGACTTATAAACTAATATATAATCTAATGATACACAATATATGCTATGATTAATAACTCACTTATTTAGCTTCCTTAATCTCAACAAAAAAGTCAATTGGCTCTTATATTAAGGAGCCGAGGGAGGAGTATCATATATATGTAGGCAAAAGGAAACACATACCTTATTACCCATCACAAAATTTAATGAACCAATGCCACGCCTTGTATCAGCATCATCTAAAACATCATCATGAAGAAGACTCGCCACCTACAACAAGATCACAACATTTGTTCACAATGATAATTTGGCGGCAAAAGTGTAATTTTGGAGGGGGTGGGAGGTAATCAACATGAAATCGCAATTGGGAATCTGGTGCCAGGGATATGAAGCAAACAGTATGCTTAAAAGGGAATTTTCTGAAGCACTAACATGGATCATCTCTGTAATTTCAGCTATGCATCGTTGCCTTGAACGCAGTTCAGTTGTCAAAATACCTTCTAGCTCATTAGAAGGAGATGGATTAGGTATTTGCACATGTAATGCTGTTGACATTAATAAAATAATCTGCATAACATTTATTTTTAATCAATATTCAGCATACAAAAGTGCCGCACAAGACATTTTATCACCATATATCTAAACACACCAGCAAAGAAAGATAGATAAAATAAAAGAATGATACTAAAGGTGGAAGGTTAAGAATAGTTGGTGAAAACTAAGGTAGTATAGGACACCTAAGTCTCGTATAGAGTAGTATGAGATGCACTGAGAGGAATGAAAATAAAGTGAGACATCCAGACTTGGTTGCCCAACGATTAATATCAAGGCTATATGGTCGATGACTACAAAAGGCTATGCGCAGAGGATGTTGACCATCAACGAAACCAAGTAAAGTGAATCCAAGACTAGTATCACGAACAGTAGCCATGGAGACATCAGCTCTCCAAGAATATCCAATTGATGAAGAACAAAGTATAGCCTGGAGACAGCAGCTCTCCAAGGATATCCAATTGATGAAGAACAAGGTAGCATGAGATACGCAAGTCCAGTAATAACTAATATGGGATGTTCAAGTACTTAAGAGCATTGGTTCTCCCATCTCAGTAGCCAGCTTTAGAGTGATGAACCCTCTAGTGGATGCCCATAAAAAGAGAATGCCCATGAAGTTTTTCCCAGCACAATATAATTCACATGTTATGCATTTAACATAAATCCACTGACCCTTTTGTTTCCAGATATTTTTACATAATTGTGTGGACATAAGCATAAGATTGTATAAAGAGCTTGTTGTTGATGTGTCAAACGACAGTGAATATAAATGTGTTCACTTGAGAACCGGGAGAAATGTGAAGAATTTCAAAACCTTATGACAATCATCCTAATGTTAATATTTCCCACAAGGCATGCAATACCAACCCATAACAACGCAAGATTTTTTTGTAGATAGTAAAACAAGATCTGGACATGATAATGAATTTTCTTACTGTGGGACGAAATCTTTTCCCCTCCACCCCCATTTTGAAAAAGTATTCGGCAGCCGAGGCAAGCTTAGGAACCTGTCACATGTCATCCAACTTTCACCATGGAATATGGTATAGCTTCCAAGGATACAAGAAATACAAAGAAAGCAGCACAGTCAGATACCTCAGCAACAACCATTGCTCGCAACCTATTAGCAAGAAGAGATAGTTCGTCGGCAACCAGTGAAAATGGGTCAAGTTGATCCTGAAAACAGTTCATTCATCTCAAAATAGGGGTAATAATTAATTGAGAAGCATTAAAGTTGGAAGAAAATCTTCCCATTATTCTTTTTCTTTTATTTTCTTTTTTTGTTTACATTTTTTGCCAAAAATATACTTGAACCGGTCAAGACAGTTCAAGTTGTTCCTTATGATAGTTTATGAAATATCATAAGAGAAATAAGTAATGCATATTGAAATCTACCCACTCTATTCTTATACTTTTTTCTTTTTTACTCACTTATCACCTTTGCAGGCATGCATGCCACATGTCAAAGAAACTACTATGGAAGAAAATTAAGGATTTTAGCTTTCAGCATTCACACATTATGTTCTAAGACATAATGACACTAGTATTCAGGACATGATATGAAACAGGCACCATAACACATGAAAACATATACAGGTGCTTAGCTGCAATTCGAACTCTGATATGAGGTTATGATATTATTCTACACATATTAAAAATTATAATGTAGAAAATCATATAATCCTCCTGAGAAGTGATAGTTCATACATGAAGACTAAAGGAGATACAAAAGGAACATATTATACCAACCTCAATTATGGAGCTGCTTTGATTATGGAATTGATGACTAGCACTATGCAGCGAGGGTAGACCGTTAGAGAAAAGAAAACTTCTAAAAACCTGCAACTCATGGGACAATGTACAATTAGAAATAAGTTTTACACTACATATAGACAACCACAAAAATTTATTACTCAAATTTTACAAGCATGATCCAGAAATCACCACAACATCTTTAAATACTTTATATGAGCAGGGGAAATAAACACATCAAAGAATGTGCGTGCTATTAGAGAATATGTGAACCACAACCTATATTACATAAATATTTCGCCAGTTAGATATATAATTACTTGCTGAAGTAGATTCATAGTCCAAAAATTTGTATTCAAGTTTATAAGTGTTATGATGCCTGCTTCTCACTAGTCAGTATGACATATTTTATTCTAGTTATCAAAGTCCAAAAATTTACATAAGAAACTTATTAGATATAGTTAAAATTAATCACTCATTGTTGGAGTTCACAATTAAGAGAAACATGCGAAAGATGTCCTTGTTGAACCTTCTAATGAACCCACAAACCTCTTTTATGTGTCACTCCAAGCTTCGCAGCTGCGGAACAGTGTAACTATCAAAGTACAACCAGCGACAAGAAGATCTCTCCATAAAATTTATTTATTGTGCTCTCAACTGGTTTTTCCCCTTTTATGTGTCACTCATGGCTTTTTCTCCTCTTTTGTTGATAAAACGGAAAAGGCAAAAGTAAACGACATCCTAAAAACAGGAAGTCTAAACAGATTTTCAGCACAGTAATGATGCTATTAAATTATCTTCTTCATCAAGGAATTAAGTAAATTAGAATAATACAAAGCAATGTTCCCCCGCGACGCATTGCTTAGCATCGTTCCATTTGAAGAACATAATAGTGAATATGGAAAAGTACACTTTGGGACTTTGGATCCGATAAATAACTATTAGGTATACCGGCAACGTTTTAAAACTAAACAAGCAGATGAGGAAGCCCGAAATCAAGTAAACCACGTCAAATTTCGGAAATGGCGTTACCTTTTCAGATGAGTTTCCAGGAGACTGGCAAGTATTCGATAGAATAAGAGGATGATTCTGGCCTCGGCCGGAGGGGAACCGACGACATCCGTTCAAGCTGCCTCTGAGATTTCTAGATATCCGAGAAAGGCCCCGGGAAAATAACATCGTACAAACAGAAAAATTAGCTTCAGAAACAACTAGAATTTGAGGTAGCGGTGGAGCAGCAAGCAGCAAGGAACGGTCAAAGAGGTGGAAACATAACCGCCTTTGTTAGAGAAACAATGCTAACACGTAGATATCGGTGCAGTGACGACGGCGAAGCTCAACCGTATATCCTGCTATTCAACTTTGCTTGCTAAATTTTATTTAGAGAAATAGAAATTAGAAAATTTTTAAATCTCAATTTGGTTCTCCTAAAGGAAACAATTTTTGTCGACTGATAGTTCATGTTCAGGCCCTCCACGGGACGGTCAAGAACGTGGCCACGTCTGGCGGCTTCGCTTGATTGGCGACCTCGAGGGAACTATAAAATGGGCGGAACTTTATGGATACATTACTGAGCGTTAAGTGAAAATACTACACATTAACTCCTCACCCACCCAACATATTCACTCGTCTGATATATAGATTGCTTTTAGATAGAACAATGGTTTGGTTGACACCATTAGTCATTCTAAATATTTGTTTGTTAATTTTATTCATATCATAAATGTTTAGATATAATTCATTAAATTCCTCCTCTTTTTCAAAACCTCATTTGGGTAAAAATATAAATTTTTTATATTTTAAAATAAATTTAATATGATAACTAGCTACTACTACTTAATGACTCATATCCTTAATATAAGAATCAATTAATTTTTTTTTTAAAGATTAAAGAAATTAAATAAATTATTTTAGAGATTTATATTTATTTTTTACATTAAATTAATTTTTTTCGACTTATAAGCTAATACATAATCAAATAACACACAACTTATATTATGATTAACTTAATGTATGTTTGGATTAACTTTTGGAAAACAACTATTGCTATTTACGGGGTAAGTATGTGAGATGAATTTTGTCTCAATTGGCAGAAAATGGATTTTTGAAACTACAACTTTGAAATGCATTTTAACTTCTTTAATATCTCCCAAAAAAATCGAATTGGCCTTACATATGGATATGTTTTTTTGTGTTTCATGGATAAATTAGTGTGACTTACGGACATGAGGGAATACTTCCACATAGAGTATGTTATTAGGCGTTAGGTAATAAGCAGTGATAATAAAGATTCCGACCAAAAAATATATAGCAATAATGTGTTTTTTTGTGATTTTGATTGGGCACCTCAAAAGCACTTATTTACAAAAATCGAAACAAAACACTTTTTATATATTTACTTTATACGCCGTAAAATTATGATTGAAAAACTATTTTTAAAGGCTTTTGTATGTTTGAATCATGGGAAAGAGGGGGAGTTCAAATCGGAGGTCAGGTTTTGATGTGTCTTACTAAGGACATTTTGATCTTTTCACATTTTGATTTTATTGCACTACTATCTCACGAGACTTACCTATAAATTAGAAATGTCAATCAATCTTTGTATTATATTTTGTTTAGTTTGAGACTTCAGTACAAATTTCCCTTTCTTTTTAAATGAGAGGAGAGGAACTTGTAAACAAAAAAAAAAAAAAAATGATAGGCAATAATGACCTAATGTATAGAAAACTGATCAAACCAATGACCTCTTGAAGTATAAAGTCATTAGCAACTTTCAACTTTTAATGGATGGTCATTTGCCCTTTCACAATTAAGTGTGAAAATTTCCGGAGCATCACCTTGACTTGACACATGATGGCCAACTGATGCTTGCACGTGGAGTTCGGTTCCTATCAACGAATGAATTATTAGTTGGCCAAAAAAAAATTATTGATGGTCCACGTGCCTATTAGCTTGAAATTAAATCTGGGATGTCTTGGAAGTTAGCTTTGGATAGGAACCTGGGATTAATGACCTTCTGCCATGCCACTCTATTTTTAAAAATGAAGAGTAAATGTATTATATATACCAAAGTTTTACACACATACTCTAATAATATGTTGGTTAAGGTGGTAAGGAGCCTCACCCTTATAAAAAAAAAAAAAAAAAAAAAAAAAATACAATTTCGAATATCAAAAAACATACATATTGAAATATATGAAAATTCTTTATCCTTAAGTCTAAAGAGATACATTCATCACACACACCCCCAAAACTTCACATGC
This sequence comes from Acacia acuminata, assembly GCA_019022655.1. NCBI lineage: Eukaryota > Viridiplantae > Streptophyta > Magnoliopsida > Fabales > Fabaceae > Acacia > Acacia acuminata. Next base: position 9,052,185 of record JAFJYI010000002.1, read on the forward strand.
ATGTCACCAAAGGCAAATGGAGCCCCATCATGGTGGTTATTTTAGTCCATTGAAGAATAATCTATAAATGGAAGTTTGTGACAAAATATGAGTTTTTACTTTCCTTTTGAAAAACAAACGTTTTTTGGGAATGTAAAATCCTTTTTTTTTTAATAGAGCATGATGTGTCTTTGGAATGACTTAGTCACCCATGGTATTTTGTGCAGGAAGGAATCAGAAACTGCTTTGTCAAGAGGAAATGCAAGCCCTCCGACTAGCTAATGAGGCTCTCTCTTCTCTCGCAGAAAGGACACCGGCTCTGCCAATGAGGTCCACAGAAGCCACCAGGACCACCGTCGCTTCCCATTTTATGAGGCTAATAAAGAAGCTAGCTCGACAATCATATAAGGAATTTCCAAGGTGGAGCTTATCGGAGTTTTTAGAGATGACGTTCAACAGTACTATAGGGAGAATGACCACAAGGAAGAGGTATTGCAGTGATGATTCTGAGGTGGGAGACAATGAAGAGGCAAGACAAAGTCTCAATGATAATTCAGATGATGAAACTAGGAAGTGCGAATAATCCTGCAGAATTCTCACCTGTACTTGGGTGGTTTGATTTCCAGAATTTGGAGAAGAGTGTGATTTGGCGGAATGGAAAGTTTAATAAATATAAAAAAATGTACACACACAGAAATGATATACATATAACGCTAATTATATATATATACATTTTATATATAGAAGATAACATACAACATGAGAAATGTTTTTCCCATATACATATATATAGAAGATAAGAGAGCCTCAATAGTAATGGCTCATAATGACTAATAATGACTATTAATGAAGATTATTCATAATCCCTACAAATCAAGGATTCCTATAAATATAATAATGACTATTAATTAAGATTATTCATAATCCCTACAAATCAGGGATTCCTATAAATCGAATACAATTGATTATGTAATCCCTGTCACCCCAAGTGGAGCATGGATGTCTTGGATGCCGGGTTGGACTTGAGTTCATGAAACCGAGTAGAGTAAGTGGCTTTGTCAATATGTCTGCAACAAACGGTCTCACAAGGGACCTAATAATATACTTCACACGTCTCATCAGAGACAAACACCAAACGATCTCATCGGGGACCAAGAAATACTGCAAAGGTCTCATCAAGGACCAACACCAAATGGTTAACAAAAGTGATGATTAGAAAATAAATCAGAATACAAAAAAAAAAAAAGGTGATTAGAAGAAATAATATGGACAGAAAAAAAAAGATGAAGAAGACCATGTTAACTCCTTCTTAGAGAGAGACCATGTTAACTCTCTCTTGGAGGGAGACCAAGTTAACTCCAAAAAAAAAGGATCAATCGAGATAATAGGTCTCGAGAAAACAAGGAAAAAAATTAGTATCAATCGAGATAATAGGTCTCGAGAAAACGAGGAGAGAAAAAAAAAGGATCAATCGAGATAATAGGTCTCAAGAAAACAAGGAAAAACTAAAGTAAAATCGAGAGAATAGCTCTCAAGAAAACGAGGAAAAAAAATGAAGCAATCGAGAGAATGGGTCTCGAGAAAAGGAGAAAAAATAGAGTAAAATCGAGAGAATAGCTCTCAAGAAAACGAGGAAAAAAAAATTGGAGGTGACGAGGGAAGAACGTAAAAACCTAAAAAATGTGTATAGAAAAAAAAATAAAAAAATATTTTAGAGAGGACACAACCTGGGCTCTGATACCATGTAACTTGGTAGAATGGAAAGAATGAATGTTGTGTCCTGTATTTCATATACAAACGTTACATATATATATGTAGAAGATGAGAGCCTCAATAGTAATGCTCATAATGACTATTAATGAAGATTATTCCTAATTTGTAGTTATTATTATATTTATAGGAATCCCTAATTTGTAGGGATTATGAATAATCTTCATTAATAATCATTATGAGCCATTACTATTGAGGCTCTCCTATCTTGTATATATATGTAACGTTTGTATATGAATATAGGACACAACATTCATTCTTTCCATTTTGCAAGTCACAAAGAGGCTCAAGCTTTTAGCCATAAGATAAGAATAATCGATTCATTCTTGCAAGGACTCGTTGATGGGCACCGACATGGTAACCAAGTCGGTGGAAACACCACGATAGATCATCTTCTAACTTTGCAACAGTCCCAGCCTGAGTACTACACGGATCAAATTATTAAGGGTCTTGTCCGGGTTAGTACGTAGCACTATATTTTGATTCTGTTGCAATGTCACATGCCGCTAATATTTGATGTCGTTGAACTTTCCTAAGCTACTTAGAATAGTTAACACACGCCTTAGATTAGGAAGAATATTCTCTCATCATCTTTTTCTCCATATCCCTCATTAGTCTCATCTGAGCTGTTGATTGAGAAGATGACAGAAAAGTTGAAGTAATAATATGACTTTTTAGATTAATTGAACAGATATGATTTAAAGATTATGAGAGATGATAAGAAAAGGATGATGAGAGAAACTCAATCCGATTAGATTAATGGACTGGGGGTGGTAGCTACCCCATCTCAGCTATGCCCGATCTGTCCTTGGGACACTTCCCACATATTTTTCTACCGTTCTTTTATCACTATATTTTATATGAAAGAGTGACATTTTGATTTAACAATGCAGTTTTCAATTTTTTTTTAATGATTCTTCAAAGATTTAGTACTTTAAAATTATGTAGTTTATTTTTAATTTAGAATATTAAATCATTAAAAAATCATAAAAAATTGAAAACAACACCATTTTGTTACTCACATGATATCAAAATTTCACATATTTCACTTAATTCAATAGTTTGTTGGTCTTTTTTAATGTTGTTTGGATAACATACTCGTATCCTTCAATTTATTACAGCTTTTGCTTCTTCAAAAACATTTGAAAACGTTTTGTCTTCGACTGGTTGGTGTAGTGGTTACTGGTTAGCATTGGAGATAAGATCTTTTATATATATATAAGAAGGCTTGAAAAGCCTAAAAGGTTACCACAGCTATTATATAAGAGGGGAAATTAATCCCAAGCAATCTTGTTCTACCCACGCCCTAAGACACGTAGGACAAACAACAAAAGGAGAAGTCTTAGATATGCCTGTTTTAGCCAACGCATCGGTAACCCGATTAATTTCCCTAGGAATTAAGACAAGAGAAACCTCCCAACTCCAACTCAACATCTCTTTAATCTTACAAACCAGCAAGTTGTTAGAGGCTAAGACTTCCCTCTGCATTAGCTCCACCATGTCAGCAGCATCTGATTCAAGAAGCAGTCTCCTAATACTCAGATCCCACGCTAGGACTAAACCATCAGCCATTGCCCAAAGTTCTGCATTAAAAGCATCGTAGACCCCAATACTTCTATCAAAACCAACAATCTATACACCAGAATCGTCTCTCAAAACTCCTCCACAGCCAGCCTTTGAAGAATACCTAGTCATTGTCCCATCGACATTGAGTTTTGTCCATTCCAAGCCCGACTTCTCCCACCTCAAATTGAGCAGAAATCCTGTACTTTCCTGAATTGGTGCAATATTAGAAAAAAGTGAAAATTTCCTCCAAGAGTATAATATCACTGCTTCAGGACTAATAGGTCTAGAAAAATTAGAATCAAAGATGGATTGGTTTCTCTAACCCCATAACCTCCATATAGCCACCCCAAATATAATTTTCCAACAAGAGCTCCCATCTCTCCCAAATTTACCTTTCAGATTCAAAGCCAGCTAGTCCTTCAAGTCGACTAAAAAGAAAACACCAACATGTCTCGGATGAATAAGCTTCAACCACATGTTCTTAGCATTTGGGCAATCCCTTAGGATATGTAGTCGTCGGTACCTTCCGTACAATAACCACAAGAGGCTGACGTCTGGGACCAAGATCTTTGCCATAAATTCATCGGTAATTTATTCAAATAAGTCCTCCACAAGAAAACTCTAATCCTCTCAGCCCCCTCCCATTTCCAGATCTCTTTAAATACTTTCTATCTCAAGTGGGGAGAATTATGCTCAATAAGGAAATAAGCACTTTTAATGGTAAATATCCCATCACAGGTAGCTCCCTAAACCATCAAATCTTCACCTGCCTCCTCTCTCGGTGGTAGATGAGAAATCAGCCTTAACATAGAATCTGGTTGAAGAATAGCTGAAAGAGCACTAAGGTCCTAGGCACCATCTTTGGCCCAATCCGCCACTAATGATTTCACTTCTAGATCAGATAACGGTCTTTTGCAGCTATCACTTAATCTCTTGTCTCCGATTAGCCAAGGACCATTAAAGAAATTAATCGACTTTCCATTTTGAACTTGCAATTTTGTGCATAGGGAAACAATATTACTCTAAAAGCAAATGAATTTCCATAGTCTGGAGTCCCCGGGGTAGCTGGTTAAGAGGGAATCCTTATCTCTCAACATATATCTATGGTGAAGAATTTGCTCCCATAAGCTAGACTCTCCCAAAATTAACTTCCATGCAAGTTTGGCACTCATTCATGGAGCGAAGTGTACGAAAACCCAGCCCATTGAAATCCTTAGGCTTAGTAATTAGATCCCACCCGATAGGATGATAATGCTTTGAGGTCTCATCATGACCCCAAATGAAATTACGCTGCAAACGTTCCACTTCATTGCAAATACAACTAGGTATCCTAGAAACTTGCATAGGATAGAGGGGAATGGTGCTCAAAACAGATTTAGCCAAAGTAATTCTTCCTGCAGTAGATAAACAATTAATTTTCCATGCAGCTAATTTAGATCTTACTTGCTCAATGATATACCGAAAGGTTTCCTTCGTCTTTTTATTTCTAGAAAGAGGGAATCTTAAATATCTTCCAATCTCACTAGTTATTCGCATACTTGAAGCCTCTTAAATGCTATCTTTGGTATGGCGCAGAACTCTAGGGTAGAAGAATATAGAGGATTTAGCACAGTTAATTTTAGCCACTGAAGCTCTCATGAAAGAATCAAGGCACTTAAGCATGCATTCAAATTGAAGTTCGGTTGCTACCCCAAACAACAACAAATCATCGGCAAAAAGAAGATAAGAAACTTTAGGCCCTTCTTTGGTCACACAAATAGGCTTCCATCTCTTATCCTCCACCGTGTCACAGATAATATGAGATAACTTACCCTAAAATTTTGTCTTTGAACATTCCAAATGATATTGTGGGACACTAAGGTGATGCAATCCATAACCAGAGAGACAAAACCATTATTAAACCATGCTTCTAATAAGACCAACTGCAAGAATTCCCAACGGATGTTATCATAGGCCTTCTCTAAATCAATTTTCATAGCCAAAAGACCTTTCTTGCTTCTATTATTGCTCATGATATGTAATATTTCTTGACCCACCATAATATTTTGGCATATTTCCCCAAGTTTTTTGTTGTTGTTATTAGGCACATGTATCTTTCTTATAGAAACAATTCTGGTGGGATTCGAATATTGGTTCGCACATTGTGAGCGACTAGTTTCTTCCACTAAAAGCTAACCTGTTATATGGTTCCCTAAGTTTTTATTTTTGAATGCTGGTGAGATATAGATATACATAAAATATAACTTAGAAGCATGTTCAAAACAATAAAAAAATATCCTGGCCAGTTCAAACTGTTTCCTAGTTAACCTATTTTGCCGATTTTCTGCCGGTTGTTGATCGATTTTACACCCATTCCCAATTTTCCCCTAATATTGGATTGGACAGTAGGGCGCCGGTTTGGCTTTTTAACCATTGATTTTGTTTGAATAAATTCAACATATGACTACATTTTTTTGTTGTTGATAAAACTACATGTATATTTAAATATTCAGGTAGTAGTATAAAGTAATTATTCAATCAAGTATATATAAAATGGCCTAATGTAAAATTAAATTTGTAAGGCTTAAGAGAGGTAATTGTAATAGAAATTGATGTGCAGATGCCAGAGCGATATTTTGAATTGAATGAGGTTTTTTTTTTTTTTTTTTTTTTTTTTTTTTTTTTTTTTTTTTTTTTTTTTTTTTTTTTTTTTTTTTTTTTTTTTTTGGCTAACGAAAATATTTTATATTAGTATAAATTAAAGGACAACATAATACTCCCTTCAGTGTTTAATATAAGACCCAGTTGATTTTTTAGATAAGTTAAAGAAACTAAATAAGTTAGTTAATTGATCATAACTTATGTTGTTTTATCATTTGATCATATATCAATTTATAAGTCCAACAATTTTTTTTGTCAAAAAATAAGTCGACAAATTAGTTTAGTGTAAAAAAAGGTAAATATAAATACTCTAAAATAATTTATTTAACTTTCTTAATCTCTTCTTAAAAGTCAACTAGATTTTATAGTCAACAAAATAAAAACTTAAAGCCTAAACATTATAAACCTGACTTTAAGTTCAAATAACACTACCAATACAAACCCTAACTCTAGGCCAAATTATAGAGAGCCTCATGAGCTATCGACGCAGAACATGCAAAAAAACCCCAGTAATCTTATTAGAAACAAGGGATGTGAGTTCAAAAAGCCACCCTAATAAACTCATACCTCTCAAGAAAACATTTGGTGCCATGAGAGCAGATTCATAGATCCAACACAAATGCCAATACATATAAACATCACAAATCAAATCAATGTGGGGTTGTGAAAGTGAGTCCTCCTCCCCTTCCCCAAGAAATTTCCAGTGAACCTAGTCAAGTCCCTATTAAAAATTTCATACAGTGACACTCTAGTAAGCCGGCCCGTTGACCTCTCGGCTCTTTATCCAATCATGGGTTCCCGTATTGCTTTTGTTTACTCATTAAAATTTTCATGTAATCCATTCAATTCAACTTATGCTTCGTGATTTGGTCGATTATGAATTCTGTTTTCCCTAGGAATAAAGATAAGCATGTTTTCAGCCCGGAAAACGCTAGACTCAACTAGAGTTGGTAGAAGTGGACTAGTTTGGATCAACAAGCTAATCCTTGGATCTTGGATCTACGCATCTATGCTTCATTTTTCTAGGGTCTGTTTGGATCAACAAGATGCTTCTTCCTGAAATGATGGGCTACCCAGAGTTTAAGGCTGAGACCAAGCATTCAAGCAACAAGCTCAGGGGCAGAGTGGGAAATCGGCTTATGACCTTGTCATGTTGGATCATTGGAATGACTCAGCCACCCATTGGTATTTATTAGAAAATTTATATTTAAAATTTAAATATCACATATTTAAATAAATATTCATATAATCCATAAGCCAGGTTCTTCCATTTACGGGTCAACTTTTTACAATATTAATACTTCAATTTTTTAAAGATAAACTTCAAAAAATCAGGAGTAATAATTATTTAATATTTACATATCAAAATTCTTAATTTTACAAGGTTAAACTTTAGAAAAAAAGTAATATCTTCAGAAGTCAATATCTAATATTCAACTATAAACCTTGTATTTTAATAAGTAATAAAATTACTTAATTTTTACATTAGTTTTTAAGTTTTGCAAATTGATCAACAAGTCAATTTTTTAAAGTTATAAACCAAACTTTAAAATTTATAACTTAACAAGGTAAAGAGCACTTAGGGCACCTAGAACTTGTCATGTAAATCATTTTGTAAAATTTGAACAACTAATGAAAAATTCATGTAAATCAACTTGTGAGTTCATAAAGTTGACTCGTAAATTTTAGAAATTGACTTATAAGCATTATTTTTCAGAAATTTTCTACATTAAATTGTCAATGTTATTTGTAAATAAATCTTTTAAGTGGGGTCATATCCATAATTTGCTCCTCGATCGGTGGATTGAACTTGTGGCCTAGGCCGTATTGCCCCTCTCTTGGTTTATTTGTAATAACCAAATGATGTCAGTAATTATTAGTTATTTAGAAATATACATGCAAATTAAAATCGAGAACATATGTTTCTAAAATCAAGTTCAATTCACAATAATTTATTAATATTATTATCGAAAACATTTCATAAATTAGTTTTCGATTTGATTACCAAAAAACTCCTCTCAAAAAGGGTTCTAAAACGGTTGAACATCAATTCCTTTCCAAATATTGTTCATAAAAGATTTCACTAAATCATGTCTCAAACTTATTACAAAAATAATTATACAAAAGCTTTTTCATTCAAATCATAAATTGCATATATAATATGTCAAGTAAATGATCGATGCATCGATCATCCTTATTACCCTGACCAACCTTTATATAACCGTTGACTGGAGTCATAGGTTAACACATAAACAGAATATTCATTTAATTGGATTGTTCCAAGCTCACCAGTTATTGAGATATACTCGGCCAAAGGTGCAAAACTCAAGTCTGAAATATGGCTTCTCTCCATAAAAGAATACAACTAAGGAGGTATCATATGTCTCACTACTCTAATGCAATCCCGACCATAGAAAAACATGAAAGAAGGGGCCTGACAAGTAGCATCAACTGTGCATCAAGTGATGACATAACATATAGTAAGAGATCTCATCATACAAATTCCTCTTACTTCAACTCATCACAACTCCACAACAATCAATATGCATCAATAACAAACAATCACAATATTGACATGTATATACAAATTCCAAATCACGAATATAGGTCCAAACAAGATTTATCAAATAATTCATCATCAATCATCTTTAAGATAACAAATAACATCATTTAAAATAATTTATAATATATAAACGATATTTTCATCATAACACAAAGCATGTTTAAACAGTTTTCAAAATACATAATCATGAGTTCTAATATACATAAAGATATTTGAATAGTTTTCAATCTTATTAATATAATTTTAGTCAAATATACAATTTCAAATTAAGCCCTTCATAGACACAACAAATCAAAAAACAGTTTAAAACAAGTATATAAAATAATAACCAAAGTTACTTCTATTTCAAACTTATTTTTAACAATACTTAAATACTTGCTAATATCAAATAATTTAACTTTAATCTACCTTGACCTTCCTTCTCTCCTTCTCTCTGCCGGACACCGCATGTCTGTTTATATAAACAATGGATAGGGAAAGGGTGGGATGTAATTTTCACCTTGGGTGGTCCCACCGCTGCCATACTTTCACGAGATTCCCACTGCCAACGTAATTTTATTTTTTATTTTATTGACTAGTAGTATTATATTAACGTAGCAGTATGATATAATATTATTTTCAGTTTAAGATTGAGTTGACTTTATTCAGAGAGATTAAAAAAGTTAAATAAATTACTTAATCATATCATATATTATATATCCTTAGATTATATATTAGTTTATTAATCAAACTAATTAGTTTTAAAAATAAAAATACTCTAAAATAATTTAATTGGCTTCCTTAATTTCTCTAAAAAAATCAAATTAATTTTATAATTAAGACAGAAGGAAATACATTATAATAAAAAACGAAAGGGTTAGAAGAAATCACGGTAAGGGTTATGGAAATGTGCATGAGCCCCACATTTATTTTACGATATATATATATATTATATATATATATTGTTTTTTTTTAAAAAAAAAAAAAAAAAAAAAAAAAAAAACTCACGGGAAGCGTTATGGAAATGTGCATGAGCCCCACATTTATTTTACTATATATATTTATATAAGCTTATCATTTGTCATATTATTTTGAGATTATGGTTGAGAAAAGTGAATTAATAAAAAGTGTTTTTGTATTTATTATATAAATTTTACCAAAAGATCATTTATTAATTCCCATAATATTAAAACTACGTCGTTTTGAGAGTTCATTAATTCCTCTAACTCCAAAAACGACGTAGTTTTGTGGTGACTGACATAACTTTATGTCGAGTGATAACAAACGATAACATATATATATATATATATATATATTATTTTCTTAAAATTTATTTATCTTTTATAATAGAGTAAATACCTTTCGGTCCTTGAAAAAAAAACACGAACCCTAGGACATTTTTATGGACTAAAAATGGGTTTTTGGAAATTTTGAGGGATTAAAATGTTCACCAATCAACCCTCATTCATCATTTTCATGGATTAAAAAGGGATTTTTTTTGTGTGAGGGACCAAAATAGGGTCCGTATTTTTTTAGGGGACCAAAAAGGGTATTACTCTTTATAATATATATAAAAACTCTTAATTTTATATTTTTAGATATTTTCTAAACCTTGTATTATTTGATAAATCATATCTTAATAGCACTTAATTACTATAAATAAAAATTGAGATGTTGTAATAGATAGGAGCGCTCGACTTTTATATATGATCGATTAAATCTCATCACCACGATTCAAATTTAATTTCTTTTGAAAGAGGCTTGTGCTGAAGGAAATCCTTAATCTTGTTAAAACACACACACACGATGTGTGTGTTTGGCATGGCTGTGGGTCCTATATTAAGCACATCAAACGCTGGGTCACTGTAGAAGCAAAAAATATGGGTGTTTGGATGAGTGAATTATTTGATGTGCTTCAATAGTGAAGTAGTGTTTTTTTTTTTTGAAGCAACATATGGTTACTTCTCATCGCATCACTTTTTCCTCCTGTCCCTTCTCTCTCCTCCTTCACTCCTTTTGGACCGTTGCAACCTCCTGTCCCTTCTCTCTCCTCCTCTCCTCTTTAATTTCTGTATTTATTGCTTCTTTTCATCCGGTCCAGCTCTCTGCCCCTCTGAGTGTGTATTCTTTTAAATCTTTATATTATACTTGTTTGATCTTTCATGGCGTGTCAGATTAAAAGCATGTGCAAGGGATCTATTGATCTTTCTCATTTCACTTTATAAACTGAATTATTTTTGAGTAATTAACTGATAAGTTTTGTATATTCATCCTAATAGGGAAAATTATAGAAAAACACGTTCAAAATATCAAAAACCTAAATCAGTTTTATTTTCTACTATAGTTTAGGTGATTAATTCTAGTAAGAAAAATACGTACAAACCAACTTGCAATTTATATTTATTTTTAATTTTTATATCAAATTATCACATTTTATACAATATATATATATATATGATTGTTATTTTCGGTTATTTTCCATTTCATCTATCTTTTTTAAAAGCCTATGCCAACAAGTGTCATAAAAAAAAAAACACACATCCCAAACATAAATTACGATGACTGCGGCGCAAAACACTTTTTCTACCGCTTCCCAAACAGGCTCGATGACTGCAGCACAAAACTTCCAAGTATGTGTGGGACATAGCCACATAGGACTATAGGACAATTAAATCACGTCACATGTCCCAAAGGCAAATGGAGCCCCACCACATGGTGTTTATTTTAGTCAATTGCAGAATAATCTCTATATGGAAGTTTGTGACAAAATATATTGACAGGTTTTACAGCAAAATATTTGATAAAATATATCATAAACTTATCACTAAAATTTGAGACACCCGGCTGTTGCTTAATTTGACTCGTTGGTAAGTTTACACAGTTATAGTAGTGGTGAAAAACCAACGTAACACAAGTGGATTGAGATCATTTGTATATATCGCAGTATCGCCTTTAAGATCACTCACACAGGAACATTAGCAAACAGGAACCATGACCTCCTCCTTCTATTATCCTATGCTTTGTCTTGCTTTATTCCTCACTTTCAAGCTATGGTTCCAAACTAGAAAATTTCTAAACCTGCCACCAGGACCGCCGTCGCTTCCCATTTTAGGAAATATCCACCAACTCCAACAGCCCCTCCACCACACATTTCACCGAATTTCCCAACGCTATGGCAAAATATTTTCTCTCTGGTTCGGTTCTCGTCTCGTCGTCATCATTTCGTCTGCGCCGGCAGCCCAAGAATGCTTCACCAAAAATGACATTGTCTTGGCAAACAGACCTCCACTTCTTATCGCCAAGCACGTCGGCTACAACTTTACCACCATGACTTTCTCCCCCTATGGGGACCACTGGCGCAACCTCCGCCGCATCCTCGCGCTCGAGGTCCTCTCGACGAACCGTCTCAACGCGTCCTTGGAAATGCGAACAGATGAGAGGATGAGGCTAATAAAGAACTTAGCTCGACAATCATATAATGAATTTTCTAAGGTGGAGCTCAGATCGGAGTTTTTAGAGATGTCGTTCAACACTATAATGAGAATGACCACAGGGAAGAAGTATTGGGGTGATGATTCTGAGGTGGGAGACAATGAAGAGGCAAGACAAGGTAGAGAAATGATAATTGAGATGATGAAACTAGGAGGTGCGAATAATCCTGCAGAATTCTCACCTGTACTTAGGTGGTTTGATTTCCAGAATTTGGAGAAGAGGCTCAGGCTTTTAGCCATAAGAGTCGACACATTCTTGCAAGGACTCGTTGATGAGCACCGATATGGTAACCAAGTCGGTGAAAACACCATGATAGATCATCTCCTAACTTTGCAACAGTCCCAGCCTCAGTACTACACGGATCAAATTATCAAGGGTCTTATCCAGGTTAGTACGTAGCACTATATTTTGATTCTGTTGCAATGTCACATGCTGCTGATATTTGATGCCAATGAACTTTCCTAAGCTACTTAGAATAAGTAACACACGCCTTAGATTAATGGACGGGGTGGTAGCTGCCCCATCTCAGCTGCTCCGGATCTATCCCTCAATTTTGGGATTTTCCCGGATGTTTTTCTATAGTTCTTTTATCACTAGATTTTATATAAAATGAGTGTCATTTTGATATTTTTGGCAAAAAAATGGTTTAGTTTTCAATTTTTTATAATGATATTTCAAAAATTTAATACTAAAAAATTATGTAGTTTCTTTTTAATTTAGAGTATTAAATCATTGAAAAATATTTTAAAAAAATTGAAAACCACCAATTTTTTACTCATAAGATATTAAAATGTCACTTAATTATTTAAGGTAGGATCAATGATAAAAAGAACCATTAACAAACATTAGGGAATGGCTCCAAAATTGAAGGTTAGTTGGGCTTGCTGACTCTATATTAATTCAAATACTCCCTCTAGTTTTTATTATAAGGTACTGGCCCTATATATAATATATAGTAAATATTTATAAGTCCAATTTCAAGTAATAAATGAGATTGTGACAATTTTACCCATATTAATTGGTCTTGAGGATAGAGATAAAGACTTATTTGTTTGTACTAATTAGTAAATATGTTTGGTCCTTTTTTAGGTACTTTTTTTCCATCATTAATTATTTTTTTCTATGTATACCCCAATTAATAAGAGTGAAAGTGTTCCTTATTATAAAAGTAATAAGTTTTGGTCTTTTTTATACACTCTTGTTCCCAAGAGCATTAATTATTCTTTTCCATATATGCCCCTCATAAATAAGGGTAGTGGGTGAAATAATAATTAAACAAGTTTATTTAACAAACTAATTTTTATAAGATACTTTTACTAATTATAAACTCTAATATTATATTAATTATTCTCACACACATCCTCATTATGCCCATGGAAATAAATAATTAATAGTGGCAAGTACCTTATGCCAGAGTAATAATTAATATGATATTAGAGTTTAATGCAATTAGTAGGAATAATATTGGAAGTTACTTAAATTGTAGGCTAACTTTATTGACTTTAACTATTTTTATTGGTTTGTGAGAATTTTTAATTGGTGCCTTATAATAAGGACCAAAGGGAATATAATATTAGAGTTTAGTGCAATTAGTAGGGATAATATTGGAAATTACTTAAATTGTAGGATAACTTTATTGACTTTAACTGTTTTTATTAGTTTGTAAGAATTGTTAATTAGTGCCTTATAATAAAAAATTTGAGGAGTATGTTAGCATCGTAGCTTTAGTATAAACATTATATAGAGTACTAGAAATTATATAGAGAGTTTAACACTAAAATTGTCTTAGTTTGATTAAACTGAAGGTTATCCTTTTGGGTGGAATAGACTCAACTGCTGTGACTTTAGAATGGGCGATGGCTAATTTATTGAACCATCCAGAGGTGTTGAAGAAGGCGAAAGAAGAAATAGATACACAAATAGAACAAGAACGCTTGATGGAAGAGGTGGATATTTCGAATCTCCCATATCTTCAAAGTATTATCACTGAAACACTTCGGTTACATCCTGCGGCACCATTGTTTATTCCTCATATGTCTTCAGATAAGTGCAATATCCAAGGATATAATATCCCACGTGACACCATGGTGTTGATCAATGGTTGGGCCATACATAGAGATCCCCAAATATGGAGTGACCCTATGAAATTTAAGCCTGAAAGGTTTGAGAAAGAAGGAGAAGCCAACAAGGTATTTGCATTTGGGTTGGGAAGACGAGTTTGTCCTGGAGTAAGTTTGTCTCAGAGAACAATTGGATTGACTTTAGGGTTGATGATTCAGTGCTTTGAATGGAAACGAACAAGTGAGGAAAAAATTGATATGACGGATGGATCTGGAGTCACTATGCCCAAAGTTATTCCCTTAGAAGCCATGTGTAAAGCACGTCGCCCGATGATTAATCACGTTGTTTTCTAAAAGGTTAATTATTATTAGGACGAAAACAAAATGGTAAAATAGAGGGGAGTGGAGGTATAAAAGATCCGTAACATTATGTGCAGTTTAGTGTATAATAATTTACGTGTGCCACGACGTTCGAGCCAACAATTAATCTCTTGTATTCTGTGTTATTTATTAATAATGAATAATATTTCATCATTTTGAGCAAAAAAATAATAATATTTTATCATCTCGGGCCAAAAAAAAAAAAAGAATAATATTTCATCATCATTGGTTTCTATGCAGCTCATTAGAATGTTTATAGCCTAAATATTTGCATATATAATGCTGTTGACATTAATACTACCATAACCTGCAGAAACCAGCGTGTATGTATCAACCGGTGAAACAACCTGCAGAAACCAGCGTGTATGTATCTACTGGTACCATTTTATGTGTGTATGGAAAGAAAAACATACCATAGAAGTGTTTATATATATATATATATATATTCTATGGTTTTTTCCCCTGAAGAATTTAATGATATGTTAAACATAATTTAACTGACGTTAGCATGATAATAAACTCGATCCTTAATTATTCTAACTGGAATTGTCGCATTTAAGATTATTTGAAGTACTGCTTTCATCTCCACTCTAGAGAATTGTTAGGCATGTCCGGACATATTTTCTTTTTTTGTTATTATAGAAATTTATTTTTAAAAACAAAAAGATTCTTGCAAACATATCGAATCAGACGGTAATACATCCAAAAAAATAGTCATCTGAACATAAAGATATGAAATGTCATTTTTTAAAAACAATCAATATTAAACTGAGTTAGCCCGATCCGACCCATTTTGTAAACTGAGTTAATTAGACCTGGACAGATTGGGCTATGGGTTTTGAGGTGAGACAAAATCCTATCTGTACAGGCATTACGCGTGAATATCTAAAGCTTCTCAAACTACTTTTGTAATTGTCTGGAACATTAATTTTGACCGTGCCATATATCTGTCACGCAAATGAATGAGTGATTAATTTGGCTCACAAAATTCATTATCAATTTGCTTTGTTTACTCATACTTCTGTAGGGATAGAGTCAGGAAAACAGGTTAAGCATGTCGGGCCGGACCTTTTTTGATACAAGAGATGGCTAGAAACCAAGATACAGGAAACTAATTAGAAATAACACTATTAGGGGAAAACAATTCCTAAAGATTCTTGATCAACCCATGTCTTAAGCAAATGAGGACAATCCTTCAGAAAGCTCGACTTTGACAAACCCAGCTTCGCAAATGCATCAGCAACACGGTTAAACTAGCGCAGAACATGCTGCAACTCCACAGACCAGATTTTACCCGACAGCAAACGAATATTTGACAACAAAAGAGGCTCATTTAAAGAGGCCTCATCAGTTAAACGTTGAATCAGATCGGCATCATCTGATTCAAGCACTATACGTTTAAGAACAAGATCCCAAGACACACTCAAGCCTTCCGCCACTACCCAGCCCTCAGCCGATTGGGCACTACAAATGCCAAGCATCTTAGTAAAGCCCACCAACCACATACCTTTGCTGTCACGCAATACACCCCCACAACCAGCCCTTCCTGGGCTCAAAGCCATCCCCCCATCAACATTTAGCTTGAACCATCCATTAGGAGGGGGCTGCCAAACCAGAGAAGCAAAAGGCAATTAAGCATTTCCAGAGACGATCATAGGGTGATCATCGAGCAGCACATACTTCCTCCAGATTTGCATAACAGCTTTCCCGGGTAGCACCAGTTTTACATAATCTGGTTCAAATACATAAAGATTTCTCCAACCCCACAACTTACATAGAGCTACTCCAAAAATAATATGCCAAAAACAACCCAAGTCTTGCCCAAGTTTCCCCTTTAGATCCATCAATAACCAGTTTTTCAAACTAGGGGAGGAAAATTGAGAAACGTACCTATTCGAGATTAATGCTTGCCACAAACTCCTAGCATAGGAGCAGTCACTCAGTATATGCAGCACATCCTCAGAAGAAGCACTATTGCAAAACCCACACATCCCTGAGGCACCCGACCACATATTCCTCCAGGCATTTGTAGGTAACATGTTCAAAGCAACTAACCATAGGAACACACGGATACGTTCAGCTCCTTGCCAACTCCAAATAGACTTGTATAAATGACCTCTTACGACCCTCGGCGACTATTCTATTAGGAAATATGCGCTCCTAATAGAAAAATTGCCATCTTTAGACGCACCCCATACCAAAATATCATGACCTGCCTCAACTCTTGGTGGAAACATAGAGACCAGTCGCTGTAAGATCTCAGGTTGTACCACTTCCGCTAGCCGAGTAGTGTTCCACATGCCATTCATAGTCCAATTAGCCACAGAAGAACTAGATTCCTCTAAAGTCAATGGCCTCTTGCAAAAATCTTTAATGACCTCACCATCCATAAGCCACTGGTCAGTAAAGAAACTAACCATATTCCCATCCCCAATCACCCATTTAGAGCCCCTTTCGGTAAGACTCTTTTGAGAAGTAATAAAGTGCCATACCTATGTTGAAATATATCCGCCCAAAAACCCTTGACGTTCTCCAATAGTAAGCTTCCAAGCCAGCTTCGCACCACAGGCGTGATTAAAAGAGGAGAGCTTCCGGAAACGCAGACCCCCAACCTCCTTAGGCCGTGAGATAGTCCCATCCTACCGGGTGAAAATGAGAGTGAGAATCAGTGTGCCCCCAAATAAAATTTCTATGAAGTCTTTCAACCTCATGATAGATACTTAATGGTAATCTAGCAACTGTCATAGGATATAACGAAATAATAGTCAAAATAGATTTGGCCAAAGTGATACGCCCCGCTAAAGAGAGGCAATTGGCCTTCCAAGTCTTCAATTTAGAGTGAACTCTATCGGTAACATGGCTGAAAGTTTCCCTACTCTTCCTATTACGAGTGAGGGGAAAGCTCAAATATTGCCCAATTTCAGAGGAAATATGAAACTAAGATAAATTCCTTATCCTTCCCCTCCTCAAACTGAGACCTTAGGAGAGAAGAATAAAGATGACTTGGCTTTGGTAACTTTAGTTCCTGAAGCAGAAGAAAAACTATCCAGGCACCATATCGTACAAATAGTTTGGTCCTCAGATGTAACCCAAAAATAAGAGGAGATCATCAACGAACATTAAATGTGAAACTATAGGACCAGTTCAAGAAGTACGAATAGGAAACCAACTCCCACTATCCACAACATCAGAAATCACATGTGAAAGCCTATCCATACGCAAAACAAAAAGTAAAGGGGAAATAGGATCACCTTGATGCAAACCCTTTTAAGGGAAGAAAAACTTTGTCTGAGAGTCATTCCACATATAAGATACAAAAGTGATACAACCCATAATCAAATGAATAAAATCATACTCAAAGCCAACTTCCACAAGAACTTGCTTTAAGAATCCCAACGTACCTTATCATAGGCCTTTTCAAGATCAATCTCCATAGCCATTAATCCTTTCCGCTCCTATTCTTACTCATAATTTGGAGCAATTCTTGACCAATAACAATATTATCCTGTATATTCCTACCCTTGATGAAGCTAGACTGATAGGGGAGGTAATCTCAATTCATGACTCCCTTTAAACGCTACGCAATTAACTTAGCAATGCATCTATAGTGAAAGAACACAAGGAGATAGGTGACCGTTTAAACATACTTAAGTAAAGGGTTGAGTTTATTATTTAGAACCTCCAAAAAAAGTTGGACCTAAGGGGGCTAGCCTGTAAGGCCACGGATTTAAACGGGCTCTTTTAAGCCCGTTAAATCTTTTTATTTTTATTAAATATACTATAAGTGTAGTTCTGCTTTGATCCTAATGATTTTTTAAAATTGAAAATGTTTTTCAAATCACATAGTATTGCTATTTGAACATTTTAAAAGAAAAAAATTGATTATATTCTTATTAAAAACCTAAGAGAAGCTTATTGATGACATTATAGTTAATTAAAAGTTTTCTAATTTATTTTTAAAAAAATATTTAATCACTTTTTAAGAATCTTTCATTTGTTTTTTAATAATTCTAAAAAAAATCTTATGAAATATTGAAAGAGCCATTTTTTAAGGGTTAAGGTGCAGATTTGTCAACGAACTATTACTCGAGGAAAGCATCTCGGCACAAACATTAATTGAGGGTATCAAAATTACCAATCAACAATTAAAAAGTGAAAACAAACACAATTAAGGTGCAGATTGGCCAATGAACTATTACCTCGTCACTGTCTTAGTGTCTCCGTCTTCTATTGACTATCACAATGTCGGCGACGTTGGCGTCTCCAAAGCTTCCATTGTTGCTAGGTGTTCCACTCACCCTCTTGACCTCATCAAGATCCGTATGCAGCTTCAGGGTGAGAATCAAGCACTGAAACCAAATCCAGCCGTCCACAGTTTTCGACCGGCACGCGCCTTGCACCATGGTTCCCTCCCTTCGATGCCACAAGTAGCAGCTGTTGCTGCCACAACGCCTCCTCGCATGGGTTCCATCACTGTTGGTGTTTGCCTTATCCAACAAGAAGGCTTAACCGCTCTTTTCTCTAGCGTCTCCGCCACCGTCCTACGCTAGTGCCTCATATTTTAACGTAATTGTGATTGTTGTTTTTTTTAATAGTTATTTGGTACTTTTTTTTTCACTTTTTAATTGTTGATTGGTAATTTTGGTACACTCAATTTATGTTTGTGTCAGATGCTCCTCGAGTAATAGTTAGTTGGCAAATCTGCACCTTAATCCTTTTTTTAATTGATGTAAATAAACAAATGAAAAAAATTAATTGTATTTGAGGAGGTCTAAATATTTTGCAAATCTATATCAAAAAGGAAATTAATCACACATTTAAAAAAATGATAAGGTAGAGTCTTATCTCATAAAGAATTTTTTAAGGCAAATGGTGACTTATTATTGTTTATATATAAAAAAAGATTAAACATTTAATACTTCAATAATATTTATTTATGTAATAATTTAAAATTTTTAATGTTTCAATTTAATTTCCTTGAGTAAATACAACAAAATACTTTTTTTTTGTTAAACGAACTTAAAAGTCCACTGGCCGGCATGAGCCTGCAAGTAAAAGAGTCAGGCATTAAAGTAGGACCTTTTTATGTGAGTCCGACCTAAATGGGTTTTAGGCTTGGCCCGAGCCCATAAAGCGGCCATTACCACCTTTACTTTAGAGGTTGGAGGAGTTGATTACTAAGTTAGAAAATTAGGAGCGTGCTAGCTCTTACTTTGAATGTTCATTGCTATTTAGAAAATATTTTAAAGATAAAATTGTACTAAAAATTATTTTATTACTAAGTACTACTAAAAAAACACTAAGTGGGATAGTATATTATGAGTAGTTACTTTGTGTATCTATATTAATCAGATTAGTTGAATCAATCAAATTCATGAATGAGAGATATTAGATCAGTTGAATCAATCAAATTCATGAATGAGAGATAAGGAATAGTCCATATTTGAGCAATGTGATACTTATATCTTTTTATCACAGCCATGCACCCAAAACACTAAATTTTATGTTTGGATGAAGAGAAAAGTGAGAGGAAATAGAAGGAAGAAAATATTACAAATGAAAACCTAAAAAATACTACATCCGGTCCTAAATATAAGATCCCCCAAAAGTAAGTCATACATTTAGGACATGATGATGATTTATTACCTGAACAACACAACTTCTAATTTGGGAGAATCACACCAATCTAGATACATTAAACACATAATGCTAAATGTCTTAGACGAATCTCTAATTAAAGCTTGCATGTTATGAGTAGTTACTCTGTGTATCTGTATTAACTAGATTAGTTGAATCAACCAGATTCATGAATGAGAGATAATGAAGAGTCCATATTTGAGCAATGTGATACTAGTATCTTTTTATCACACCCATGCACCCAACACGCTAAATTTTATGTTTGGGTGGGTAAAGTGGAAGGATATGGAAGGAAGAGAATATTATGAAGAAAAATCTAAAAACTACTACATCCGATCTTTATTAGAAGATTTTCAACGTAAGCTTAGCACTACAAATTAAATCATATATTTAGAACCGGATGAGTATTTGTTATATGAATCACACAACTTCTAATTTAGGAGAATCACACTAATTTAGACACGTTAAACACATAATGCAACATGTCATAAAAAATCTCTAATTAAAGCTTGCATGTTATGAGTAGTTACTCTTTCTATATATCTATATTAATTAGATTAGTTGAATCAATCAAATTCATGAATGAGAGATAAGGAATAGTCCATGTTTGAGCAATGTGATACTTGTATCTTTTGTTGGAAAAATATGTCTTAGGGCAAGTCATTGTACTTTAGACATTTATGTTTTAAAGTATTCTGTTTTAGTTATCATTTAATTTACATGTTTATATTGATAAATCTCCGGATATATCTTATAGATTATCCTAAACTCATCGCTACGGAGCGAAGATGAGATAAGACCGCATGACTTTGATGTGGTATGGAGATACGAATCAAAGTCATGGGCACTTGTAAGAGTACAAGGTGCTGGACCGAACCACTATGAGGAAGCTGCATGGATTTAGTCATAAGCTTATCTCATGTATAACCGTGTCACAACGCCCTATGACCTGAGATCATCATGGATTCCTACATGATGAGTCACTGGTCTTTGACCTAGTCAAAAGTCACCTTTGACCGGGTGATGATAAAGGCTTGGATGTGAATGGTCAAGATGGAATTTGTCCTCAGCATTTGTAGAGAGATTTGGGCCCCTCGAATGTATGACCATACTATGATGGAAAAGAGTTTCCATTTCAATTATTAGACTACTCGAGAATTGAGAAAGTACTAGTCAAGAAAAGGAAGTTGACATTATCCATGCCTCTTTTATTATTAAATAGGTATTACTAGAGTATAATTAAATCATTAAAATATAAAAATGACAACAATTTGATTTAAATATATTTTAAATCCAAATAATTGAAATTGAATCTATAAACATTCATCATTTATCATATTATATAAAGAAATTTTTTGATAAATTAAATATATAAAGATATTGTATCTCATTTAATTTTTGAATAAAGATATCATATATCTAAATAAAAAATAAGATTTAATTAAATTGGAATATTTTCGAATTTAATTTAAGAGATAAATTAAATCAAGGTTTTTTTAATTTGGATTAAATAAATGGATTAGATTAGATCTATTAGATAGATTTAATTAATATAATTTTAATCTAGATTCAAAATTTGAATTTCAAATCAGCCTTTTAATACGGATTAAATACGTTACATTAGATCTGACAGATAGATTTAATTAATGTTTTTTTAATCCATATTTGAAATTCAAAATTCAAAATTAATGAGGATTAATTTTGAATATTAACCGATCGGGTTTAGAAAAACCTACGAAACTTTTATCGACTCATTTTCATAAGTTAGAAGCAAGAAAGAGAAAAATGGTAAACGTGTTCGGTGAGTGTGGATCAACTCGATTCGTGGAGTCGAGTTTGTATCTATATTAATTAGATTAGTTGAATCAATCAAATTCATGAATGAGAGATAAGGAATGTCCATATTTGAGCAATGTGATACTTGTATGTTTTTATCACAGCCATGCACCCAAAACACTAAATTTCATGTTTGGCTTAAGAGAAAAGTGGGAGAAAATGCAGGAAGGAAGAGCCTTCTATGATAGAAAAACCTAAAAACCAAATTAATTAGAAGATCTTAAATGTAGGATTTGTACCACAAACTAGATCATACATTCAAGACTAGGTGAATATTTATTACATGGATCATAAACCTTCCAATTTAGGAGAATCACACCAATATCTAGATACATTAAACACATAATACTAAATGCCTTAGATGAATCTTTTATTAATGCTTGCATGTTATGTGTAGTTAATCGGTGTATTTGTATTAACTAGATTATTTGAATCAACCGGATTCATGAACGAGAGACAATGAAGAGTCCATATTTGAGCAATGTGATACTTGTATCTTTTTATCACACCCATACTCAAAAGGCCAAAATATATACTAAATTTTATGTTTGGATAGAGAGAAAAGTGGGAGAAAAATAAAAGGAAGAGATATTATGACAGAACCAAACCTCAAAAATACTACATCCGATCCTTAATATAAGTTCTTAAACGTAGGATTTACATTACAAAATAGATCATACATTTAAGAACGGATGAGTATTTATTACATGAATCACACAACTCCTAATTTAGGAGAATCACACCAATCTAGATACATGCAACACATAATGCTAAATGCCTTAGACGAATCTCTAATTAAAGTTTGCATTTGTTCTGACTAGTTACTTTGTGTATTTATATTAATTAGATTAGTTGAACCAATTAGATTCATGAATGAGAGATAATAATAAAGAGTTCATATTTGAGCAATGTGATTGTAACATCTCGAATTTTAGGACTAGAAGTTTAGAAATAAGATTGAGATGATGAGTAGGTTGCTTAGCAAGTAGGAGTCAATAGTCTTAAGCTTATGTTGAGGAAAATGTTAAACAAAAAAATATTTTTGGACCTTGAAAATTTAGGGGAAAATTATGAAATATGATTTTGAGGATCTAGAATTATTATTAGGGGATTAATTACAAAAAATTTGGCCTAAATAATTATTAGATTAATTATTTGGAATTTAAGGCTTATGATTGTCATTGTTCGAACTCTGGGAATATATTTCCTTGAATCTGAAACTTTTGGGTCTTGATGTATTGTTTCCGTTTGATGAAGGGCTTGGAAAGAGTAACCTAAGGTAGTGTATAGATGTGATTAAAGAATCCTAAGTTAACGTTCTTGAGCTGGAATTTTCTAAAGCTGAAAATGTATTTAAGTGTTGGAAATGAGTGTTGGATATATAATTGTGCATGTACAAGCAACGTACCACCTTACCACATGCAACACTCCTCATTTACTCCAACAATCCATTCGGTCAGCTCCTTTAATATCTGATATTCATCTATTTCTCACTTCATTTCCTTAGCTCAAGACACCTCATCACATGCAACACCAATTAATTTTAATTATTTCGGACAGTTCACTCATATTTGGATAGAAGTATATACACACAGACCCCACTTACGTGTGTTTATTTCAGCCTTAAAATACTTCTCTTTTATTAAGCATCTCTCACTTTAATAATGGTAAGCACTCCTTATCTCTCTAATATCATTCAGCGCATAAGAGAGAGACAAAATGGGCAACACCCATACTCCACTACCTCTATTTTATTCAACAGTGCATGAAGCACACACACTCCTCTCTTAAACGCTGGACACATGTACGCACACAATCTCTCACATTTCAACATTTGGACAGCACAACTCCAGTCACAAACACACACGTCCCCCACCCATTTACACCTTTTCGGACATCACCTATATACACACATACGTTACTTCCATTCCCTATTCCATCGGCCACAGAGAAGGGAAAGAGATAGTGCGAGACTGAGTGAGATATCACAGAGAAGAGAGTGAGAAAGCCAGAGAAAAAGAAGAACATCGAAGAGAGAGTGAGAGTCACAGTATGATAGGAAGTCATCGGAATGGAGGAGGAAGAAACATGCAAGTGGCAATCTAGAATAGGGTAAGTGTCTAGATTCGCATTTCATATTTATTTTCATGATTTGATGAGCAGTTTAATTTACACAGTGATGATGAAAGAAATTCTGGTCTTTGTGAGAGAAAGTGTAAGAACAAGTGAAGTAAACATAGCTAAACATGAACTCAAGTTTAGATTGATGATGGGTAGTGATGTGTGTGGGAAAATGTCATTATATGATGCTGAACGAATATTGGGGAGAGCGACTTTTGAATCTGTCTTGCTGTCTAGGGAAGTTTAGTTTGTTCCTTATGAAAATATCATAGAAATGATTAAAAGCTGAAGTCAATAAATGCTATACGGTTGTATGAGGTTGGGAGCACGTTGGAATTGATACTTGGAGGTGAACATCAAATGAAACTGACTGTTTAGTACTTCTAAGTACTAAATGAGTATCTTAAGTTATAAAAGCATGTTTAGACAACAATTGTAAAGCTGGAAAAATTACAGATTTAAGGGAAAGTTGTTCAAAATTATTTCGTAAGTTAGGATAATTGTGAGAGGTGTAATTTAAGGATTTTTTTTGGTACTTTAGGATTTTTAAAATCAGAAGGTAAATTTCATTAGAGGTTGATGTATCAATTTCAATAGGCAACTAGATATTTCTTAGAGATTATATAATATATAAGGATAAAAGATTATTAATGATGACCTATTTCAAAATTTATAGAAATTAACAATTACTTGAGCTCAAGAGAAAAGTGAACCCAATGGATTTTGGTAAAGGTATAGTTTTGAAAGGAGTAAACAGATGAGTGAATAGCGTCCCATTATAATTTTCATAAATGATCTTTTTATTGTTGTACTTTTATGTTTATTTCCATTTGAATTTGTAAAGGAATATTTGTTGGTAATATATGAGTAAAGAATGGTGATTTTATTTGTTATTGTGTATTTTCTTCCAATGATTTCAAAGCATAATTTATGCTTATGCAATTAAATGAAAATGAGACTTTTGAGATATTTTTTATAAATTTTATATTGAAATGATCTTGGATTTTGGAAAGTTTATAAGCTAGAATTTATTATTTAAAATGAAATGTTTTTATGAGAGTTCTTAATGTTTTAAAAAGGATTTTGTCGATGATTGGAAAGTTTTGAAATATTATTTGTGAAAGTTTATCTTTGGGGGATTTGATTATGAAGTATGAGATAAAGTTGTTATTATCTCGAAAGAAGAATTTTTATTATTTTGCTAAATTGACCCCAAGCATGCTTGAAAATGTTTTTGGAAAGGACTAAATACATAACGATGGTTACTAACAAAGAAGATCTTGTTAGTTCTTGGTGCACCATGGTTAACCTCGAGCTCACTTGATATTCATGGGATTCGTTCTCATGCTTGTTTCATGGATTGTGTGTCCATGCTTGTTTCATGGCTTCAAGCCATGCTTAGTTAGTTACCCTCATGGACTGTGTGTCCATGCTTGTTTTATGGCCTTGAGTCATGCTTGGTTAGTTACCCTCGTGAACCGTGTGGTCATGCTTATTATCCGTTAAAGATGAGGTTTGATAATGATGTTTTAAATTGATTATATTAATTCAAAGGTTTTTATTTCGTACATGAAATTAATTTGACTAACAATATTTATATAGGGTTCATTTTATTCATGATTGTATGGTTTATAAAATGAAATTTATTGCTACATTGTTTTTGTCGAAAGATAAAGATGTTTAAATTATTTTTGCTTTGTATTTTATTAAATTATAAGAATGAAACGTTATTCACCAGAAAATTTGCTTTGGTTCAAATGAGATTGCCGACCATATATCTTGTTGAGCGGTGAAGGGCCTCTTTAATGATGTAGAGATCGTTGATCCATCATAAGGTGCTAGAAGTTGATGTAATCATAGCCCTAGACTTTTGTACTATTATTTAAAGTAAGAAGCTCCATGTAATTTATAGGTAGGATTCATATATTTTGGAACACATGTTTATAAGTATAAGGCTTAAGGAATGTGAGTCCACTCATATTCCGTGCCGGTCACCTCTTTAGGTTTCAAGGCGTGACAGTGATACTTGTATATAAGACCAAAGGAGTGTTAGTTAATGTTAATGTTAATGCATTTAATATTTATCTTTTCAAAGCAAATATTATATATATATATATATTAGTTAATTGACATATGGCAATGGATCATGAATGTATCTAATTATGATTCTCATTTATAAGTCTGCTTTTAATGTAATAAATGAGAGTGTAATAATTTTGTCCTTATTCGCGATTTGACTCTCCGAGTTTACCATATTTACGTTTATAGTTTACAAAATGGAGTTAAGTCACTAGTAAATTATTCGTGATCGTTGCAAACTTAGTTAAATTCACGAGTTTATGTAACGATTTAACCGTTTTTTATGTTTCTAACTTATAAAATCATGTTAATTCGCCCTTGAAATCATGTTAACTTCTTCAATTCCATCATGTCCAATGGCTTTATATATAAATTTTATACATTTTTTTTGTTAAATATGATAAATTATGAATGTTGATGGATTTAATTTCAATTATTTGAATTTAAAATATATTTAAATCAAATTGTTATCATTTTTTTATATTTTAATTATTTAATTATACACCATTAATACTTATTTAATAGTAAAAATAAACTTTTATAAATTTACAATTTGAGTTCATGATATGAGTTTACATCACTAGTCACTCACAAGCTTGTTTAAACTTGCAAGTTTGATGACCATAAGGTACTTCTATAATGTTTTGCACATATTTAAAAGAAAAAATTTAAAGTCCATTAATTTTGGCATAAAATTCAAAAACTTTCTAAAAAATTTATTCTCCTTGCCGTATAAATAGCACCAGTGAAATATATATATGAATGCTATAGCAACTCAATCCCTCGTTGCACATCGAAGAGGTCTGAATCAAGAATAAACCATGACCTCCTTGGTCTATTATTCCGTCATATTGCTTATTTCTCTCTTTACTCTCAAGCTCCTTCTCCAAAGAAGGAGGTTCAGGAACATCCCCCCGACGCCGCCCGGTCTTCCGGTGATCGGCAACCTCTTCCAACTGAAGAAACCACTCCATCGCCAATTATTTCGCCTTTCCGAACACTATGGTAAAATGTTTTCCCTCTGGTTTGGCTCCCGTTTGATTGTGGTTGTCACATCGCTTTCTGTTGTTCAAGAATGCTTTACTACTAATGACATCGCATTAGCAAATCGGCCCCGCCTGATTAGCGGAAAGTACATAGGTTACAACTACACCAGCATATCGTTCAGCAGTTACGGCGACCACTGGCGTAACCTCCGCCGCATCATGGCAGTTGAGATCCTCTCGACGCACCGTCTCAACCAGTTCTTGGAAATGAGAACAGACGAGATGATGATACTTGTTCGAAAGCTTGCCTGTGATTCGTACAAGGGTTTTGCGAAGGTGGAACTGAAAACTAGGCTTTTTGCGATGACGTTTAACATTATAATGAGAATGATATGTGGGAAAAGGTACTGGGGAGATGATGCGGCGGATGAAGAAGAGGCAAGGGAAATTCAGGACATCATGTGGGAGTTACCGAAGTTAGCAGGGGCAAACAACGTTGGAGACTTTTTTCCCATATTGAGGTGGTTTGATTATGATAACTTGGAGAAGAGGCTCAAGAATTTTTCCGAGAGATTGGATAAGTTTCTTCAAGGAATCATTAATCGACATCGAAATGCAAGCCATACAGCAAATACCATGGTTGATCATCTCTTGAGTTTACAAGAATCACATCCAGAGTACTACACGGATCCAATAATCAAGGGGTTGATTTTGGTAAGTAAGCCTAGTTAAAAATTCCTTTTTGTTATGCTAGTGCTCTGCTATGCTTTTAATCTTGTGCTTCCATTCTTGTTCGTACTAGATGGAATTTATAATTGAATTTAGTGATAAATGAAGTAGAAAATTAAATTGATTAGTGGAAAACATGGGATATAAAGACCCAATTGCAAGCAACCCACAAAAAAGAGAAGCATGAATGTAAAGGAGGTTTCCTCCAAGGATCCTTTTTCATCCAAATCGTGCGGATGCAACTTTTGATAATGGCTTATTATCACCTAGTTGTTCCGAACTTCTGACGTTTTGTTGTTTTATTTTTTTCTTTATTTGTATCCCAAGACTATGTGTTTTAAGATTTAATCAAATAGTCTTTCACAGGCATGGAGGTTTTAAGGTTTAGTAAGTCAATGGCATTGAGTTAATTTGACCCAATTTATAAATTTTACTCCCTTTAGTCTTAATTATAAGATCACTTTTGTAGTGTAAATTTCACTATAAAAATGGTTTTATAATTAGGACCGGGGGTAGTACTTTGCTCCATTTGACATCATTAACAATTTGTTAAATTTAGTTTGTGACCCAAATTAAAATTTGAATATTTCATATAGATTTTAAAAGGATTTTCCCTTTATTTTCGTCACATTTATTGATTCAACTTGAGACAGATTTTGCTTGGCGCCGGAACAGAGACATCAGCTACGACTTTAGAATGGGCAATGTCATGTTTATTGAACAACCCTGAGTCGTTGAAAAAGGCACAACAAGAAATAGACACACACACAGGGCAAGAACGATTGATAGATGAGCAAGACATTTCAAAACTGCCATACCTGCAAAACGTAATCTTGGAAACATTCCGGCTGCATCCTGCAGCACCATTGTTAACTCCTCGTGAGGTTTCAGATGATTGCACCATTGCAGGATATAGTGTCCCGCGTGACACTATAGTGTTGACAAATGTTTGGGCCATCCACAGAGATCCCCAACTATGGAGTGATCCAACAAATTTCAAGCCTGAGAGGTTTGAGAGAAAAGGTGAAGCTGACAAGTTAATTATGTTTGGAATGGGAAGACGAGCATGCCCTGGAGCAGGGTTAGCTCAAAGAACAGTGGGCGTCACTTTGGGTTGGTTGCTTCAATGCTTTGAATGGAAGAGAATAAGTGATGAAGAAATTGACATGACTGAAGGATCTGGAATCACTGCAACAAAGGTGGTTCCTTTAGAGGCCATGTGTAAAGCTCGTCATCCCACCATTGACTATGTCCCTGGTCTCAACAAGCGTCCCTAATTAATTTAAGACTATGTCATGTGTATGTACGTAGGACATGAAATGGGAACGTCTATATGCACAATCCCAACTAAAACTCCAATAAGTGGCAATGAGCCGCAAAGTTTTCATGTCTTAGCTTGTTTCTTGTAAATTCATGTGCTTTAATTTCGCTGTAGCGGCTTATATTTCATGTCATCATATGATGAAAAAACTGCTCCCTGTCTCTCTCTTCTCACCCATCCTGTTGTTCATCAGAAAATTAAACACAAGACTTGGTTTGATTAGGCTACAGTACAATCAACTTTCTTGATATAGTGTTATAACGAATGTACATGATTGATTTTGAGCAAAAAAAAATGTACATGATTGATTAGGCTTCAGTACAAGTACTATTTTGTCTCTCTCTTCTCACCCATCCTCTTGTTCATCAGCATCTTGATTGAAAGCTCTAGCTAAGAAAAGCTAAAAAGCCCGAAGTATTACGATTATAATAACAAAATCTTTTGTAATAGCCTAAAGTCAAAGTACTATTTTTTCGCTTTCTGAAAATCATTTTTAATTAATAACAATCAGAAAAAATATCACAGATCATACTATTAAATATTCATTTCAACTAAATAACAATGATGTTCATTTCTCCGACTTAATACATAGAGAAGACTCATGTCTCATTCGAGCTAAAATTAAAAATCGCCTCAATTTCAGTTGTAAAGAATTGGCCGGTTAGAAAACTAATAGACATACAGACGACGTGATATATATATAAAAGTAATAGGAAATTTTAGAGTAAAAATAACGAAGGGGTCTTCTCATTTACTTTAGTTCAATTGTATTTACAAGACTTTGAGCTGAGCTTCTGTGTATATAGAGTATAGACCTCTGATTATAAAACACTAACACATGAATTAAGTTGTATTTATGACTTAAATTTTTCGAAGACAAAGATTTATTGATGTATTTGGTGTGCATATATATGTACATAGTAGTACTTAATAATCTGTATTCATGAATATTAAAGAAGATAAAATGATTCACGAAAAATCATGAATAGCAATCAAATTCTTTACTTGAAATTTTATCTGTACTGAAAACGCTAGTAGCCTTTCGAGCAAAAAAAACGCTAGTAGCCGGCGTGCTTACTTTTGGAAGCCAAAAACAAGATGCTCACAATTATGTATGTCTGGTCAAAGCAACACCTTCAAGATCAACATGCATGGTCAATCAAATATCTTTAGTATTCCAAGAATATTCTTCCCCGCACCACATCGTCGTCCGAACACAATCATACACATGAATTATATTGTATTTATAATGTAAATTTTTCAAAGACACAGATTTATTGATTGATGTGTTTGGTGAATGTAAATAGTACTATCTCGCACCACATCGAACTTAATACATAGAGAAGACTCATGTCTCATTCGAGCTAAAATTAAAAATCGCCTCAATTTCAGTTGTAAAGAATTGGCCGGTTAGAAAACTAATAGACATACAGACGACGTGATATATATATAAAAGTAATAGGAAATTTTAGAGTAAAAATAACGAAGGGGTCTTCTCATTTACTTTAGTTCAATTGTATTTACAAGACTTTGAGCTGAGCTTCTGTTGTACATAGTAGTACCTCTTACACTAACACATGAATTAATCTGTATTCATGAATAAATTAAAGAAGATAAAGAAGATAAAACGATTCACGAAAAATCATGAATAGCAATCAAATTCTTTACTTGAAATTTTATCTCTACTGAAAACGCTAGTAGCCTTTCGAGCAAAAAAAACGTACGCTAGTAGCCGGCAGTGCTTACTTTTGGAAGCCAAAAACAAGATGCTCACAATTATGTATGTCTGGTCAAAGCAACACCTTCAAGATCAACATGCATCTTTAGTTCCCCGCACCACATCCTCGTCCGTACAAAAGCATACACATGAATTATATTGTAATTTTAATGTAAATTTTTCAAATTAAGACAAAGATTTATTGATGTATTTGGTGTATGTACAAAGTACGACTACCTGCAATTTCACTATATGGCGTAGTTTGTAACACAAATTACACTACAAACTATATCCTATAAGTAGAACTGGAGGAGTAGTACTTAATAATTTGTATTCATGAATAAATTAAAGAAGAAAAAAAGAAGATAAAATGATTCACGAAAAATAATTAATAGCAATTAAATTCTTTACTTGAAATTTTATCCGTACTGAGAACGCTAGTAGCCGGCAATGCTTACTTTTGGAAGCCAAAGGCAAGATGCTCACAATAAGATCTAACATGCATGGTCAATCAAACTATCTTTAGCATTCAAAGAATATTCTTCCCCGCACCACATCGTCGTCCATACACAATCATGCACATATATAATGCGCAATGCTATGCGTACAGATTCATTTGTATTTTGTAGTGTTATAATCGAAAGGATATGATCATGGAAGATAACTTGATCTATTATTTTGCTCTCTGCCTTCTTATTCTGATCACTTTAAAGCTCTTCTTCAAAACAAGATCATCAGGATTCAAAAATCTCCCTCCTGGCCCACCTTCTCTTCCGATA
Organism: Acacia acuminata; assembly: GCA_019022655.1. Classification (NCBI taxonomy): domain Eukaryota; kingdom Viridiplantae; phylum Streptophyta; class Magnoliopsida; order Fabales; family Fabaceae; genus Acacia; species Acacia acuminata. The sequence goes on from JAFJYI010000002.1 coordinate 9,083,820, forward strand.
CTGGGCAACCTTCTGCAACTAAAACAACCTCTCCATAGCTACCTCCATTCCCTCTCTCGAAAATATGGCCCCATTTTCTCTCTGCGTTTCGGCTCTCTTTTTGCCGTTGTCATTTCATCTCCCTCCGCTGTTGAAGAGTGTTTCACTAAAAACGACATCATCTTTGCCAACCGGGTTCACGTCCTCAAGACCAAGTACATCGGTTACAACAACACCCTCCTTATTACATCTTCCTACGGTGACCACTGGCGCAACTTACGTCGCATAAGCTCCCTCGAGATCCTCTCAACGCACCGTATCAACTCCTTCTCCAATCTCCGAATCGACGAGACCAAGCTGTTGCTACGCAAGCTATCTCGTGATTCTCGCAAAGACTTCGCCAAAGTTGAGCTGAAATCAATGTTTTCAGATCTTACCTTTAACACCATCATGAGAATGGTTGCCGGAAAACGGTATTACGGCGATGAGTCTGATTTCTCGACGAACGTGAAGGAAGCAAAGAGGTTTAGAGATGTCATGGGGGAGATCTCATCTATTGGTTTGGGAAGCAAGGATTCGAATTTGGGTGATTTCTTGCCTCTGTTCCGGTGGATTGATTATAATGGTTACCAAAAGAGACTGCGAAGTGTCGGGAAGACGTTGGATGAGTTATTGCAAGGGCTCGTCGACGAGCATCGATATAAGAAGGAAGGATTAGAGAGCACAAACACTTTGATAGATCATTTACTCACATCACAAGAATCGCAACCCGAGTATTACACTGACGAAATTATCAAAGGCCTTATCTTGGTTAGTTTTTTTGGATACATCTTTGCAGCCTGCTTTTGTACCATGCGTGTCACTAATTTTAATTTAGGGTTAATACGCAAATTTAGTTAGAAAGTTTCTACTTAAGGTTATCCCAAAAGTTTTTATAGGTTCAATATTATTCTAAAAATATTAAAATGAAGTTGCCACCAACCATTAAAAAGGTATACATCAATTATTTTTTAACGGTTAGTATTCATCTTTCAACATTGCTCCTCACCTTCACCCATAAATTTATGCCCGGTAATTAATTGCAAAATATTTGTTTTGTAGGTTCTGATAATAGCAGGAACAGACACTTCGGCGATCACATTAGAATGGGCAATGTCGTATCTGTTAAACCATCCAGAAGTATTGGAAAAAGCAAGGATTGAGTTGGAAGTTGAGGTTGGAGGAGAGAGGCTTGTGGAGGAAGCTGACGTGGCCAAACTATCGTACCTTAAGAGCATCATCGCCGAGACTCTGCGGCTGAGCCCGGCGGCGCCGATGCTGATACCCCACGTGGCTTCAGAGGATTGCTCCGTAGGGGGTTATGATGTGCCACGTGGTTCGATGTTGTTTGTGAATGCATGGGCCATCCATAGGGACCCTGATGTGTGGGCTGATCCATTGAGCTTTAGGCCCGAGAGGTTTGAAAATGAGGAGGGGGAAGCCCGTAAGCTAATAGCTTTTGGAATGGGAAGAAGGGCCTGTCCAGGAGCGGGCTTGGCCCAACGAACAGTATCGTTGACTTTAGCATCGTTGATTCAATGCTTTGACTGGAAAAGGGTCAACGACTTAAAAATTGACATGACCGAGAAGGGTGGGACCTTGATGCCCAAGGCCATTCCATTGGAGGCTCAATGCAAAGCACGTCCAATCCTTACCAAGATTATATTGTAACCCTAGATGATTCTCTCATGGTGTCACGTTATTAATTTAGGCTTCAAGTTTTAGCATATTATTTGGCTTCCGAGCACACATATTTGTTTTATGATTTGTTCTATGGTTTGAGAATTTGTTAAGGTTGACTAACTAATTATTGAAATTTGTGAAATTATTCAGCATTGTTGGGTGTTAAACTAGATAAGTATTTACATATTTCATGAGCATCATCTCATTTATATCTTGACTAATTAAAATACAATAATTCATTCTATTTTAATAGATAAATTATCAAGAAAAATTCAAATTTTATAATCTTAAAAAACATAAACTTCTTAATTTAGAAAAACAAAAACACAATTCCTTCTCATGATCCTTAAAATAATAAAATTTAAATTTTTCTAGATAACTAATCTACTAAGATTAAAATAGAATGGGTTGTTATATTTTAATAAATCAGAATAAAATAACGCTCCTAGAGTATTTCTCATTAAACTATACTATTAAACTATACTATACGTGAACATCATTGTTAAAAGCACTCGTTCATACCTGCCAATGTTAAATAATAAATATAAATTGTATTGAATAATTGAAAAGACTTGGTCTCTCGGTGTAAATGCCATTAACATTGACATCAACAAACATAGTCTTTTTAATATATTATGCTTTGAAGAAAGACTTTACTTTAAAATACTATATATTTGTTTTCATTACCAACCAAATCGTAGAAATTAAGCTTTAGTTTAGCAGGTTAAATTGTATGGACATAGTCATATAGACTATAGAGCTTTAACAACATAATGACTTAATGAGAATGGTTGCCGGAAAAATGGTATCACGGCGACGAATCTGATTTGACGACAAACATTATTCAGGAAGCGAAGCGGTTTACAGATCGATGTCATGGAGGAGGTCTCATCTTTTGATTTTGTATCAAAGGAGTTGAACCTGGGTCGGATTTTTTGTTTTTCTCTCAACCTTGCGATAACCTCTTATTATCATTTTTATGATCAGTTCAACATAATTAAGAAAAGCACGAACCATGAGATTTGACTCCTTGCTGTTTCCCAATTAGAAGGACATCGATCTCTTGGTTTTTATATACCTCCCCGGTCCTAATTATATGAATAAATTTTGAAGTTGGTTTTGATCCTAATTATAAGAATAAGTTTTCACTTTTGTCAAAATTTTCCAATAATACCCCTATCTATACTTTTTCAATAATAATTAAAGATAATAATAATTTAATAATATATTTTATATAGTAAATAATGTTTGCAATTCATTAATGTTATATATACCTAAATTATACTTTTTTTCATAAAATAATTTTGAACAATTTTTGTCATATTTTTGTCATATTACCCCTACTAATACTTTTTCCATAATAATTAATTTAACAACACGCTTATTATTTTTTTAATCTCTCTAAATGAAAAAGTCAATTTTATCTAACACTAGATATTTAATGCTGGAGGGAGTACAATTTTTCGCAAATTTTTCTCCCTCATAGCTACTCCAACCTCAGCTTAAATTAGTTGAAGTTATAAAAATGCTTTTTTTGAAAAAAAGAAAGAGAGAGAGCATACCCTCAATGATTGGTCGACATTAGATATCCATTCCCTTTTCCCTCCGCAATTACATCCAAACACTAGCAATGACACATACGTAGATATCTACTCATGGCATTACTAACGATTCAATCAGCGTTTCCTTAATGTCATTTTAAATTTTAGGTAAGGTTATTTTAGGAAATACATATAATTAACTAATTTAACTTCCTTCTTAATCCTTCCAAAGTTTAGTAATTTACTCTTATAATTAGGATCGAAGGGAGTATATTGCTACAGAAGATTCTTATAATTTATAAATATTCTAAAGTCAAAGATAGCCAGCTACTATGCAACAAGCCAACACCCATGCAATGTTGGTTTCAAAATTCCCTTAAGTTTATCTTACATCATGAGCGTCTGTATGCAGATTGATTACAGAAATTACTTCATGGGATGCTGCACATTTGATAAGGCAAAAAAAAGAGTTTATTAATTAGCTGTTAGCTAGGTACTAAGCTATATGTTGGAGAAAATCTGTAACATAATCAATTTTGTTATAACATTCCAGCAACAAACCCTGGCTATTTAACATAAGGAACAATATTGATGGTGTTATTTTTCAGATAAATTAAAGTGTTGCTTGGGGTTTTTTTTTTTGGGGGGGGGGGTGTTTGGGCGTAGGATAGCTCAAATTTATTCAAAGAAAGAGTGTACTTTTAAATTAAATTCTTTTTTCACATACCTTACAATTCGTAGAAACTCAAGCTGTGAGCCTGTGACTATATCAAAGTCTGACTCAGGTTTGGATTGCATGGATATAAAGCTATATTTGCAAGAGAGTTTTTTGTATTCAGATGTCTAGAATGCAAGTCTACAATTATCTAGTGAGAACATGTGCCTCGACCACATATATTTATCGTTATCACTTGTCGTTTTTAAAATCTTAAACTCAGGTTTGAACATGTGTGTGTGTGTATAGTACACATTAAATATAAGTGCCAAACAAACTATAGAGTAAAAATGCCGGCATAGAAATTTGGTGGCATATATATGGCATAGCACGAAAAAGAAATATATTTCCTGGGCTCGTCCGTTGCCATTTGAATATCCAGGGGAAGAATGATATATTATTGACCGTGCAGAATAATTTCTTCATTTAGTAGGTTTCTCCGTGATTTGTTGACTTAATCACCTTCATGCATGAGGCAGTTTAATGTCATGACTCGTTCATCGTATGTAGATCATGAATGAATTCTACTTGATTCTCTTCCAAAAGTAAGACGACAAATCAAGTTTCTTCGCCAATCGCCACCGTACATCTGAACTCCCCGCCGCCCACCACTCTCACTATAGCCGCATGCGACGGCAATGCATTTATTGGATGCTAAAATTTTTATTAAAACTCAGACTCTTCAGGCTTTTTTTTTCCAGTTGGAAAGGAAACCATCCAACCCACCACCACCTTAATACTTCATCTGGTCCTAATTAATTATAATATTTAGTTGATCTTTTTTTTAGAAATTAATAAATTAAATAAGTTACTAAATCATTTCATATGCTATATATTCTTAGATTATACTCCCTCCTGGGTCCCTAATTATAAGACATAATAGTCTTTTTTGAAGAAATTAAGGAAACTAATTAAATTACTTTAAACTATTTTTATTTTTTTTTTTTCTTCCAAGTAATTAATTTGACTGATAAACTAATATATAATTTAAAGATACACAACATATAAAATGATTAAATAACTTATTTAGATTTTTTAACTCTTCAAAAAAAGTTAACTATGTCTTATAATTAGGACCGGAGGAAGTATAATAATTTATTAGTCAAATGAATTAGTTTGAAAAAAAAATAAAATAATTTAAAAAAATAAAAATAAATGAATCTTATAAGTTATAATTAATTAAGACCGGACGAAGTATAAGGGATTACATTGCAACTAGCACAATGTACCGTACGCTCAGGCATTTTCTATTGGAAAAATATAACTAGTGGGTTTTCGTTCAGGTCAGGAAGAAATAATTCTAGTGGGTGCCAAGTCAACTTCACACGCTTCAAAGTTGACGAACCGGTGTCCCATTGTCTTTCTCATATCTCCTCCTTGTGTCTACTGATCCTCTCCAATTCCAGGGTTCATTGTTAGAAATGCAATAATCAGATTGATAACTAAACTGAGACTAACCTCCTCCTTTTTCCATGGGAAATCTTCAATTCCACAGAGTTCATATCTCTCTGTTTCTTCTTCATTTTCTCGTTCAGCTGGCATGGTTTCAGTCTTTCTCATCGGCCTACACCGTCCCCGATAAGTATTTTATCAGCTGCGGGTCAACCGACAACGTAACAGACACAGAAAGTAGTCGGGTTTTCATGGGGGATTCTTCTCTTTCGTTATCCTTTCCAAAGCAGAGTAGCGAAGCAAGCACACAGTCTTCGGCCATATCTCCTATCTATCAAAAGGCGAGGGTTTTCCATCAGAAATTCTCGTATGACTTCAAAATCGATTCTCCTGGCTCTTATCTGGTACGTCTTCATTTCTTTGCTTTCTCTTCCTCAAGTAACCTGTCCGCTGCTCGCTTCAATGTTTCGGTTCCTGGGTTCTGGCTCTTGCAAAATTTCGCTGCCATAAATGTTAGCAAATCTCCTTTAGTAAAAGAATTCTTCGTAAGCATCAATGCCGACGACTTCAAAATCACTTTCAGGCCTTTGGAATCATCATTTGCATTTGTGAATGCCATAGAACTCTTCCTTCTCCCCGATAATTTCACTCTAGATTATGCTCCGACTGTGAGACCCAGTGGCAATTCTGCGGATTACACGGGTTTGCTGACTCAGGTGTTGGAGATGAGTTATAGGCTTAATGTTGGAGGCTCTAATGTCTCAAGGAGCCAGGATGAACTTTTCAGATTCTGGGGAATAGATGATCCTTATTTGCTTAATCCACAGTCGGCTGATACTTTCAGTTCCACTGTTGATATTAGATACCGGGACGAAAATTCTAATTCTGAAGATATTCATTTGGCTACTAAGTATACTGCCCCAAGTAGTGTATACCTAAGTGACAGAAAGGTTCGTTTGAATACCAGTGGCTCTGATTTCTTTAACATAACCTGGGGTCTTGCTGTAGAAAATAAAGCTAATTATCTTGTCCGGGTTCACTTCTGTGACTTGGAGAGTTCTTCTCCTAATCTTACATTCTTCAATCTATACATCTACAACAACTCCCGCTCAATGGTCAATTCCATCAACGTGTCTAACCTGTTGCCTGTTCCATTTTATTATGATTTTGTGGTCAATCCTGATAACACTGGATTCGTGAATATCAGCATAGGACCTCTTCCTTCTCCGGTCCGAAATACGTATCTGAACGGACTAGAAATTATGAGAATTATTGATTCTTCAAGTTCCGTTCCGTTGGAGGAATCCAATGCGAATAATCATCTCCCTCTGGTGCTGGGGCTATCGCTTGGAGTTGGAGGTTTTGTCCTAATTTCTGTTGTGCTAGTTGGGTTCTTAATTTGGCGAGTGAAGTTTAGGAAGCAAGAACCTAAGCCTGTTGAGAATTCAGACTGGTTACCATTGCCGTTTTATGGAGGAGGAAGTTCTCAAAGCAGATTAACTGAAGGAACTTCACATGGCTCTCCTCTTCCAAACTTAAATCTCGGGCTCAAAATCCCTTTGATTGAGATCCAATCTGCAACCAGCAACTTTGATGCAAAAAGATTAATTGGAAAGGGTGGATTTGGTAACGTTTACAAGGGAGTTCTCAGGAATGGTTTGAGAGTGGCTGTGAAAAGAAGTGAGCCTGGGTCAGGACAAGGCCTCCCAGAATTCCAGACAGAGATTATGGTTCTGTCCAAAATTCGACATAGGCACCTTGTTTCCTTGATTGGGTATTGTGATGAAAGGGCTGAAATGATTTTGGTTTATGAATATATGGAAAAGGGGACACTGAGGGATCATTTGTACAATTCAAATCTGCCAAGCTTGCCTTGGAAGCTGAGGCTTGAGATTTGCATTGGAGCTGCAAGGGGTCTTCATTACCTTCACAAAGGAGCATCAGGAGGCATCATTCACCGAGACGTGAAGTCTACAAATATATTGCTTGATGAAAACCATGTCGCTAAAGTTGCTGATTTTGGCCTCTCAAGAACAGGCCCTCTTGATCATCAACCTTATGTCAGCACAGGTGTTAAAGGCACTTTTGGGTATCTAGATCCCGAGTATTTCCGGTCACAGCAGTTAACGGAAAAATCTGATGTTTACTCATTTGGTGTGGTACTTCTTGAAGTGTTATGTGCAAGATCAGCCATTGACCCTATGCTGCCACGGGAGCAGGTGAACTTGGCTGAGTGGGGGATCCTTTGCAAGAACAAAGGAATGCTTGAAGAGATTATAGATCCTTCCATCAAGGGGCAAATCGATCCAAACTCACTCAGGAAATTTAGCGAGACAGTAGAGAAATGTTTACAAGAAGATGGTTCTGATAGGCCTAGCATGGGTGATGTATTGTGGGACTTGGAATATGCACTACAGCTTCAGCGAGGCTCAATTCAGAGAGAACCTCATGAGGACAGCTCTAGTGGTGCTTCTGCATCGATTCAATTGCCTAATCTTCGCCGACTTCCTTCACTTTCTACACTTGGTGAATCAGGGGATATGTCCTTAATAATGGAAGATGGATCTAACAACACACTGGGTTCAGTTTTCTCACAGTTGAAAATTGATGATGCGAGATAGATTACAAGGATCAAGCCCTTCAAGGTATATTAAAACCTGCTTTTGTTGTGTATAAGGTAGAGTTGCTGCGGTATTGATAGCTTTCGTAATTGTATATTTCATTTTTCTGTAATCCCCTGTTGTGTTTGTCAGGGGAAGTCTGTATTAAGCTATGAAAACAAATTCCTATCAATGATAAATTTTTGTGATTGATGGAGAACAACTCCTCCAAAACTTAAGTGTTGATAGTACTGCTAATATCATATTTGACACGTCTAGAATGAGCACAGACTCAGTAAGATAACTGAGTAATGGCTCATACAAGGGATCACAATCATGAACTTCATTACAGATTCGCAATCTGAGGCCAAATCTCACGGAAGCTATGAACTTCAACTATGTCAGTGAAATTCTTTAGAGTATAGACCTGGCATGTGCATCAATCATATGCACATGTCATCGAACATGATGTGTTAGCAGTGGTAAAAGCCTTAGCCATTTGGTTGGTTTTATCATCGTTTTCATTCGGGTGGTCAGGTAAGGTGCATGAGGTATTAGGTATATGTCACCCAATGCTTTTTTGGTTGCATTTGGCTACGTGTAATTGTATGTACAACACACATATCGTAGCTTTGATTACTTACACTGGGGTTCATGATGATCACTTCACACCCAGAAATATCATATACTTCACTTACCTTGAAATATTTTGTATGGGCTGCTCCAGCGGATTATTTCAGTTACAAGCGTTCAAGATCACCTTCTAGTTACAATTTTTGTGCTGCTAAGAACCTCTATTTTTCACTAATTCAAACTCAAAAATTGTCATGCGACTACCAAATTTAGAGAAATACTCAACTTTTCTGCTATAAATTCAACACTCGAATATCTTAGATATATAGACAAAGATTATACATTCCATAGTTAATGTACATAGCTGCTCTATAATGAATCCAAATGTAACTAAATAACCGAATCACCATAAGAAACAGGTAGGAATCATGAATTGGGAGGCTGCTAGTGACCAGAACCTTTCCTGCTGGGCCCTGAAGCCATTGTATGGTATTCGTTCCCAATCAAAACTCGGCTGCTTTGATTTTCTGCAGGCTTGTCTGTCTCCTTCTCTATCGAAGGAGCTTCCCTCCGAATATTAGGCTGTTCCCGAGGTTGATGAATACTGGCCCTCTGTTCCTTGACTGTTGATGCAAGAACTCTACCATTCACAAGACTTGGCCTTGTAAAAGATAGCATGATCATGAGGGCGATCAGAAGGAAAACAGAGAGCCTTCTCATTCTAGAGTTGGCAGAAGCTGTCTCTCCCAACCCTATTGGGAATGAAACGCTTGAAACTTTTATACCCAAATAAAGTGGTGGAGCTGAAAAGATAGGTTTGGCATCTCCAACGAGTATGCTAAGCGTTCTTTTGCATATGAACGAGGAGCTTGGAAGGGCAAATGGACGGTGAAGGGCTTTTAGGGGGTGGGACCTCTTAAAGACAGTATAAGTTGACTGAAACTTTTCTTATAGGCAATAATCAGACACAGTCACTACTATATACAATACCTCCCTTCCCATTTGTGCCAGGTTCAAAACTTGACTTTAGAGAATGGCTTTGTGACTTGGGAAACACGCAGTATCCAAGCGTTCCAATCTTCTGGTGCATTTTGTTATGGTGAGGAAAGTGGGTACCTGATGCAAAAGTGGAGTTGGAATCAATATACTATGGTGATTATGAGCCAGCGGAGTCTTTGGACTCAGGTTCACATCCTAACAATTTGCACTGGCACGAAAGATTGCAAGATTCTCAATTATTTATTTTCTGTGGATAGGACTAAATGAACAAAATTGTGTTGTCTCAAGGCTTATTTTATAATAATTCCCTCGGTTATTCAGCAAAATTTTTATTTTATAATAATTCCCTCGGTTATTCAGCAAAATTGCGTCTGGCTATTTCTTTCTACGCCTGAAGAGGGGAAAGAAATGGGAAGAAAAGTATCTACAGGTTTACAACTGTAGCACAAAATAAGGGGAGGTGTGTGTGCGTCAACAAATTAATGGAGGAAAGGGGTAGGAAGTGCATGTTCTCTTATTCCTTTTTCACTTTTTGAAATCGATGGACGACAGAATGGTGCATCCACTCTCAAAGATAGCAGAATCATCAATTGGTGGCCTCCAATCATTTTTTTATAATATAATTTGAGTCGAGAGGGCCTAAAAATCTAAGCATCTTTTAGTAAAAGGAATTGAACGGAATATGTAATTTTACCTATAACCCTGCCCATTTTTCCTTCTCTGGTTTTTATCGGAAGGGACCATTTCACCAAAAATAGTGTGTTTTTATTCCAGGATTTTTCTTCTGTTACCATCGTTTTTGGGGTGGGTTTTTATTCTTCCCTAACGTGTATTATTTTAATTGGCAGAAGATTATGTCTTACACTAACCATATTTTTGTTTTGTGTTGCAAGGTTACTGTTTGAATGAAGACTTGACAAGCAACAAGCATTAAAACAGGTTCATTGGTTTTCAATAGGAATTAGGGAGAGTATGCTCATCCAGTGGGTGTCCGATGAGAGCGTGTGATTTTTTTGGAACTTTCTTTGTTCTCTGGTCAAGTGGAGAACCCAAGATCACAAAGCAAGGGTCGAGAGAAACAGAATGAGGGGATTCACTAGTCCAAGAACATAATAATTTACACAAATATTGATTGGGGCTAATCAGAGCTAAAAAGAGAAGTGACAAAGAATAAAAACGAAAGGGACTGAGGAAGAACCTACAATTGAGGTTGATCCCGGAAAGAGATTCACATTTCACAGAGACAGGGACAAAAATTTTATTAAGGGAACGGTGAACAATTCTCGCGATTTCGGATTTATTCAAATTCAAGTCTTGAAGAATTGCTGGCTGGCGATTCCATTTCAGGAAAAGAACCCTTCACACTCGGTCCTCATCAATCATCTTTCTATTGAGCTGTTCAAAATTGACTGCTTAGCGCCTTCACTCGTAAGCCTTACGAGATTGTGATCTTTGATTTCCTCAGAGCCTTCCACCACTGCATTCAGTTGGCCTCTCCAAAAAAACAAAAAGCGAGGCTATAATTAAAATGAGGGAAAAATCGCCATAAGTCCCATCAGAAATGGCAAAAGCCAAAAAGTGAGGCTATAGCTTTCTATATGAGAAATATCATGCTGATATAAAGCTTTTTTTCTTTAGTATCCATCTAAAACAAAAAAATCACGACCTAATACTATTTCATTATAATTTGTTAAAAAAAAAAAAGAAGCTTTTTATTGTGTTTTATTATGTTCTTTTTATAATTATATTGTATTCGATACTATTTATTACTGGTAATTCATAATTTTTTTGCCTGAATTTATTAATTCTTAATTCAACATTATTAGGTTTAAACATGACTAACTCTCCCTTAACATAGGACTTAATTGGAGATCTATTCTTGATCATAAACGTAATGCATATTTCTTATATTTGTCAATTTTTTTTCTAATTTACTTTTATTAATGGACCTCTCAACAATAATCAAATAAGAGAGAGGTTGAGAGAATTAAGTAAGATTATTAACTTACTCAACTATCTTTCATAATTAAATCAAATTAGTTGAATATCTCTTATATTTTTATTTTATTATGCATCAATGTTAACATATATACAAAACACAGTTACAAAACAATAAAACTCAATGTTTTAAATGAAGAGAGAGGATATGGTAGACTAGAAGAGTGCAATAAAGTCATTTTACTTATATTTTAAAATCTTAAATTGGGTCAATAATTTAATTATGAATTTGTTTAGTTTAACAACAATAATTTAATAATGAATTTGTTTAGTTTAATATAGAATTTTCATATTCCATCTGGTTTTAAATTTACATGAGATTTTTCCTTGTTCTTTTTAATTTTAGAGATATACTAGTAATCGAACTTGAATCCTCTTAGGCCAAGCTACAACCTTGAAACTCAAGCCACAAGGACCACACTTACCATAGTAATTTTGTCTTACAATTATCTTGAATTGGATATTTAGTAAGGGGTGGCCAGCACTTCCTTTATTGCTGTTTACTAAATCTCATGATCAGAAAAGGGGGGTTAATATAATTTTTTATCCTTTAAATTTACCCTCATTTTAGTTTTAGTCTTTCAAGTCTCAAAACATAAGTTTTAATCTTTTAAGTTTAATTTCATTTAAAACAGTAATCTCTATATCTTTATAAAAACCTAAACCATTTTGTCCCTATAACACATTAAAAATTGAAACCCTAAACCTCTAATTACGATGCTACAATTCATTACCAGTTGAATCAAGTGCTTAGTGGCTAAGAATTATTTTCCTTCCAATATTATCCTTCATTTAATACCTCTATCTAAATAGGGTATTATTAAAAACAAATAATAATACCTTAAAATTTGGAATTACATATATTTAGTGACAAAATAAATATTTAAAGGCAAAAGTACAAAAGAACTCCCCGATCACATTGGGTGTATTGCGAACAACCTCACTCCCCTTTAAAAGGTTAAAACCAACACCTTGAAGTTTAATATTTTGACTGTTGACCTCCAATATATATATAAATATTAACGGTTTATGTCATCTCACCTTAACAGATGACACTTGGCATTGATTGGGTATTTAAATATATATTTTTTTCAAAATTCAAATATTTTAACTATTTTATTAAGATTTAAGTATTTATTAATATAATAAATTACCGTCTAAAAAGAAAACATATATAATAAAGTATTAAACTTCAGAAATTAAAAACTATCGTTCCCAAATTTTTTGTATTGAGATTGGGCCACACAGGAAAAAAAAATAGAATAGTGGTATAAAAAATTATACTTTTTCCAGTCTTAAATATAAGATAGAGTTAACTTTTTTTTTTGAGATTAAGGAAGCTAAATAAGTTACCTAATCATATCATATATTCTATATTCTTAGATTATATATCAGTTTATTATAAAGTTATATAATTATCTTCCTTAATCTCTCAAAAATTAACTTTACCTTATATTAAAGACAAGAGTAAGTAACATGTTAGACCAAGATATAGGATCTAAACTATTCGAGACGATGGCTGAAGAAAATGAATCAAGGTATTTTTAGCCTCTCCACAAGCAACCAGAGATGGTTTGACCTTGGAATTTTTGCCAGTCTCCATTAAAAATTATTATAGAGGTACTTATATTCATCCAACAATAAGGTTCTTGCTTCAATAACAGGATTTGAACTTACTGCTTTGTGGGTTATAAGTTAAGTCATAACCAATTGGTTGGTACTAAAGGAAATAGTTGAAAATGTGCAGGATACAATAGAAGTTGGACCACTAGAAATGAAATCATGTTATTGTCAATAAAGATTGGTTGTAAAGTGGCTGGCTTATTGATAAATCCATATTTTTATATATTTTATCCACACTTATTCATTTATTTTGGGTGCTAATTTGGATATATTAGATAATATTTGGATTGTTAGCTAATTTTAGGAAATAATTTAAATCTGAATTAATTATGACATTAGTGTGCTTAAATTATTAATATCCTAATTGTTATCTTGTGATTAAATAATATTTTTTAATTTATGATAGATCATGATTTTAGTAAGAAGATTCTACGTCAGAACTTTTCGGGAAAACTAAAAAGAAATTCAATGGTGAAATTTTATGGAGCTATTTGGATTTTATTGGGCCCAAGTTGATTCCATTCTTTTCTTCCCATAAAATTTTATGCCTATTGATTATTCACGCTCTCATTGAGAGCCGCAAGAATTCACGCTGAGACACACTCACGCACGCGGAACAGGACGTTGAGGAAAACGCAGCCACTGATCAAGTAATTCAACTCACAAGTGCTTCAATTGATATTCCTCCAGTGGGTAAAGGCGTGGTGACTAGGAGAGTTAATTCCAATTCAATCTTTTTTTTCCCCCTTTTGACAAATGCTTCCAGTGGCCTTAATTTCAGGAGGTTGAAGTGCAAAATTTCATGGTAGCTTAAGCTTGTTTGGGAGATAATTTTATAAACATTCTTAAATTGAAAAAACGTGTCTTTCTTTTATCTTTTTAAGTGAGATTATTTAGTTTTAAAAAATTTAGTTTTATTAATCGGTAACAATCGAGTTTTAGATAAATTATAAATTAAATACATTTATCATATATAATTTGGATTTCTTAAATTATAAATAAATTTAATTGTTAAGTTTATCATCTTAATTGTTTATTTGGGATATAAATTAAGTTGTTTAATTAGATAATTGTAAACAAGATTTCTAAGATTATTTTGTGATTGGTTTTTAATGGGTTTGATTAGCCACCACTTATTTCCATTCCATTTTAATGGAATAAGCGTTTGAGCTAGAGGGTTTTTGTTTTGGGAAATAAAATTTCATTTCTTCTTTTGCTAATTGATTTGATTTAGAAGAAATTTAATTGAATCCTAAGTTGTAAATTTTATTTCAAACTGATTTGCTTTTATTTAATAAAGTAAGTAACATTTAGACCAAGATATAGGATCTAAACTATTGATAAAATGGCTGAAAAAATGAATCAATATTTTAGAATCCACAAGCAAAAATGGTTTGAATTTTTCATTTTGTTCCATTAAAAATATTTTATTGAGGTCTTAATTATCATCCAACAATAAGGTTCTTGCTTTTTAACAGGATTTAATTACTGCTTTGTGGGTTTTTAAGTCATTTAACCAATTGGTTGGTACTAAAGGAAATAGTTGAAAATGTGCAGGATACAATAGAAGTTGGACCACTAGAAATGAAATCATGTTATTGTCAATAAAGATTGGTAGTAAAGTGGCTGGCTTATACCACCAGATTATGAACTTGAATGCCACTACTGATGCAAGCGCCTTATTATTGTAAGTTCTATTAATACTCTATAAATACTCTTTGAACAAAGGTATGTGGTCTAATGAACCTAAGATATCCAACTCACCTATTTTTTTTAAAAAAAATAATGATGAAATTTTTAGATTTGTCATAGCCCAGTCACCGTTAATTGAGCCCAAACATCATCCGACAACCACAAGAGCGTCAGCAAAAAGAGAAGTTGGATCCTAATTCCTATGAACCTTCGTCTGACTTTCATTGTATCAAAAAACAAATATACAGTCACAGTCAGAGTCACAGACCACGTCTTTTTAATTTTGAATGGTCACAGCATCCTTATTCCTTCTCCAACCGATCCACCAGACCACCACTTTGATTATGATATTCAAAACCAAGTGACGTCACATAATTTTAGTCTCTGGTCTTCATCTGCGTTCGAGCTCCTCGCTTCAACTTTCCCGATGACTTCACTGCCGTCCTCCAATCCGATTCGGACACGTAACCTTCCTCTAGTTTCTCCCTGAGAATATGCTCAATCTGCTCACATTGGATTTGAACATGGCACAACAAAATTCAAGTCTCTCGTTGGAATATGCACGAGTCAAACAAACCTAACCCATACCTTCCTCTCTTCTTCTCAGATTCATGCATACCAATCCTATTTAAGGAACTCCATATCCTGCACAAATGAAACACATCAGACACATTAATTTCTTTATTTCTTTCTCTATCTCTCTATCTTAACTTTCAAGCATTGTTTTTGCACTCTCTTGAGCTGTATTGTCTTGTAACTTAAAAGCGTGACAATGGCAGCGCTCAAAGTTCAGGGTTTCTTGGTTCTGTTTCTGTTGGTGAACAGTGTGTTCACACTGTTAGAAGCTCGTCCTCTGAGCATTATTAAGGAAGTGAACGAAGGCACTAGGGAGGACGTGGATGTTTTTGATTGGTTATCTCTGGGATCAGTGAAGCAATCAGGGCCAAGTGCCCCTGGGGAGGGACACAGGTTCACCAACTCAGAGACATTAGGAGGGATTAAAAACTCAGGTCCCAGCCCTAAAGGAGGGGGACATAAATTTAGCAACAGTCAGAATTTTGGAGATGTTAAGGACTCTGGTCCCAGCCCTCGAGGACCGGGACACTAGCCTGTGGCCACCTGCCATCTAATTACCAAGCAACTCTGCAGATTAATTAACTCCTTCATTTTCTTTGTTCGTTAGTTCTTATTTTAATGTCGTGTTCCAAAAATTATTATGCTTGTATTATATTTATTACATCCGGTCTTTAATATTAGATCTCATTCGTGATATATTTATATTACGACATGATCTTATATTAATAACCGGAGTAGTATTACCTGTCATCAAATGTTGTTTGCCAAATATTTCAAATTTGATATACACATACATTTATATTGTTAATTTAATTTAAATCTTTTAATACTCATAGGCCATAGCGTAGTTACATTTTTGTTTAAATATTCTACAACTTCAAAGTATAAGAGAACTTGTGAGGAGGTGTATACTGTAGTATAGGGTTGAATTTAGTAAGAGCTACTATATAATAAAGATAAAAGATCCATAAACCTAAAGTTTAGTGTTTTAATAATTAAGATGTGACGTCTTCTCCTTCTCAATGTTCATTTATATTCTTCCCCTTTTCGGGCCTTGCCTCCATTTCAAACAATAACTAAACTAAATAGCAGATATAGCCAGATTTTTGGAATTAACCACTTCTCCATTATCATATCCACACGCTTATTTATACAAAACCACAATCGTCAGCGTCATTGGGAGAAAAAGAAGGACAATGAATGAAATGAAAATTTGGAAAGCGAAGTATAGAGACCGCAGCCTACGACAAAAGGGTTTTTTAGTGGAAAAGTGATTTCAATCTTTAAATGGTTCAACCAATACTGAGCACTCAACAATGAATAGTCGGGGAGGGAAGACAGTTTAAAAATAATTCTCTTTCCCATCTTTAATATATAAGATCTAATTGATGTTTTTAAAGAGTTAAATAAACTAAATAAGTTAGTTAATTATAACATATATGTTGTATATTATTTGATTATATATCATATTATAAGTCAAACAAATTAATTGGATATAAAAAAATATAAATACTCTAAAATAATTTATTTAGGTTCATTAATCTCTAAAATGGCCATAACCATCCCCTTTTTTTTTTTTTGTCGGACATAAGTACATAACCATCAGAAATGGCAAAAAGTGAGGTTATGGCTTTCTAGATGACAAATATCATGCTAAGATAAAGCTATTTTTACTTAGTATCCAACTAAAACAAAAAAGCATGACCTAATACTATTTTATTATAATTTGCAAGAAATAAAAATAGAAGCTTTTTATTTCTGAGTGTGTTTTATTATGTTTTTTTTATAATTATATTGTATTCGATACTACTTAGTACTAGTAATTCGTAAATTTTTTGCCTGAATTTATTAATTCATAATTAAACATTATTGGGTTTAAACCATGGTAATTAAACCCAGACAGGACTGGACCGGCCGGTTCGGACCGGAGACCGGTGAACCGGCCGTCAAGCCGGTCCGGAAAATGGTAGAAACCGGGGTCATCAGCCACCCCGAGTATTTTTTTTTTTTATTTAAAAAAAAAAACCGGTGGAAAGAGGGAACGCGAGAAACAGTTGGTGGGACGAACTCCACACCTTCGACTCTCCACTCCACGTTCGCCGTCTTCTTCCTTCCTCGCCGGCGACCTTTGCTTCACCATAACCATAAATCTTTGTCGCTAGCAAGCTCCACCCTCACCACCACAGAAATTGTCGCCAACCGAAAGAAACACCTTGAACGATTCAAGCTCTGACCGACGACGTTTAGGGTGTAAGATGGTGGAGAAGCTATGGCTGAACGCCTGAACGTGAGAGAGAGATAGAGAGAAACTAAGCGAAAGTGAAAGAGGGAAGGAGACGATGACTTCAGAAGAGCAACAAGAATTAAGCTAATAAACAAATTGAATTGTCATATTTGTCCCTAAGTGTAGGAAGACATGTAAGGCAAATGTGAGGGTGGGAAGAGTAATTTCACAATAAAACTCGAAAATGGTGATTAATTTAAGAGGTAGGATATTGTCACAACCTCTTTTTTTCACTACCTTTTCACTACCTTCTTGTAACCGTCAGATCTCCTATTTCATCCAACGGTCCAGATTTAACCTACTTAAATCAATTTCCTTCAGATCATTTCTCGCTCTTTCTCTCGCGTTTCTCCCTCTCTCTCTCTCGCGTTCTCTCAATCGGCCGCCGGCGCTCCCTGCTTCTCACAATAATGCTTTCATGTTCTCTCAATCGGACCAAATCGGACCAAAGCCACACCACCTGTCACATTCTCAATTCTTCTCAGTCCTCTAATCTTTCCCCTCAATTACACATATATATCCTTATTAAAGTACATTCACGTGCCCCTAAATAAACAAAGGGAGCCATATATTTGAATTTTGAGGGTAATTATCCCCACAAAAAGAATACCGAGAGGACATGCTTTGAAATAATTCAACGTATCGGGCCATGGCGATCCCTTTATCGTGAAAAGACAAGCATGTTTTCCCTTTTACGTAAAAGCCATTGGGTTGGGTGCATGAAGTTGATGGCGATCCCCTGACTGATTATCATAATTTATATCTGAAGAACGAAAAAAATACCTGAAGAATGAAAAAACAGAGAAGACGACGCAGAGGAGAAGAACGCTGAGTAGTTGTGAGAAGCAGGGAGAGATGATTGTGGTGAAAATTCAAAGTTTGAGAGGGAGCAGGTCTTGGCGGCGATTGCTTTCTGGGGAGCCGCTTGAGAGAACGCGAGAGACGCTTGAGAGAACGCGAGAGAAAGAGGGAGAAATGATCTGAAGGAAACTGATTTAAGTAGGTTGAATCTAGGCCATTGGATCAAATAATAATCTGACAGTGAGAAAAAGGTAGTGAAAAGGTAGTGAAAAAAAGAGGTTGTGACAATATCCTACCTCTTAATTTAATGTGGAAAGGACAACTGTGGGTAAGGTGATTGCAGGCTTTTTCCAGAAGTGACGAGACAATTACTTTAGTGATCACCCCCCTTTTATTCAATGGATCTTTGGCATAATGAAATCTTTTTTTGACCAGATTATTTAAAATTATTCCCTTTATAATTTTATATTAGGGTGAAGGAGCAAAAATACACACGAGCTTTTTCCCTAGGAGCACCCAGCACCAGGAGCTTTTTTTGGGAGCAAAAATACACATGAGCTTTCAAAACTGGAGCAAATTTACCATCACCGTTATATTCCGTTAACAGACGTTAACAACAGTCTAAAAAGACCAAAATACCCCTGCCTCATCTTCTTCTCCAAATCAACAAACCCTCACCCACAAAATTAAACATACGATTCAAATCTAACAAACAATACCTAACAATGACATGAATTTCTTAAAAATTACGAGACAAAAATTATATCAAAGAAATCATCATTTACACCGATTAGATACCAAAAGAATCCTATCAAATGAATCAGTCCATCATCTTCATCACAACAAATCATGAGCATACCCAACCAATATCGACAACGAGAACCCCCATGCCTGATCCCTCAAATCATGAGCATACCCAACAAATCATCTAGCCTCGCCCATGGCTTCCCTTTCCCGCTCCAATGAAGCAGACTCACCAAACCTGGATACAACGACCTACATTTACTATTCACATTATCGCTGATTGTCATTTTTCTTTTGAATTTTATAAAAGGATCGGAGCATTGCTTTCGAGGTTGACATTGTTCTGCGTTCAAATCCAGAGATTTGAATCCTCCTCTCTCGGAGTATCCGATTTAGATTGAAAGAGAAATCAATCATCGATACTTCCGATAGCGAGCAAAGCGAGCGAATACATGGCGTGCAATGTAAAAAAGTAGGATAAAATGTGCAGAAACGCTGGATATGAAATCGAAGAAGAAAGAACAGGGACCAAATCCAACAAGCAAGATTTCAACAAGATAAAAAGCAATCCATTTCAGATAAAAAATAATCTAGAAAAGATATACTTTGATTTTCAACAGCAAACCAAAATTCCCAATCTGAATGCAAACAAATCGATGTATATACCGCAGGTAATGCGGAAAAGATCGATAAAAGAATGGCAGCCACAAAATCTGAGCGGATTTCCAGATTTCAAATATTTTAATGATACTAACCAGATTTCCAGAAAAATGCACAAAGATTTCCAGAATCAGCCAAGCATACTGTCGGAGAACCAGAGGGCCTTCAAGCAAACAATTTTCGGTGTGTTTCCGTTTCTTAGCGAGGATTGAGTTGAGCACAATAATAGAACCGACGAGGATTCCGATCACAACCCATAGTCAGAGAACCAGAGGGCCTTCAATCAAGAACCCATATCTTGAACCACCTCGCCATCGACGGTCAACGCTGTGCAAGAGAAAACAAAGTCCCGCGACTTAGATCGGCGACAACTTCACAGCAACGATCCTTCGACGGTGACTCAGATCGGTGACTATTGCCTATGGTAGAGGTTGCCACTGCAGCCGCCTTCCACACATGAGGTTGCCGCCGTTGAGAAAATCGTGCCAGGTGAAGATGAAGGGTGGGTCGATTGGAGTGGGGAAGGGAGGTTGAGGGCAATGTGGGAAATTATAAAATGTTATAATAATATTAACATTTTTTATTATTTTTAATATGGTGGGCCCCAGCAAAAACTAACATAGGTTAACAGAATGTAACGGTGATGGTAAATTTGCTCCAGTTTTGAAAGCTCATGTGTATTTTTGCTTCCAAAAAAAGCTCGTGGTGCTGGGCACTCCTGGGGAAAAAGCTCGTGTGTATTTTTGCTTCTTCACCCTTTATATTAATAATCCTCACCGGTTTAGTCCCGGTTTAACTCCGGTTTGACTCCGATCTGACCCACTGACCCTTAACCTAGTATCCCGATCGGTTCAATGACCGGTCCGGTTTTAATTACCTTGATTTAAACATGACTAACTCTCCCTGGGCTCCTTAACTTAGGACTTAATGGAGATTTGTTCTTGATCATAAACGTAATACATATTTGTCAATCTTTTCATAATTTATCCCTATTAATGATCTTTTAACAATAATGAATAATCAAATAAGAGAGAGGTTGCGGGAATTAAGTAAGATTATTAAATAACTCAACTAACTTTTATAATTAAATCAAATTAAGTTGATATTATTATAAATATAACGATACATCTGAGATAAGAGATAAAGAACAAGAGCAAGAGAAGGAAGAAGGGAGAAAGAGGAGAGTAATTCTTATTCCAATGTGTCTCTAATACATAACATATGCCTTCTATTTATAGGAATCTACAATTAATGTGATTCCATAATCATAGTGATTAATGGGTGAGAATAGGAAATAATGGGAGATATGGACATCCATAAATATAATATTCATAACACTCCCCCTTGAATGTTCATTATGAATGGGCCTTATTAAAAACTTTAACTAGGAAAAACCCAATGGGATAAAAACCTAGTTAAAGAAAAAAGTACATCATCCATTGATATATACATTATATAGTGCTGCCTCATTAAAAATCTTTCTAGAAAAACCCAGTGGGACAAAACTTAGATAAGTGATAAAGAGTACAGCGTGTATCGACTCCCCCTCTTGATAACATCAGTTTTATTCCCCCTGATCACGTACAACACTAATATTGCTCTTTCTGATGCCAACATTGCTTCCAATGTCTTTGTGTTGGCGAAGAACTATATCTTGCTAATAGCATGATACATTAGTACTCCAATAGCACTAAGATATGGTACTTCTGGACCAAGTAGTTCTTCAACCATTAATTGCCTTTTGAAGCTCTTTAGGAGTTCTAATGGTGATATCATTAACATAAACAGTAATTATAACAAATTAATTTCTAAGTCTTTTCATAAAGATGTATGGACATATTAAGTTATTTTTGTACGCTTCTTTCAACAGATATTTTTTGAGACGATTATACCACACGCGCCCTGATTGCTACAAGTTATACAAAGACTTATTTAACTTTATTGAGTATTTTTCTAGAGAACTTGAATTAGATAATTCTAACATCTTGAGTCCTTCAGGGACTCGTGTTTCTAGCACATTGAGTCTTTGGGGGACATGTGCTTCTGGCACTTGCTAATAGATTGTGGCTCATGATCCTCATTATCATTCATTGCATCATATGCTATATTATAAGCAAAGATATCATCCACGTTGATTTCCTTTCAATCCCATCGGATTCTGTTAATAACATAATTTATTGAGATCTCATAATCTTTTTCAGGTACTTGGATCTCTTTTGGGACTACAACATTCTCTTCTGGAGATATCTCTACTGGAGATAATAACTCTTCAGGAGATGGCTAATCTAGAGCTATTAACTTTTCTAGATTATCTTTGACTTGATCATCTATATTCTTAGCTCCTTTTTTTAGGATTTTTATCTTTGGAACTGATGGGCCTACCCGCTTCAGGTGTGATGTAAATTCATTTATAATAGGTTGTCCTTCAGGGACATCAATTCAAATAAGAGCATTAGTAGCTGGGATATGTGACTTTGTCACTTTCTTTAGGTCAGTAAATGCTTCTGGCATTTGACTAGCTAAATTCTGCAAATGGATTATCTTTTAGACTTCTAGTTCACATTGTTTTGTATGAGGATCAAAATGAGCCAATAATAATTTATTCTAGCTAATTTATTTACCCAACTGCTTATTTTCTCCCCCTAATGTTGAGAAAACAATATCAAATAACAATTGACTAATCATATAGTATAAGTCTCTTAAATCCATTTGTTTCCTTTAGAAACATCATTTTGTTTCATTTAGAGACAAACAAAAAGAATGAGGTCCTTACACATTTATCTCAACTTTCTTTCTATATTTATCTATATGCATTGTGGTGCATATTCAAAACTTTTTAAGATGGAATTTTTCTTGCTCCGAACCAAAAGCCAATTTCATCAGGAGAGTTTTGTTGGTTTTTATAAATGCTACAATATATAAGATCAAATAAATCAACATAGAAATTTTGTTCTCATAAACATTGATCTAGCTATTTATAGATGCTTTAATACATGATTTCGATCGTATATATATCGGCAATAACGCTTAATTTATTCAAAAATTATTGCAAACTTCAGATTACAAACATTCTTACAAACTTCAGGTTGCAAGCTAATAGTCTCACATGTAACCATCTTATAGATACATCTTTCAAATTTATATGGTTTACATACTATTTCAATGGGCCCATATAATACTGTTTGATATATTTCCAGAAATACTGATATCCATTACTAATCATGATCAATGAGAACAAGCAGCACATAATTCATAAATAATACGTTGGTCATTTATGAAGAATCTTCTGGTTCTTCAATGGATGTCAATATATAATCTTATTATATATATACATGACTTGGATGATCAAACAAGTCATGCCAACAATAAATTTGTTTGTATCAGTAAACTTCTAGTTTAATGTAACATATATCTCAACCAATCATGAACTTTTCAATTTCCATAAAATAATGATTTAAATCATAATCTGACATCCATTTTACGAAATCTATTAGACTTTGTGTGAGAAGTATATAACTTTTAAAAAATTAGCTCACACTTGTATTCTAACAATAGCTTATACTTGTATTCTAACAATCTCCCCCTCAAGTGTGAGTATATAAACGTACTTTCTTTATACCTATGTTTCAAAATCACTTTCAAACCCTTTAAAGTTCAAAAGGAAAATCTATGTTAGTTCTTCAGGAACTACCATATAATATTACATTAATAAATAATCTCATTAATAATATACTTCAATTTACTTATATATGCAAAATATATCTGAGTCCATCACATATGCAGATATTCATGATCAAAATAACTTAAAATCACACTTATGGAAATTCTCATGGTAACGGATTTATGAGATGTGATCACAATAAATGTAAATAATAATAACTTTTAAAAACATCATATTACCTTCGGGTTTATTCTTTCTTTATCTTGGCTTCAAAATAAATCTAGACATATTTTTCTACAACTCTTTGCCTTTTTAATATCTCATTAGCCGCATTGACAAACATTTGATTTGCATTAGCAAACTTCGAGTTTGCATTTACAATCCCTTGCATTATTATTTGTAAACTTATGGTTTCCAATAGCATGCATTTTCCATATGATGTCTATTTTTGCAGATATCTTTGAAACTCATCAGGTTTCTTAGAATAAAATGAATTATTAATGCATAATTTTGTCCCTTCAGGTAACAAAATATTATCTCTTCTTGAACCTTCAATCAAATTTATAATGTCATATATAGTCTGAACATTAGCTTCTCACATTATAAAGTTGGGCAAACT
Organism: Acacia acuminata; assembly: GCA_019022655.1. NCBI lineage: Eukaryota > Viridiplantae > Streptophyta > Magnoliopsida > Fabales > Fabaceae > Acacia > Acacia acuminata. Next base: position 9,107,999 of record JAFJYI010000002.1, read on the forward strand.
ATGCTAATTAGTCATCAGGACTATTAGCCTTTAGACTTATTACCCTTAAGTGGTATAATTCTCTGCAAGTTATTGTCTTCAGGACAATATTTTGCTAAGGCTACCAAAATCTTTGTATCATACAATATTTTGAAAAATAAGCCTTCAAGGTCTTAATATTTATAACAATCCAATACCACAAAATTTTTCTTGTCATGCCATTTCTTTGAACCAGTAATGTTCTTTTACAAAAGAACCATTATAAAAATGATGAAACTTCGGCCATCAAAACATAAAATTAAAAATCTTATGAATACTAATCATTCAAATATAGCAAATATATGAAAAACAAATTATGTCTCGTGGTAATATAGGAATTTTGACAAAAGAATGGCATTTTCTGTAATATTTTCGTCACATTTAAAAAAGTTAAAGAACAAAGCAGAACTATACCCCAAAATTTGTAAATGAATTTTTAGTACTAAAAAGAACTATAGAACAATACCCTGAAAACTTAAAATTCCAAATTGGTCTAGTTTCTGAAAATCTCTGTCGCCTTCAAATGAATTTGATTTTAAAACTAGTTTACTTATAATTCTTATCTTATCAGATGATTTATTTACATATTTGACCCTTTAAAAATATATCTTGGCGTACAACATGTAGAAAACCAATGACTTTTGCCACCACAGTAATATTTAGCATATTTGTTATACCCACTAGTTTCCTTTTTGTGGTTCTTATCAATAATCTTTCTCCACTTCAGATGAAAATTTGAACAATCACAATGACAACTACAACTACGATCACACCCAAGACTATAGACATGTTCACTCTCATATCCATGGCCATAATTACGTTCATTTGTTACTTCATTCACTTCTGGGAATGTAGTCGAGCCTGTTGAACAAGATTCATGATATTTGCAACAAAAACACATTGTTTTGTTTGGCTATATGGGGACAAGAAAATGATTCAGCATATTTCTTAAAACATCTTTTCACAATTTTGCTACTGCAGGAGCAAATTGAATATACCCATTTATCATAAGTTTTTGAAAGAATAACTATCTTCTGGTGGTAATACAATTCCTTTAATTTGTTTTAAAGAACAAGAGGGTCTTATAAGGTCAAATATACAATTTTGAAACTTCCGTACAAATGATAACATATAAAAATAATGGATCAAGCCTATATGGCTTCAAGCCAATTTGTCACTTGGCTTCAGGCCAATTTGTGTCTCCTCATGTGGCCAATTTTGGTCTTTTCACGGCTTCAAGCCGTTTATATTCAAGATAAACAAAAGTTATATATGACTTCAAGTCATACAATAGGATAAAAATATTCTGTGGAAAAAAATTAATAGAACCCACATGCATAATTATTTCAACCGGCCACCATGAATGATAAAAGAGAAGGGAATATTAAAATCAAAATATGTAGACTATGGGCAGAGAAATCTCATGAGGAGATGTATATATTATATATTATTAATCTATGCAGTCATTACCTTATTTTATTTGTTAGAAATTAAACGTGCTAAAAGATAACAAAAGAAATGAACTAAGAACGAAGATAGTCCTCACTAGGACTTAGTTCATCAATAGGAGAAGAATATGGTAATACAAAACATAAATTAAACAACAATATAGCATCTAGCCATAAAATAATTCAAAATAGAAAATTAAATTAATGTGACTTCTGGCCATATTATATCAAAATAAGAAATCAAAATTATATGACTTCTGGTTATATAATTTTCAAAATAAGAAGTTAAAAGTGTATGACTTCTGGTCATACTAACAATATCAATAATATAAAAGACCTCATAAAGGAAATCAAAATAAGATATAAAAATAGTAATAATCTTCGATCTTAGCCATGAAACCCGATGTATAAAACAATCGGTAAAAGTATCACTTTAATTCTATATAGTGGCTAAGATTATCTCAGATAAATAAAATAAACATATAATGAAATCGTTAAAGAGAGAATGAGAAAATCATATCTTACTTAGAGCTTTCATGTTATAAATATAACGATATATCTAAGATAAGAGATAGAGAACAAGTGCAAAAGAAGGAAGAAGAGAGAAAGAGGAGAGTAATTTTTATTCAAATGTGTCTCCAATACATAACATATGCCTTTTATTTATAGTCACAACTCTCTAATCTACAATTAATGTGATTCCATAATCATAGTGATTAATGGGTGAGAATAGGAAGCTATGGAGAATAAGAAATAATGGGAGATATGGACATCCACAAATATAATATTCATAACAAATATCTCTTATATTTTTATTTTATTATATATCAATGTTAATATATACACACACTTATTAAATAGCTATGTTACAAAATGATAAAACTCTTTTAAGTGAGGAGAGAGGATATGGTAGACTAGAGAGTGCAATACATGTTACTTATATTGTAAAGTTCTAAATTGGGTCAATAACTTTATTATGAATTTGGTTAGTTTAACAACCTAATCTAGAATTTTCATATTTAATGCAGTTTTAAATTTATATGAGATTTTTCCTTGTTTTTAATTTATTGTAGAAATATACCAGTAATCGAACTTGAATCCTCTCGGCCAAATTCCAACCTTAAAACCCAAGCCATAAGGACCACACTTACCAGAGTAGTTGTTTCTTACAATTATTTTGAATTGGATACTTAGTAAGGGGTGGCTATCACTTCCTTTGTCACTGTTTACTAAACCTCGTGAAAAAAAAAAAAAAAAAAAAAAAAGAGTTAGTATAATATTAGGTTTCTTAAGTTTTTATTATTATTTTAGTTTTAGTCTCTCAAGTATTAAACTATATGTTTTGATCTCTTGAGTTTAATTTCATCTAAAATATTAGTCCATATAACTCAATAAAAACCTGAATCATTTTGTCCCTAAAGGGACCAAAGACAAATGATGATGTGAACGCCTCATTAGTGTAAGATCTATAAATATTTCTATAAATGCTTCTTTAAATCAAAGGTATAACTTGGATCCTTGTAAGCTTCAATTACCAAACTCACCTAAATTTTAATTTTTCTTGAAATTTGTCATAGCCCAATCGATCCCCATTATTGAGCCCAAACATCATCCAACATCCACAAGAGCATCAGCAAAAAGAGAAGTTGGATCCTAATTCCTATGAACCTTCGTCTCACTTTCATGTACAGTCACAGTCAGTCAGTCACAGAGTCACAGACCACGTCTTTTTAATTTTGAATGGTCACAGCATCCTTCTCCAACCGATCCACCAGACGACCACTTTGATTCTGATATTCAAAACCAAGTGACGTCGCATAATTTTAGTCTCTGGTCTTCATCTTCGTTCGAGCTCCTCGCTTCAACTTTCCCGATGACTTCACTGCCGTCCTCCTATCCGATTCGGACACGTAACGCTTCCTCTAATTTCTCCCTCATTGAAGCCCGTCGGCGGCTGTATCCCTGAGAATATGATCATTCTGCTCACATTGGATTTGAACATGGCACACAAAAATTCAAGTCTCTCGTTGGAATATGCACGAGTCAAACAAACCTAACCCATACCTTCCTCTCCTCTTCTCAGATTCATGCATACCATTCCTATTTAAGGAACTCCATATCCTGCACAAATGAAACACATCAGACACATTAATTTCTTTATTTCTTTCTCTATCTCTCTATCTTAACTTTCAAGCATTGTTTTTGCACTCTCTTGAGCTGTATTGTCTTGTAACTTAAAAGCGTGACAATGGCAGCGCTCAAAGTTCAGGGTTTCTTGGTTCTGTTTCTGTTGGTGAACAGTGTGTTCACACTGTTAGAAGCTCGTCCTCTGAGCATTATTAAGGAAGTGAGCGAAGGCACTAGGGAGGACGTGGATGTTTTTGAGTGGTTATCTCTGGGATCAGTGAAGCAATCAGGGCCAAGTGCCCCTGGGGAGGGACACAGGTTCACCAACTCAGAGACGTTAGGAGGGATTAAAAACTCAGGTCCCAGCCCTAAAGGAGGGGGTCATAAATTTAGCAGCAGTCAGACTTTTGGAGATGTTAAGAACTCTGGTCCCAGCCCTCGAGGAGGGGGACACTAGCCACTGGCCACGTGCCATCTAATTACCAAGCAACTTTGCAGATTAATTAACTCCTTCATTCTCTTGGCTTGTTAATTCTTTTTTAATGTCGTGTCCCAAAAATTATTATGCTTGTATTATACTTATTATCTCCGGCCAGTCCTTAATGTTAGATCTTGTTCGTAATATATTTATACTATGACATGATCTTATATTAATAACCGGCGAGCAGTATTACCCATCATCAAATGTTGTTTGCCAAATATTTCAAATTTAATATACACACTCATTTATGTTGTTAATTTAAATCTTTTAATACTCACAGCGTAGTTACATTTTTGTCGAAATACTTCTACAACTTGAAAGTATAAGTGAACTTGTGAGAAGGTGTATGCTATATAGGGTTGAATTTAATAATACCTACTATATAATAAGTTAATAACCGATAAAAGATCCATAAACCTAAAGTTTAGTGTTTTAATTAAGATGTGACGTCTTCTCCTTCTCAATGTTCATTTATATTCTTCCCCTTTTCGGCCTTGCCCTCCATTTCAAACAATAACTAAACTAAATAGCAGATATATCCACACGCTTATTTATACAAAACCACAATCCTCGACGTCATTGGGAGAAAAAGAAGGACAATGAATGAAATTAAAATTTGGGAAGCGAAGTAGACAGACCGAAGCCTAGGAGTCTAGGACAAAAGGTTTTTTTAGTGGAAAAGTGATTATATTTGAATCTTTAAATGGTTCAACCAATAGATAGTGATCAGCCATTGAGCACTCAACAATGAATAGTCAGGGAGGAGGGGAGAGAGTTTAAAAACAATACTCTCTCACGTCCTTAATATAAGATCCAATTGAATTTTTAAAGAGGTTAAAGAAGCTAAATAAGTTAGTTAATCGTAACATATATGTCATATATTATTGGATTATATACTCCCTCCGGTCCTAATAATAGGAGCACTTTGTAGTGCAAATTGTACTACAAAAGTGTTCTTATAATTAGGATAGGAGGTAGCATCATTTTATATGTCAAACAATATTTGATATAAAAATATATATAAATACTCTAAAATAATTTATTTAGGCTTCTTAATCTCTTAAAAAAGTTAAATAGCCCTTATATTATGGATTGAAAATAGTATTTCATACATAAATATAATTCCGAGAACTGCTTATTATATTTGTCATTACAAGATGCTACTCCACCCTGTTGTTAATACAAGACATAGTTGGGAGTGGATATTTGTTTTCAATATAAGGCATTTGTCAATTTTTTTCTAATTTATCATTACCAATATTTTCTCAACAATAATTAATGAGTAGAGGGAATGTAACATCCTTCTACAATTACCTTTTAAATAATTACTTCATACTGAAACATATTTAGGTCCGACCAAAATAAATTTTTTCATATTAAACATCATATCAAAAGGCTTTGTTCATAATACAAATTCTAGTAAGCAGTGGAATACTCCAATTATGCAATGTACCAAAAATGCCCTGAAGTTCAACAATATACATTAGACTACTATGCTCATATAACAAAATGAGATATACAAGATTAATAACTTAAATCAAGTCTAATATGACAATTATTCCTCTTTTCCTTCTTCCTTTTTGGCCGAAATTGGACTTGATCATGTGGTCTCCATGCATATTGCATTTTTAAATTATTTAGGCATAGTCACATGATTAATAAAATTCCACTTGTTAGTCAAGTTTAACAAGTGTCTTCAACTTGAGCGAATAAAAGTCATTATTGACATTTAATTCCTTAAGCATAGATTCACATGATCTTCTTTTATTCCCTTTTTGCCAAAATTATGACATCAGTTAGTCAATGGAGTATTAATCTCATGTCAAATATTTTTATGTTACATTATATCCCAAAACTTTAATTTTCAGAAAAACCAAGTATTTGGCTCGTGTTTCATCATTATTTCATTCCACTAAATATACACATTGTATAAGGAATTTTGATAAAGAAAATTTGGGATATTACAGGGAATGAAGGAATTAAGAAAGATAACTAAACTGTTTTAAAAAATACATATCATATTAATTAACTTATATAATCTAGTTAAATTAGGTAAATGTATTTTATATGTATTAACGACTGGGAGGAGTAGCTAGTTTTTTCAAGAAAAAACAATTCATTACATTGACCAACGCGTTTTGTTCATGAAAACATAAATTTTACTAGTTCTTTTTATCACTCTAATAATTACCAGTTCCCAAAGGAACTAGTGTCTAGCATGGGAAGGTTGCAGGTTAGAACAGACGCTCAACATCAATGAAACCGTAAATTTGTCATATATAGCTCGAAAATTACTCACTATATTCCTATATATAAGAGCTTTTCAACTGAATTGTGAGATTTAAAAAAAAAAGTTAAAAATTGGTAAATGTAATAATTATATAGAAAATTTAATTTCTTTCTAAAAATGCCTCTGTTTATGAATGGGTGTGAGCGGGATTAATAATAAATATTAAAAAAAAGGATAAAAGAGAATGTATATAGTATAATAGTTAATTAAGAAAAAAATGTATTTATTATTTAGACAAACTCAAAAAAGATCTTATATTTAGGGATAAACCCATAAAAAAAAAAAAAAAAAAAAAAACTCTTATTTATAGAGGGAGTAGTATCATTAAGCCCAAATATATACTCGTATATCAGCCAAAACAAAAAAATTATCCGGTATCGCCCCAACCTTGTTTGTCCTCCAAAATGTCCTAAGCGGTTACAATACAAATTCAATTTTTTATTTGTTTAGCCCGAACCGAAAGAAGGAAAATAAAGCAGGAAAAATACAAACAGGCACGTTCTTTAAAATAAGAGGCATGCGATAACAATTTGAACTCGACTAATAGTTTTGAATATACTTTATTTGGGAAAGTTAGTCTTAGATTTCTCAGTCGTGATTGATATATACTTCCACTTGCACACACATATAATAAAAAGAATTGCGATTGCTTTTTGAGACTTTAGCTCCTCAAGTGAAAGTAACTTGTTAGTGGCACATGTTCTTTTTTTACGTACTGGTAATATATACTCAGCTCATTAGACCGTTGTAGGTATATGCATTTATTAATAGACATAAATAAATTAGCAAGAACTAAATATTGGCATTAATCTGCCATTTCGGTTTTCAATATAAAAAGAGAAGTTGTATTGTAATTTCTCTCAAAGCTACGAACTTTCGTCCCGCTTGCGCCCATTGATCTGCCAATCACACACACAGACACAGTCACGCACGTACGACGTCTTTTAATTATTTTGACTGGTCACAATAATAAATCAACCACTCTGGTCGTCATGTTCAAACTCAAGTGACGTCCTCACACATGTATATATTTAGTCTTTGGTCTTCTTCGAGCGCTCCTCGCAGGAGGCTTCAACTTTTCCGATGACTTTCCTGCCTTGGGAACCATGGGTCACTCAACCAATCCCGTTTGGACACGTAACCCTTCCTATAACTACTCAACCAATCATTCTTTGTTTTAATAAATACTCCCACACATATATAAATCACTGTCCGCGGTCTCCTCCTAATAAACACACACACACACACATAAATATATGAAGGAATTTGGGAAGCTCCTCGGCTGCTTCCTCCCCGAGAAAATGATCAACCTGCTCACGTTGGGTTTGACCATGGCATAAGATTTTCAAGCCGCTCGTTGGAATATTTGCATGAGTCAAACCACCTAACCCACCTTCCTCTCTTAACTTCATATGCTTACCAGTCCTATTTAAGGGACTCCGAGTCCTAGTGTCACCATATCCTGCACAAATATTAAAAACATCAAACTCTTTCTCTCTCTACATATCTCTCTATCTTATTACCTAGTGTCATCCAACTTAAAAGCATGACAACCTCAATGCTCAAAGTTCAGGGCTTCTTGGCTCTGTGTCTGTTGGTGAACACTGTTTTTTTCACAGTATCAGAAGCTCGTCCTTTGAGCATCATTAAGGAAGTGAACGCAGGCTTTAGGGAGGACGTGGAAGTGTTTGATTGGTTATCTTTGGGATCAATGAAGCAATCGGGGCCAAGTGCCCCTGGGGAGGGACACAAGTTCACCAACTCTAACACTTTAGGAGGGATTAAGAACTCGGGTCCCGGCGCTGGAGGAGAGGGACACAAGGTTACCAACAGCCAGACCTTTGGAGATGTTAAGGATTCTGGTCCCAGCAGCCCCGGCCAAGGGCACTAGCCACTCGCCAGCCACGCACCCCCTCTCAGTACCAAGCTACCTGCAGATTAATCAATTAATTCCTTCATTCCTTTCCATGTCTATATTCTTTCTCTATTCATCAATATGGTTTGCTAGTTCTTTTCTTCAAATTTCGTGTTGCCAAGAATATGACAGTGTCACCTGTTTAAATATGGGTTTTGTTTTTACGGTTAATTTTTGTAACTTTGCCGACACGCTCGTGTGCTCCGTGCAAACTGCGAAGCTTATTATGTAGTAATTCTCATAGTACGTACGAATACAATGTATAAGAAAAGTACTATAACAAATGAATGCTGTTAGATTATTATAATTCTTGGTATTAACTTTTGGAATACATATAAAGTCAAATTTTCGTGCATTAATTAATTATACATAAATGTCGGTCTCTCAAGAAGGACATGATGAAATTATTTTTTATTAGCACATGGTATTGTTGGAAACCTGGAATGTTCATTTGGATTTAAATATAAACAAGAGGCAGCAAAACCCACATCTAAATATATTTGGGGATCGTTAATCAAGATTCTAAATATAAGATATAATAGTTTTTATATTTGTCAATTTTTTCTAATTTATCTTTATTAATGCTTCTTCAACAATAATAAAAGCGGAGAAATAAGAAGAGAATTAAGGAAGATGATTATAATGTTTTAGATAATATATGACATATTAACTAATTTAATTAAATTTTTTAATATAATTAAATTATATAAATATGTCTTATACTAATAAAAGCTGGAGGGAGTATAAACTTAGATAATATATTATATTTTCTGAAAGATAAATTTCATATAGTACTCATTTCAGTCCTTAATATAAGACATATTTAAGTAGTTATTTTAATCCTAAATATAAAACATGTACATCTTTTATATTTATCAATATTTTTCTAAATTATCTATATTATGCTCGCTCAATAAGGAGAGAGAATATGAAATTAAGGGATATGAAATAATTTCAGTCGGTACAAGAGACATGCTTGTCAAACGGAGCTAGATCTAAGCTAAGTGATGACGAAAATCCCGTGATAATCTCTGTTACCTAACACCTTGACCAGCCATGATTTGATGGATTACGTTAATAACTATTACTGTTAGATTTAACGCGTTGACCGTCTCAATTTTCCTCCACAGAACGTGTAGATATTTTGTCCCTAAATTTTGACTCTGAGTGGCTGATTTAACAGTGAATTTGATGGATTCATATGAGCAAAACATTTTTCGATCTTAATTTCAAAACAAGTTAATTCAAACTAAACTGATTCACATTTTTATTCCAATTTGTATTGCTCCACTATGTTTCCCTCTAGCCACGGTCTTCTTTTTCGTGGGCCACAGCCACGTGGATTTTAAGATCCTCTGTTTCTCTCTAATTAATGAAACCATGAAAGCCTAACGGCAAGAGTTTGCCTGCCCCCTTCTCTCTACGTTTTCTGTTTTGGTCAACACACAGAGTTAGTCGTGATGCATGGTCGGAAAGTCAAAGTAGATTCTACCATTCACCGGCTTAATAGTGTTTTGACGGCCATTTTGTGTGATCTCACATGAACTCAATTACGTGTATGCTTAATTTGACCTTCAATGCAAGCAAGTTTTGAAACGTCTTTCCTCTGTTTCCAAACTTAATTGCTTTCGGTCCAATATATATTCTGTTTTGACTAGCACATAAGCCAGAAAAAGCAAATTAAAGCCCCCACGGATATATATTGTAAAAAGAAAAAGAAATGTATGGATAATTCGTCAAATCGTCAGACCAAAGTACATAAAAATAGAGAGGGATATCAATGTTTCAGTCAGGCTTTGCTACTCAGACTGGTCAGGTAATTCAAAAGTAGTAGAGAAACACAGCAACATTACATGCCGCCTCCCACATTTTCCATTCATTCTGTTGAACGTTGAAACCTAACCATGCATGCATGTATATTAAACGCCCAGCTTCTTACCTAAAACACGTGTATAGAGTAGTCAAGGCCACGAGTACTCGGTAGTTTGACTCTCCCATCTTTTTAAACATTTCAGTCTTAAAAGCTTCAATTTGGATTAGTCGGTTGTTCCGATAACTAATATTATTATATTTGATTTTAAATATAAGACCTAATTGACTTTTTTTGAGAGAGATTACGGAAACTAAATAAATTACTTAACCATATCAAATGTTGTTTATGATCAAATTATGTATAAATTTATAAGTTAACCAAATTAGTTTGAAAAAAATAATAAATATAAATACTTTAAAATAATTTGATTATTTTCCTTAATTTTTCTAAAATAATTAAATGAATCTTATATTTAAAACTAAGACAATAGATATATTTAAAACTGAGACAGCAGACCACAAAAAGAAGTGCGGGATATGGGTGGCAATATGAAAGATAGAAAAAAAAAACTGTGTATATATGGAACTGGTTTTGGATAGGCACCATGCGCCTGGTGCATTTGGATCATCTAGATGCGATCTGAATGGTTCATATTTTTTTTTAACTGTTACTTTTTGAATATAAAAAAATCGTTTTTTGAAAAAATGTTAGTTGAGAGATTATCTTTATTTTTGATTCTGTACCTATTAAAATAATTTTTCTTGAAAAAATAGAAAGTACAAAAATAAAATCTGAACAGTTTAGGGGAAAAGAGAGGATTGGTAGGGAATCCCATCCCGTGTATATATACAGTACATTTTGTGCTGTTGGTCTTGAAACTCTTACACACACACACATATCTAAGACGTTCTCAACCAGCCTTCAATTCAGTACCGTTGCACACACATACTGACATATGTCCCACGTTACCGGCATGGCGATGGGAGTACTCATCAAGTTCTCAAGCTTCTTGCTTCTGTGTTTCCTCTTGTTCTTTAGCTCCAAGTCGGAGGCCAGGCCCTTCATTATCTTGAGGTTAGATCATGGTGTTAATGACAACTCTTATGAAGGTAATTTCTTTGAGGATTTCAATCTTGGAGCAGTAAAGCTGTCAGGACCAAGCCCGGGTCAAGGAAACAAGTTTACAGATTCTACAAGTCATGGCAGAAGGCTTATGGATGATGGTCCCAGCCCTGGTCAGGGACACTAGACCCATTAGCTGGCTTCTTAGGATTGTCCATTTCTTCTTCTTCTTCTGATCTTCTTCTGTTCCATCCATATATGTAGTTTTGATGCTCTTTAATTATACCCAATGTCCACTCACTTGAATGGCTTTATTCATCGATCAGATTCCTGAGCGTCATCGCCACTTTCAACTTCCCCACTCATTGTTAAATATTACAATGAATTAAATTGAAGCTCACCCGATTCTCTTCCATATATAGGTGACTTCAAACAAGCTAAGCATCATCACACACATCAAATTATACTATATTTCACTGCCTCTTCCTTTAATTTGGAGCTTCTATAAAAATGTCTACGGTTAAAAAAATAAACTTTTTATGCAATGCAAAGAAGGTTATTGTGGTTAAATAGAATAAGGAGTAGTAAAAATCAACCATCTGAATTTCTGTTATCAAGAATCAAGAACTCCATATTAAAAAACATACAGAGACAAGTTACAATAACAATCTGATCGAAAGGTAAGACAAAAAATTTTCCATACGATGTGTAAAGAATCTTCTGCTTTAGAATTTATTTTTATTTAAAATACGGATATTTTCTAAATTAAAATATTTCACAGACCCACAAAGTTAAACTCGCAAGTTAGTCATCGGCTGAAGCCTGAAAGAACTGGTAAATTAACGGAGGCGGGTCTTCAAAATTTAGCGGGTGAGAGATTCCCGGTAGGCTGGTATAATTAAAAACAGGGGGAGCCGGGGAGTGGGAGTGATTCCCGCTAGAATCTCGCTTAAATTTATTTGGGCTTTTTTTGTTAGGCCTGACAAAAGCCCACAAATAAAACCGGTCGAGTAATGAAACAGATGGGGTCCATAAGCGCAAATGATTTCTGTTCATCTCGTCATTGTGATTTGTGAGTCCCGACTCCCCCCAAAATCTGCAAATAAATCGCTACTGGCTAGAGCCAGTGGATTTCTCGGCGAAGACTGCATCAGCCTCAATTCAAGCTTCTTCACGGTGAAGTCTTCCTCTCTCCAGCTCGAATATGGGAAACTCGTCGAAGGACGACTCCACGACTGACGGCGACACCTCCGGCGGCAACACTCCTCCTTCTAATTCTAGCATGTACTCCGAGGGCGAGAAAGTACTTGCCTATCATGGCCCTCGCATCTACGAAGCAAAGGTACCTATCACTTTCCTATGCAGCTTGCAAATTCATTTTTACTGCGTTATTGTTTTGATCTGCTCGCTCGCTTTGTTCTTCTTCATGGAGTTGTTAGCTCCCCTGACTGTAGCTTTGCTTCGAGTGTTCGATTTTTAAATGAGAAACAGGTCATTTTTTATTCGTCAACAACTCTTTTCTGCGTAACTTTGGTTTGCTTGAAAGCTGTCGTTAGGAAGTTGTCGGAAACTAGAAGTGCAATAACTTCTTCAATTATTGGCACTGGCTATATGGAAAGACAGGTTTTGATGAGAATGCTGGCTGTATGAATTTCACGAGGTTGGGTTTGTTTTGCATGGCCTCAAAATGACCAATTATCGCTTCTCACATTGAGTTTTAATGAACAGTTTCCCTGGAAATGGTCGGCTTCAAGTGATTTTAATAGATTGTTATCATTTCGGGTTCTTAAACAAGCATGGACATGGAGATGACAAGATCTATCCATATGTAGTTTTATTTGCTACACCGTATCTAATAAAAGATGTTTGACATGTGTCTGACAGACTCGGCTTTTGTTTGTTTATGCTTCATCCACTTCTATTGCAGTAACTCTGATACCTTTCTAATTTTTAAGACATGGTACTTGTGTTTCTATTCTATTAAAATAATGATTTCCATATATAGGTATGAAGCAAATTATGATGCTTAACATGATATGTTTGTGATTGATTATTATTTGTTTAGCCATGAGATTGTTAAATCGCTGTTCAAGTTTTGACTAATACGAAAGTTAGGGGTTGCTGTGACATGAATAAATGAAGATATATCCAGGGTTATTTCGTTTTGTGTCTTCTAATCCTCTTTTATATGCATGAAATGTGAAACCTCAACAGACGAAGTGGTTTGTTATATTCTTTTCCTTTACCTTCTGGTAGTATTGACCGAATTTATTTTTGTTTTTATGATCATTAGGTACAAAAGGCAGAGATTCGAAAGAATGAATGGAAATATTTTGTTCACTACCTTGTAAGTTCAACCACAATGTTCCCACGATGGATCTTGTTTCCAGAACTTTAACTCATTTATATATATATTATCCTATTTGGAGTCTTCTTTAGTTTTAGGGTTTTATGTAATGTTTTAGCCTTAGAGCTGAAAGCTTGAATCAATCAATAGTAGAATTTTGAATGGATTTCCTAATGTGCTATTAACTTTTGTTTGATTGGCTGGTTTCTATTTTGCAGGGATGGAACAAAAAGTAAGTGCCTTAACTTGTCTTGATTTCATTTCAAGTTCATTTTTCAAATTTTGGAGGTGCAAATCACACTGTGTTAGTGCTAAGGCCTGAAACTTTCAGCTTGTGTTAGTTTCATGTTGTTATTATTGTACCTGTCATGTTGAATGGCAACCAAAACAGTCCATAAGGTGCCACATAACTTTTCTAACATTGTATTTTTACCAACCTGTATTGATTCATATACGTTGACAAGAGGGAATCATTATGGTTGTTACTTGTTTCACCATAGATATTTGCTATCGTTGATAATTATGACTTTTTAAAAGGGAACACCGAATCATTATCACGGATTAAACATCTTTCTAACAGTTGGGACGAATGGGTGGGTGAGGACCGTTTAATGAAACATACTGAAGAGAATGTCCTGAAACAGCAGGCTCTTGACAAAAAACAAGGTGTAGACAAGAATGTCAAGTCAGGGCGTTCAGCTCAAGCAAAGGCCAAAAATTCTACAGGTAAAAAAGGCCGACATTTCCTTGAGGATTGCCTTTTTTATTATGCAGAAGCATACAGGAAGAAATATATATTTTCTGAGCTTCTGGCTAGATTATACTCTGAATTCTTCTTTTTTTTTTTTTTTTTTTTTTTTTTTTTTTTTTTTTTTTTTTTTTTTTCTCTTGATAACTCTATCTTTGCTTTGGATTTTGAAGATGCAAAAGTGGATAAAGAGGACATCAAGACCAATGGTACGCAGTAAATTTTGCTTCATTTTCCTTTTCCTTTTCCTTTACTCATCTTTTATGCATTATAGTAATACTATATTCAATAATATTACTATGGTTTTCTTCTTTTCAAATGCAGGAGTTAAAAAGTTAGGCCTCTCACAATTGGGTTGCTTGATTGCGATATTGTTCTTCATTCATTAAATTTTAGACAAGCATGTAATATATTCGTGCCACTACAGCATGGTCGTACAAGTCTAATTTGTCTAATTTTGTGCAGTGTCTAAAGGGAAGAAGCGAAAGAATGATTCAGGAGTTGAGGTCTGGTTTGCATTATCTTTTTAATTAAGCTTCCAGATTCCCTTACTATGATATCTTGGTAGGTTTATTAGTTGTTTTGGATTTCTCTGCAGTGGGAAATTTTCTCGTGTTTTTCTCCTTTTGTTAAATCTTATGTGGGGAAATTCCGAAATTTCATTTTACCTTTCACATACATTTGGTGTCCTTACAAAAAAAAAAATCATATGCTAATTTTGTAATTCAGATTTTAAGGTAAAATGTATTTCCTCTTTTATGTATTTTATAATAATGATAAAAATAATTTAATAATTCGGAGGAGTTTTGGAGGAGCATTGATAAATTTACCAGTGGTCAGTCATAACCGGATGAATTAGGTGCAAAATTATTTTTCATTTTCTCCATGATACTAGATATTTGTCTGTTTGTTCAGTACCATCACTCTATTTCAAAATATTCAGCTAATTGTAGTTTTCTAATTGTCAGAAGGGCAGTGTCTCTGTTGAAAAGCTTGTCAAGATTCAAATTCCGGCAACCTTAAAAAAACAACTTGTTGATGATTGGGACTTCGTTTCTCAGCAGGACAAGGTACATGGAAAGTATTTGAGATCTATTTCATGCAAAATTTATACTCATATTAACAAAGAGATACTCATTTTTATTTTGAGCCATTTCTTTTACCCTTGAATTTACAGATAACATTTTGCCCACACATTTTTAACGTGCATTTCTACAATGTCAACAATCTGAAAGAAATATGTTATGAGAATGTTAAGAAAGCTTTGTTGACCACCTTTCAAGTAATCCTTGCACTAATGGCTGGGCAGTGAGCTTATAAACCCCTGGCTTGTGTGGTACATTTTCTAGTGAGTAGCCTGTGAACACCTTCACAAAATTTTGCATCCATTTGTTAATTCAAGCAATGGTCGTTGTTAATCCTGTTGAGATTTGACATTTAACTCATGGAGAAAAAATAAAGATTGACTGACTTTGATTTGATTATATGATAAGAATAAGTTTATTAGCGCTATCTATGAACATACCAAGAGTAATTTGCCTATAATATCTGAGTTCTGTGAAAATTGGAACGGATTAAATTTAGTTGATTATATGATAAGTGGTTAGATAAATTTTCTTTTAATTCTGTTGGCATATGACAGTGTTGTAATGTTGTAGTCTTTGCTTGTATGTGTGGGTATAGGCAGGATAAAACAAACATTTTTCAAGTAATTTTAATCAAACTTGATGCGGGCCCCATGCATTATGTAAGGTTTGAGAAATTAGTTCCATTGTTTATGGCTTGTGAATAGTGAGTGCTACCATAGGTTTTATATTTTATATTGATATTGATATTGACGATTCTTCAAACAAAATGAGGAAAGATAGTGCACTACCCTTCTTGTTACAGCAGTACCCAACAAGTTTTTGTGCTAGTGAGAACAATGTATCCGAAGCTCACACTTCAACAAATTTCAGCCGTGCAACATTTCAGGCACAGAGTCCTAAATGCTAAATAGAGGCTGCAAATGGGATTAGTGCTCAGAATAGCAGTATAATTGTGATTTATTTGTTTCCATGCAAATTAAATAGATGCTTCACACGGAAGTCTAAGGTTATAGTTATGTCATAGCTGCCTATTTTACATTGAAAACCATCAAAGGTCACTTCAACCCAAAAGCTCAAGCCAATGGATGAATGGCCACAAATAATGTCATTATATCTAACCTGCTCCTTCATCTGAAAGTCTTTTAATCTTGAAGTATAAAAAAAACCGGGGAGGACCATTTGTGCTGAAAATTAATTCAAGTAGGAGAAATATACCTTGTGAGGGATCACTTTAATTCAGCTTGAATTGCTAGGTCAAAGCTCATCAATCTATAAGTTACTAGTTACTGTGCATTCCTGAGCTTCTCATTGTGGCTTAAAGATTTGTGGATAATGTTGTTCAAATTCTGATGTGACGGCTGATGTTTTGCTGTTCAATTAGATTATTACTCTTTCTTAAGGTATAAATGGTTCCTGTCTTATGGTGATATTTGTCCTACAGCTCGTGAAGCTTCCTCGTTCACCAACAGTTGATGAAATTTTGACCAAGTATCTTGAATACAGGTCAAAGAAGGATGGCATGTAAGATTTTGTTATATATTATTGATACATCTAAACCTCGCTTTTCTTCTTGTCTGGCTATTGATTCTGTTATCTCACTCTCTCTTGCAATTGGTTGTAACTCTAAGCTCTGGACACCTCAACCACACCAATTATTAAGGATGCTCAATTTACCTCTCTGATGTAGGGTGGCTGATTCAATTGGGGAAATTCTGAAAGGAATTAGGTGTTATTTTGATAAGGCGTTGCCTATGATGCTCTTATACAAGAAAGAACAAAAGCAATATAGTGAAGCAGTTGTTGATAATGTTTCACCATCAACCATATATGGAGCTGAACATTTATTGCGTCTGTTTGGTACATTCATAACTTTCTGCTGCGTTAAAATTTGTCGAGGACAGTGGAATGCTCTCTCTGTTCACGTATCCACATGTGCAAGATTGTATTTTTCATTGTCCTTTTAGAATATGTTTTACCTTTTCCTCCTCTTTATTAGGGGGCCTTTTTTATTTAGTGTCACATTAATTATTTTCTGCTCTTAATTTGGTGGAAGTGTCCAATTTGGCTATTTTGACACTTCTAAACATTGAATCGTTGCTGGCCTGTTGCAAGAATACATATTTGAAGTTCCAACTCCATAAAATCTCATATTCTAGTTTGGTGGTGGCATCATTTTAGTGAGAACATTGGTATATTGTCATCACAGCTCATTTATTATAGCATTTAAACAGTCATGACTTGTGATCTGGGTGCTCGACAATTTTTTCCCCTCTATCTATTTCCTCAGAATTTTTCATTTATATATTCTGGTGCTTGCAGTTAAGTTACCTGAGCTATTGGCATATGTGAATATTGAGGAGGAAACATTGAATCATCTGCAGCAGAAGTTACTCGACTTTCTCAAGTAAAAACTAAACCTAACTCATTAATACCGTTGCTCTGAATCCTTGATGAAAGATGCATACTCCACTGCTGCTGAGCTTAAATAATGATTTAAAGACTGATGTATACCATTTATCGTGGCTATAATATCCCTTGCGCTGCTTTTGACTTTCAAGCACTAGGTTCCGTTACTTGTTAACTGTGGATGTGAAGTTTTCATTGTTTTTAAAAATCTTCATGTAAGCTCTAGTATTTTCCTTTCCTTTTGACTCTCTTTCCTAGGGGAGTAGGGCTGGAAATAGGCCAAGTCCCTATTAGGCGGCCTACAGCCTGGTCTGGTCTGGCCTGACCTGTTTGTTAAAAAGGCCAGGTCTAGGCCTATTTAAAGGCCTAAATGTGTAAATAGGTCAGGTCTGTAAGTCTTCAGGTTTGACCTGTTTACACATTAAATAAATATAATTATATTTAGATCATATAAATAACATATATTTATTGTTTTTCATTATTATATTATAATTTCAAGTTATATTTATATAGGTTTTGATAGGCTCAAAGTGTACAAAGCCTTTTTATGGCCTCCAAGGCCTACAATATGAGGTCTTTTTAAAGGCCTACATTGTAAGTAGGCCTTTAAAAAGGCTTCAGGCTCAACCAAGCCTTATAAAGGCTCAAGTTTAAGTCGAAAAAAAGCATGAATTCAAGCTCAAGCTCAGGCCTATTTAGCTAAAGCCTGATATGACTTGACCTCTTTCCATGCCTTGAAGGGAGCAAATTGGTGTCAGGTGCCTATTTATGTAAGGATTGAAGAATTTTATGCAAGGGAAAAAATGTCGTTGACAAACAGTTTCTAAAACTGATTCAGATCTCTCTTTATGACCAGTAGTTGGTGAGGTTTATTATACTATTAGGATAGGTTGTGGATCATTATATATGTATGCACACGCATAAATAAAAAGAAAAAATGATTCACCTCTAATGAATTATATTTGTTGTTTTAATTACTAAAATGCATTTACTAGGTGATCGTGGGACCTTTGTTCTTGATCAAGTCAATGTCGAAGTAATATGCCCTCAGGGCCATAGTTTAATTTACTTCATTTTCTTTACTCTTGGGATTTGGGGGGGAAGACATTTTTCTGTCAAACTTTGGAAGGGAACGTTTTATTTCACCGCTATGCTTCTTTTCATGATTTCATAATTTTATTGCTGTCAGTTTTGATAAATAAGTTGGCTACAGATTTTTGCAGAAAAATCAAAGTACTTTCTTTCTGTCAGCATATGATGGCACAAAGGTTTCTGAAGGAAAAGGAAAGGGGAGAGAAGAATGAGAGGTAGTGATGTATCTTTCTGGATCGCATTTGTTGTATTTTTCCTGATCAAGGCAATTTGGTAATTTGTATATGTGCTGCGATTCCCAGGATACACTACTCAATGGTTGCTGTAGCAGTGGTAGCTAATTCATTCTTTAACCTTTCAGAATTTACACAGTATTATGGCAAAAATGCTATTATACGACTGAAATTCATTTGATAGTTCAGGTGCTTGTGGCTCATTAGATGTGTCCCTATATGTGCATTGATAGTGACAGCAGATGGACTGCGATATGGGAGCGCCTCTTTCACATTGCAGGAATCAAGTTTGATTTCCTCTCGTGAATTCGAGTTCCAGCCAAAGGCATTTTTGTCTTCTTTTAGGAAGAAATGCTTGGGAAGACGCATTGCACTCGAAACGTGTGCAAATCAACACAATGTCATCATGCTGGCGTGTCACACCTCCCCCACCACAACACACACGACAACAAAAAAAACCACCAAAAACAAGAAGAGATTTATTCGCTATATTTCTGCTAGATTTTCATTGGTTTCAATGTGTGTGGGGTCAGGCCCAAAAGATGGAAAGACTTCCCTATACGATTTTCCTGAGTCCAAAAACTCAATTTTCTAACATGAACCATCGTGTTTCTTATTTTATTGATTTATTACTCCTCAGTGCATGGGTTATGACATGAGGCTTATATATTTTATCTTTGCCTTTATCATTTAACCAATCTTCTATTTTATTAAAGAGACGAAAGAAAAAATATTGTCTTTTAATTAAAGGAATAGGCCACGCGAATAAGAAACTCGTATGGAGGTGTTTTGAAGAGGCGGATTATTTGGACCCTGTTAGTGTTTTGAGTTACGACTAGGGCTATTTATAAAATGGTCGTTGAAGAAGGCAGAGCAGAGAATTCGGAGTCATGATGTGAAGATGAGAAGAAGAGACAATATATGTTGAAGTTATTGAACATAATCTATCGTTATTATGGTGCAATTTTTGTAACCGATCTCATCTCCTGAGATAAATTGTTAGTGCTGTTGTCGTGATTTCATTAACATAAGAACAGCGAGGGATTAAAGATAAAGAAAATTCAGTCTCATATTGGCATCTTTTTTTTTTTTTTTTTTTTCTTTTTTATATATATATATATATAAAAACTCATATTCTCATCTTAATGAGTAAGAAAACATACTAACCTATTAGTGAATAAATTGACTTCTACCTCGAGACGGTGGTCCGCAATCTGTCCAGGATTTTTTTCAGTAAGAACTAAAAACTGAAGTTAGGTCGTTGAAGATTTAGTAATTCTTCCTTACATTTTTTACATATTTTATATTAATTGAAAGAAAAATCTTACCGCCAATTCTAAGGTTGAAAATTTTCCTGAATAAAATGTTAATAAATCCGTGTAAGGAAAAAGAAATTTAAAAATTGATTGGAATAGACTTGGAAGAAAGATTTATGGACTATTGCGTACAATTTTCTTTTCCTTTTTCAACTATTGCCTCACAGGCTAGCACCTTATTCTTTCATAATTTGATTAATGTAAGCTCAGCTCAAGTATAAATAACTATTATTTTCACCATATTTAAGCGTATACACACTTTCCCAGAGACCCTGGCCCACAAAGGGACCCGTTCACCTTGGATTAGCACATGATGTGGTGGGGATGACATAACGACGAACTGAATTGGGTTCACTTCATCCGCAAAGTGAAAGAGGAGACATTGTCGCAGAATTATTGACGAGGAACGGCTCGGCTGAACTTCGTTATTCTATTCTCTCTCACGTTTCATTGATAATAGCCTGAAAACTGAAAACTGAAAACTGAAAGCTGAATCCCCTTCAAATCTGCAAATGGAAACGGTCCCAAATTTACTGCCGTCGACCCAATTTCAGTCACTTGTATTCTACCATGGAGCCAAGAGTATTGGATTCTCCAAATCCTTTCTCCACCTACCCTCCCTTCCTTACTATTCAACTTTAGGCAGCTGCTTTGCTTCTCGCAAACTTCTCGGGCTTCACCGCCGTCCTTTGCTTTGTTTTGCTGAATCCGGCACTGATCACCACCACCACCACAGCGCTCGAACCCAGCACAATCATCACGGTCACCACCACCATCACAGCGATCAAACTCACCATGACCATCACGGCGGCCACAACCACCACCACTTACACGGAAACGATCATGCGAATCTTACCGGACCTCAAAAAGCTATTATTGGGTTCGCCAAAGCCACCAGGTGGATAGATTTGGCAGATTTCTTAAGGGAGCACTTGCATTTATGCTGCTGTTCAGCGGCTTTGTTTGTGGCTGCTGCCATTTGCCCCCATACCTTGCCTAAGCCCGTCATCAAGCCTGTTCAAAATGCTCTCATTTTCGTTGCTTTTCCTTTAGTTGGGGTAAATAATTTTTCTCTCTTCAATCTATTGTCCCCCGTCCTGCCTGACATGATAGTTTTATTTTGCTGCAAAATAGTACTAGATTTCATAGGGAGTTCCCTAAATTGAAAAACAAATGGCTTTAAGAATATAACAGTGCTACAATTAGAGGATTTGCGTTATGCCGAAATAGTCAAACACTTCTGTGTATTACAGGTTCCTGCATCACTTGATGCTCTAGTTGAAATTGGCAGTGGAAAAGTAAATATCCATGTGTTGATGGCTCTGGCAGCCTTTGCGTCCATATTTATGGGAAATTCTTTGGAGGGAGGATTGCTTCTTGCTATGTTTAATCTGGCTCATATAGGTGATCTATATAGACTAATACGTCTGTTGAACTTTGTTTAACAAAGCAAGATCCTCAATAGGTTTGATTGTCTAAAACGAATGATTTCTACAGCTGAGGAGTACTTCACCAGCCGTTCAATGATTGATGTTAAAGAGTTGAAGGACAATAATCCAGATTTTGTCCTTGTGCTGGAAACTGACAGTGATGATAAACCTCCTAATACCTTTGACTTAGCGTACGAGAGGGTTCCTGTGCATGACGTGACAGTAGGCTCATATATCTTGGTTGGAGCTGGGGAGGTAAGTTTACTACGTTAGTTGTTCAGCACTAATTCTGACAAAGCGGATGATAAACTCTTGTATATTGTCTTGTGCCTGCTTCTGACACCTCCAAATAACTAAGCAGTCTTGACTTGAATCATTAGCTAGCATTGATTTCAATTTTGGTTGCTCAGATCTAGTGAACTCTTGGCATATGATTTACTGCATTGTAATTAAAGTTTATAGCAAAATATTATTGGTACCCAAACATAGTAAGAAAGTATGAATGAATCAAAGGTGTGAAAAAAAAAAAGACAGAAATAAGATTAAGTTTATTCATTTTCTGAAGGGTGATTCGCCCTTTTATGTTTAGAGGTACAAAAGAAAAGATCTCCTTGATAATTAGGGAAACAGTGGCTCTGTCACCTGATTCCTAAGGATACAGAGAATAAAGAGAAGGGAGGAAATATTGACTATCAGCCCAGAAATCTAATAATATTTCTTAATAGAGAGGGTTGGCATGCTTCGGCAAATGAACTTTTTTTTTTTTTTTTTTTTTTTTTTGGGGGGGGGGGGGGGGGGGTGGTTGTTCAACTGTTTTTATCTGTCTCACATCAAGCTGCAAAATCAATTTGCTAGTTTAAATTCTTTTTGTGCCATATCTTAGAGGCATTTGTATATTGCAATGATAAGCATCACAGGTCAAAAATGGGAAACTTAATTCTTTATATGACCCATTTTCAATGTTATCACATATCTAACCAGTTCTTTGCAGTCCTTTCACAGGAAAAATTTTGTCCTTGTCATAATGTGCTTTCTTTTCCTTTTGTTGTTTAAAGATTCACACTGTTTCATATCTAAACTATTGAAAGCATCCCACCATTAAAGTATTTTCAATAAAAAAGCTTAATGAGCAGACTGTAACACACATACACAGTATGCTCCCACACAACTGAGCACATATCATTACATATAATTTGGTGTTTGAGTCTTATACATCAAAAGAATAATGGGAATGGTATTGTGATTAGTCTGTGCCTGTAGATTGTGAAGTTTTCAAAGGCAGTGCTACAATTACCATTGAGCATCTGACTGGAGAAGTCAAACCTTTGGAGGCTAGAGTTGGAGATAGAGTTCCTGGAGGTGCAAGGAATTTAGATGGGAGAATAATTATAAAGGTATGCCTATTTGTATATTCATGTTTGAATTATTTGGCAAGAGAAATACTCGGGCGTGATAAACTTTCTCCATCTTTTGCATCTTTGATTCTTAAATTCAAGTTTTTGTAGTGGTAGTGAGAGCAACATAAATGACGAGAAAAGTTTGTGGGGATGCTTTGAAGGATTTGGTTATGAGAGATAGAGACTAGTTGTTTGATTGGGACTAGGAGTTCAAACTGATAATGCATAATCTTAAATAGCTACAGTGTTGTAAGGTTTTTGTTCTTGGTGTCAGGGATAGTATAGTTAAAAAATTTGGTTGACTGGTGATTGTGTTTCAAGGATCGTGCGGGTAATTTTCGGTGATGGAGATGTTATCTGGTAGTTAGCAAGAGTTGCTGCATGTTTTCAGCTCACAATAAATATGTCCTTCTGTTGTTCTATCCAGAGCCAGGTTTCATTTGACGTTGACTATTCTTAAAAGCATTAGATCTGCAGGAAATGTATTTTCAAAATGAAAACTCTTGAAACTTTAAAGAATCAAGTGTCAAAAATAACAATGAAGAAGCTAGTCTGATCCAATGTATGGATAATTCTAAAATTCTTTTCACCTTCGAGACATAATTGCTAGATTTCTAGTAGGGGCATGCACTTGGCTGCCTTGCCAACCTGGTCCCCATTCATATCAAGCTAGTCAACCATATTAATCAATTTGGCCCAGGCCAACTCAGTCATATATTGGGACTTTTACATTTTTCTTTGGGCGGAAATTGTAATTTAAAAGTCTTCAGTGGCATGTTTGAAATTTTTTTGGTGCAATCTTCAATTTTAAAAGGACTTACTTTAAGGGTCTGAATTCAAGTTCTTATCAAAAACAGGTCTGCCTGAGACTATCTGGCTTGACCTGGTAACATTACAAGTGTAGCCAAACACCCTGCTTAAAAACATTTGCTCAGTGCCAGCCACACCATGCACTGAGCCAGGAAAAATCCTGGCCTGAGTCACACCCCAATTGCTAGTGCTAGCTTGTCAGTTGATTCTTTGTTCCGCTTGTTTGTGGATAGATACTTGTCTTGTCCATGTAAAATTGTTCTTCCTTTAGGCACTTATCACTGAAAGTTGCTTCTTTTTGGAGTCATAGGCAACAAAGACTTGGAAGGAATCGACCCTTAACAGAATTGTGCAGTTGACTGAAGAAGCGCAATTGAATAGACCAAAGCTTCAAAGGTGGCTGGATGAATTTGGTGAGCAATACAGCAAAGTTGTTGTGGTGTTATCAGTTGCTATTGCTGTCATCGGCCCACTTATATTTAAGTGGCCATTTATTAGTACACCAGGTAATTATGAATGTGCTTTATCGCTTTGGTAGTGCTTGTTATTGTAACAATTTTATTTTTCTTACAAATTGCATAGCTGAGGTCAAATATGTCAATCGCTCCTTTCCTTTAGTTGGTACTAATTCTTTCAAGTAGAAAAAACACTTTAGCTTGCTGAATTCTTATAAATATTGATATATTACTGACCAAGGTTATTAGAACCGAATTAAACCAGCCAGGTTGACCAAGAACCGGTGCCTGGTCTGGTATATAATTAATTTAAAGTATTGTTAGGATACAGGGGACATGCAGTGTATCGTAATTTATTGAAATGAATAGACTCATTTGTTCCAATATTTAGTTGGTCAGGGTAACTTGGCTGTAGCTAGGAATTGATATTTTATGGGATAGTTTGTAAATGTTCTCTATTTGATGCCTCAATTTTTACAAAGTTGAGAATTTTTTGGGGGTTTCCTGTCTTGTCCAATCTCATCCAAGTGTGATAGTATCCCAAAAAAATTGTTTGTTTGACATCTACATATAATTTTAACACCAACCTTTCAGCTTATTTATTACCTGGTTATGCAGCTTGCAGAGGTTCAATCTATAGAGCCCTGGGTCTTATGGTGGCTGCGTCTCCATGTGCCTTGGCTGTAGCTCCATTGGTATACGCTACAGCAATTAGCTCCTGTGCAAAAAAGGTATAGTTGGGTCCATTGGTGTTTAGTCAGTTCATCGTTTTGAATTGTGAAATGTCATAAAATAGGTCATATTTATCTTCCTCATTGCTGAAAAATTAACTTTATATTCTAAATTGTTTTAATCTTTTCAAATTTTACCTTCTCTCGTGTGAGACTCAAGTTTATCATGGTGCTGTTTCAGTTACTAATTCTTTGTGCCCAGTCAATATCGTTGTCTCTTTTAACTTTCTGTTTAATATAATATAATGTTGGTGACTATAATGATACTGCAGCTTCTGAATCTATTAGTTTTGGGTGGGATAATAATCCCTCAAGCAGATTGTTAAACCCTAGGACTTGGATCAAGTATGGGCTTCCACATGCATTTTTGCTTGTTAACTTTAGCATTGTGTCTATAATTAAAATGCTTGCATATATCAACTTATACCACTAGGTCAGCTGCTTAGGTACAAATTCAAATATTTATGTGCAATTGATGTATACCCTTATAAATAATTTGTGAAAGTCCAAGCATTCAAATCTGAGCTTAGTATGTGAAGTTTGAAGCTGCAGTTTACCATTAAACCATTTGAATAAAGAGGAAGGTTGTTTCTTTATCTGTTCTGAGCTCGTTAAGAAGTATGGGAATTCTCCCCCAAGACCCTTTGCCCGTCCCCTGGCATCTATAAGTACCAAGCTCAAGCACCAGCTGTAACCTTGAAGCTTGGTCAGATTTACTCGAGAATAACTAAGGCATAAGCATTCTTCTAACAGGGAAACATGTAACATACTCTTAATGTTGAAACTAATTTTTGTTGGAGCTTAAGAGATTGCTGAGTAGTTCTGTTTATAAGATGAGGTGAATGCTGTAATTGGTTAATTTTGATTACAGTATCTCACCCTTGTGTGTTCTTTAGTTTGAGTCAAGTATAAAGTTATTCAAGTTGTTTTTGGTTTAAATTACAGGGCATGGCATGCTCCCTTATTATGGGTTTATCATTTATTTTAATTTGCAGGGGATATTGTTGAAAGGTGGACATGTTCTGGATGCTCTATCTTCTTGCCATACAATCGCATTTGACAAAACAGGAACACTGACAACTGGTGGACTTGTATTCAAGGCAATTGAACCAATTTATGGTCATATTGTTACAAATAACATGACAAAAATTTCTTCCTGCTGTATTCCTAGCTGTGAAAAAGAAGCTCTTGCTGTTGCTGCTGCCATGGAAAAGGGTACCACTCACCCCATTGGAAGGTATCTCTGCTGAACTGCACATAGAGAATTTTTTTCCTGAACCCTTATCTTCCCTGTAAGATTTCTTCCTTTCTGTCAAAGAAAGAAAATTATGGCTTAAATACAACTTTGGTTCCCATAGTTTTCTTGGAAGTTTTGATATGGTCTCTCTAGTTTAAAAGTAGAATGTTTCCCTCCTATTATATTTTCAATCCCCCCCATTCCTCCCCAAAAAAAAAGAAAAAAATATCACTTCTTTACCCAGAATATAAATGCAGGGTTTGACAAAAGGGACGTGGATTATTTTACAAAATGGGAGGGCAATGTTGACTGATTTTGAACTAGAAGAGCCAAATTGAAACTTAAGTATAAGTGTACACTGGCCTGAAAACTATTCATGCAACTTCGTGGGCGTTTAGTTTCCTTATTCAGCTACTCAAAATTCCTTTTACCAAACCACTTTGACCAAAATAGTTTAGGTTTGAAACAGTCTTGACTTGGTGTTGGAACCCTTGTGTTCAAATGGCTAGAGTTCAATCCAAGCTTCCCCTCATCCTCAATTCAACTTGAATCCCTGGTTGCTTTCATCTGATAGAACATGTTAGATACCATAATGAAACTACATGGATCTTCACTTTACAGCTTTGGCTTTTAGGCTCAAAACGGTGTTGACACAGTTTATCATTCATTTTCTTTGAAATTTTGGCTTTCCATCATATAAACCAATACCGAGAACTCCCATTAATAAAAAAATGGAACTTCCCGCAGTATACAAAATAAACTCGTAGCCAAATACAAACGTTTTTTCCACCCCACATGGATAAAAGTAGATAAACAAGAATTAGTTCTAATTCCCACGTGATGAAAAAAAGTAAAATGTCTTGAGAGGAATATGGAATAATTGGGATAGAGATCCAACTTAATTTATTGAGTCTTAGGATAAATTAGGAATTACTTGTTAATCAAGTCTATTTTTATTATCTTTATGAATTAGGAAATAAGAGGAATATCTTATTAGATAAGATTTAGTTGTTAGGATTTATGATTATTAGTTATCTAAATCTTAGATTTAGATATATTTTTAGATTTCGTATTTGTATTTTGAATAGAGTTTGTTCTCTGTAAATCATTATAAATAGGCCTAGTTCCTCATCAATAAAGTGTCGAATATTCATAAAGTAATTTAGTATTGGAGATTCTCTTGGGCTGTTCTTATAGAATTAGTGAGATATTCACTTATTTTATAAAACAGAGGCTGTTCCTAGAGAGCTAGTGAGATCCTTGCTTCTCTTTAAAAACAGAGTAAATCTATTTTCCCTTTATTTCCAGAGTTCACACATAAATAAATTAGGAACCTATCAATTTACAAGGTGTTTATAAACATATGTGCATATTAAATTAATGAATTCAGTTGTGTCATCTCTAAATTTGTGAAGTGTGATCATAATTTCTAAATACTGTTATTTTGTCTTTCATCTCTATGCTGGGAAAAAAATATTGCAGGGCCGTTGTTGACCACAGTGAGGGGAAAGACCTCCCATCTGTTTCTGTTGAAAGTTATGAGTATTTTCCTGGTAGAGGACTTGTTGCCACTCTCAACAGCATTGAGGTATTTCATTATCAATGATTACTTGGGTGTCTAATTTAATTGCAAGGATGAAGCATCATGTGTTCTTGATGAAGTAATTGAGCGAGTTCTTTTAGTTAATGATCTATCTAAAAAAAAATTATTATTGATAAAGCTGATCCATATTACTGACCCCACCTAGTAGGATAAGACTTTGTTTTGTTGTTGTTGTTGTTGATGACCCATCATTTGTGCTGTGAGCTTATCTGCTATTCAGTTTACATGAATTGTCTAATAATTTTAGTATTGAACGGTTTCTGTCTACACCTCTTTAATTTTTCGCATTCATTATCTTCGCCATTCTCATAAATGCTTTGGCCTACTATATATAATAATAAGACTTATTGAAGTGACAAGTGAATTCCATATATTGCATTATCTTTCTCAAAATTTTATTTGTGAATGGCATATGCATTGACTTAAATTGATGTCTGTCTTGGTATAGTCAGAAACTGGAGGCGCCAAGCTTTTAAAAGCATCACTTGGATCTGTGGATTTCATCACCTCATTATGTCCATCTGAAGACGAGTCTAAAAGGATCAAAGAAGCAGTTAGTTCATCTTCATATGGAAGTGAATTTGTTCGTGCTGCCCTCTCAGTTGACAAAAAGGTGGTGTGTTGTTAGTTTACTGTGTTTCTCTTTCTTTTGGGGGGGGGGGGGGGGCAGTTTTGAACTTTTAAGAAGTGTGAAGTGATCTACTACTCGAGTTGCTGATAGTTTCATGCAATAAACTCCTTTGTTGCTAGGAGCTTACCTGCATATACAAAGTCTTTCACCTTATATATATGTTAATATTTAATCCTTTTGTGGTCTTCTTTTATTGAATTGAACAATTGTACAGCTTTTTATATTATGATAATATGTCATAGTTTCTCAGTTTCATTCATTTTTCATGTGAACCTAGATGAATATCCACTTGCTGCAGGTAACACTGATTCACTTAGAGGATAGACCTCGGCCTGGGGTTTCTAATGTCATAGAAGAATTGCAAGATGAAGCAAACTGTCGCGTGATGATGTTAACTGGTGACCACGAGTCCAGTGCAAGGAGAGTTGCAAGTGCTGTCGGCATCAATGAGGTTTATTGCAACCTTAAGCCTGAAGATAAGCTGAGGCATGTGAAGGACATCTCAAGGGATATGGGTAGGTTCGTTAAGCTATAATAAGTCAATCATTTTACATCTCTGATTTTTTCTTTCTATTGTAATATTATTTTGTCATATATTTGTACATGGTTGAAGTTCTTTCCCTTTTGAGGTTCATTGTTGTCCAATTTGAAATTTGTTGTTCACCTTTTTATGAGTTTGGTTTTACTTTTATGCCCTGCATGCCCCCAATTTAC
The DNA here is from genome assembly GCA_019022655.1 of Acacia acuminata. Lineage (NCBI taxonomy): Eukaryota > Viridiplantae > Streptophyta > Magnoliopsida > Fabales > Fabaceae > Acacia > Acacia acuminata. The sequence goes on from JAFJYI010000002.1 coordinate 9,137,391, forward strand.
GTGACTCTTCTATTTTCTTTCATTTTCAACTTTGGGATTTTCGAATTTAATAGAACGGATATTTTTATTGTGGCAGGGGGAGGCCTAATCATGGTTGGTGAGGGGATTAACGATGCCCCGGCACTTGCTGCCGCAACAGTAGGGATTGTTCTTGCTCATCGTGCTAGTGCAACTGCCATAGCAGTTGCAGATGTGCTGTTGCTTCGGGAAAATATTTCTGCAGTACCATTTTGTATTGCCAAGTCTCGCCAAACAACTTCACTGGTATTTTATATCTCCTATGTTTTTACGAGTTATTTTCTTCTTTCGTTGCATAGTTTTTTTCCCCTTTACACATTAGTGCATCTGCAGATTAAACAAAATGTGGCCCTGGCATTGTCCAGCATTTTCATGGCATCTCTTCCATCAGTCTTGGGATTTTTGCCCTTGTGGTTAACGGTATGAAGCTCAATCTCATAATTTGATGCTGATCTTTTTTTCTGTTTGCCTAATAGTCTTCCATGAGTTTATCTATGCAAGGAAAACAAGTGTGGTTGTGCTTCATGAAATTTGTTCTCTTTAAGTAATCTATCCTAGTGAAGGATGAATGGAGCTGGGAAAAAAAAAATCTCCCATTAGTCTTTACATGGAAATTAATGTGATTTTGCTTCATGAACTGAAGAAATCACTCTATGATGATGAAGTAGGAATGGAGCTTAAAGTCCTTTTATTGTTTTGAAATCGCAATTCTCACCACCTTTCAGTTGAGAAGGTAGCTTCTTTAGCCGTGGCCCCTGCCAATATAAAGGAAAAAGTTGTGGTCAAATCCCAATTTGTACATCACGCTGCACTTAAAATACCAGTTTATTGAAGGCTGGAATTGTGGATAATAATTATTCAGGGTGTGCGTATAGTATAGAGCACAGTGACTTCATCTTCAATTATTGTTTGCTTCTCTGTGGATTACTTTTGCATTATCGGGCTTTTTTCAAGTCTCCAATTTAACTTTTACATGAATGTAGGTTCTGTTACATGAAGGTGGGACCCTGCTTGTTTGTCTGAATTCCATACGTGGTCTACATGAACCAGCTTGGTCATGGAAGCAGGATGTACTCCTTTTGATAGACAGAGTAAAATCTAGACTTCTGTCAGTCACCACAAACAATACTAGCTCGAGCGCCTTGGACACCGCTAATTTGTGACCAGGCGTTTTCAGGTTTTCACTGTAAGTAGTGTACCGCTTATTGTTAGATAGTGTGTATATGTAGAAAAAAATGCCAACTTTTTTATTAATAGCCATTTTTTATTATCTCAGAGATATAGGCATTCTCTATCATTTCGAAATGGGTTGTCTCTTTTGTATGTATTTTTCACAAAATAGGACTGTTGGTTAATATTGGATTTCCATAAGAAAATCAAGTCTATGTTTTTTTTATAAAAGGACAAAATGATATTAAAAGAAATACCAAGGTCTATAAGTTACAAATAGATATAGAATAGAAATTACTACGTATGAAATTGCAATAAAAAGACTTAGAAATGTTCCTAATAATAACATTCGAAAATATAAAGCGTGGTGCCAAGATCTTGCCAAGTGTTGGTAAGTCCTAAAGAAGAATAGTAGTACGAAGACACTAAAAAATAGTTAATGTCATAGAAAATCAAATCTATTGAAATCGATGGACAGCTCAATAACTTGAATGCACGGGGGCATCTAACATTTGTTTCATTAGAAAACTACAATAGAACAGAAGACATATTCATGACGGTGTAAATTATTATTAATGTTCCTAAAAAGATTATTGACCTTTTAATTTCCCTTTTCTTTATTTTTAAGTCTAAAATTGAAAGTTACCGTGTTCTACAGAGGATGTAATGAGAATGATTATGATAACCAAAAACAAAATCAAGAGTTACGTTACTGTTCCTTAAGATGCTGATGAAAGTCAGAAATCTTTTGGAGATCAAAATAAGAAAGATAGTTGTACGATAAAACCGTATTTATTATTTTATCCACTAGTACGTCAAGTGTCAACTTGCCCAGGCGATTGGTGGCTGTTACGACCATGGCTGCTCTTTAGAATTGACGTGCAGAGATATATATATATCAACCAGAACAACATTATACAGCTCAAAATGCCAAGTGTGATGATACTAATAGGTTGGATGAAATAGGAAAGAGAGTAATGGCCACGAAAGCGCAGCCTTGAAAAGGCGTGGTTTACAATGAAGCAACAAAAAATGCAGTTGAGTTAGAATAATGTGCAGAGCTTGATTGTATTTGGAGGCAATATCTTTAATTACGTCACTTTTCACACAGTTAGGGGGTTCCATCATGTAGCTCCTTCCCCACTCATTTATTGTTGATTAAATACTTTTTCTGGTGCAGACAAAAAACACCGACTTTATTTTGGTCCCTTACAAAAAAATTGACCCTTATTTGTCTTTTTTAAGGGACTAAAAATGACCTTTTGGAAATTTATTAAGGATCAAAATGTCAACCAATCAACCCTTATTCGTCCTTTTTATGGACTAAAAATGACTCTTTTTTTTAAAGGACCAAAATGAGGATCGCGTTTTTTGTCAATGACCAGAAAGGGTATTTACGCTTCATTGTATTGACGGCTTCCACTTTTAAAAAAAAAAAAAAAATTAACCCAAAAGAAATTCCTTTTTTAATCTTAAATATAGGGCATAATTTATACCACTCTAATCCTATTTATAACTCTTTTTTGACCAAAAACTTTGATTCTATTATAAGTCCTTTTTGACCAAATAAATGAGATTGTGACAATTTTGCTCATATTAATTGTACCAATAAAATAAAGAGAGAAGAAAGAGTTGAAAGGTGCCCACTACCCAATCGTAAATAAAAGTAAAGTTGAAAATTTACCCCCATAATCGTTAACTACCTCTCCTTAGCTTAGTATGTGTGATCACCACTCTGGTCCTATTTATAAGTTCATTTGTATCAAATCTCACATATCAAGGAGAGGTAGTTAGTTCAATGATTACGGGATAAATTTTCAACTTTGCCCTCATTTATGATTGGATATTTTTCAACTATTTTCTCTCTCTATCTTCATGATTATAAGTAGTATGGGTGAAATTTTCACAATCTCATTCATTAAATTAAAAAAAAAAATAGACTTATAAATAAAATCCTATGTTATAAAATATGTAAAAGTGTAATTATACGAGTATTTCTCAAATATGGGGATCAATATCCCAAAATGTCATTTCACGTAACTCTAGCGTCCCTAACATATCCAGGAATCACATCAATGCAGAAGTTTGCCTTGAAATAGTCATGCTTCCATTTAATTCGTAAGAATTCCATGACTATCAGTTTGCAAGGGCCCTAACAACCAAACTTAGAACACTATCTTTAATTGCAAAAAGAAAATTTAGTTGGGACATTTATTTGTCTGAAAAATTGACGGCAAAAATATTGTGTGAACACAATCATCATTCTTATTTATTGTAAATACCAAAAATTTAAAACTTGTGTTCTCAGATTAAATTTATGTATTTCCGATAAAATAATTGAAATTGAATGAGTCCAAATTCTCCAACAGTCCAACATCTGATGCACCTGAGGCAGAGACTCCAGCTGAGAATCCATTTCCTGGCCCATACAGACATGTCTTTTATTCATTGTCCACAAAAATTTTGGATTCTGGATGAAGATCAAAATTTTAAAAATATATATGTCGATACGGAAGCGAACCAAAAAAAAATAAAAAATCAGACAAGAGACTGAGGTTTTATATTGTCTTATTTTCAGTGTTAGTGTTTGAAGCATTTTATTTTGCACAGTTTCAGTGTATTGAAACCAAACCAGCAATGGAAAAAAGTTCACTCCAGTGCCCGGAACTAGAAGTGCAGACAAAGAAAATAAATTAACTTATATTGAGATTTTTACGGATTTGATTCATCCTACATCTCTCCTCTTCCTTTGTGTTCGTTTCTTGTTTTTTTCCTACCAGACTTGGAGAACAGGAGTCAGTCACAGACGGTAAACATTGATGAAATTTCAGACTTGTTACCCATGGAATATTCGTTCATTCCTCTGCTCCTGGAAATTAAGTTCCTTTCCCATTTTCTGGTCCTAAACCCTCTCACCCACGCGTTGTCTCTCTATTTACAATACCCCAAAATTATTGCCTAAAACCTTCATAAACAAAAGCCGGAAGCTTCACTTTCAGTCCCACCCCCACATTTTTCACAACCCTGCTCTGTTCGATTCCTCTAGACACTCATGAATCGATCCTGCTAATTCCAATACGCTTCACCGAAGCGTTTCGAAATCCATCAGATGCCTGAAAACACACCCCATTCTGCTGCTCCAACCCCGCCATATAACTCCTCACCTCCTTCCTTATCATGTCTTGCATCACAGCTAGCAACTCTGAACTGAAATTAAAACCTAAGAATCCGTTCTGATTCGGACCCCTCTCGCCACTTCGATCATCCCTACCCAAATGAACCTGCTGCGACACCGACATCGGAGCTGATGTCGGAGCCGGTGGTGGGGCGGGCGGGAGAGCTGGAGTGGGCGTCGGCGCCATTATGGATAACAAGCGCGTACTGTTGGCCGGCGGTGCAGTATGTATTAGGTCTGCAGGCCGATTAGAGACTTCAGAAGAGTCTACGCCGGGAAGAGACAGAGATAATGACGTGGGAGGGTCATTGGAAGATGATGTCGTTTCTACGGGAGGTAGAACCCCGCCAGCTCTCGGGACAGGTCGATAGACTTGAGAAGAAGACGCAACGGGAAAACTGGACTCGCTCACATCGGATCCAGACGGGCTCCCCGGCGTGGGTGGGTTCATGCACAGGCCAGTGGAGACGGGTAAAGCGGCGCCAGCACTGACCGATCTCTTGAGCGGCTGCGGGCTGAAACTACCATCGAATCCACCGACAGCACCTGCGTCATCGATCATCATGGATGAACACTTGCGCTTCAAGGTAGAGTTCCAGTGGTTCTTGATGGCGTTATCGGTTCGACCGGAGAGCAGGCGAGCGATGGTGGCCCATTTGTTACCGAAACGGGCATGAGCCCTGATTATGGTCTCATCCTCTTCGGGCGTAAATGCCCTGTGCTCGACCTGAGGGGAGAGCTGATTGC